>OV050030.1:143531376-144278876 GCA_920105625.2 Clusia tigrina | reverse complement strand
GCACATAGGGCTCTAGACTGAAGACGCGAATCCGCCAACAACTAGACGCCTTCAAAGATAATAATAGTCGCATTATTAGTACGGGTGAGCCAACTTACTAACCAGCAGATATTAAAAAATTACCTGCCTTAATTGACTTCTAAGTTAAAAAAAATATATTGCACGAAGCAATAAAAACACATTTAGATTTGTCATCAGACAATTCCCCTATCCTATTGACTCTTGAAAGCAAACCGAATACAAAAATATCTTATATAATAAAAAATGGGGCTTATATAATTACAAAACAGACTGGAATAAATTTCGCCATTCGATCGAAAATAATATCTCAGCAAATGTAAAGAAATTCTAAGCCCATCCAATTCTAAGCCCATCACAAATTACTACTGTCCCAGCTCACGTTAAGCAAATGGACAGGAAGAAATGGAAAATTATTAGACACCCTGAAGACAAATGAAAATTTAATGAAGCGACAAAAGACTGAAGGCAACGATAAAACAATATGAGGATTGCAAACTAGAAAATTATCTAAACAATTTAAGGACAATTGCCGCTCCAAATTATTCCCTTTGGAAGGCCACCATCCATAAAAACAGAAAATAATACCTGGGCAAAAATCAACATTCAGAAAGCAACTCTCAAAACACTTCGCAAACATTTTCTGTAACGATATGGACACTCAAAATATCCAATTTAACAAATTACACAATGCTCGCTTAACAAGACAAAAATGATGACAATAGTTGAAACTAAAACACAAATCTCGAAAGTGAAAAACAAAAAGACACCAGAATATGACCTAGTCAACGGGAAAATATTAAAAGAACTACCTGACTATAATAATATATATGAGAAATATATTTAATACTGTATTTACACTAAATTATTTTCGAGTCTTGTGGAAGGTTGCTCAAATAAAAGCAATCCTGAAATCAAACAAAGACGCAACAAGAACCACCTCTTATCGACCCATCAGCCTTCTGCCAATTCCTTCAAACGTATTTGAGATAATACTATGTGATCGAATTAAACCTATCTTGACACAACAAAAAGTAATTCCAAGCCACCAGTTCGAATTTAGCAGGCATCAACCGTGCAACAATTCTACAGAGTGGTAGATAAAATTTTGGACGACATGGATAAAAAAAGTATTTCGTGGCAGTATTCTGCTGAAGCGTTTGAAAGAGTTTGGCACAAAGGACTTTTAAATAAAATAAATAGTGCACTACCTTAAAATTATTATTATAAGCATTATTTTATAAGCACCAGACACTTTTACAGAAATTACGACGATGAATTTTCAGATATATTATTAGTGTACTAGGACCACTTCTATATTTAATATATACAGGAATATATACAAGGAGGAGGAAACCATACAAAAATGTAGCAGAAAATAAACGTAGTGTCTAAAGACCCATGAAAATCCTCATATACGACAACTATCGGGAATGGAAAATTTCCCACAAAGAAGACTAAAGCGAATCACACTCACCGAACTTCCACATAGGTTTTAAAATTGTCTTTTGATGTTTTGTTTTATATTTATGTAGGAATAAATAATATATTTTCTTGATTAAATAATATTTGCTCTGGCAGTGGCCAGAATATATCAATAATTTTGAATAAATGTACCAATAATTTTTTCTTATTGTTGAAAACCAGTTTGTAAATATATTGGGGAAAAAACATTCATTATTACACGAAAATACAATTATGGTTATATTTTATTTATCAGTTAATCTAGCAAATATTATTTCCAACAATTACAATGTTTTAAAGTTTTTGGATAATTGAGAAATAAAACCATAAACAGTAGATTTCTTTGATTATATAATGCACAACCAAATTTAGTGATTCATATGAGAATTTATATTATCGAAAGTAGTATAACAATGCAATGGGCTGAATGTATAAAGAGTCTGATATAACCTCAGATACATTACAATTCTAATTGCATGAGTTCGAGATTATGTAGAGGTCAAAAAAAATAATAAAGGAGCTATTTACTCGTTAACATATTCCATTCACTCGTTACCACGAGCAGCATGCAACAAACAAATCCCCAATTGTTCCACTCTTGTTACTTGATAATTTATTTTTATTTTTTTTTTTTTTTTTATCTCCATTTATTTAACTACAATCTGTCCAGCTGGACATTCAGTACTACTTATATTATATTTGGTTATAAAGATGTGTATGAATTTTCAGTAACATTTAACAAAGTTAGATTCTATATATGTTAATTTCATTCATTCCTTATTATTATTATTATTATTATAATTTTTTTTTTAATTTTTTTTTTTAAATTCAATCTTATTTTTTAATTTTTATTTCTAATTTGATCTTAGGTGGTAAATCTGAATGGTAAGTCCGATGGTACATATTTTTTTAGTCTTCGCGCGCTGGTATCGCTGGTTATCAATTCTACCGCTAGGTTGTTAGGATGGACTCTAAGACGTTTGCGATATGAGTGGCTATATTTCATGATTTCATCATTAACTTTTGGGATGTTTAGATCCCGATGAATGATGTCGTTGCTGACATACCAAGGTGCATTAGCACACAGTCGTATGACTTTTGATTGGAATCGTTGTAGGATGTCCAGGTTTGACTTGGATGCTGATCCCCAAATTTGAATATCATAAGTCCACATGGGCTTCAGTATTACCTTATATATCAGGACTTAATTTCCAAGTGTTAGGGCTGACCTTCGTCCAAGTAGCCAGAACAAAGACCTAAGCGTTATTCCAAGTTGTTTCCGTTTGGAGAAGATGTGACAGCGCCACGTAAGCCGCCGCTCCAGGTGCACCCCAAGGTATTTTGCATGGTCTGCTTGTGGCAATTGGGAGTTACTTAGTGTCACTGGAGGGCAAGAACCTGCACGTAGGGTAAAAGTCGTTTGAACTGATTTTATTGCATTTGCTTTTATTCGCCACTTATCTAGCCATAAGTCAATTTGGTTCAGGTTCTCCTGCAAATGCTTCGAGGCTAACACGGGGTTTTTGTTGCAGGCCATTACAACAGTATCATCTGCAAAAGTTGCGGTATATGTGGTAACAGTCAGCGGCAGGTCAGCCGTGAATAGTGTGTAGAGCACAGGTCCCAAAACGCTCCCTTGTGGAACACCAGCTTTGATTGGATAGAGGGAAGTTACGTCGCTGTTAACTTTGACCATGAAGAATCTGCTTTCTAAGTAGGACTTTAATATGGCAAAGTAGTGATAGGGTAAATGCATGTTCAATTTGTACAGTAACCCTTGGTGCCACACCTTGTCGAATGTTTGGGTGATATCCAGGAATGCAGCTGAACAGTATTCTCTATTTTCTAGTGCATTCTGTGCAAATGCATATACTCGATTTATTTGTTCTATCGTAGCATGATGCTTTCGGAATCCAAATTGATGGGAAGGTATAAGTTGTTTTGACTCGATGATTGGGAGGAGTCGCTTCAAAAGAAGTTTCTCAAACATTTTGGAAAGTATCGGAAGCAAGCTAATTGGTCTATATGAGGTGACCACTTCTGCCGGTTTCCCAGGTTTGGGAACAAGGATAATTTGAGCCACTTTCCATTGCCATGGGAAGTGGTCACATCGGAAATTCGTATTGAATAATTGGGCAATGATTTTATAGCCGCAATCTGGTAGCTCCTTTAGGATTCTGCTCTTAATAAGGTCATATCCCGGTGATTTTTTGTCTTTTAGCGTATTCTTGATAATACCTCTAATTTCATTTATTTTAAAATGCTGGATCGGAATATCCATTTGGTATGGGGCATCTAGGAATTCAGCTATTCTTATGTCTTCTTGTGGATATTTGCTTGAAAATGGCGCAAATAATTCTAATAAATGAAGAGCAAATGACTGTTCTTTTTTTTGTCAGATCTGGCCCATCCGCCATCTTTCGTTTTAATAGGTGGCATATGTGATGTTGGTTGATTTAGTTTTTTTGTAGCTCTCCATAGAGAATAACTGGAAGCCTGTGAAGATGACAAGCTGTTAAGATAGCTTTGTATTTCTGAACTTATTGTTGACCGTAGGGCGTTTTTCAGATGATTGTAGCGCAATTGCACAGATTTTTGTCATGCGGGCTTCTGGTCATTTGCCAAATCGACGCAGTCTCCGCTTTTCTTTTAGTTGCTTCTTTACAACCTGCCTTACATCACGATGATTACTTATACAGCTAGGCGAAATGTACCAATGCGATACGCAAGCCCCGAATTTTATAATCCACCAAATGTAGAAATGTAGAAGAGATTTAGGAAAAATTATGTTAGAAAAAATTTATGGCAACTACATAAATCACGTAATTAGGTAGGAGCGGCAGCCTTCTACGCAAAAGCCCTCTTAAGGACATATAATGGCTCATTGTGAAGTCACGTAAATAATTGTTTTATATTTAGCCACGTTTTTTGAGCATATTCAGAGTTAATGCTTCTAGACGAAAGTAGGTGCCTACAATTTAATCACAGTAAAGAAATAGATCACAGGAAACAATTCAGAAATCAAAGGATTGTGTTTAGTAAAAGAAATTTTAACAATGAAAATTCAGAACATAAATATATTGGAGCAACAATTTCCAACAAAGGCCCTAGACAAATCCACAATATAATTCATGATCAGTTCAAAATAATAATTATCTTGCACAAAATAAATCAAAGCAATAATTACTCTTTGAGATCATTGCCGCCAAATTCCGTCGAAATCGGGCAACGAACAGAAAGGATGGAAATAGATAACATTCAAGGAAAAGGTTAGGTAAGGTTAGACTGGCCGGCGGTTAGGGCCACACATAGACCTACAAGGTCGTTTGCGGTGCCAGATGGATATCCATTTAAGAGCTATAGGATGAATCGTTGAACAGGGGGACGCTCTTCGCAAATCTTAAGAGAGAAACTATACATAGTTGTGCGACCTCTTTCAAGGAGAAGAAGACGTACATTTTACGAACAGCCTCAAAACATTCAGTCCCCATAATAAATATCAAAATCCTAAAGGAAATTCTAAAATGTCTCATAGATAGGGATTCATCGACAATCGCAATCAACCATATATATTTTAGAGGAGATTCCTGTAAGAAAATGTAATACAACTAAAATGTTCAGCACAACCACAGATTCAAAAAACATATTCTGTGTAAAGTCACCCCCTTCCCTCTAGAATTTCAAAAACAAGCCACTATTTCCTGGAAGATTAAAGATTTATATAATAAATGTTAAGTTGCTACAGTAGGGCAAAATATTCTAATGGAAATATACGGACAAAAAAAATTTTGTATAAATCTCCAGTTTCCTTTTGATGTAGAATGCATACACTAGAACAAGGCGATTTAAGTAATTTGAAAACAGATCACCTCAATAAAGAAGAAATTTCGAAACTTGAACCAATTCTAGTTGAATTTGAAGAGCTTATTATAAAGATGCCGATACCTTAACATTCACTCATGAACTTCAACATAAGATAACAATAACTGAAAATCGTCCAATATATTCGAAGATATGCAGAGACCCCAAAGTACACGAAGAAAAAATTGAAATCCAAATTTCAAAAATGCTGAAATAAGTAATAATAAAACAAAGTAAAATAATAGCACCTTATGGGTTGTACCTAAAAAAAAGATAATTGAAGGAATAGTCGGAGGATTGTAATCGGCTATCGAAAACTTACCGATGTCACGGTAAGTAACAAATTCCCAATTCCCAATATTGATATTGGATAAATTGTGTAGAGCAAAGTACTTTACGATCCTTGACCTGGATAAGGGACTACACCAAATTGTGATGAATCCCGTTGATAGAAAGAAAACAGCATTTTTTTCCCAATTTGGTCACTACGAGTACGTTAGGATCCCATTCGAGCATTAAAATGCCCCCGCAACGTACCCGAGACTATTGAACTCAGTTTTGCCAATTTATACCAATAGAATCTGCATCGAATACAAGAACGATATATTAATATATAGTAAGTGGTTAGAAGAACTCATGTTGAACTTGTCAATAATTTTAGAAGCATTACGAAATGCTGGTTTAAAAATTCAGGTTGATACTTGCAACTTTCTTTGCAAGAAAACCGAATTTCTTGGACACATTCTTAAATCTGGAGGAATGAAGCCAAATCCTAAGAAAATCATAATAATGATAATATTAAAACTGCCTAAAACTAATAAAATCTTTCTTAGGGGTAATAGGGGATTACGGAAAGTTCGTAAAGGACAGTGTAAAGTGGCTTACCCTCTAGTTAAATACCTAAAGAGAAATGCTACACTAACGACCCCAACTATATTTCGGTTTTCTAAAAACTGAAAGACATGATTACAAGTCATCCAATTTAAGAGACTTTGAGAAAATATCACAATAGTCACCGACGCCAGCAACATAGCGATAGGATTAATACTTACCCAAGATGAACACCTTGTTTGTTACGCTTCTCGGACACTTACGAGAAGAACTACTCAACAATCGAGAAAGACCCCTTCGCTGTTGTTTGAAGTGTAAAATACCACAGACCATATATATATGGTAAGAAATTTGTTTAAAACGGATCATTAACCATTAAAATGGCTCCAAATTAAATGCCCAGCGAAAGATATAAAGCCAAGAATCCAACATTGGTTAGTTCAATTAGTTTAAAATCGCTGCACCCTCAGATTCTTGCTGTTGAAAGCTTGACTGAATCTAAATATATAAACATCTTCCAAGAACTGTACTATTGGAGCATGTTATCCTAGAGCACACTTTATGCTATAATCGTTACATAATCTAAAAAGTTTGTCATAATGGTTACAATTGATTACAGCCATTTTGATCCAAGGAAAAGATGAGATTTGTCTAAAGTATTTTCGTCCGTTGATTACTAAAATTGCAACTAATTGAAAATTATCGGAGTGGTATTTGAGATATTTACAGGTCAAGTTGTCGCGGTTTTTGTACAAAGGTGATCTTACAGTAATCTTCAGATTTTAATGTTTATTTGACATTGCTAAAGAGAAAACATATGCGTAATTTCGGCTCACAAACCAAAAATGTAATTTTCACATCTGCAATTTATGCGAAAAATGTTAGGAAAATCGATATACTCGTATACCCGTGTTTTAAATATATTAGCAGTATTGGTGTAAGCTTACTCAACAGCAGCTTTTAAAAAATTTTGGAAATAATCGGCAGCAAACTTTTCGGCCTATACGATGACACTTCTTCTTCCGGCTTTAAAAGTTTTGCAATTAGAGTTATTTCAGCAACTTTCTATTGACAAGGGAAATAGGCACACATCAAGACTGCATTGCACAAATAGGTGATACATTTTAAGGTATTATCTGGCAGCTCTTTTAGAATTTTAGCTGTTATCAGGTAATACCCAGGTGATTTTTTATGTTCAGGTGTTTAATCAGAAAGTTCTTAATCCACTTAATTTGATTGGTAAGATCGGTTATTCCATTTGACCAGCAGATTCCAAAAACACATGAATGTCGTCATCATTATGTTGTGGATTTTTGGGAAATGGTGTAAGGACATCAGAAATGTGTTTGGCAAACGTCTGTGCTTTTTCTTTGTCGGTTTTGCCGATGAACCATTCACAGTTTTGATGGACGGAAATCGAGTAGTAGGTTGCTTCAACTCTTTAGTTGCCTTCCATAACGAATTTTTCGTGACATCTGTTGCTGAAAAATTTGACATATAGTATTGAATTTCATAATTTTCTACTGCCATGTGTTTATGTCTAAGTTCTTTTACTGACTTAATAAGAAGTTTTTTATCTTCTTGATATCTAGTAATTTGCCAAAACTTTCTTAACTATCGTTGTATGCCTATCATTTTCTTAATAACTGGGATAGTCGCGCTATTTAAATGTTTCTCTTTAAGTTTCGGAGTAGCGGTCCAGGAAGCGTTTTGTAATATTTCAGTTAGATTTACGACCGCATCTTCAATATCTCCTGGGGTTTGAGCGGTATATCCAGAGATAACGTATCGCAAATAATGTTTTTAAATTGAATAAGTTTGTACACTTAGTGTGTTGCAGACTGCTCATTTGGTTGCGAGCGACTTCCCCTTAGTTGATCAAGCTCAGCGGCCGAGCGCCCATGCACGAGAGATTCGCTAGCGGCTCACACTGTGGGCGAGAGCGTAAGACACTCATTTAGGAACATTTGCTTTGTTGTGTTTTTGTATTATATTCCAATTTCACATTCACTTTTCTCTTTTTAAATGCAAAATAAATAAAAAGTATTGATTACAATGTGCACAAAATAGAATCACCCTTTAGTGCATACAAGCAGAATTTCTACGTTAAACGTCCTATCGCACTATAGCACTTTCTCTAATTTAAGTTAATAAAAATAAAAATAACTTTGAGTGATGACTTACCTGTACACGTTGGATATTTTCTTTAGATACAAATGAAGATATTTAATAAAGATATGAAATATTTAAAAATAGCATGATAAAATAAAAAAAATTCGTAGTAAATTTATAAATTACTCTAAAATATTATATATATATATTTTTCAATTTAACCAAAACTGCATTGTATTTTGCGAAAAGCCTATAAAATTTAATACGATCCTAAAGAACGAACAGATGCACTGAAGAAAACAAATGGCTAAGTTAAGAAAGAAAATTATATTTATTCACATTCTACAAATTATAAACAAAGCAGAAATTATATTGTTTTAAATCAATATTGTATTTTGTCTTAAACCCATTTATGAATCCATCATTTCAAATTCACTCTTATTTATCAGATGATTTGTAATGACTATTAAGAAAGCTAAGTTTAAATTAAAAGTATCTCTATTGTCATCATATTCAGTACAGTTAGACGCAGAGGAATTCCTCGAATTGTACGAGTCAATGATATAATTCTTCTTTCTCTGGCGAAAGATTTATGGTTTTCAATAATATCCTGGACATTGATACCAAAATAACAGAGGCGTTTTGAAATATGCTTCTAGCACGCGATTAACGAAAGTTGAACATTATTTTGTCTTTTGTCACAGTAGTGTGACTATATGGGGTTAGGGACTTACTTCAATACATTTGTCATAAACGGAAAGGCATCATCGCATACTAACACATATGGCATGATCTGACTATAACCTGGCAGTGGTTCTGGGCCAATATTATATGTATAACTGATATCTCTTTACCTTTTCAAAAGATGACCAAATCACTAAAAGGTCCAGCATCTTATACCCCAACATGCGTACCCACATTAACCATTAAAAATTTGTGGTTTGTATTAACAACTGCCATCAAAATTGTAGAGAAATTTTTGATATAATTAAAAAAATTGGAGCCAGATCCAGGGGGTTCTGTAATGTTGATATGTTTTCCGACAAGCTTTTTCATTATCCATAACGACCTTCTCCGCACACTATTTGTAAAGAATTGGTTATTGTACCATCTTGCTGGTGATCTATTTGCTGATATTGTGTATGGGCACCTTAAGCAAACGAGAGCACGCGGCCGGATAGTAAGCTCTTAAAAAAATGAGGAAGACTCATTGTCACGTCCGATTATTGTGTCTGAAATGTCGGCACAGATGCCTCCACAAAATCTTTTAAATAAAAGTGCTGAAAGCTTATAAATTTATGCGAAATTAACCAAGACATGCAGGTGGTCCTAGAGTACAAGTGGGTCTTTGGTGGCAGCTCAGGACATAGTATTTATAAACAGAAAGTTATTGATGAAAATCAGATAGATGACTTTTTTTGTTGTTGCTCTTGTTCCATTGAAAATTTCCGGTCTAAAAATTCGAATGGAAAGTTAGGTAAATAAATCTCCCTCTCCTACAAATAATTGCCGATCAATGAAATTTGCTTTTTTAAAAGAAAATCCTATTGTAATTCATAATATTGAGAAAGAATTTTCCGATCAAATTCAAAACTTAAATGATTATACTATATATATTCACAGCTTTAAATTAGATGTTCCATTTAAAATCCATTTAACAATGATTGATGCTTCAGTTGTAAATGTTCTTGCTGACAACAACTGCGCTAGTAGATGTCATCTTTGTGATGCTACTCCAAAAATAATGAACTTTCTCAATGTTGTAGAACATACTTTATATGTAGAATGTTTGATATACATATCGTATAGATTGCCAATTAAATGCTGTCAGATGATGAAAATATGCAAAGAAAATTAAAAAATAATACAAGCAGAATTTCGCCACAAAACTGGTTTAATAATATACAAGTTTAAAACAGGGTATGGCACGTCTAATGATGGGAACACTGCCAGACTTCTTTTCAAATATATCGAGGTGTTAACAAATATTACTGATATAAATATTAACTTGATAAGAAACTTCTCATTTATTTTGCGTAGATTATCTAGTTGCAAAGCTATAAATACAGTGACTTTTAGTAAACTTTTAAAAGTTATGTTTGAAATATATATATGCAGGGTTATTCATGGTACAATCCGTAAGATTTTAATTCATGGATGTGGTATTATTAAACATTTTCAAATTCCAATCGGGTTTCTATCAAAAGATACATAAGAGGCAAATCGTAACGAATTCAGAAACTGCAGATTAGAAAATATCAGAAAACTTGAAGAGCTGCTTGAAATTGGTATATGTAAGGGCGCTTATAATTATCTTCCGAGCCCCTTATATCGGTAAATCGAATAGCTTCCAGCAAAAAGCAAAGTGGTGATCTTGATATTTGCCAATTCCTTTTGATGGAAGAATTAGTAGAAGACAGCATATACATAGATTTGAAAAGTTGATCTGACTCACAGGAGCATGCATCAGGAAGTGAAAGCATATAAAATTTGAATATTGGAAAAAGACGTTCTCATTGTAAAACGTATATACATTTTTTATCGTAATATGAAATATTATTAAGTTTGCTACTTGTAAATATAATTAATCCAAATTTTCAACCTTAAAAGTAGTAAAATCTTAATTGTGAAATTCCATGGGGCAGGAAAGGGGGATGTGCTCTTAACGTACTTGGATTGTAGCTTCTGCAATTGGTATTTCTGATCCTGAGTCAGCTCTGTTTCAGTGAAGAAGTCGAAAAGACGTTTACGGACTTCATCCACGGTACCTGTAGCCTCTACACCGAATTCATCAGCAAAGATCACCAGCTCATCCTTGCGTAACAAGTACACCCAGCTTGTTTTCACCATCCTGTGAAAGTCTTAGGTGACGATGAAGACAATCTGTGTGTGTATTATAAGCTGGCGCTTATTCGGCTGTATTATGCGTGACTGCGTAGACGTAGCTTTCTCTTTGCCCTGGTAAATTCTCTCACGAGCTGAGCTTCCTTGCGATTTAGTCTTTTTCTTTTCAAAGTCTGACGCGCTGATTTAGTTTTCTTTAACTCAGAGTCCCTGCTCGGGCGCCACTGTAACGACTCTTTTCTATAGCTGGGGTAAAACTCAGCGGCACCAGGGGTCGTATACAGAAAAATATAAAATCCTGTGTGTTAAATTAATTTCAACGTATTTATTTAGTGTATTGATTATGGACTCTTGTTAGTCCTTGCTCAAAACAATACTACTTCCTTAACTCTATATAAATCAACTTGCTTAGTGTATACTTGTTTGCCTGTCTCTACGTCCCGGTAAGTATGTGTCTCTGTGATTCAGTGGGAGAACGATTAAAAACCAGAGGCTCTCACTGAATCCCTGTAGTCTCTGCTTGTGTCTGGCTTAGCAAGAAAACGATTAAAAACCAGAGGTTCTTGCTAAGCTTCCTAAGTCTCGGTTGCGTATGTGTCTCAGTGATTCAGTGGGAGAACGATTAAAAACCAGAGGCTCTCACTGAATCCCTGTAGTCTCTGTCTGTGTATGACTTAGCAAGAAAACGATTAAAAACCAGAGGTTCTTGCTAAGCTTCCTAAGTCTCGGTTGCGTATGTGTCTCAGTGATTCAGTGGGAGAACGATTAAAAACCAGAGGCTCTCACTGAATCCCTGTAGTCTCTGTCTGTGTATGACTTAGCAAGAAAACGATTAAAAACCAGAGGTTCTTGCTAAGCTTTTTATGTTCGTATGGTACTTTGTAGAGCTGTTGCTAGTCAGGATGCTGGTGTCCGAAAAAGAGACCTACTGCCTGGGCTACGTGGTTTATATAGTCCCAGGTCGCAGCGGCTGACACATGTTGTTGTTCGCAGGCCACCGTTGTGTGATTTTACTTCCGTTGGCCAGTAGTCGATTGTTGTTGTTGTGGCGGCTTGTTGTTGTTGCAGTCAGGCTTGTTGGTGTTGCCGTCTTTTGCCCTTGGGCCACCTTCAACTTCTGGCGGTCAGCCACCTCACTCCAACGGTCCCTGGTTAGCCTGCAGTATTGTTGCCTGCCAGCAGCGCTGTCCGGAATCCAATAGTGTTGTTGTTGTTAAATATTTAATTTAACTGACAATCAGCATTTCCCTCTTGTGCTTCGCTCTCGTTTCTTCGTGTTGTTGTTAAATATTTAATTTAACTGACAACCAGCATTTCCCTCTTGTGCTTTGTACTTGCCGGCCGTTGGCGTGGTGGTGGTTCTGTCGTTGTCCCTCTTGTGCTTCGCTCTCGTTTCTTCGTGTTGTTGGTGTAAGATTTCCGAGCGAGCGCACTCGGCAAATTCCACCGCTGAGTTCGTGCACTCACCTTCTCTTGTCCGACATGTATTTGTTGTATTCCTCGTCGCTGTGTTTTTCCTCGCTCTTTGCAAGCATAGCGCTGATTGGCAAGATCGTTGGCTGTGCGTGAGGTTGCTTTTGTTGTAATCCTAGTTATTATTCCAACTGGTCTAATATGCTGCTACTGATCTGCGCTCCTACCACGGCCGCGCTAATAGGTTACAATGCTTGTAGTTTTTTTCGTTAAATTTCTAATGCAGTTGCTTCGGTTCGGGTATTTTATCGTGATGTGTGTGTGTATATAGTTTCGTGGCGACTCTGTCATTTGTAGTGTGGGCCAAAATTTCCCACAGAAGATTTTAGTCCTCACACGCCCTCCCCACTTTACCGACGATGAAAAATGATGACAGCGTCACGGTTGAGGGTCACTCTGTATGCGTCTCGCCTAAATCGTATTCGCTCTCGTGTCCGTTTTTGCTGAGCCCCTTTGGCTATTTGCAAAACTTCAGCTACCAAGTTCTGTGGCAGATCACCTCCTTTTGGTCCTTGTAGCTCTTCTATGTTTTGGAATGTGAATAAGGTGCCTGTGTTTGTCGTATGTTTCTCTATTGACTGCCTCTGTTGTTTAATGCTGTTGGGTTGGTGGCTATTGGAGTCACGTTTATTCCTCTGGTCATCGCTTCTGCTGTGTTTGGTGCACTTGATTGCACGGTGGTTGTCCCTTGATCTGTCACGTTGTCTACGTGGTATGTTTTGGTTGTTTCGCACTGGTTCTGACTTTGCGAAGTGATTAGGAGATACCCTGATTGCTCTGATTGTATTTTGACTTAGCTGTGCCAGCTCCTCGCGTTTGGTTGCGCCTGCGTCCTTTTTCCGAGGCCCATATGCTGATTCATGTGTGGTCCTTCTATATATGCTTTTGTGGGATTCGCTGTGGGATTTCGCTGGGCATAGTCCGTGGCAGGTGAATTCGTTCGTGTGAGTCATCTTTGTTCTTGGTGTTGTGTGTTTGCGAATTCGTTGGTTCTCTGTGTATTCTCTGTTGTGTCTCTTTATCTGAGCATTTTTGTCGCTGGCGTGCCTCTTGGAAGTCGTTGAATGGATTTGTGTGGCATTCTCAACACGAATTGTCGTGCACATTGCAATATCTCGGGGTTGCACGCAATTGTTTTGAGGTCCCAATGTGATCTCCTGTTCACCACACTTCACTGTCATTCCTAGGCTTGCCATGAAGTCTAGTCCAAGGAGTAGCTCATTAATGGAATCAGGCATGATAAGTAGCTCTTGCTCGCATGTCTGCTCTCCAAGCCTTACAGTTGCCGTCAATGTCCCACTGACTCTCCTAGCACTTCCGTCTGCCATACGTGCTCTGGTATTGGATTTTCCAAATTTGCTGGTGGAAGAGCGTAGCTTTCGTGCTAGCTCTCTGCTCACAAAACTGTGAGTTGCCCCTGTGTCCAGTGTTGCTGTGACAGTTTCTGTGCCAATCGAAACGGTGGCGCAGATTCGTTGTCCGTCACAGTGCAATAAGTTTTCCAATGGGGAAGTCTGCTGTCTCTCCTTTGTGGCATGCTGTGTTTCTGTCGTCGGTAGCTCTCGATCGGTTGGTGCTCTTAGTTTGCAGCACTCTATAGTCCTCACATCCCTTTGACCACACTCCCAACAGAACAGGATCTGTGCGTATATGACCATTTTGGCCACAACGCCAGCAGGCTGTTCTTGGTTCTATGGGTGTCTCTCTGCTCTCTACCGTCACCTGACAGTTTCTCACCTCTCGTGGTGGACCTTGCTCTCTTCGCCGTTGTATGGGTGGCGCTGGTAGTTGTTCGCCTTCTCTCCGTATGCTCTCCAAGTCTGCAGCCATTTCTATCAGCTCTGCTAGCGATGTGAAATCTCTGCGGCGCACATATAGCTGGTATTCTGGCAGGCTGTTCTGGAAAATACGCTCCAGTTTCTGTTCTTCGGAATAGTCCAAGTGCCGCATTAGATTCTGCAATTCAACTACAAACTGCTTGAACCCTTCTCTGGGTCTCTGGTGACGCTGGCGGATCTGGTCTTCGAGTTTCTCCATGTATCGTGCTGGCAAGAAGAATTTTAGAAAGTCTCTCCTATATGTACGCCAATCCCGCCACGCTCGATTGTTGTTTCTGAACCACATGAGTGCTCGTTCTCTCAAGAGTTCAGGCATAGTACGCGGAAGGAAATCTTTGTTTATTTCGTACACATCTGCCAATTCCTCGACTCGCTCTATAAACGCTAGCGGGTCACGCCCTCCGTCAAAGTTAAGGGACCACTTCCTCACCTGGTCAATCACAACGGCGTACTGTACAATCCCGTTATGCTGTTGATTCATTGTTGCAGGTGACACGGAGCGATGCTGTAGTGTTCTCCGTACCCCTGGGTTCTCTGCCGTTAGTGTTGCACCTGTGTATGCCTCTGGCCTGTCCACTTCCAGCGTTTCGCGGGTAACTATGGACACAGCCGGCCTTGGGGATGTGCTCTTAACGTACTTGGATTGTAGCTTCTGCAATTGGTATTTCTGATCCTGAGTCAGCTCTGTTTCAGTGAAGAAGTCGGAAAGACGTTTACGGACTTCATCCACGGTACCTGTAGCCTCTACACCGAATTCATCAGCAAAGATCACCAGCTCATCCTTGCGTAACAAGTACACCCAGCTTGTTTTCACCATCCTGTGAAAGTCTTAGGTGACGATGAAGACAATCTGTGTGTGTATTATAAGCTGGCGCTTATTCGGCTGTATTATGCGTGACTGCGTAGACGTAGCTTTCTCTTTGCCCTGGTAAATTCTCTCACGAGCTGAGCTTCCTTGCGATTTAGTCTTTTTCTTTTCAAAGTCTGACGCGCTGATTTAGTTTTCTTTAACTCAGAGTCCCTGCTCGGGCGCCACTGTAACGACTCTTTTCTATAGCTGGGGTAAAACTCAGCGGCTCCAGGGGTCGTATACAGAAAAATATAAAATCCTGTGTGTTAAATTAATTTTAACGTATTTATTTAGTGTATTGATTATGGACTCTTGTTAGTCCTTGCTCAAAACAATACTACTTCCTTAACTCTATACAACTCAACTTGCTTAGTGTATAAATAACTTATTCAATGTGTACTTGTTTTTACGTCTCTACGTCCCGGTAAGTGTGTGTCTCTGTGATTCAGTGGGAGAACGATTAAAAACCAGAGGCTCTCACTGAATCCCTGTAGTCTCTGCTTGTGTCTGGCTTAGCAAGAAAACGATTAAAAACCAGAGGTTCTTGCTAAGCTTCCTAAGTCTCGGTTGCGTATGTGTCTCAGTGATTCAGTGGGAGAACGATTAAAAACCAGAGGCTCTCACTGAATCCCTGTAGTCTCTGTCTGTATATGACTTAGCAAGAAAACGATTAAAAATGATGAGAGATGTTGCCATATATTAAAAAACAACTACTTCAACCAGCTTCTCTGTCTCGAATCCAACAACAACAATAATCAAACCAGTTTTAGTAGTTTCTTAACACACACAGAAACAAAAAATGACAATGCTTCAATCACCTCTACTGCTAACACTTCCGTTCATATTAAAAAACCATCTCTTAACCATGTTACAAATTCTTCCAAAACCAATAATACACCATTCATTTTTAATTCTCTTCGAAATATAGACAACTATTCATCCAAAACACACAAAAATCTTTTTTCCTCTGACGAAGGAGAACAATTAAATAAATAATGCATTTTTTTACATTCTCCATTTGGCACACAAGAAATGAACCTTAAACTCTTACAGTGGAACATAAAAGCATTCATAAACAACCACCACGAATTACAATTGTTAATAAAGGACTTTAACCCGGAACACGACATGTTGCGACAGACCGACCTCTAAGCGCCCCAACAGTGCGGAAAAAGCATAAAGAGGAGAAGCAGAAATAAATTATATCAAAAATATTAAATTTTTAAATATTTTGTGCAATATAAAATATCAACAAAGTGTTGAAGGTCGCCCAAGAACAAATAGGCACAACAACAAACAAGACAAGGAACAACAACAAGGTGAATCATCACAACAACAACAACACATTGAAGGTGGCGCAAAAAGAAACACTTACAACAACAACAGCGAGAAAACAACAACAATGTGCTGAAGGTGACCCAAGGTCAAATTGAAACAAAAAGAACAATGCGGGACACAGTAGCAACATGCAACAGCACGAGTTAGCAGATAGATGCCACAACAAACACATTTCTCGCACAACAGCACTTATTGGAGGATCTACACTAAAGCCGGAGCATAAAAGCAGGAAAAACTTACAACTCAGCCTCTTTCCTTCTGCATCAGGCAAACAAGACACATCGCATTAGGCCATTTCCGACGCACAATTTTTCGGACTCCAACAGTTATTCAAATTGACAAACGCTACAGAGACCAGGTGGGAATTTAAAAGAAATTATGGTTTATAATCTCTGCTAGAAATACAAATTTACAAACAACAGAAGCTAGGGGAATCTAAAAGAGATTATGGTTTATAATCGATTCTCAGCTAGAAACCCAAACTGACAAACGCAACAGAAGCTGGATCTAAAAGAGATTATGGTTTATAATCGAATCTCTGCTAGAAACACAAATTTACAAACGCAATTGAAGCTAGGTGGATCCAAGAGAGATTATAGTTCATAATCGATTCTCTGCTAGAACCCAAATTTAAAAATGCAACAGACGCTAGGGGGATTTAAAAGAAATTATGGTTTATAATCGATTCTCTGCTAGAAACCCAAATTTACAAACGCTCCATTAAACTAGGGGAAATCTAAACGAGACTATAGTGTGCAATCGCCATTCTCATAAAACTAAGTTGACAGATATTTAGGGAGGCATAGAATTCAACTATGTCCGTACTTAAGCTAAAAAAAATAATTAAATTTAACTTGTTACCCGTAGTTAAGTTTTTTTTAAAATTAATAAATAAATATAATACTTAAATCCACGTAAACGAGTTATTGACTACTTTAGATTTTTTCTGTAACCAACTCCTGGCAATCCGGCAAGCTTACCTCGGCGAAAAAGTGTCGTTACAATAAATAATACAATAGTACCAAAGCAGGGTACTTCCATAACTTGACAAGCAACGCTACTTCTAAACAAGGCATAGGGTTGTTCATTGAAAACAACTTCCCTCACAAACTGGTTTCAATTAATTCCTTTCTAGCAACACACATAATCGAAATGAATATTAGCATCATTTTCAATATAGTCAATATGTATATCCCCCTGTCAAAACTTCTCCGCAAAATTTTCTTTAAATTACACGCTCCATAAATAGAACCTATATTATAGTAGGTGACTTTAATTCAGGGTGTCCGCTATGGGGATCAAAAAAATCCAACTAACGAGGAAGAATCTTGGAGGATCTTATTTTATGTGAAAATTTAATAGCCTTAAATGATGAGTCGCCTACGCACTTTTCTACTCATAAAACTTTTCACACATAGATCTCAGCATATGCTCTTCACAAATTGCTGCTAAATGTTCCTGGAAAATACCTGAATATTTGCACGGAAGTGATCATTTCCAGATCTTCATTGAAATAAATCATAAATTCAATATAGAAAAAAGTGAAATAAAACCAAAATTTATAATAGACCTAGCCGACTGGACATATTTTAACTCAATTTCCAACCGGCGTTCAATCCAGTAATGTGAATAAAGATGCTGAAAAAATACAAAAAAATCATTCTTAGTGCTCCAAATATAGCAATACCACAATCTAAAGGATATATAGTTAAAGCTACTTTTCCTTGGTGGAGTACCCACTTGTCCAACCTGCGAGAGGAAAAACAAAATTCATGGTACAGATATAAGAGTCATATACTACATGTACGAGTAGACCTAATCTGATCTTATACAGGAAAGCCAATGCTGTTTTCAGAAAAGCAAAAACGCCAAAGTAGATTGTCTTGAAAAACTCACGGAAAATATAAACCTGCGGCAAGCACCTTGGAAAAATAAAAACAATAAAAAATTTTGCGAACCAATTATCCAAATCCACAGACATAGCTAAGTTCTTCGCCACATCATGGTCTAATCTCTCGGATAACCATAACTTTAACCCACACGTTATAATTGAAAAAAATACTCTTCAAACCCAATATAAACCCAAAAAATTATCTACCTCAGCCAAACAAATAGAATCTAAAATAACCATAGTAGAATTTGAGTCCGCCCTATCCAATGTTAAGAGCAAATCTCCTGGCTTTTACCGTATATCGTACCAAATGTTGAAACACTTACCCAAACCCGCAAAAATTAAAATCATAAACTTATACAATAATATCCTTGAACAAGACATTTACCCCCAAAATTGGCGAACAGCTGAAGTTGTTCCCATCTCAAAACCCAAAAAAAGCATGTATGAGTTTAATGGTTTCAGACCTATATTCCTTTTACCTTGTACCGAAAAAATACTCGAGAGAATAATAGCGAAAAGAATAATGTGGTTTATTTCAAAAAACAATTTAACGAGTCATAACCAAGTAGGTTTTGAGCGAAAACAAAGCACAATTGATGCACTTCTTCACTTTGGACATTACGTTCCAACTTCACTTTCCACCAAAAACCATTTCACCGTTGTAGCTACTGATTTTCATAAAGCCTTTGACCGCATAGGAATACATGTTATCCTTCAACAACTTGCGACTTGGGGTATAGGAAAGAACATTTTTAATATCGTCAGAGCTTTTTTATCAAACCGAAAAATAAGAAATATCAAGTACATACCTCCTCGTCAAGGGCATTCCTCAGGGTTCCCCTCTATCGGTTGTTCTATTTATTATTGCATTCGACCACTTCAGTAAATTACTCGATAGATACAAAAATATTCAACACACAATTTATGCAGACGACGCCATTATATTTTCTAAAACAAAAGATCCCGATACTATCAAATCCACTTTCACAAAAATACAAAATTTTTTTTTTTTTTAATTCAACATGGATTTATTTATTGCATATTTTCAATCGAAACCAACAATAATTTTACAAAGCTTACAACTAATAAATAAATTGATGCTCCGCGCTAGTGCTTAGAGCAATTTTAGTGCAAGTATTATGTAAATTATGTAGAAAAAATAAAAATAAAAATATAAATATAAAGAAACTCTATTTTTAAAAAAGTGGCGCTTTAAGACGAGATGTTTTCATCCTGTGAAGCAGTTCGCTAGGATGACACTGGAGTTTGGATTGGTATCTTGTTTTTAGAACTGCTAGTTCTTCTTCAACGGGTGCTATATTAAGGTCGCGGTGAATATTTTCGTTTCTGACGAACCATGGAGCGCCGCAGATCGTTCTCAGGATTTTTGATTGAGCCCTTTGAATTATTTGCAAATTTGATGCATAAGTAGTGCCCCATATCTGAATACCATAAGTCCAAATCGGTTTAATTACAGCCTTGTATATAAGTACTTTATACTCTAATCGCAGTTTTGATTTTCGGTTGGTAAGCCAATACAAGGAACATGCCTTGAG
Source organism: Clusia tigrina (assembly GCA_920105625.2). Lineage (NCBI taxonomy): Eukaryota > Metazoa > Arthropoda > Insecta > Diptera > Clusiidae > Clusia > Clusia tigrina. The sequence goes on along the minus strand of OV050030.1, from coordinate 144,258,797 downwards.
TTTCATTTGCATTTTCTTGGCTTCTATATGTTTTTTCCAGGTGAGCCGTCGGTCAAAATGCACTCCTAAGTATTTAATCTCTGTTGCTTGCGGGATTACAATGCCATTTAAGGAGACTGCCGGACAAGAACTGGGCTTAAGAGTAAATGTCACATGTACACTTTTTTGCTCATTTACTTTGATGCGCCAATCTGCTAGCCAACTTTCTATTTTTTTAAGGGGTTCCTCTAAATCCCGGGAGGCTATCCGTGGATTTAGGTGAGAGCTCAAGATTGCTGTGTCGTCAACGAAAGTCGAGGTAACGAGGTTTTATCCGTTGGCAGATCGGAAGTGTACAGAGTGTAAAGCAAAGGTCCAAGCACACTACCTTGTGGTACTCCAGCCATAATTTCAAAGTCTGGCGTTACAAATTCTTTAGATTTTACCCTAAAGCTGCTCAACAGTTCCATGATGTTTGCGGAAACCAAATTGGTGGTGAGGAATGATTAAATTGAGCTTTGGTGCTAATTTTTCCAGCAATAAGCGTTCGAGCATTTTAGAGAGCGTTGGCAGGAGACTTATGGGCCGATAAGAAGATACCTGAGTAGGGTCTTTTCCGGGTTTTGGAATCATTATTATTTCCGAAGTTTTCCATGTCGTAGGGAAGTAGCCCAGACGGAGTATTGCGTTAAAAATGTGTGTAAGATGTATTAGAGCTAATTGCGGCAATTTAATTACCATTTTATTGGTAATTAAGTCACAACCAGGTGCCTTTTTTGGGTTTATACTCGTTGTACATAGGCGTATAACTTCCTTTGGTTTGAAATGAATTGGTACTGCTGACTTCGTAATTGAAAAGTTCTGTATGCTAGTGTTGTGGCAGGTCGGCGGGTTAGGTTGAAATACTGACCTCAGATGTGCTGCAAAGAAGTTGCCTTTTTCTTCTTCTGTTTTTCCCCAAGTTCCATCGCTTTGTCTTAGAGGCGACTCACTATCCTTCGGTGTTTTAACCATTCTTGTCGCTCTCCAGAGTGAGTAATTGGTGACTTTGAAAGGAGCCAAATCTTCAAGGTACTTATTAAGGTTTTCTTCCTTTTCCTCCCGTAGAGTGTTTTTCAGCTGATTTTGTAATGACTTTTTACTCTTAGTGCTGGCGATCTGTATTTTTGCCATTCACGCCTTAATCTCCTCTTTTCTCTAACGAGGCATTCCACATAGTGTAACGTAGTGTGCGTCGCGTTAGTTTTAGTTGAGTTTTGTGCCGGCGTGGCACTAATAGCAGCTGCTTTTATTATTAATCGGAGAGCCTCCGTCGCTGATTCAATGTATGTACTCTCCACTCTTAATTTTTGGTCTAACGCACACGTGGCTACTAATATATTTGCGATATTTAAGACAGTTTGTTTTCTTGGAGGTGAGTTTTATTGTTTTTTCAATGAACTCTGGTACTTTTTTTAAATATATTATCACCGGTGAGTGATCGGATGATAAGTCGAAACAGGGCTCGATTTCCAAGAAACACCTTTTAATATTTTTAGTTATACCAAAGTCAATAAGATCGATAATTTTTCTTTGATCAGTTGGCCAGTATGTACGTTTTCCAGATGATACAAAGTCTAGACCATTCCGAGAGTCTATCATTGCATTAAACAATTGCTTCCCTTTAAGTTTAATTAACCATGAGCCCCAGTAGGTATGTTTAGAATTGAAGTCTCCGGCAGAGAGAAATTTGTTACCGAGCGATTTAAAGAAAGAAACAAAATCGGTTGTGTTTTTTTTTGCATAGGATTCCAGAAAGTAATGCTTTAATCGAGCCTTAATTAGAATTCCCGTACCACCATAACCTTTTCCTTGTGGGTGGTTTGTTGAGTAAAAATTATAGCCTGTTAGTTTGAAGTTATATTTTACAGTTAAATGTGTTTCTGAGATATGTCATTATGTCTATGCTGTTACTGTCTAGAAAATTTTTTAATTCAATTTTGTGTTGGTTAATACCGTTAGCATTCCAGTGACATATTTATAGAACATTCATTTTTGTGAAAGTAGAGTTTTCAGAAGTAAGTTTTGGTTATATACCAGCTCTTGAATCATAGATTGCATCGAGGACATGAAGTTAGTAATACACTGAGACAAGTTAAATATTAACGTTTCTAAATTTTTAGGTTGCATAGGGTGAGTCGGTTTATCAGAAATGCCAATTTTCAGTACATTCGTATAGCTAGTGGATGAAGAAATGTTTTCGGTGGTGGTTCCAATATGGTTTGTGTTGGTAGGTACAGCACTATATTTTTGGGTTCGAACTGTCTTAGCAGTTTGGTTCATACTGATTTTTAGTTGTGTATACATCGGGCAGCCTCTGTAGTTAGCAGTATGATTCCCCCGACAATTGCTGCATTTTTTTGTATCCTTCTCACTTTTGTTCAGCTTGCATTCCTTTGATGGATGGAAATCGCCACACGCAACGCATACAGTACTTAGGGTGCAGTACGATTTCGAATGCCCATACTCTTGGCATTTGTTGGGCCTGTTCGTTTGTGAGGCTCCTCGACTTTTATTCTACGATGCATTAAATATCGCAAGTTGTAAATGGGGTGGGTTTCATTTTGTTTTAATTTAATATTCCCTGGTTTTAGTTCTCTTTTGAAGAGTGGTTGCGGAATTTTTTCCCTATTCCTTATATTAAATACAGATTTTGCTGTGAATCCAGTCTCTTGGAGTGCATATTTTAGTTCTATAGGGTCGGCTTCAGGTTCTATACCTTTAATAACAACTGTCAACCCTTTGCTACTCTTTATCTGATAAGTGTAGTAATTTTTTTTTTCATTTTCAAGGAAAGAAACAACTGCGCAATAGTTTTGTTTCCAAATAAATTTTAATTTTTGTTTCTTGTATTTTACCCTTCAACAGCGGGACCACATGAAAATTATTTTTACCAATTAAGCTGGCAACACTGTCAATTAATAAGTTGGAACTGCGTTCCCGCAAGTAAATTGGTGGTGGTTTGAATGCATTAGTTGGTTCAGATTCTGCACTATGGCTTAATAGAGCAAAACGGTTGTTGGTTAGGGTATCTGTATTATTTTTCAAGTTTATTCTTTTCTGCCTTGGCAATTGGGCTGCGTTTTCGTTTTATTGTTATGTATCGATCAATACCTGTTTGTGTGCTTATGTTTGGTTTTTCACACTGTATTTCTATAGTTTTATTTGCAACATTGGTAAGTTGTTGTTGCTTATATATACTCATAGCAGAACCTTTGTTGTTTTTGATTTGTGTTGCAGGAGATGCTGTTGAATTTGGAGAGGCACATTGTCCACTCCAAGAGAGCTGAAAGTTTGCTGGCATATTTAGCGCAGCCGGGTCTGCTTGAGAATCTGTGCTTATTTTTTTTGTTGTGCAATGAGCAATGTTGTTTTGCTTCTGCGTGTTTATTAGTTTTATTGGTGTGGGGGTGACTAGCTTAGAAGTTTGAACGTGCTCAGTGCTTACCGTTTGCTGAATTACTGGTGGAGATTGCGCATGTGCTGAACTATTGTGAGAGATCATCTCCGTTGGGTTTAAATTTGTTTGTTGATTACTGTATATTGGTGCATGCGGGGGACACGCGTCGGTGAGACATCGATCTCTCGCTTGTGGCGGTGAGTGTCGAATGCTCATGTAAATTGTTTTTGTTTATGTTTATTTTTTTTCTTTCTTTTGTTGTTGTTTTTTGTTTGGAACCACTAATTTAAAATTTTTGTTTGTGATTTAATTGATTGTTTTTGGCTTGCCCATAAAGGCTAGCCAACAAAAAAATGTTCACCACTTTAATGCCAAATTTTACACTCGTAGACACTTTTTTTATTTTTTATTTTTGATATATTAAAAGAAAAAAAAAAACTACTCAATGAGCGGAGAATTGAACACCGATATAAAAACTGACCCCACCTTAATAATTAATGAAATTACAAATTGGGACAACTTCTCTGGCGTCGAACTATCTGTTAGTAAATGTAAAATACTACATATATGTAAGAAAAGCAAATGTAATTGTTTTAGCCTTAAATATGATAATGTAAATATTGCACTTGTAAAACATCTGAGAATTCTTGGTGTTATATTTGATAAAAAGTTTAATTTTAAGGAGCATTGTTTACAGTTAAGAAAAAGTCTAGCTTCCCGCCTCAACATTATTAAATACCTAACATCCAAACACAGTTTAATACAAATTTCAACATTAATTACAATCACCAGAGATCTCATACTTTCAAAATTAGATTACGCATTGTCAATTTATGGATGGTGTTCTCAAAAAACCTAAGATCTTTGGAAGCCCCTTACAACACAGGTGTCCGCAGGAGCATTAGCGCCATTCCAACGTCACCTTTAAAAAATATATTCGCTGAAGCTCGGCTACCATATATTCAACAGCAATTATCGCTGTCAACATAAAAACTTATCTCTAAACTTTTCATTACTGACAACAGAGTACTGCTCAAAGACATAATGGAGGTTGTCAAGCACAAACGACAATATAAAACTAAATCCATAATTCGTAGATGTGTTCTCCAAAAACCAAGCCATTCGAAATATCAATAAAGATAGCAACAGTACCATAAACAATATCCGTAACTCGTCTATTAAGTACTCCAAGAAAATTTAAATTATGTAGGTTCCAGGACATTCGGCGAACGAACTTGCAGATATAGCTGCTGCAGAGTCAATTACGGCTCCAAACTACGTCTTCCCAGTCACAGAAACTAAAGACTTACTGCGACATATAAAATCTCTCCATGAACTATTGCATTTGAAAAAAATATAAACACTTTTACACCATATTATCCTGTAACTTGCACTCACCAACAAACAAAAAACTTTGTACGACTCCCCATCGGACACACCAAATGCTAGAACGAGCATTTGCTTCGTGGCAATCAATATCATCGTTACACCTACTAAATAACTGCCCCAACTTCCAAACAACCTGTAAGAATCTATTCTGTAACCAGATTCTAAGTGATTCTCCAAAAGATTCATCAAAGAATAACATAACAAAGATTAATAAGATCTTAAGAGAATGCCACATCTAAAATTATATTTAAATACCTAAATAAGTAAATATGAAAAATAATATACTAAAATCGAGTTGAAGGCCTATGACGCTTTCTCTTAAATTAGTTATAAAAATTTATTATTGTGATTAATCCTTTTAAATAAATTAAAAATAAAAAATAAGCAGAAACGTATTATAACATTACTTGACACCTATTTAATCTAAACAAACCAAATGGTTCCATATTTGAAGAACTAAACGAAACGAAAGTTTTTTTAGAATTTTGAAAACAATTCTCACTCTTTTCTCCAAAATATTGGCGAATTGCACTGATATTATCAATGAGTTTACCCTCTTCCCACTTTTATAACTTGAAGTTTTGCATTTGGTGTCCGTTGATCGTCTCTTTTGGCCCTTCTTAAATTATGGAAGTAAGGTTACTTGAGTATCTGATTTTTTGGTGCATTATACTTGTCGAATGGAGCTATCATTTTATGCAAATATTTCAGAGGTATAACCGAATGAATATGTTTGATTTGAAAAACGTACCTGCAATTGTAGTTAATGACATCCTCTCTTAATTTTTCACTTAATTCTCCCAGTATACAGTCTTCATCGAAAAATTTTCCTTGATACCTATGTTCAAAGTATTCAGTGATTCTTTGCCGCATATCACGTGGCAATTTACGGTACGCCATATATTCTTCTACCTGCTTAACTTTTTCGCGGTACTGTCGCCTGCTGGAATCTAAACTCTGTATTAAATTTGTTGCATGACCCAAAAATAAGGCATAACAAGTAGCCCCTGAAATCATCGACAACATAGTCAACCACATATCCGTTAAAGACTGCGGTGGGAATCTATGATCAAACAGTAAAGTAGATATTAATAAGATATATCACATTCTCAATTCCATACCTGCCGTAACCTATACATAACATATGCGACATGGCTTTAAACAATGCCCAGGAATATTGTTCAAGCCAATATGACTCCTGTAATAGAAAACAATAATTTTATAGAATTAACATTAGTAAAGTAAAAATAAACAACATGATTTTTCAATTAACATATACATTGTACGGTGTACTGATATATTGGAGTGTTAAGAATATTTATCACATTATATCCCACTGTGTTTACCTCCAATACTTCTACTGTATTTACTTCCAATACTTCTTTACTTAAGTACACACATGCTACATGTACAAACATATGTATACTATTAATAAAGTTAGTTCTCTACAAACACTCAAACCTATCGGTCTAGTTTTATCATGGAGTTTAATAGTTCATTTCAAATCTTTGCAGTCAAATTATGTTACAGCAAACGGTATGCGCTGCTTTGGAAATTGCTTCCCTGGAATAAGACATAAGCGATCAGTTATTAGGCTGCAGGCAGAGTGCCGACTGGCGACCGAACCGAACTTATTGCTGGCTGAAAAAAAAAACTGGTTCAATACAAATTAGTGCAAATCGGCGCCAAGATGGCAGAGTAACAGCCGAACCGAACCGAGCTTATTGCTGACTGACTGCACAAAACTGTTTTAGAGACTTATTTGTGACCGATTGTGACTGATGTTTGATTGTATGTGTAAATATTTAAGTTGATGCTTTGATGCTATTGAGATAATTCTTTCTGTTTTGTTTGACACATATGTATGTGTGTATCTATCACGTAGATCATTATATCATGCTCTTGCTTTTTTGTTTCTGATTGGTTTTGTTTACCGTTTGAACGAAATATACATACATATGTATATGCAAAACACAAAATTCTTTTCCTTCATTCCACACCAACAACTTCTCCTGCCTCAACCATGCTCTTGCTGTTGTCAACGCAGTGTATGATTGGTTTTGTTTACAAAAAAAGCACAAGTTTCAGTCGGCACTCTGCCATCCCATAAGTTGAAACAAGTCAGCAATAAGTTCGGTTCGGTTCGGTTCGGTCGCCAGTCGGCACTCTGCCTGCAGCCTTAGTTTTGATTAATTTGCTTGTCACACTATGAGGCATTATCAATTCTATCTCGTTTGCACAAATAAAGTATCCTCTCGTATATTCTAACCAAACAGGTATTAATCGCATATATACAAAGCAATATTATAGTCAACGGTGAATTGACAACAAAAATGATTAGGATGATGATTTTGAGGATTGAAACTTTATATATTTATATTGGAATATCTTAAAAGTTATGTAAAGTATATTTATTTGTGTATAAGCGATCCTGATTTGCACTTCGCTGCCAATAAAGTACTGCAGACAACTGTGTAGATAGACCATAATTTGGTATTTTCAGGCTGTAGGAAATGGAAGTGTACGAACTATAAATGGGGAAAGTGTTGCGAAAACAGAATTATTCTGAAAATGTATAAGCCGGGTAACAGACGAAGTATATGACATAAAGAATTAAATAATTTATTAAATTTGTGCAAAAAGTTAGAAAATATAGTACAGTATTTCTTCCAAGCAAAAAATAATAAAAATAACCGCACTAACTCAAGACTAGATGGTTGCAATAAATTAATTATAATAAGTTCATTAAATATAAATGAGATAAATTAAATTAAATGAGATAAGATACATAAAGCAAACAAAATTAGATGTAAGGCTTTAACAAAGTTTCGTTGGGACACCTGTGACAAAAATCGGTAAATTCGGGGCAGATGTCTAAAAGATGTTTAATTGATGTGTTGGGAAACTGCACGCCGAATCTCCAGATTTAATCAAGTGACCGCGAGTACTTTGCATATGACCCAGACAAAGCCTTGTGAATTTCCAAATATCTGTATCCTTAGAAGCAGTAGGAAAGATAGGTTTAACTCTAGTAGGATTAATAGTCAAGAAAAGGTGTACGTAATTATTCCACTTCAATAAAGACTTGTTTTGTAGGTTCTGCGTTATAAGACGCAACTTTTCAAGAGCATCAGAGTACTTAGTCTGTGATTTGACAGATCAAAAAATTATCCAGGATGACGAAATATTGGGAACTTTTTAATTAAATAAAATAAAAGCAAACAAATTTTTAATTTTTGGACCTTGAACTCGCTAGAAAAATAAATTAATAAAATTTTCTATATAAAACTAGACGACATGTTGTTTAACCTAATTTCAACAACGGTTCTTCTACCGAGTTGATAAAATAGCTGGCAACAGCTACAGAAACCTTTGTGTTGGAGAATCCTTCAAAAAGTTGCTTAGTTAAAATGAAAACATTCACATTTAACTCTTACTGATTGACTGACTTTTGGCTGTGCCAATTGTGGGTTTTTATTCCTTTTTTATACATACAGGACATATGTATTTCTGTCTATACATATATTTCGGTATTATTGAATTTGACAAAGAACCATAAAAATGCACTATTGACAAATTCGCAAGCTGGCCTTGAATTGAGTTCTTCGGAGCATTGCTCTTGATATCATATTTCATCCAGTGCAATTTCTTTGTTGCTATAGTAAATTATTGCAGTTTTTGTCAACAAAGCAAATTTCAAGGTTTGTTTAACATAGGCCTAATTGTATGGAAAAGCATATGTTATGCATTAAAAGCTTGAATGTTAAATAACCTCCCAATGAGGTTTGCACATCAACCCCCGCACATTTATCCCGCGCGCTGAGCACCGCTCAACCTACATAAGATTCTCTATTCGTTGGTGGCGAGGGTGAGGCTGAGGCACAACACCACTGAGGTGATAATTTCTGTTGAATTGGCGCCACGTTGAATTATTATTTTCCATATGAGCCCAGTAATCAAAACTATAACGGAAAGGAACAGTGCTGTGTAACTCCGCATGATGCTAATAGTCTGGTGGTTGAATTTTGTGCAGTGTCATCAGTTTTTCTTTGGCCTGCATTGTGTAATACTGTGAGATACTTGAGTTCTGTTGTGTAACTGATCAGTGATCACCTTGATTTTATGCAACAGTGGGGTTATTTTTTGTTCATAATTTCATAAATCTGTAATTTTCCCTAGGCTTGTGCTGTTAACGAACTGGATACGGATTCTTGTCTGAAGTGTCAGTAGTCCTGAGCCTTTCAGTGCCAACGGGATGATTTCCTTTCCGCAAACTGCAATGGCTGACGACGTTGACGGAATTGCAAAAATTCATTGATTTTTTCTTCTTCAATGGTAGCCACGTAATGTTATTGGTAACAGTTTTCAGTTTACAATTTGGTTGAGTGTTGTTGTTAAAAAAATTGATTTCGCAGGAACACATCTCGGCGTCATAGCTGTACCGGATTAACATATTTGAGCATACGTATTCATTTTGATTGATCAGCTCACAGGATGCAAATTCGTCGGAGCTAATTCACAGATACTGATCGCGAGCAACATTTATGGCAAGTAAGGTGGTGCATGTCTCAATTGCCACTAAAGTGTTGTTGACCCAATTTGGTACCGAAATGAGCATAAAGAGTTCGATTCGGTCATGTTCCCCCTGATGTAATGTAATCCTAAAAACAACATGGTCCTGAGTGAGTCCTCCCTTTACTTTCAGTATCCTATATAGTTGTAATAAGTCATCTTGATCTGCAGGTAGTTCTAATGATGATGGCAGGTGGAGCTCAATTTTGTCAACTTCGATGTGCAATTAGCGGATTGATTAACAATAGCGGATTGATTAACAATAGCGGATTGTGTTTACCATGCTGAATGTCAGTGAGAACATCCAGTATAACTGACTTTGTCCGTTGTAACTCGGTTGCGATTAGGGTTAGTTGAATTGTTAGAGCGTTGAATAGTTCCACCAATTTCGATTGTTGCAGCTCTTCGTCTTCTTTTTGCAATTGATACCAAGTTTGATTTGCTTGTTGGACAGATTCATCAAATTTTGCCTTAACAGCTATCTGATCCTGCTTTATGATGTTGACCGTGGACTCAATGATAGATGTTTGATTCTGCAGCAGATGTAACGGATTGGACTCGGAATACTCTGAGTCTAATACGTTAAATAGTGAATGACTAAGGTTCCAATGAAATTTATTGCCCCTTTCCTGGTGCTACTGCTTCTTAATAGATTGTTATCTACAATTCATGTCGATCGAAGTTGTAGGTTAGTTTGTAAGGATACTTTGGAGTCTGACATGTCCCTATCTATCTGTGCATTAGTACCCGGAGTTAACGATATTTAGTCATCTGGATCTGTTGACATTGCGGTAAACGGTCGAGAATTCAAAATTTTAAATCGATCTCCACGAAGATGGTGTCGAGTTCTTCGTAGGTCAATGATGTAGTCGATACATTTCGTAGTAGCAAATGTTTTGCTGATTTAACCACTGCTTCCCAAAAGCCTCCAAAATGTGGAGCTCTAGGAGGAATAAATTTGAAGTTTATGCCACTGTCGCTGCATGATCTGTGATTTTTTCTCGTGAGGTATTTGAGAAGATGACATCGATTAGCTCCTTCAGAGTGTTCCTTGCGCCGAAAAAATTGGTAGTGTTGTCACAATATATAGTGTCATACCATCTACGCCGAGACGTGAAACCTTTCAGTGCTCCGATAAATGGATCAGTCATCAATTCGATTACAACCTCTAGGTGCCATTGTTGCGAAGCAGGAAAATACTGCGATGTAAGCCTTGTGTGGCTTCTTGGCATGAATTTTATAGTGCACCCAAAATTGTCCGCAATAATCCAATCCACTATTGACAAACGGTCGAGCTGGAGTGACTCTGGTTGCTGGCAAATTTCCTATCACTTGATTCAATAATTTATGCTTGGATTTACTGCACAATGTTTCGCGCCATTATTTTTCCTTTTATTATCCAAAATCGTTGCCTTCACGCTGACAGCAAACCTTGTAGACCACAATGCAAATTACTCTCATGCATGATATCGTCAGTGTTATTGACAGTTGAGTGACGTACTAAATTTTTAATGTCATCGTAAAAACCTCCTCTTTGGATACCCTTGATAAGAAATGTCAATGACACTTCCATTTCTTCGGCTGTAATATTGTTGAGAGGGACACATTGCTTCTTAATAGTTTCACATAATTAATGACATATACCACAATTGTTTGCAGGCCTCGAAATGAGTTCTTGTGATTAATTTTTTCCCCGAAGGTTGGTATTGACTCTTTAGAAGTTAGTGTTAGAACTGTATTCGTCTTCCGTCTGAGCCAAAACAGTTTATCTACCAACTTAGATTGGTTCTGTTGCCAAAAGGCTGTTTGAAGAAACATTGGTTGATGTTTTGGCTGACGCATCGAATAAAACTCTTACCTCTCGTTGAGCCCTCTACCTTCAAAATGGCGGAGGAAAGTTGTACTAGTTGTGTAAATCAAGCTTCTCGTATTCGCGCATGAAAGCCACATATTGGCCCTTGAATTCAGACATTTTTATTATTTTTCGTTCAATTGTCATGATCCCTTTCAAAGCTAACTTTCGTGAATCTCCCAGTTGGTTTGGAGTAATTGGAACGGCATTTTCACTATGAAGCTGCCTGTTGTTATGACGTTTTGCAGAAAATGTTTTTCACAGCGACGCTCGACTGTTGTAAGCTTACAGCTGGGTTTGTCACATCCTTCAAGTTGTCAGAATTTTTCAAGAGTGTCGTTGAGGGAAGCAACTGTCTTTGTTACGCTTTGGCCAAATTTTTCCACTTATCACCCAGCCAAGCGTTGTGTTTTGCATGACTGGGAGCTCAGAGGAAAGTTTTATTTGGCCCATATCTATTAGGTCGTAATATATATCTGCACCCAGGAGAACACCAATTTTTCCTGGTTATTGAAATTCCGGATCAGCCAGTTGTACACCCTTAGGAATTGGCCATTTTGTAATGATTGAGGCAAAACAATACTTGGCAGCACAAATGCTTCAAAGTCGGATGCAAAGTTGCTTGTTCGAGATTCCAGCTTCGTGTGAGTCCGTTGCGTAGCTCTTCTTTGTTGTCATTGTTGTCAATTCCATCACCACTGTTTGTACTTGCTGTTCAATCTCAAGGTATGTGTCGAAGTCGAAGCCTTCCCTAGAGGGGCTGAAGCTTCCTGCCATATCTTATCGTTTATGCTCTCGATTTTACTCCATAGTCACTGGAGGCAAGCATTATTTTCTTCATAATAATGATGTCCCTGGTTCTTGTCTGTATCAATTCCTGATAACAACCGTTTGATTGACGTCATTAATCCTTGTTGCTTACGCATTAATGCTGCCACTGTATTCGTCATGCTGTGCGGTTTGCAATGACTCCACGCTTCCCTGATGGTCTGTGTTGTCGTTGTTAGATTTTGGTGACGAAACCAGCTCACTTTACTTGATGCAAGCATGAATTTGCTCCAGAGTTTCATTATATTTTTCTCCCATCTTTGAGTAGATATCCTCTTTAAAATATGAATGGTCTTCGGGTATAGTTGGAAGCCTTCGTATTACATTTTGTATTTTTTGAAAAGTCAACCACAGGTCTTCAAATTCTTTTATTTTCTTTTGAAAATAGTCCAGTGTCTTCCTGTAATTGGTTATGCATTTTCCAGCTTTTCGACATTGTCGTCTTGTTGGCTGATGAGCTTTTATAAACTGGCCATGATGATTCACTGATGCCTCCAATTGTAGAATTTGATTGAGTGGTTGAAAATTACTACTTCTCGTTAATAATAGCTGTGATTATTAGCTGCTCACACTGGATTGCAGTTGTCTCTTGTTGCTGATGTCTCCTGTGGCCCCTGTTTGCCTGAAGTGACGCTGGCTAGCTGGTGTGCTCTATTCCCTATAGCACCCTGTGTGCTTGAACTTGCACTATCCTTGAAATTGATGTAGTGAGCAACAAAGTCACGCACACCGCACCTGCTATTTGCTTCTATGATACGTAAACAGCTGCAACAGCGATACATATACCTGTGTTGCTTGCGGCAGCTGTGTCCTTTCCTTGGGATTACCAAAATGTATCACGCCGGGGTCACCAAAAAGTTTAAACTAATTTCCACAACGGCTCTTGTACCGCTAAAATGGCTGCCAACAGACACATACACTTTGGTGTCGGAGAATCAATTAAAAAGGTGAAAACACTCACATTTAACTCTTGCAGATTGACCGAATTTTGCCTGTGCCAATCGGGGGTTTTTAATAATTTTTTCTATACATACATTACATATATTCTGTCTATTACATATATATCGATACTAGCTGACCCCGCAGGCGTTCCCCTGCGTGAAATTATGTGTTTTGAAAAGAAAAGAAAGTTGAATTTATATTGTGTTGAAAATCATTTATTTGAGATTTTTCTACATTTTTTTCAATGTAACGCAGCTTGATTGAACATTTTTTGTTTTCTGTTCCGGTGCGTAAATGTACAAAGATGGTTTTCCAACTCGTGAACACGCCACGTATAGCTGGCAAAAGCATTCGCGGAATCAAGCATTCTGCACCCTTGTAAGCCCCTTTCAAAATTCTTGCAACTATCACATTATTCGATAGCTGCGTCACAATCAGTCGGGTTCCATTACACAGTTTCGGCGCATGATTGAGAAGCAAAATAATGACAGATCCAACTTTGAGACGCAAATGATGCGGCGGCATGCCAGGCAAATCCAAAGAATTTAGAAATTCCACTGGATAATTCACGGCTTCATCTTCATTTTCAACACGATCGATCGATTTGTATGAGCGCAAATCTCCCGGAATTTGACTTGGAATCGTCCAGTTTAAGTCATTAACATCGGTATTTTTGGCAGCTAAAATTGCGCGTGCACTCAACCAATCGTAGTTACGAAAATTTTGGTCAATGTTCGGATAAACATTCGTGATGAGTTCAGCTTTCGTTGAAGTGGATTGACAAATGGCAGGTGGAATTGATATCAAACCACTGGAAGTATCAACCGGAATTTGCCCATTTCCAATTCTTAGCAGTTCTTTAGAGAAAACTTCTGCGGTGCTATCCTGTTGCAGGAACACTCGTATATTCATAGTCAATCGTATGGTTTGCACGTACCGCCACAAATACGATGACTTGAGACATGCGTTCAATGCATCCGCCGCTGTTGATTTCGGAATAACAGGAAGTGTTTGTCGAAAATCGCCTGCTAACAGTATCATTGCGCCACTAAAGCGACGATTATTATTCCGCAGATCTTTCATTGTTCTGTCAAGTGCTTCTAGAGACCGTTTGTGAGCCATTGTGCACTCATCCCATACTATCCCATACTGCAATTCTTCAACACTTTTGCCATAGCTGATTGCTTTGAAATGTTGCAAACAGGTGTTTCATTGATTTGCATGTTTAACGGAAGCTTCAGTGCCGAATGTGCCTTTCTTCCACCTTCTAGTAGAGTTGCAGCAATCCCAGTAGATGCGAGAGCCAACGCAATGCCATTTTGAGATCGTATTGTTGCCAAAATCAATGATATCAGGAAAGTTTTCCCAGTTCCGCCGGGCGCATCAAGAAAAAATAGTCCACCGTTTCCATCATTGACAGCCTTCATCAATTCATCATACGCACTCTTTTGCTGCTCATTCAATAATGGAACATTTCTTTGTACTTGTTGTTCCAAAGTTATTCTGTCTGATTTGACGATTTGGCGCTTGCATATGGATTTCAGTCAATAGTTTGCCACTCATAAGCAAACACAAATCTTCAATCAACGCCAAAGCTTCATTGTAGATGTCATCGTTCATTTGCAATTCTGAATTCCATGTTGCCACTCGAATACGATGTAAAATGTCTTCTGCAATGTAATTTTTGTACGTATCCAATCATTGACGCGGATTTGAAGGGTGACATGTCGAAATGATCATCGCGAAAAGTGTGCGAACTTCAGTGGCATGCGAAGTAGCTATCGTTTCGTCCATCGTTTGATTCCAGTGATTATCATGTTCCAGTAATTGTAATTGCTGGCATGCTTCTCGAAAAGTTGCACACACCGTACCATTCACAGTACGCAATGACTCAAATGAAGTTGAACCGCGTACATTAATCAATAGCAACCGAAGGTAGAAGCAATCGTCGTTTTTCGAGGGGATTGTGTAAATTCGTCCGAATGCATTAGTTGAGAACACACCTGGATGTCCATCTACTGGTTGGGCTTGCTTTCTACGTAACCATTTCTTTGACGATGCATTCCATGTATAATATCGAGGCATTTCCGAATAAAGCAATGTTCTCGCAAACGGATCACTGGCGCAAGTTGAGAAAAAACTCGTCAATGTTGTTGCTGGTGGTGTTTCCGCTCGCTGCACTGCATTCTCTGGGTTGAAATACACTCTTTGGCCATTCTCCAAATGAACTGCGAGATGCACAACAGTCGGAAAACGCTCATGAATTACAAAAGAAAATATTCTCCAAAGCGCTTCATTGCAGTTCACGTATTGACCCATTTGATACTTGCTGATCTCATCTCGTTCAAGGCCAATAACCGTCATGTCGCTTCCTTTGGTGACGTATTTGCAAACGTATTTGATCCATTTCACAGAACTGCAGTACTCAACATTGATATGAGTTTTGAATGTCTTAGACAATATTGGCGAATATGGTACGATCCATGTGTTGTCAACTTCGATATTCACTCCTCTAAATTGAATGCTGAATGTTCTGCCATTCTTGTCTGATGAGCGACGCCGATAGAGTGGATATCCATCATTTCCAGTTTGCGTTTCCGAAAGAAAAGAACGTGGATAGTGTTTCGTGCATTTATTGTCAGACATACAAACCGAAGTGGGATTGTAGTGTCCGCAAGGTCCATGAACCATATTGGTTTTCACCACTTCGTATAATTCTGGATCTATCTCTGGATCAGGAATTTCCGCAGAAATTAAGTTATCAATTTGATCTGGTGTAATCTTGTCCACCATCCAAAGAAGAATGTGTGCGTGCGGCAAACCTCTTTTTTGCCACTCAACAGAGTACATCCAGCATCTAACAGCACCATATATACGTTGCTTCACGATAAAGTCCATCAAATATCGTAGCTGTTGTTTGAAAACTCGTGCTGTGACATCGTGACGATCGCTTGCTGATTGACCGCGATTCAATAATTCCGTTATCTGTGGGCATTTTGGATTGCATGTGAATGTAACAAACAAATCCTCCCGTCCCGTGCATGTGCCTTGGGCTGCCAATGTATGTTGATGGCAAAATCGTGAGTCGGCCAAGGTTTGTCACATCTTCATCGCTATTGACCGCATCTCGCAAGTGAATATACTCTTCAGATCGAAGCTTGGTCTGATTAAAGCGAATAAAATTGAGCCGTTCTGTCTCCATCATCACGTACACATCAACTGCATACTGTTGAAATAATCGGCGATATCTCAAGATATGGTTGTCAATTCCTTCGCGAATCATCAATCGATACGCGTAAAACTTCATTGCACTGACCTTGTTATTTGTATCGACACCTAAAAGTTAACAAAAAATGAAGTTATAATCAAGAGTGTTTTCTTTTACTAACCATTGGCAGGATTGATCATGTTGTATCTCAAGTGATATCCATCTTCACCATGGCAGAACATAAGCGGATATTGTAGTGTGTCATACGATCGATGAGTTTCAGTGATTCGCTCTAATGCATCTCCAGCTCGACGTTTAATAACAATATCACGGGATTCTAAATTATCGCCAACAACAACAATTGATATTTCATCGGCCGTCGGTGCATTATATTGCCGTTTATGAGTGCCTCCTGGTCGTTTGTCTGCTTTTATGGCGATTCTGTGATCATCAGATGGCATCCTTTCTAACGAAGTTTTGAATAATCGAATTACTTCGTTATGTTCATGCAACATTTCTTGGGATTGCTGCACAATTTTTCTTTTCGTCGCATTTCAAATTGCACAGCGTCGATTCACTTCTTCATTTGAATTACCAAGGAAATATATTTGGAGATATTTGTGATCTTGATCAGGATGCGGCAACAGCGATCCAGCAAGATGAGAAATTTGCCCGTGAATCTGTATAGTTGCACGCAAATATGTTAATTTCTGTATTTTATTGGCGAGATAATAAGTGTTAGATTGTTGGTGAACTATCCTTGAATGTGGGATTGTAATTATGTTCATTCACAATTTCCCCACCAAACGACGTCATTTGAAATCAAACGTTATACATCTTGGAATGTTGTAAAAAATGATTCGAATTTGGTGATTCACCGTAAAGCAACGGCCGCAATGGCTCTGGTGGAGGAAGTAACTCTGGTAATTTCACTTTTCCGCTTGCGCAACACAAATTTCATTGCATCGCAATGCGGGCAAACGACAGACGATCGAACCAAATCGAACTGATGCGTGCGCACCGTATTCAATGTCCGGCTCATATCGAAAGGCTGCACGTTCGATATTCAAATTAT
The DNA here is from genome assembly GCA_920105625.2 of Clusia tigrina. Lineage (NCBI taxonomy): Eukaryota > Metazoa > Arthropoda > Insecta > Diptera > Clusiidae > Clusia > Clusia tigrina. The sequence continues at coordinate 144,241,513 of OV050030.1, read as the reverse complement.
TCAATCGTTGTTGTTGCTGGCGTTGTCGGTGAGCAGCCAAACGTTGTTCTCTTGCTTCATGAATTTTCTGAGCACGAACTTGTCTTCTTCTCAATCGTTGTTGCTCATTGTAAGCATCGTGAGCCTCTTGTGATTGTCGCGCACGATGTTCAATCATTCCGATTCGAGCAGCTTCCCTTGCAGTAGTATTTTCCTCTTCCGTACGACGTGCTGTATAATTACGTTGGTCCGTTGTACGTCGGGAACGCCGACCGATATTAGCGCGATCTCTTTCTGGCATCGTAACAAATTTCAATCTGTAATTGATCACTTTGTATGAAACACACATAAAGTTTTCACGGAATAATTTTCAATAATTTACCTTTTGAATAGCCGAAATAAAGAAAGCAAACGGCCGAAATTGAACGATTCAAATAATTTACAAATCAGTTGAAGATTGGTGACCCCGACGTGATCCTGTGCCTGATCACAATCATCGTAGAAGCTTAACATGGAAACTCTTGCGGAGCACCAGGAGCAGATTGGGCGGCAGATCGAAGCGCTCATAAGCAACTTCAAAAAGGACTCCGAGCAGCGTAAAACGATCATCTATTACGAGGGATGCATAAGACGACTGGATGAATACTGGACAACCTTTGAGCAACAGGACTTAAGAGCCTTGCCAGGGATTCCACTTGACCATGCATATTTTCAAAACGATTATTATGCCAAAATTGCAGCTATTTCATCAATATATCGGGATATGTTTGAGAGGCGCCTCGCGGAGCTGACTCAACACCCAGAAACTTCAAATGAGGAGAAGTTAGATAGTCCTCCTGCGGCCACAATAGATCATCAAGGTGCTTTTGGACACACATGGCATATTCAGCAGATACCAAACCGCAGCGAGACTCATCAACCAATCGTCGACTAAGCGAGTCTACGCGGTTAATTCGACGCCAAGCCGAAGTGATAAGGACACTACAGCGGCAACTAAATTCAATTATGGCCGAAACGGATCGACGCTCGAAACAGCTCCTTTCATTCAAGAAAGGCACCAGACTACAACATTAGAACCATATCGAAGACATCAACAATCAGCTATGGGAATTGGAGGCTGATCCTACTCTTGTGGGTTATGATACACACCAATATATAGCCCTGGAAGAAGAAGTACAGTCCGTATTGGTGCTATTAAGTGAATGGGACGCAGAAGTTACATCAACACCGGTAGCAAACAATTCCTTAAATCTGCCCAAGATAACCTTGCCTAAATTCGATGGCAATTATTTGAATTGGAGACAATTTCATGACCTCTTTAATGAAATGATCCATAAACAGAAGATAGCGAACTGCCAGATATTGTTCTACCTAAAGTCCAAATTAGTAGGAGAAGCCGAGCGCCTGATAAAACACCTCCTAGCCACAGAAGAAAACTACTTGACAGCTTGGAGCATTCTAAAGGAGCGCTATGAGAATACTAGGGTGCTGGTAAATGCACTGCTAAGTAAATTTGTCAACCAACCCAATGTTGTAGCAGAAGGAGCCGACAGTTTAAAGCGTTTCCATGACACAACCCAAGAATGTGTATTGGGATTACAAAACATCGGAATTGACACTGGCACCTGGGATCCAATTCTATTGTTCATATGTATAAGGAAGTTGGACAAGGCTTCACACACACTGTATGAACAATCGCTAGTTAAGCAACGGGAACTCCAATCATTCAAGGATTTCCTAAGTTTTCTGCAATCCCGCTTCCAAGCTCTAGAGGCTTTAGGAGGCAAATCAATCAGCAAAGCAAGTACACTACTTGCAACAAATGCCGTCAATTGTCCGCTTTGTGGAAGTAACCATCCTCGCTACGCATGTAAGGACTTTGGCAAGTTGAACCCTGACAAGCGGCTGCAACAAGTGAAACGTCATAATCTCTGCATCAACTGTCTCAAATCAGGGCACTCGCTCTCGAACTACGTTTCAAGTGGATGAAGGAGCCATAACCCAACCCTCTCCAGCTTCATATACTAATAACTCAAGAATTCAACTTGGTCATACGATAGATAAGACGCACGCACTTAGTATGTCGCACTGGGTACAGCAGTAGTGAAATTGATCGACCACTCAGGAGCCACTATCGAATGCCGAGCCTTACTAGATTCAGGCTCCCAGCTAAATCTCATCACGATGAAACAAGCTACTAGACTAGGATTTAAAGGAAAGGCTGAGTTGGTAACAATAAAGGCCATCGGGCAAGCCAATCAACAGTCACAAAGGCGTGTCAACACAAAAATAGCATCCCGAATATGTAATTTCTCGGCCAATTTCGATGCCTTCCTCCTACCACAAATAACTGTACCACAACCATCGATAGACATAGATACCACCAGCTGGGAATTACCACACAATATTAAGTTGGCAGACCCAGCATTCAACACTCCAGGTCCTATTGACATTCTGTTGGGAGCAGATTTGTATCACGACATCCTTAGCATCGGACAAATTCGTTTGGGAAAGGGTTTACCAACATTACAAAACACCGTTTTTGGATGGATTATGGCGATCAAAATCGACAACCACTACCTTGATGAACTAACATGCGGAGTGCTGACGAATACAGAATTCGACCTACACAAATTTTGGATACTACAGGAAGTAGACGCCAAGGTTCCCACACAAACACAGGAGGAAAGGATGAGCGAGGAGCACTTCAGCCAAACAGTGAAAAGAAATGCACTTGGAAGATTTGTCGTACAACTGCCTTTCAAACAAAAACCTGAAAGATTAGGACACTCTAACGATCTGGCATTGAGGAGATTCACGTCATTGGAACGCAAGCGCACCAAAGATCCCACATTGAAAGGAATGTATGCTAACTTTATGGCCGAATATCATCAACTTGGCCATATGAGTCTCATTAAGGAAGAAGAGATGAAATCCCCATCATACTTCCTACCACATCATGGTATCCTTGAACCATCAAGCACAACCACCAAATTGAGAGTTGTTTTTGACGCATCAGCGAAGTCATCAACGAACCTTGCACTAAATGACGTGCTAGCCACTGGTCCAACAATTCAAGACGATCTATTCACCATATTACTCCGCTTTCGGTTGCCCAGATTCGTTTTCACCGCAGATATAGAAAAGATGTATCCGTCAGATCCTAATCAACGACCAGGATCGAAATCTTCAATTAATTGCTTGGAGAACTGAACCTACTTTACCAATTCAGTTCTATAAGCTAAATACAGTAACATGTGGAACAACATCAGCACCTTATTTGGCTACAAAATGCTTGCAACAACTCGCCAAAGATGAAAGGATCAACCATCCAGTCGCTGGCGCAATCCTGCAAAGGGATTTCTATGTGGATGATGTCATGACAGGATGCAATAGCCTAACAGAAGCCATTTTTGCTCAAACTCAACTCCAGCAACTACTCGCCAAAGGTGGCTTCAAACTGAGAAAGTGGTGCGCCAATCATCACAAACTGCTGCAGGAGATACCAATGGCAGATCGAGCAATGCAGTTTGACTTCGATATAAGCTCCGACGACCACATTAAAACACTAGGATTGTCATGGATTCCAGTAAATGATAGCCTCCGGGTCAAAACAAATTGTTCCGTAACAACAAGGATTACTAAAAGGATTGTATCCTCGGACATTTCGCGTGTTTTTGATCCCCTTGGGTTTATGGGACCAGTAGTCGTATCGGCAAAACTATTTCTGCAGCAACTTTGGACATTGAAGCTAGATTGGGATGCAGCATTACCAATGGACCTACACACACGATGGCTCCGTTTTCGAGATGAAATAACTGAATTGGACAAAACTGATGTACAAAGACATGCCTTTGGGAAACACGTACCGAAATTTGTTCAGATACATGCCTTCGCTGATGCTTCTGAACGTTCGTACGGCGGTGCAGTTTACGTTCATTCAGTTACCGAGGACAACGTAGTACTTGTACGACTACTTTGCGCCAAATCCAAAGTTGCACCAGTGAAGTCTACCACTATTCCAATACTAGAACTTTGTGCGGCTATGTTGACGGCTGAGCTAGTAAATCGAGTAAAAAAAGAACAACAATTGCGAGAGACTCCTACGTTCTTCTGGTCAGGCTCTGAAATTGTACTGGCATGGATCAATTCCACATCGTCATCCTATCAAACCTTCGTTGCCAACCGTATAGCAACCATACAAAACCTCAGCTTACCTCAACAATGGCGACACGTCAGATCGAAAGAAAATCCAGCCGATATTCTATCACGTGGAATTACTCCATCAAAATTGAAGAACTGCACGTTATGGTTCTATGGTCCCTTATTTCTTCATAGCTCAGAAGCAACATGGTCTGTGCCATACAAACCTGAATCTGACTGCAATGGATAACGAAAAACAACGGTTACAGTGAACGTGGCCCAATCATGCGGAGACCACTTCATAAACAACATCAACCATACGAACTCATTTCCTAAACTCCAAAGGATCACAGCCTATGTAGCACGCTTTATTCAACACAGTCGCAATCCTAATCACAAGAAGAGTTCCTCATTAGCCTGCGAAGAACTCGAAGAGGGATTGCGCATCATAATTAGAGCCATGCAGCAAGCTGAATTTGCAACACAGTGGAAGCATCTGAAATCCTTCAAAGAACTTCACAAATCCAGTGATCTTTTAAGTTTAAGCCACAAGAACAAACTTTCAGAGCTCACCGAGTCAATATTCTTGTCAGGGGGCCAAGAAAAAATAAAAAATTCCTGTAACTACAAAGGAATCAACTTCCACTTCATTCCTCCCCGCTCTCCTGATTTCGGAGGCTTATGGGAGGCAGCTATCAAATCGGCTAAACACCTTCTTCAACGCAGTCTCAATACCGCGTCCCTCACATATGAAGAACTGGAGACACTCATAGTTGATATAGAAGCCATACTCAATTCGCGGCCTATCACCCCCATTTCAACTGACTCCAGAAACCTCGCGGCATTAACTCCGGGACACTTCCTAATCGGAGAACCCATGACTGCCTCCATCGACACCGCGGCAGCAGCTTGCGAAGTTTCTTTGGGCAAACGCTGGCAACTAATCAACAGCATCAAGCAGGAATTCTGGCACAGATGGACTAAGGAATACCTGAGTGAATTGCAACAGAAAACAAAATGGAAACAACCCCAGAAGAATATTGAACTTGGAAGGCTGGTCTTAATTAAGGAAGACAATACACCCGTTCGTCAGTGGCCTCTGGGACTTATAACTTAGGTATATAATGGCGAAGATGGCTATGTTCGTGTTGCAGACATCCGTACTATGAACAACACATTAAAGAGACCGATACACCGTCTCGCCATACTCCCAATAGAACCCACTTCCGAAGCCCAGCAGGAATCCGCGCCTGCAGCACCGCCGAAAAAATGTCGACTTAGAAATATAGGCACCGTAATCACAGGTCTACTACTCTGCTTGGCAATAACGCCATGTGATGGAAGAATTAAGCAAGACAAATTTAAAACAAACTCGGCCACTATTTTGAGAACGTAGGCACCACCAGCATAATAACCAATGAATGGAATTTAGTCATATTTTATGACCTCGATCCCTACTGGCAAGAATGGCGAATCATAAAAAATATGACGTTCATGGTAGACAAACTTTGTGGTCAGCTACTCCAAAGAGAATCTTGTCAGCGAATTGGTCTATTACACAACCACAGGCTGAGGGACATGAGCAAAGAAAACAATCTTCTGTCGGCACCATCAAACAGCCGGCAGAAAAGAGGCGCCTTGGATCTTATCGGCAATGTTGCTAATAGTCTTTTCGGAGTATTAGACTCAAAATATGCAGCCGACATGTCAAACATCATCGATGGAATATATAGAAACGAGAACCACGTGGTGAAACTATTGAAAAATCAGACATCCATTATCGATTCTACACTAAATGTTCTGAAAAAGGACCAAATAGCAGTCGGAAAGGGTTTCCGTGATTTCCAAGCACAACTGCAAACTGTGGTTGCCCAATTTAATAATATCACCGAGCAACTCCATCAAGAAGAGCTCTCCAAGCTATACTATGCGCTAGCTATGGAACTAGATATAACCATGCAAGGATTTCAACAAATGCAGATGGCCATAATTGAGAGTATTACTGACACACATCATGGCAAGATAAATCCATTACTGGTGTCGCCTCCACAACTTCGGCGGGAACTCGCAACGATCAGGACACATCTACACGAAGGTCGGTTACCACTAGCTCAAGGCAATATTCTGGAATACTACAAGACAATGGAAAACGAAAGCACCATTCACAAAAACTATGTGCTCTTTCGGCTCCGATTGCCGCTAGTGGATACTGAGAAGTACGACCTGTACAAATTAACTTCAATTCCTACATCCATAAATTCAACTCTAATTCTCATCGAAGTTATGAAAATCTTGGCTATAAGCCTTCACAGGGATCAATATTATCCATTCAATGATGAGTTGTCCGCTTGTATGAAGGTGGAACGAACCAACTATCTATGCCACCATCGTCATCCCATTTATAAATCAGGCGCTGAATTCGGAAGATGTGAAATGGATATATTTAATCATCTAGCAGTATCCGAGAGGTGTCATCTCCACCAAGCTGGTTCGGATTCCGTTTGGTATCAGTTGCAGAACGGAAACCAGTGGATTTATGGGGTGAACAAGATATCCTCAATCAACGTGATATGTGACAATAACATCTCACAACTATCATTAGACGGCGACGGACTCTTGGAGCTTGATGACACCTGCTTTATCAAGGAAGGCCAAATACTTATTCAAGGCCACAAAAGCTACGAAGGTACGCGTAAAATGGCTTATACACGACTTGCGAGCCTACCAGAACCTATTTTGATAAAGCATCTAACGCCTTTATCAAATAAGCCAACACATTTCATATCCAACTTGGGAGAAACAACGCGATTGCAGAATCAGTTGGCAGAACTTAAACCCAATGACATAAGCTACCATCGTATTCATCATTATACCGTGAGTTATCTTTGCATCCTTGGAATCATTAAAATTACAATTCTAATCGCATGGCGAACACACAAAACAAGGAAACCGAAACCAGCATCACGAAAGAGACTGAATATCAGTAAATCACAAATTCTGTCGACACCCGGCGAACAACCAACTTTTACTGTAAATGTTGAACCGCTGTTCAACGAGGGGGAGAATGTTGCATTCTAAGCGAAGTCAACAACCGCTGCAATGCACGCCCTTGACTGCGGCCAACGACAGCGCAAATCGCTGACACCGAATTTTCACGTGCATCAGCACTTTGTGCACATTAATTGTAGTTTTTTTGCATTACCTTTTTTTACTTGTTTATGTTTTATTTTATATGTAAAATATCTAAGTAAGCAATAATGGTTCAATTGTAATAGTATAAATTAAGTGAAGTTATTAAATATGTATCAGTTCTTTGAAACCTATCAACGAGTGTTTTATTGAATTGGTCATTCCGGAGGACTGGTTATATGCACTGGTACCTTCACTCAACAATAGTCTTGGTTTTGTACCTAGGCTACTTTCCACACAAATATCGAAGATCTGGTTATAAGCACCAGTATCTTCATTCAATATTAGTCTGGGCTTTGCACCTAGGCTATTTCATAACCACAAAACAAGGGTCTGGTGTAACCATCAGGACCCAGCAAAGGTAAGGTGGAATAAAAGAATTCCCACTCTTAACAAATAACACAAATAAATTCCAATGGAAATGAGGTTAGGTATTCACCAACAAACGAAAATAATGAACTCACTTTTTTTGTTTGAAATGTTAATAATTTCACTCAAAAACTGATGATCCACAGATTTAAAATCAAATATTTCGTGAATGTAAACAATTTAACAATTTAATGTAATGAATTTAACTCGAGAAATCAATTAAAATTTGGAAAAATGTCAGAAAGTCAATTGACCGTGTCCGCACTGTTCGAATAAACAAATCAGAAGGAAGAAACAATATACGCAGCTGTCAAAATAAATAAGCGTCTACAGCTCCATCTGTTGACTTATTGGAGTATCAGTCAGTGCTTACAACACCAATATGAAACTAAATGTGCGCGTGCAACACCACGCACATACAAAAAAAAAATGAGAACCAAAAGTAAGATTAGGTTTTTCTAATTTTCGAATTTTCCGAATTTTCCGACTTTTCCGAATGTTTTTAGATCGATAGATTTGCATGAAACAATTGGAAAAAGAATTTGAAAGAAAAAAAATTTTGTATGGAAAAAAGTCCTTTTTGGAATTTTTAAATTTTCCGACTTTTTTTCAGGAAGAGTATAAGGTTTTTTTTATTTCTAAACATTCCCAGATCCACAACGAACATCCTCTGAAAATTCCATCAAGATTGGTCCAGCTGTTCTCGAGCCTTAGCGTCATTAACAAACAAACATTCATTTATATATATATAGATTATTGAATTTTACGGATAACCATGAAAAGTGCATTATTGAAAAATTCGCAAGCTGGCCTTGATTTTGAGTTCTTCAGAGCATTGCATTTGACATCATATTTCATCCAGTGCAATGCTTTCGCTGCTACAGTAAATTATTGCAGCTTTTGTCAGCAGTGCAACTTTCATCGTTATGCTGGCAAGGTTTGCTTAACACAAGCCTAATTATATGCAGAAGAAGATGGTATACATTCAAAGTTTGAATGTTAAATAACCTCCCAATGAGGGTTGCATATCTACTGTTACTGCACTAGTGCACTTAACACATGTAATACAAACGCTCAATTGGACTAGGAAGTCCAGATTCAGCTAGAATATTGCAAATAGGAATGATGGTGAGGGCACGTAAACTTCTCCGAAGGGCAGCATGATAAGGAGGACAAAGATGATTAAAGTAGCTTTTGGCACACTTTCCACAAATTGGCAGCGCGTTATCGATCAGAGATATAACCAATTGTAGAATTATATACAAATGATTTTTTAGATCAAAATTATTTTACAATGTTTAACTTATTTCTAATGTAATTGCAATGAAATTTAAAGGTGTATTTACAGACAAAGAAAATCCCTAATAATTTAATTTGGTTATTAATAATAGATTAATAATTGTAACATAGTTTTACATTTGGACAGAATTTTTTCTGACAAATATGCAGGATATTGCATTTTTCATATAAAATAAATGGTTCTGATTGTAGTGCTCCATACAGAAATGTCATCAAGGATTTTATTAAAAATAGTTCTAACATTTACCAAATTATTTTCTTTAGCAAATATTACAATGTCGTCTGCGTAACTACCGTGGGTGACATTGTACTAATCTATAATTGTACTGATTTCGTCAAAAGCGATAATAAATAAAAAAAAACCGAATGAGCCGATCCTTGAGGAAAAGAAATGGTGAAAAGGTAACAGTGAGTCAACAATGCTATGACCATTTTTTAAGTCAACTTGATTAAAAACTTATATTTAGATGCAAACCACATAACTCTGTAGGCAATTATCTTCTCCAGTACCTTGCTATTACATGTGGGGAAAGTTGGACGGATTATCCGTGGGTTTATTGTGCTCTGGAGTATTGCACATTTCCTACTTTGAGGAAAGGTACTTCGAAGAAAAAATACAGTTATATAAGTTTAATAATCAGTTTAATAGTCAGGTTACTTTTTTATCATAGCATAAGTTATCCAGTCGTGGAAAGGAGAGAAGCCCTTAGCCGTTGTTAACAAAATTGCCAACCTCTTGCATAGTGAAATGACTATCAATTTCTATTACTTACCGTAAGAGATTGTTTGGGTGACAAACGTTTTTCGTGCAATAGCCTAGACTACCAACTATAATACCAAAGTCATGAGGAAAATTTTTATCGTTGGAATAATCAGACAAATGTTTTGGAGAAGAATTCTCAAATTCTTTAGGACATGCAATTCTCTTTTTATTTATTATAAGCTGTGGAATAATAAAATGATTATAGGTGCCCGAACGCTTTTTAATATTGTTCCATATTTCTTTAGGAGGAGCTGACGGATCGATGGAACTGGTAACTTTCATAAAGCTTTCTTTTTTAGCTTTTTTAACAAGTCTAAATTTGGCATTAGCTGGGTTATTTACCATGAGTGGGTGGTTGGACCGAAAGTACTTAAACGTTTACCATTTTTTTTTTAATAGTTGGTTTATTTATTGAATTCTCTTATAATAAGACTAACAATAACTATTCAAATCTTAAAACTAACAGCAATATTTAATTAAAGGATTTCAGTCCAGCCTACATAACCATGTGTCTATTTTAGTTTGAAGTAATTGTCATGCCAAATATTTGGGATGATGTCGGAGTTTGAATTTATATTTCCACTTAATTTCTTTTAGCTCTGTTTTTAATAGTGATTTATTTAGGTCGCTATGGATGTTATCGTTTTTAATGTAACAGGGGGAGCTTACAATAGTTCAATGAATTTTTGATTGTGCTCGCTGTATTAATATTCAAGGTTAGATGAGCTAGCAATTCCCCACGACTGGGCCCCATACGTCCATATTGGCTTTATGACTGCCTAACACAATAGAACTTTGTGTTCTAGGCGCAGTCCTGATTTCTAATTTAGTAACCAATTTATTTCTTGTGCATTCAATTTCAATTTGCGTACATTTTGCTTCGATGAGCTTGCGCCAAATCAGTCTACGATCGAGATAAGCAGATCTTGTATATGAGACCGGCGTGCCAGACCCGATTAAACGGCTGAGCAATATCAAGGAAAATTGCCGAGCAGTAATCCTTATTCTCAAAAGCGTTTCTTTTTCGCTGGTGATGCGAATTACCTGCTCTATTGTACTGTGTTTTGGGCGAAATCCAAATTGATGATGTGAAATTATAACACTTTCTTCGACATCTGGTAATATTTATAGCATCAGAGGTGGAATTTCGAAATCCTTGGCCCCAAGATTAGGTTGAAACACTTTTTCCAGATGATAAGGAAACGCTAAAGCTCTATCTTTGCCGCTACTCACTCTAAGTGGTGGTTCTGACTCCTTTGGAATTTTTATGTTTTTATTAACTTTCCTCAAGGAATAATATGTCTTTCTGTAGAGCACAATTTTGTCGTATTGGTATTTAAGTGTTTTTCCAGCTAACCTTAACTGGGGCGTCTTTTAGATAAAGCATAGTTTTGTTTGGTCTTAGGCGATCTGTATTTTTACCAATGGCATCAGAACCATATTTTTTTTTATTGACTAGGGTCTCAATGTACTGTTGTGAGATAGAATCAAGCTACCGACGACTAGTTTACTCACAGCATCGACTCCTAAAAGATGCCACACTGTGTGATTAGTATGTGCTAAAGTTGTTTAAGAGTAGCACATACTTTTAGGTTCTAATTATTTTAAATTAATAGTATTTATGTAATATTTATTATGTAAACTTTTAGGGTGTTACAGTTCCTCAGTCGAGTCGACGAAAGGCATTGTAATTTAGAATGCACCTCCGATACTTTTACAGTAGGTCAGTTGGATTGACCGACTGACACCAATTAGCAGGTGTGGAACTGGAACACCAGAAAGGTCAGTTCGCAAGACTGAGATGACTGTGAGAAATAGTATGAAAGAATTAGTATTTGTAAGAATTAATCTTCTTGCGATTTTATCTTTGAATATAAAAAGAGATCTGGTGTTTTTATTTAAATAGAGTGATTTAGGGTTTTCAGGAACACGCGCGCCCAGGACAAGTAGCGAAAACAGCGAGGACAACAAACACGGACCCCAACAGTCCAAGGTAGTTTTCCGGATACCATGCGATTGGAATGGTAATTTAGGAGAAGTTGCATTAATAGCTGCTGACAAAAGAATGGAATTTATATTTTGAAGAGCTGTTTCGATTTTGTCCTCTCTCTTTAGACGTGGTGAAACATCTATATGACTGCTAACATATTTTTAATATTTGAGCCAGTTAGTTATTGAAGATTTTAAATATCTAGATTCGTAAACTACTGCCCTTTTAAGTAGTTTGATCATTACCAATGAATGATCAGAAGATAAGTCAAGGCATGGCATCGCTAACAAAAAAATTTGTAAATACCTTTTATTATCCCAAACTCAATAAGATCTGGTATTTTTCGAGGATCAGCACGCCAATATGTTGGATGGCCAGAGGACACCAAATCAAGTTTGTTGCAACGAGTCATAAGAGCAGACAATAATTGCTAACCTTTCGGATTTATCAGCCTGTAACCCCAGAAAGTGTGCTTCGTCTTAAAGTATCCCGTAATTACGAAATCCTTCCCAAGCGTTTTAAAAAATTCATTAAACTGAGGGTCAGTGACTGGAAATCTGGGGGTACAGTAAACCGTACGTAGGGTGATGTTTTCCTCAAGAAATTGGATTCCTATATTAGTGGCTTGTAGTTAGCCTTTTTCGTAACCATGAATAACATAGTGTTTTATTCTGTTTTTATGAATATACCAGTTAATCCATATGCTGCATATAAACCGGCATGGAAAAATTGTATTTGTTTGTAAGATGAGTTTCCGAGACAATCAATTTTATTGGAAGACAAAAAGTTTTCTACTTCCAATTTATGCTGGGATACCATTGGCATTCCAGTGACAAATAGAAATGAAGTTCATTTGGTTTTGCGTTTTTATGACCCCTTGAACCATATTTTGCATTGTGGTCATGAATTGTGTTAAACATTGAGTGAGACTCATTAATATAGCTACTAGACTTTGGGAGTTCATACTATTGCCTGTATTTGGGTTAATGTTAGTCTTTACTATGCTTGCGTACGATATAGTAGTCGAACTATTTGCAGACTCAGACTGCCTCAGGTTAGTGGTACCTGGTCTCGACACAGAAGTAGTATGCCGTTGGAAGGGCATTTTGTTAAGGTCTATAAACACTGGACATCCGCGGTATTTGGCAGTATGATTGCCAACACAGTTGCTGCATCTTTTGGCTTCAGCATTAGATTTGTTTGACGAGCTTTCTGAAGTTCCCCGCAGGCGACACATACTGAGTGCAATACGTTTTTGTATGGCCATACTCTTGATAATTTGAGCATTTCACTGGAACTTGTCTCTAGTGTGGTTCTTCATGTCAATGCAACAAATACCGCATATCGAAAATAGGGTGAATTTCATTACTTTTAAATTTCCGGGTGTGAAGGTTCAAGCTCAACTCGAAATAGTGGTTGTGGTAGTTTATTTTCATTTTTATGTTGTAAATGGGCTTCGCTTTAAAACCAGAATCTTCAAGAGCCTCTTTGATTTCGTCCGGATTTATATTAGATTCGATGCCTTTGATAATCACCATAAGTCCCTTACTACTTTTGAGTTGGTATGTATAATAGCTCTTTTTATTTTTATCAAAGTTCGATATTATAATACGGTAGTTGCGTTCTTCGTAAATTTGCACTTTTGTTTCCGCTATGTTACCTTTCATTAAAGGAATAATCTGAAATTTTTTGCTGCCTATTAGCTGGCTCACACTTTGCACTAATGCGTTGGAGGTGCGTTCGCGTAGATAAATAGGTGGTGGCTTAAACGATTTGCAAGTTGTTTGATTTTGGACTCCCGAGTCCGAAGCCTCGATTGTCGATAAAATAGCAAATAGATTTTGGTTGGAGAGATTATTGCTATTATTAGTACAATTTGGCTTATGGATTTTTGCTGCTTGTTTTCCCAATTTAGTCTGAGGACTTAACTTTCGTATAATATAATTGTGTAATATATTCGGATCAACCCTCCTAAATTGATCGATACATTGTTACAATAATTTTGATTACAATATTCTAATTGCTTGTTTGTCCGCTCTTTCGCTTCAAAAGGAGGAATATGGAGTAATGAATTCATTAATCGGCCAGTATGATGCTTAGCTCTTCGTCGTTACAACAAAATTCCAAAGAATTTGTTGACGTAAATTTATTAATGGGCTAGTAGAGCATTTGCGTTCTCTGCCCTGCTTCACTTTTCGTTGTTACGATAACTTCTTACATTGGCTCAAATTACTTTCCGGTACAATTTTTAAAAATGTCAAGCCAAGCTTTAAATTCCTAATTCATTAAGTCATTTATAAATTTTAGCTAAGTCTACACTTTTATGTTATAAAAGATTTAAGTAATTCAAATAAAGACACATTCAATTCGATCATTCTCGGGGACGTGTAGCTGAGTCTTATTTGCGCATAGAGCGAGACATTAAACATGTGGCGATCTCTTCCTCTCTGTAATATCGTCCTAGGTGTAATTTGTTCGCCCGAGAAAGGAGCCCGGGAAAGAAACTTAGCTGCTCAGAAAGAGGAATATTACACTGAGGAGATATTGTTATTTCCTTTATTGATGTATTTGTGTTAGGCTCTTCTTTTTTTAATACATTGTCAGTCTGTCTACGCATGTTTTCCTGCTCGGTTGTGTACGGTGAGGCGCATAGAGATTTCCACGAGCGCTGAGCTGAGTGTACTGGGGCATTGTAAAGCCTGCCTGTGAGTTAGTGTGTACGGGCGAACCGCCAATTTTATTAAGTAAATTTGTACCATTTTTTGGCACAGGAATGCTGACGCTGTCGGTCTTTACTTTGGGGAGAGAAGGAAACATGTTGGATTCACTCACTACGATCCCGCGATGCTGCTCAGAAAGCGTCTGCGGCAAGATTGACAGCAAGACGGTGCTAGCGCAGACACACTCTGAGAGCGCATGCGCTATGTAGGAGATCGCGCCGGCTAAGTGGGAGAGCGCAATATGCTCATCTAATGACCGATATTATTCCCTTATTTATTAGACGCTTACACTATTTTAATTCTAATTTAAAACTTATGTTCTCTTTGTTTTAAACAAAAATTTTTTTGCCGCTCACTACTTCTGATACTAAAATTATCACTTTTATGCACTTTCACTTGATTTAAAATTGAAACCATTCAATATTTTATTTATTCACCATCAACTGGGGAGAAAACAAAAACACATCCGCACTCTTCAATATTGCAGAGAATTGTCTACCATGCATCTTGCTTTATTGTATGCAGCTCAGCGAGGTCTGTATTCCACCAGGTGACACATTTTGTTGGAAGGTATGGCCGAGTTTTAGGGATGAATAATGTAGCTGCAGTCAGAGTAATCATTGTAACTAAATCAGTTTCTTTGTTCGTGCTATTGCTAGGGAGGTGGAGTCGATTTAGTTCGTCATACGTCAAATCTCTTTTTTTCACAGTCGTCTTTATCAGTAATGAATCTAGGAGTGTGTGCAGAGGCTGCGGCGTGGGCGAACGCACATGGCTTCGCTGTTCTTTGACTCATTAGTACTTAAAACTAATATTAGCCGTTCTTAAAATATTTACGTGTTAAGTTTTCTAAATTTCAATATTAAACATAGCATTGGTACATGAGAACACTGCTGTAGCTGAAAGATGTGATAAAGAAATTTGGAAAAATAGTTTGCATGCTTCGTCCGCTGTTTTTCACTATAATTGTTATTCAGATGCGCTCAGCTCATATGCGCTCGGTGATCTTTTTGTTTTTGTTTTGCGCTTGAGTATAGGCAGTCCGCACTTCTAATCCAAAAACACACACACGTCAGAAAGCATTTATATTTAAACGATATTCCAAGATAATAATTTTTTTTATATTTTTATTGAAATAAAAGCATTGTTATACAGTGGTGCCCAAAAATTTAAAACTGAAGTGATTTACTACTACATTTAATCACTTTTTTCACCAAATGCACTGAAAAAACAAATTATAGCAATTGTTAATAAGTCCGGTATATTGAATTAAAATTCATGCATGCATACAAAAGGAAAAACTGTTTTATGTTATGTTTTAACAGTTTTCTTTGAGAATAAAAAAACAACGGTACACCTATATACATACCTACTTATCAAAGAAGTGGTAAGAAATAATTTTAAGCATACAGTGAGAAGCAAAACTATCTTAATGTTTTTTTAAAAAATGCGTGCTTCTGCATTAAAAACCGATGGTCTTATTTGCAAAACCACAACAATTAAGTACTAAAATAAAGAGTAGATTTTCCTTTATTCAAAAGTATGTAAAGCAACATATTTTTATTCAATTTAATAAAAATATATAATAAAATTTGTTTATATATAACTCATTTTGATACTTTTACACCATTCAGTTTCATACTGAGAAAAGTTCCGTTCTTTTCGTGAAATTTAGTTATTTTTTCGCATATAGACCCTCATTCAATATGATTTGAACATAATCACACAGTTCTCTGCAAACTTTTTCATGGTTTTACTTCCCACTGTTATGTTGTAACATTTCAAGAAACATTCAGAATAACGTTTTACAGTATGTCTTGGATTTCCAGTAGCCTAGTCACCGGCGTTTTTTAAACGTTGAACATTGTGTTCAGGCTAGAGATATAATATACAATCTTCATGTCAGGCTCCAGGAGAGATAGAGATATTGGGAATGGGAATCTGGTTCAACAAAGAGGAAAAGAATATCTGAAAGAGCTGCATTGAATCAGGTTTTAAGTACAGATATGATGAAATTGGCTTCTGATAGTATACAATTGTCCGAATCGATTTGACTTCCAAAAAAGATACAGTCATATCCGAGGCCTCGTTGAATTTGGGAAGTACTCCACGTGCACTAAGGACCGAACCACTCCCGGAAATAGAGATTGGCTCAAGGTGTAGCGAATCAGAGTCTGAAACTATAACTCTTGTGTTAAGTAGCAAAATTTATGAAGAACGAAGAAATTCACCGAAAGTTAGAAGCGATGCCAGAGATGTACTTAAACAAACATTTGCTAGTTCAGGTCGGAGAATGTGGACGCTTCCCATAACGGATTCCCAACGTCATGATATAGTTCAAAGCGGAAGTGATGAAGATTATCACAAAGACGAGATACGTAGGCTCTTTTCTCATTTTCACTTTTCAAGAAAACTAACATCGAAGCTATTAAACGCATTAATCACAAACAATTTGCACACCATGATTTAAGCCACTATACTCAAAATAAATGGATCTCATTGATGGCAAAAACAGCTACTGATGAAGCGATTCGTAAGGTAAAAGAGGCAAAGTACTACTCTATTTCGCTCGACTGACCTAGAGATTACAGTCGAGCTGAGCAAATGTCAATACAGATTTCAGATTTCGTAATACATCAACCGGCACAATAGAAGAAAACTTTATCGGATTTCTTGCTGTCGCTGAGACGACTGGAGAGCATCTTACAAATGCCATTCTAGAAGAGCTAGAAATAAATTGATTAGATATTCAAAATTGTCGTGACCCAGGATACGATAATGGCTCAAATATGGTAGGAATAAAAAGTGGAGTTAAGACTCGAATATTGAATATTAATCTCAGGGTATTTTTTAAACCTTGCGGTTGTCATAGTTGGAATCTGCTGATGGTAGATGCAGACAATTCTTCGGCTGCAGGAAAAACAATTTGTGGCTTTATACAGAAAATTTATTTGGTATTTGCAAGATCCAGTTTAACTCTGGGATTTAATCAACAGTAAATTAAATCGTACTATAAAGCCCTTATCGGACACAAATTGGGAAAGCAGAATCAAGGCAGTGAAAACCATATTATAACAATTTGATGATGTTGCTGAATGCACTGAAAGCTTAAAAATCCAAACAGACGCATCAGACACGCTCAGTGATTGTGATTCGCTTTTAAACGAAATGCTTACCTTTGAATTTATTATATCAATACATATATGGTATGAGATATTATCGCGGACCAATATCATAAGCAAATTATGGCAATCCGCACATATTTATTTAAGCATTATTCTGGAACATTTGCGTACATTTTGTGACTGGATTAAAGAATATCGGCGAACTGAAAAGAGCAGTCAGAGGGCTTCGCAAAATTAATCTGGCCCACATCAAATTTAGGTCCTGCACCGCTTATTTGTCCTGTCACAGTTTAGAGTGGTCACTGCCACAGTTGTGTAGTGGTCACTGCCACAGAGATTATCTAAAAATTTCTAAGAAAAGAGTGGATAAATACTAGTTGACGTTGTATATGAATCCACTCAAACTCGTGATGTGTCCGCTACGGACGCTGGTAGCGAAAAATACTTTCTTTTCTCTGTATTCTCTGGTTCTGGGTGTGCTTCAAATAAGAACGTACGCTACGAATTAGAACATACTCTCTAAATAGAACGTATGCTGCGAATAGAATATACCCATAACCGATTTCATCCTTTTCGGGCATTATTTATGTTTCACTGCCCTCCACCTAATCTCGTTCATCCCGAACAAGTATAATATTTTAACGTTTATAAGGAGCTAGCCTCTCCAGATGAACGAGTTCCATTTTTTACCTGAAAACGTTGATTTGCGGACCTTCCCAGAACGTTTGCAGTTTTGGCGATAATCCCTTGTTTGCTTGCGGATTAAGAAACATAACTAGTTGCTCTTTCTGAAATCCCTTAGAGATGCTCGTACATCATATCTGGCTTTCATTTTATCACTCAACAGATGTGTGCAGTTTCTGATGTTTCCATTAATTTCAATTAACTGTATTCGGTTTTTGTTAAATAACTGCTGCATAAAAGTTTTGCAGATAACTCATTAGTTCATTCTTTTGTCAGATCGTCCAGTACCTTTTTCTAAGCTGGTATCTTTCTTTTCGTATTTCGGGTTGCCCCTCATAGTTTACAATAGCTGCAATTGCCAAACAATTTCAATTTACCTCTCCTTTATCTATGTTTCTGAAGGTATTTGCAAGATTGATCCGTTTTGCTGGCTCTATTGGAACTTAATGTTCTTCAACGATGGTTTTTATAATTATGATGTTTTCTTTTAAAAATTTGTCATCAGCGTCCACTATCCACAACTTGTTCTTCTCAGCATCTCCGACCAGTTTGGCCCATATAATTGACTCTGACTTTGGTGAGATTTTTGTGACATCTCCATACTTATCGCCAACAAAGGATTACGGTTTTCGGTCTTCGCACATTGAAGCATTCTATTTTTCAAATTTTGCGTGAATCCATTCCGCATCATAAAATCCATACCTACGATCAATTCGTCCACAATAAAAGCTACTACAGTGCGTGTGGTGCCGATAGTGATTTTGAATGTAACTTTTCAAGTTACCGGAATTTAATTTCCAGTTACCGTAGGCAACCATATTACCGGAAGCATCCCGACACTCCGAGTGAGATCACTTCTGATTATTGAATTTGATGCGCCTGTATCTAATGTTACTACGATTTTTCTTCCGTCAATTACCCTGTTGACAGTTAGGCTATTAATTTTCCATGCCATCTACGAAAAGAAGATTTTTGGGCTACATGATATGGGAGTCAGTTCCGTCGCCGACGGCTTGACAAGATTTTCCGATTCCCTGTTTCGGAATCTTCCTTGTTTTGGCAATCTTACCCTTGGACGTGCTGCAGAATGTTTGCATCTAGACTGATAATCACAAGCCGTGTGTCCAACATCACCGCAAGTAAAGCATGCTCGTGAAACTATGTACGCTTTCGGCTTGTACTTGATGTGCTCTGTATACTAGCTTCTGACTCTGATATCAAAGCGATAGCTACTGTCTCCATATATGTAGCTTTTTGACTTGTTATTGCTGTACCCTTTATCTCCGCATCGCGAATACCATATACGAAGGCATCCATTGCACACCTCTCGTTAATGTTTCCTGGATAGGCACGATGGGTCAACCGTTCCACTTCTGCCGCAAACTGTAGTAGAGACTCACCACTCTTCTGTCCATGTGTTCCATTGTTTATTACTGATACACAATCCCATTCGTGTCAGAACAATTGTTTTGAAATTGCGCTCCTGACAATTTGTACCAGCTTTCAATACTAAAACATTGTGTAAAAATCAAACAATCGCTAGGTTAAATTAGAATAATTTTATTTTATTTTAATTATTGCAATTTACACTTACACTTAAAGTTACTTTCAATAGAAATTTTACTTTATTACAATCTGATACAAAGTAATAAAAAAGATAATTATTAATTTTAAGTTCAGTTGTTATTCTCACTTCAAACGAATAAAACTCTTTAATATAAAAAGTTCCAACGGTATTGTCTCGGGACTTAGAATATACATACATAATTTACATATACGTATACATTTTCATTTAAATATACATATATTTATATTCATCTATATATATAAAAATGAATGTTTGTTTGTTAGTGACGCTAAGGCTCGAGAACGGCTGGACCAATCTTGATGGAATTTTCAGAGGTTGTTCGTTGTAGATCTGGAAATGTTTAGAAATAAAAAAACCTTATACTCTTCCTGAAAAAAAGTCGAAAAATTTAAAAATTCCAAAAAGGACTTTTTTCCATACAAAATTTTTTTTCTTTCAAATTCTTTTTCCAATTGTTTCATGCAAATCTATCGATCTAAAAACATTCGGAAAAGTCGGAAAATTCGGAAAATTCGAAAATTAGAAAAACCTAATCTTACTTTTGGTTCTCATTTTTTTTGTATGTTCGTGGTGTTGCACTCGCACATTTAGTTTCATATTGGTGTTGTAAGCACTGACTGATACTCCAATAAGTCAACAGATGGAGCTGTAGACGCTTATTTATTTTGACAGCTGCGTATATTGTTTCTTCCTTCTGATTTGTTTATTCGAACAGTGCGGACACGGTCAATTGACTTTCTGACATTTTTCCAAATTTTAATTGATTTCTCGAGTTAAATTCATTACATTAAATTGTTAAATTGTTTACATTCACGAAATATTTGATTTTAAATCTGTGGATCATCAGTTTTTGAGTGAAATTATTAACATTTCAAACAAAAAAAGTGAGTTCATTATTTTCGTTTGTTGGTGAATACCTAACCTCATTTCCATTGGAATTTATTTGTGTTATTTGTTAAGAGTGGGAATTCTTTTATTCCACCTTACCTTTGCTGGGTCCTGATGGTTACACCAGACCCTTGTTTTGTGGTTATGAAATAGCCTAGGTGCAAAGCCCAGACTAATATTGAATGAAGATACTGGTGCTTATAACCAGATCTTCGATATTTGTGTGGAAAGTAGCCTAGGTACAAAACCAAGACTATTGTTGAGTGAAGGTACCAGTGCATATAACCAGTCCTCCGGAATGACCAATTCAATAAAACACTCGTTGATAGGTTTCAAAGAACTGATACATATTTAATAACTTCACTTAATTTATACTATTACAATTGAACCATTATTGCTTACTTAGATATTTTACATATAAAATAAAACATAAACAAGTAAAAAAAGGTAATGCAAAAAAACTACAATTAATGTGCACAAAGTGCTGATGCACGTGAAAATTCGGTGTCAGCGATTTGCGCTGTCGTTGGCCGCAGTCAAGGGCGTGCATTGCAGCGGTTGTTGACTTCGCTTAGAATGCAACATTCTCCCCCTCGTTGAACAGCGGTTCAACATTTACAGTAAAAGTTGGTTGTTCGCCGGGTGTCGACAGAATTTGTGATTTACTGATATTCAGTCTCTTTCGTGATGCTGGTTTCGGTTTCCTTGTTTTGTGTGTTCGCCATGCGATTAGAATTGTAATTTTAATGATTCCAAGGATGCAAAGATAACTCACGGTATAATGATGAATACGATGGTAGCTTATGTCATTGGGTTTAAGTTCTGCCAACTGATTCTGCAATCGCGTTGTTTCTCCCAAGTTGGATATGAAATGTGTTGGCTTATTTGATAAAGGCGTTAGATGCTTTATCAAAATAGGTTCTGGTAGGCTCGCAAGTCGTGTATAAGCCATTTTACGCGTACCTTCGTAGCTTTTGTGGCCTTGAATAAGTATTTGGCCTTCCTTGATAAAGCAGGTGTCATCAAGCTCCAAGAGTCCGTCGCCGTCTAATGATAGTTGTGAGATGTTATTGTCACATATCACGTTGATTGAGGATATCTTGTTCACCCCATAAATCCACTGGTTTCCGTTCTGCAACTGATACCAAACGGAATCCGAACCAGCTTGGTGGAGATGACACCTCTCGGATACTGCTAGATGATTAAATATATCCATTTCACATCTTCCGAATTCAGCGCCTGATTTATAAATGGGATGACGATGGTGGCATAGATAGTTGGTTCGTTCCACCTTCATACAAGCGGACAACTCATCATTGAATGGATAATATTGATCCCTGTGAAGGCTTATAGCCAAGATTTTCATAACTTCGATGAGAATTAGAGTTGAATTTATGGATGTAGGAATTGAAGTTAATTTGTACAGGTCGTACTTCTCAGTATCCACTAGCGGCAATCGGAGCCGAAAGAGCACATAGTTTTTGTGAATGGTGCTTTCGATTTCCATTGTCTTGTAGTATTCCAGAATATTGCCTTGAGCTAGTGGTAACCGACCTTCGTGTAGATGTGTCCTGATCGTTGCGAGTTCCCGCCGAAGTTGTGGAGGCGACACCAGTAATAGATTTATCATGCCATGATGTGTGTCAGTAATACTCTCAATTATGGCCATCTGCATTTGTTGAAATCCTTGCATGGTTATATCTAGTTCCATAGCTAGCGCATAGTATAGCTTGGAGAGCTCTTCTTGATGGAGTTGCTCGGTGATATTATTAAATTGGGCAACCACAGTTTGCAGTTGTGCTTGGAAATCACGGAAACCCTTTCCGACTGCTATTTGGTCCTTTTCAGAACATTTAGTGTAGAATCGATAATGGATGTCTGATTTTTCAATAGTTTCACCACGTGGTTCTCGTTTCTATGTATTCCATCGATGATGTTTGACATGCCGGCTGCATATTTTGAGTCTAATACTCCGAAAAGACTATTAGCAACATTGCCGATAAGATCCAAGGCGCCTCTTTTCTGCCGGCTGTTTGATGGTGCCGACAGAAGATTGTTTTCTTTGCTCATGCCCCTCAGCCTGTGGTTGTGTAATAGACCAATTCGCTGACAAGATTCTCTTTGGAGTAGCTGACCACAAAGTTTGTCTACCATGAACGTCATATTTTTTATGATTCGCCATTCTTGCCAGTAGGGATCGAGGTCATAAAATATGACTAAATTCCATTCATTGGTTATTATGTTGGTGGTGCCTACGTTCTCAAAATAGTGGCCGAGTTTGTTTTAAATTTGTCTTGCTTAATTCTTCCATCACATGGCGTTATTGCCAAGCAGAGTAGTAGACCTGTGATTACGGTGCCTATATTTCTAAGTCGACATTTTTTCGGCGGTGCTGCAGGCGCGGATTCCTGCTGGGCTTCGGAAGTGTGTTCTATTGGGAGTATGGCGAGACGGTGTATCGGTCTCTTTAATGTGTTGTTCATAGTACGGATGTCTGCAACACGAACATAGCCATCTTCGCCATTATATACCTAAGTTATAAGTCCCAGAGGCCACTGACGAACGGGTGTATTGTCTTCCTTAATTAAGACCAGCCTTCCAAGTTCAATATTCTTCTGGGATTGTTTCCATTTTGTTTTCTGTTGCAATTCACTCAGGTATTCCTTAGTCCATCTGTGCCAGAATTCCTGCTTGATGCTGTTGATTAGTTGCCAGCGTTTGCCCAAAGAAACTTCGCAAGCTGCTGCCGCGGTGTCGATGGAGGCAGTCATGGGTTCTCCGATTAGGAAGTGTCCCGGAGTTAATGCCGCGAGGTCTCTGGAGTCAGTTGAAATGGGGGTGATAGGCCGCGAATTGAGTATGGCTTCTATATCAATTATGAGTGTCTCCAGTTCTTCATATGTGAGGGACGCGGTATTGAGACTGCGTTGAAGAAGGTGTTTGGCCGATTTGACAGCTGCCTCCCATAAGCCTCCGAAATGAGGAGCGCGGGGAGGAATGAAGTGGAAGTTGATTCCTTTGTAGTTACAGGAATTTTTTATTTTTTCTTGGCCCCCTCTCAAGAATATTGACTCGGTGAGCTCTGAAAGTTTGTTCTTGGCACCTACAAAGTTTGTGGCGTTGTCGCAATATAAGTTTCTGCAGTTGCCGCGTCTACCCATGAATAGCGTCAGAGCTCCAATGAAGGCTTCGGTAATTAAGTCGGTTACCATTTCTAAGTGTACTGCTTTCGTAGTGAAGCAGATAAATACCGCAACATAGCTTTTCTGAGGACGCTTTCCTCTTAGGCGATAGTGTGTCCAGACGGGTCCCCAGAAGTCTACGCCAGAGTTGATGTATGGCCTAGCAGGTTCTACGCGATTCGCAGGTAGATTGCCCATGATTTGAGTTAGGAGTTAAGGCTTGTTTTTGCAGCATGTGATGCAATTTTGCACAGTCGTTCGTGCCAGAGTTTTCCCTTTTACCGGCCAGAAACGTTGCCGTGTAGTCGCTAAAAGTCCTTGTGGTCCGATATGCAGGTTTTTTCGATGAATGTCCTCCATCAAAAGTTTCGTGAATGGATGAGATGCGGGTAGTAACATCGGGTGTTTTGCATCGTATGAAAGGGATGAGGCTTCCAGTCGGCCACCTACTCGAATTATGTTGTTTTCCTCGAGAAATGGTGATAAACTTAAAAGATCACTGGATTTGTGAAGTTCTTTGAAGGATTTCAGATGCTTCCACTCTGTTGCAAATTCAGCTTGCTGCATGGCTCTAATTATGATGCGCAATCCCTCTTCGAGTTCTTCGCAGGTTAATGAGGAACTCTTCTTGTGATTAGGATTGCGACTGTGTTGAATAAAGCGTGCTACATAGGTTGTGATCCTTTGGAGTTTAGGAAATGAGTTCGTATGGTTGATGTTGTGTTTATGAAGTGGTCTCCGCATGATTGGGCCACGTTCACTGTAACCGTTGTTTTTCGTTCTTCATTGCAGTCAGATTCAGGTTTGTATGGCACAGACCATGTTGCTTCTGAGCTATGAAGAAATAAGGGACCATAGAACCATAACGTGCAGTTCTTCAATTTTGATGGAGTAATTCCACGTGATAGAATATCGGCTGGATTTTCTTTCGATCTGACGTGTCGCCATTGTTGAGGTAAGCTGAGGTTTTGTATGGTTGCTATACGGTTGGCAGCGAAGGTTTGATAGGATGACGATGTGGAATTGATCCATGCTAGTACAATTTCAGAGTCTGACCAGAAGAACGTAGGAGTTTCTCGCAATTTTTGTTCTTGTTTTACTCGATTTACTAGCTCAGCCGTCAACATAGCCGCACAAAGTTCTAGTCTTGGAATAGTGGTAGACTTCACTGGTGCAACTTTGGATTTGGCGCAAAGTAGTCGTACAAGTACTACGTTGTCCTCGGTAACTGAATGAACGTAAACTGCACCGCCGTACGAACGTTCAGAAGCATCAGCGAAGGCATGTATCTGAACAAATTTCGGTACGTGTTTCCCAAAGGCATGTCTTTGTACATCAGTTTTGTCCAATTCAGTTATTTCATCTCGAAAACGGAGCCATCGTGTGTGTAGGTCCATTGGTAATGCTGCATCCCAATCTAGCTTCAATGTCCAAAGTTGCTGCAGAAATAGTTTTGCCGATACGACTACTGGTCCCATAAACCCAAGGGGATCAAAAACACGCGAAATGTCCGAGGATACAATTCTTTTAGTAATCCTTGTTGTTACGGAACAATTTGTTTTGACCCGGAGGCTATCATTTACTGGAATCCATGACAATCCTAGTGTTTTAATGTGGTCGTCGGAGCTTATATCGAAGTCAAACTGCATTGCTCGATCTGCCATTGGTATCTCCTGCAGCAGTTTGTGATGATTGGCGCACCACTTTCTCAGTTTGAAGCCACCTTTGGCGAGTAGTTGCTGGAGTTGAGTTTGAGCAAAAATGGCTTCTGTTAGGCTATTGCATCCTGTCATGACATCATCCACATAGAAATCCCTTTGCAGGATTGCGCCAGCGACTGGATGGTTGATCCTTTCATCTTTGGCGAGTTGTTGCAAGCATTTTGTAGCCAAATAAGGTGCTGATGTTGTTCCACATGTTACTGTGTTTAGCTTATAGAACTGAATTGGTAAAGTAGGTTCAGTTCTCCAAGCAATTAATTGAAGATTTCGATCCTGGTCGTTGATTAGGATCTGACGGATACATCTTTTCTATATCTGCGGTGAAAACGAATCTGGGCAACCGAAAGCGGAGTAATATGGTGAATAGATCGTCTTGAATTGTTGGACCAGTGGCTAGCACGTCATTTAGTGCAAGGTTCGTTGATGACTTCGCTGATGCGTCAAAAACAACTCTCAATTTGGTGGTTGTGCTTGATGGTTCAAGGATACCATGATGTGGTAGGAAGTATGATGGGGATTTCATCTCTTCTTCCTTAATGAGACTCATATGGCCAAGTTGATGATATTCGGCCATAAAGTTAGCATACATTCCTTTCAATGTGGGATCTTTGGTGCGCTTGCGTTCCAATGACGTGAATCTCCTCAATGCCAGATCGTTAGAGTGTCCTAATCTTTCAGGTTTTTGTTTGAAAGGCAGTTGTACGACAAATCTTCCAAGTGCATTTCTTTTCACTGTTTGGCTGAAGTGCTCCTCGCTCATCCTTTCCTCCTGTGTTTGTGTGGGAACCTTGGCGTCTACTTCCTGTAGTATCCAAAATTTGTGTAGGTCGAATTCTGTATTCGTCAGCACTCCGCATGTTAGTTCATCAAGGTAGTGGTTGTCGATTTTGATCGCCATAATCCATCCAAAAACGGTGTTTTGTAATGTTGGTAAACCCTTTCCCAAACGAATTTGTCCGATGCTAAGGATGTCGTGATACAAATCTGCTCCCAACAGAATGTCAATAGGACCTGGAGTGTTGAATGCTGGGTCTGCCAACTTAATATTGTGTGGTAATTCCCAGCTGGTGGTATCTATGTCTATCGATGGTTGTGGTACAGTTATTTGTGGTAGGAGGAAGGCATCGAAATTGGCCGAGAAATTACATATTCGGGATGCTATTTTTGTGTTGACACGCCTTTGTGACTGTTGATTGGCTTGCCCGATGGCCTTTATTGTTACCAACTCAGCCTTTCCTTTAAATCCTAGTCTATTAGCTTGTTTCATCGTGATGAGATTTAGCTGGGAGCCTGAATCTAGTAAGGATCGGCATTCGATAGTGGCTCCTGAGTGGTCGATCAATTTCACTACTGCTGTACCCAGTGCGACATACTAAGTGCGTGCGTCTTATCTATCGTATGACCAAGTTGAATTCTTGAGTTATTAGTATATGAAGCTGGAGAGGGTTGGGTTATGGCTCCTTCATCCACTTGAAACGTAGTTCGAGAGCGAGTGCCCTGAT
Organism: Clusia tigrina; assembly: GCA_920105625.2. Lineage (NCBI taxonomy): Eukaryota > Metazoa > Arthropoda > Insecta > Diptera > Clusiidae > Clusia > Clusia tigrina. The sequence continues at coordinate 144,214,371 of OV050030.1, read as the reverse complement.
TTGAAACAGTTGATGCAGAGATTATGACGTTTCACTTGTTGCAGCCGCTTGTCAGGGTTCAACTTGCCAAAGTCCTTACATGCGTAGCGAGGATGGTTACTTCCACAAAGCGGACAATTGACGGCATTTGTTGCAAGTAGTGTACTTGCTTTGCTGATTGATTTGCCTCCTAAAGCCTCTAGAGCTTGGAAGCGGGATTGCAGAAAACTTAGGAAATCCTTGAATGATTGGAGTTCCCGTTGCTTAACTAGCGATTGTTCATACAGTGTGTGAAGCCTTGTCCAACTTCCTTATACATATGAACAATAGAATTGGATCCCAGGTGCCAGTGTCAATTCCGATGTTTTGTAATCCCAATACACATTCTTGGGTTGTGTCATGGAAACGCTTTAAACTGTCGGCTCCTTCTGCTACAACATTGGGTTGGTTGACAAATTTACTTAGCAGTGCATTTACCAGCACCCTAGTATTCTCATAGCGCTCCTTTAGAATGCTCCAAGCTGTCAAGTAGTTTTTTTCTGTGGCTGGGAGGTGTTTTATCAGGCGCTCGGCTTCTCCTACTAAGTTGGACTTCAGGTAGAACAATATCTGGCAGTTCTTCTGTTTATGGATCATTTCATTAAAGAGGTCATGAAATTGTCTCCAATTCAAATAATTGCCATCGATTTTAGGGAAGGTTATCTTGGGCAGATTTAAGGAATTGTTTGCTACCGGTGTTGATGTAACTTCTGCGTCCCATTCACTTAATAGCACCAATACGGACTGTACTTCTTCTTCCAGGGCTATATATTGGTGTGTATCATAACCCACAAGAGTAGGATCAGCCTCCAATTCCCATAGCTGTTTGTTGATGTCTTCGATATGGTTCCAATATTGTAGTATGTTGCCTTTCTTGAATGAAAGGAACTGTTTCGAGCGTCGATCCGTTTCGGCCATAATTGAATTTAGTTGCCGCCGTAGTGTCCTTATCACTTCGGCTTGGCGTCGAATTAACCGCGTAGACTCGCTTAGTCGACGATTGGTTGATGAGTCTTGCTGCGGTTTGGTATCTGCTGAATATGCCATGTGTGTCCAAAAGCACCTTGATGATCTATTGTGGCCGCAGGAGGACTATCTAACTTCTCCTCATTTGAAGTTTCTGGGTGTTGAGTCAGCTCCGCGAGGCGCCTCTCAAACATATCCCGATATGTTGATGAAATAGCTGCAATTTTGGCATAATAATCGTTTTGAAAATATGCATGGTCAAGTGGAATCCCTGGCAAGGCTCTTAAGTCCTGTTGCTCAAAGGTTGTCCAGTATTCATCCAGTCGTCTTATGCATTCCTCGTAATAGATGATCGTTTTACGCTGCTCGGAGTCCTTTTTGAAGTTGCTTATGAGCGCTTCGATCTGCCGCCCAATCTGCTCCTGGTGCTCCGCAAGAGTTTCCATGTTAAGCTTCTACGATGATTGTGATCAGGCACAGGATCACGTCGGGGTCACCAATCTTCAACTGATTTGTAAATTATTTGAATCGTTCAATTTCGGCCGTTTGCTTTCTTTATTTCGGCTATTCAAAAGGTAAATTATTGAAAATTATTCCGTGAAAACTTTATGTGTGTTTCATACAAAGTGATCAATTACAGATTGAAATTTGTTACGATGCCAGAAAGAGGTCGCGCTAATATCGGTCGGCGTTCCCGACGTACAACGGACCGACGTAATTATACAGCACGTCGTACGGAAGAGGAAAATACTACTGCAAGGGAAGCTGCTCGAATCGGAATGATTGAACATCGTGCGCGACAATCACAAGAGGCTCACGATGCTTACAATGAGCAACAACGATTGAGAAGAAGACAAGTTCGTGCTCAGAAAATTCATGAAGCAAGAGAACAAAAATTACATTGCCGAAGACATACATCGTATTCGAGTGGCAATATAGAATTCAGAATTGCAAATGAACGATGACATCTACATCTGCTTATGAGTGGCAAACTATTGACTGAAATTCATATGCAAGCGCCAAATCGTCAAATCAGAGATGTACTGAATCGTGAATTGGAACGTGAGCGTGCATACGACAGAATAACTTTGGAACAACAAGTACAAAGAAATGCTCCATTATTGAATGAGCAGCAAAAGAGTGCGTATGATGAATTGATGAAGGCTGTCAATGATGGAAACGGTGGACTATTTTTTCTTGATGCGCCCGGCGGAACTGGAAAAACGTTCCTGATATCATTGATTTTGGCAACAATACGATCTGAAAATGGCATTGCGTCTCGCATCTACTGGGATTGCTGCAACTCTACTAGAAGGTGGAAGAACGGCACATTCGGCACTGAAGCTTCCGTTAAACATGCAAATCAATGGCAAAAGTGTTGAAGAATTGTAGTATGGGATAGTATGGGATGAGTGCACAATGTCAAACGGTCTCTAGAAGCACTTGACAGAACAATGAAAGATCTGCGGAATAATAATCGTCGCTTTAGTGGCGCAGACGATTTTCGACAAACACTTCCTGTTATTCCGAAATCAACAGCGGCGGATGAATTGAACGCATGTCTCAAGTCATCGTATTTGTGGCGGTACGTGAAAACCATACGATTGACTATGAATATGCGAGTGTTCCTGCAACAGGATAGCACCGCAGAAGTTTTCTCTAAAGAACTGCTAAGAATTGGAAATGGGCAAATTCCGGTTGATACTTCCAGTGGTTTGATATCCTACATCAAGGGAGGTGTGAGCTCAGTGATAGACCTCACATATCTGAGCGAAAGAGGGGTCGGACGAACCACATGGCAAGTGAGCAATCACTACACACACAGTGACCACCAGAGCATAATCTATGATCTACGAATGGACATCCAGAACAAGCAAATGGTGGCTTCGAAACAGGAAGACTTCCCTGCGCGTAGAAAGAAACAACGGCTGGTCTTGGCGCCGAAGGGCAACAAGCCACGAGAAGAGCCATCTGCGTACCGTCCACTCTGCATGCTGGATTCGACGGGAAAGGTCCTGGAGCGGATTTTCTATAACAGAATAGGCCGATCCGTAGCTGAAGCCGGAGGATTGGCACAGAGGCAATGTGGTTTCAGAAGGCGAAGTCAATAGTGGACGCCATTAGTAAGACGCCGAAATGGCGAAAGAAGCGATCGATGGGAAGAGATGGAGGGGTGGCAGCAAGATGTACTACCTTGTGGTCACCCTAGATGTAAAAATGGAATTTACCTCTGCTAGCTGGACATGCATAGCCAAAGTGCTAGCAGAATTCAAGGAACCCATCTACCTGAGACGTATAGTAGCCAGCTACTCTAGCGTCAGTCTCCTGCAGTATGATACGGACAAAGGGACACGAAAGCACGATATCAACGGTGGAGTCCCCGAAAGGGTCAGTCTTGGTCCTCTCCTCTAGAACGTTCTGTTCGATGGCATACTCCGCCTACACGTACCAAATTCCGTTAAGATAATCGGTTACGCAGACTACATAGCGCTAGTTATCACTACCAAATATCTGGAGGAATTTGTTGTAGATTCCAATCATACGGTGGCTATTGTCTGGAACTAGCTGGCGAATATCGGACTAGAATTTGCGGCCATAAAATTGAGGCAGTCGTGGTGACTTGCCGTGAAGTGCTTGAAGTGCAGCGGGAGCCAAGTCCGGTGAATACGGTGGTTGAGGCATGATAACGGTTTTGTTTTTGGACAAAAAATTACGCACAAGCATCGATGTGTGAGCTGGTGCGTTATCATGGTGCAAAATCCATGATTGGTTTTTCCACAATTCTGGGCGTTTCTGACGAATTGCTTCTCGCAAACGGCGCATAACTTCAAGGTAGTATTCCTTGTTGACCGTACGACCTTGTGGCAAGAATTCATGATGCACCACGCCATTGCAATCAAAGAAAACTGTCAGCAAAACCTTTGTGTTCGACCGAACTTGACGTGCTTTTTTCGGTCTTGGCTCATCTGGACGTTTCCACTGGGATGATTGGGCTTTGGTTTCAATGTCATAGCCATACACCCAGTTATGATCTTTTTGAGGAAATCTGGATCGTCGTTGACGATGTTCAACAGCTCCTGAGCGATGTCCATGCGACGTAGTTTTTGCTCAAAATTTAGCAATTTTGGAACAATCTTCGCTGCCGCACGTTTCATGCCTAAAACATCCGTAAAAATTGCTTGGCATGAGCCGAACGGTGTGCCAACATCATCAGCAACCTCTCTGATAGTGATTCGACGATTATCCAAAATCATTTTCTTCACTGCGTCAATGTTTTCATCGGTTGTTGACGTGCTCGGGCGACCAGGACGAGCATCGTCATTGACATCTTCTCGGCCTTCCTTAAACCGGTTATACGAAATTGAACTTGTGTTCTGCTCATAGTAGACTCGCCAAAGGCCACAGTCAACATATCAAATGTCCTTGCCCATTTAATTTCATTTTTTACACAAAACTGAATACAGTTTCTTTGATCCATTTTTTTCGAATCGTACAAAATCGAAGAGCACACCAAAACACGACAAACCTTTTTATCTGTCAAAAACAAACTGACAATCCAAAATGGTTTAATGGTTTTATGGTTTATATATATATATATATATATATATATATATATATATATATATATATATATATATATACATATTTATATATATATATATATATATATATATATATATATATATATATATATATATATATATCAAACATATCTAAAGAAATAATGAAGCTAAAACATAAATTCCGCTTAGAGAAAATAATAAAGCAATGTTGTTCTCGATAGAAAATGTACATATAACTGAAAATCATCTGCAATTATAAAAATTGTGGGAGACATGTAAATCCTATTTGAAATAGTAGAAATACAATGTATATAGTTTATCAAAGTATTTTATATACAAATGGAACTAACTCAACAATCAGTATACTTTTTAGTAAATCTGTCTTATATAAATTAGTCCATACTCACTAATTATGTTATCTGAAAATCATATATAAAATGAATATGTTATCATATTTTCATTTACCTGTAGTTCATTTATTGATACCCATGAATTCGACGGAAAACCCTGTAGCATTGGCACCAAAAACTGTAGGCATCCGCTCCAATGACCAATTAAAAGCATCATGCATATCAGGTTAAATATTCTCATGAAGACCGATGCCATATTAAGAAACTGAAATCAGAATTAACGATAGAAATTATATTAGAACGAACTATTATGTGTACACTTTAAAGCTGCATAAATTATAAAAATAGACTAAATAATATATATATATATATATATATATATATATATATATATATATATATATAAAATATATATATATCTATATATATATATATATATATATATATATATATATATATATATATATATATATATATATATATATATTAATATATATATATATATATATATATATATATATATATATATATATATATATATATATACGAGGTGTGATCAAAAAATAAAGTATTTATTTATTCATCAACAACTATCTTGTCCCCTTCAAAGAAATTCCCCTCAGATATAATACACTTATGCCAGCGTTTTTTCCAATCCTCGAAACACTTCCGAAATGCTTTTTTTGGTATCGCCAACAGCTCCTGTTTCGATTTTTTTTTTATCTCCTCAATGGTAGAAAAACGCTTTCCTTTCATCGGTGTTTTCAGTTTTGGAAAGAGGAAAAAGTCAGCGGGGGCCAAGTCCGGTGAATACGGTGGTTGAGGCATGATAACGGTTTTGTTTTTGGCCAAAAACAGCTCCTGAGCGATGTCCATGCGACGTTGTTTTTGCTCAAAATTTAGCAATTTTGGAACAATCTTCGCTGCCGCACGTTTCATGCCTAAAACATCGGTTAAAATTGCTTGGCATGAGCCGAACGATATGCCAACATCATCAGCAACCTGTCTGATAGTGATTCGACGATTATCCAAAATCATATTCTTCCCTGCGTCAATGTTTTCATTCGGTTGTTGACGTGCTCGGGCGACCAGGACGAGTATCGTCACTGATATCTTCTCGGCCTTCCTTAAACCAGTTATACCACAATTGAACTTGTGTTCTGCTCATAGTAGACTGGCCAAAGGCCCCAGTCAACATTTCAACTGTCTTTGCGCATTTAATTTCATTTTTTACACAAAACTGAATACAGTTTCTTTGATCCATTTTTTTCGAATAGTACAAAATCGAAGAGCACACCAAAACACGACTAACCTTTTTATCTGTCAAAAACAAACTGACAATCCAAAATGGTTGGTATTGCCATATATAACAGACATGTGTACCAACATAAACATATAAAAAAATGCGAACATCGAACATACGTAGCTCACGAAATAAAGAAAATAACACATAACACAATAAAGAAAATAACGCACATAGTGTTTATGGCAAGCGGAACTAGCCTGTGTTGGCTACCGACTGTCAAGCTTTATGTTTCCGGCCTGCTCGATTTTTTCTTTCCGTTCGCAGCGCCGGAGCCGTGTACACATACATAATTGTACATAATTGTTTATTGATCGGCAACGCTACACCGAGCAAAACAGTCAAATTGATGACCCCGACGTGATATTGAAAACACATTCGCCCCACCCAGAGGGGTATAATATAATACAATCAGCTCACGAGGTGTAAGATGCTACACTCGCCACCGGGATCCAGGCCTGTATCGCCTACATCGCTGGAGCGCCATTAATGGCGTCAACAACAGCCACAGCAAGCACTCTCCGCGCCATCACCGCAACCCATGCCACAGTTGCTGCAACGAGGTGTCGAACCGTGCTACGCCCCCCTCCCACCGCAGCATACCGTCGGAGTCGTGAACAACTGCCGGCTACCGTCCTTTTGGCGGGGTAACCTAGAGCTTTGGCTCTTCCAAATCGAGGCGGCCTTCCAGGTGCATAATGTCAGAAATGACAAAAGCCAACGTGGTGGTTTCCTCGCTCGATTCGGAGACCATATCTGAGGTCGCCGATGTACTTCGCACGGTGCCGGTGGCGGGTAAGTACGACGGCGTTAAGGCGGCTATCCTCCACCGCCTGACCGGTCCTGAAGGCCGAGAGATGCACATGGGACACAAAGCCGTCACAACTCCTTCGACAGATGCGAGGTTCTAGCTGGAGACCGCGCGTCGGATGACTTCATCCGCGATAAGTGGCTCGACTGGCTACCGCCGCCAACTTGCCGACTGCCTACAATTCTAAAAGGCACCAGCTTGGAGGAGCTCGCCGCAGTGGCCGACGAATTGACCGACAATGGACCTACGGTGGCAGCTACGTCACCTCCACTTTCGTCTTCGAGACCCCGCTCTCCATTCGCAAGCAGATCGTCGCATGACGCGACGGGTAATTCCTTGCACGCAGAGCTTGCCGCGCTGCGCCAGTCAGTGCCGCAGCTTGTGGCGCTAACGCGGAAGAGCCAGGTTATCTCTACTGGACAACGGGTCTCCAAAGATAGGTTTAACCCCCGCGCCCAAAGTTCGAGGCGATCGACGCCTATCCAAGTCCGGTAGACTCTACCCAGCTGAATAGTTTTCTGAATATACTCAAATTCTATCGCCGTTGTATACCGCATGCAGCGGAACTACAGGCCCCTCTCAAAGAACTTCTGAAGCACATCTCGAAGAAGAAGGCGGTGATCAGCTGGACGACGCAAACGGAGCAGGCATTCCAGCGGTGCAAGGCGAGTATCGCAGCGGCTACAGATTCAGCATTTCTCTCGCCTACTGCGCCAATTGCCTCTATACCGATGCATCAAGAACCGCAATCGGCGCGGCACTCAACCAAGAACAGCCCGATGGGACCTGGAAGCCTCTCGGTTTCTTCTCTAGGAAGCTGAATCCACCGGAAATTCGTTACAGCGCTTATGGCAGGGAGTTACTAGCGGCGTATGCCGCAGTCAGACATTTCAAGAGGACACGCCTTTACGATCCACATGGACCATTAGCCGCTCACTTTCGCTACACAGCAACGGTCAGACAAGGCAATGCCGATACAAAGCCCGCGTATCGAACTAGACTGTCTCGTTTTCAACGACAGCGAGATCTACTGGCTGGTTACCGATGCACAGTGGTCGATTTGAAATATTTAGGCGGCCAAAAATATTTTTGGACGTTAATGGCTTCGAAAGACTGTATTTTAAAAAACTATCTATTTATTTTAAAAAATAAACAAGGAAAATATATATTTTATAATAAAAACACATTTTATTCTCATAAATCATAAATAAATAAAAATCCATTAAATTGTCTTATTAAAAGATGTTTCTATCTCGACTTCTTCGTGCTCAATACTTGATTGTCTGTGTGGCTCGGCAGGTTCTAATAGTTCTATAACTTCACTGGAAAAAATGTTGTGTGAAGTTTTCTTTAACGATCTTTCACTACTTACGAGTGGATCTGAAGTAAGAAGCAATCTTTGATAAATACCACGGTTGCATTCTTCCCTTGAAAATTTTCTTGAAAAATTCTGTCTGTATGACCGAAAATGTTTATTTCGTGCTTCTGCAGCCTCCTCCGACAATTGGCCGATTGGTAGCAGTGCATTATCTATGATGGTCGCCCCATGTAATAGTAATTTATGCATTGTTGGAGTTATGGGATGCCATCCGTATAATTCCACATACATTTGCGCGGTGTTGAAGGCATATTCTTCGAATTTTGTTGTATTTATTTTGTGTCCACTTGAAATCGCCTCTAATAAGATTTTAAATTTGTGTATTAATTCGTGGTTAATGCCTGTTATGTCCGCCGCTAATTCTTTGTTTTCAAAAAATCTCCTACTCGTATTGCCATCATTGGTATTACCAAAATTGGCTTTAGGCATGTCCACCAACAGCCCAGTTTCTAAGCGGAATCTTTCTTGGATTTCTTTTTTCCTTTCTTCTTCTAATGCTTTCTCTTCCTCGGTCCTTTTCTTCCCATATTTCTTCACGGGCAATTTATATGCCAAATGCAGAAAGCTTTAAGAAATACGTATTTTTGCGTGCAATACCGAAATGCCAAACTCAAGAGCATCGGGACTTATCTCGTTCTTTTTGCTTAAGTTATTGAAATCTTTGGAAGTGGCGCCACATATGTATTGTATGAAGTGTAAGCATATATGTAGCATCGGCTAGTTGAGGTCGTGTTGGTTACAGCATTGCAAACTTTGCCATCAATCATGGTCATCTTTAAAATGTGATTATAAGCAAATTCTTTTCCATCAATATTTACTTTTGTAGGAGTTCTTAATTTCATTTTGCACATAACTTATTTCGTCTTTTGTTACATCTGTAGTTTCTTTCACATACCGAAATCTGATGGGGCGGCAAAATCGTGGTGATGATGGTGTTGGGTTTTGCTACAACACTTTATTATTTTCTTTACCACAAATAATTTGAAGTGGGACAAAAGAACTCAAAAATATACTAGCATCGGATTCGGCGTCTTCCGAGAATTTTTGTTTGTACCGTGCTTGTTGTGACCCGTCACACCCCCATTTCTAAATGATCGTTAATGACTTTCTTTCAATTTCGTTAAGAGTTGATAACACTTCTTCCAGGTAGATTGATAATCGTTGAATAGTATGATCCATTAGGCATTGTAAATTAATTTCTTCGCAGGTAGCCGTTACTCGCAATGCCGTCTTTGGTGGGTAGCATTCTTGTTTTGCTTCCAACAAAAGGTCGTAACAAGGGTAATGCTTTGGGTTAGTTGCCCTTATTATTTCATATTGTCGTCTTGTTAGATCAGCTTCTACGAACATTTTGAGTGCTTGGAACGGGGTCAAAGGAGCAATTGTTTCATTGGTCTTGGAATAGGCTTTTCTATATTTACTAGCCTTTGTTGGTGAATTTCGTATATCTTTGAGCACTTTTGAGGCATTTCTTTTTCCCTTCGTTTGCAATATGACTTGTGCGGCATGTATAATCATTTCATCATCAACATTTGATCGAATTTCCTCAGTTTTTCTTCTCTTGCTTCGTTCACTCGAATCCGAAAATGATTTGCTCGGACGACCTGGTTGATTAAGCGAATGCACTGGTATTTCAAAAGTGCATTCCAGCCACTTCTGGTTGTTTTTCATAAAAACTTCTTCAACTTTATGAGCTTTTAGCCATCTCTGTTTAAATTCGTGTTTGATGTAGGAAAATTTATGCTTAAGGCTCTTTTTTCTCTCCACAGTGTCTCCGCAAGACAATAGCAAGTGGTTTTCTAAAGACTCCAATTTCTCATCCATACTTGGCAAATTTTGTTGTTGCATTTGCTCAAACATACATTTACGGGTCACTATTTTCACCCCCGACGAACTAGGTATCTCCATAACTAAAAAAAAAAAAAAAACAAAATTAAAAAAATGGTTTTTTTTATTTTTTTAACAAAATACTTTGAACTGCTGTCTTTAAGGAATAAGCGGGATTCTGCGGCTCTTGTTTTTTTTATAGAAAAGCTGAATGTGTAACGTATTCAATAAACAAAAAAATATGATCCGGACGAATCCTGATCCATAATAAAATTGCTTTTGAAATTAAAAAAATTTCATTTTTTATGTGAAAAAGAGGGTATGTTCAACTACCGAAAAATATAACGAAAGTTAAAAATAAAAGTTAAAACTATTATTTATTTAATAGCAGCTTACTTGAGCTATGCGAATCACTTTCACTTTCACTTCACTACACAACTTAAAATAAACATACATGTGTATTGCGAAATTTGATATAATTTGGGCACCCAAATAGAAATACGTATCAAGTCAACGATCAAATTGCGTCTAACTGCACGGAAGCGGTGACGTATGGTTGTTGAAAAAAAGAGTGGGGGGTAATTCGCGGAAGTGTTTACTATACGTAGACGTCAATATTTTGTGCCTACTACGTATTTAAGATTTTGACTTTTGGCCGCCTAAATACTTCAAATCGACCACTGTGCGATGGGGCGACACGGCCCTACTTGCAACCCAGCCTGGGTCGAGTGGCGTATGGCATCGTACACGGATCATACCACCCGAGTGGTAGAGCAACGGGGAAACGACTGGTGGCGAAATACTTCTGGCCAAGCATACGCAAGGACGAGCTCCGCTGGGCCCTTGAATGCCAGCCATGCCAACGCGCGAAGGTCCATCGCCACAATCGCACCGAGTTACAGAGCTTCGGGGTGAAAGACGACAGGTTCTGCCATTTACATGCAGACCTTATCAAGCTACCGCTGGTGAGAGGTTTGTCGCACTGCCAGACCATCTTCGACCGCTTTTCCCGATGGCCAGTGGCTGTCCCACTCCCGGACATCCGAGCTGTAACCGTCGCACGAGCTTTTTTCGACAGTTGGGTCTGCACTTTCGGCACGTCCCTTACCATCACTTCCAACCAAGGAGGTCAGTTCGAGGGGGAGCTTTTCACAGTCCTCGCTAAAGTGATAGGTGCGACCCACATTCAGGCCTTACCACCCACAGTCAAACGGCATGGTGGAGCGAATACACCGCAAACTAAAAGCGGCATTGATGTGCAGCCCAGAGACACTATGGCCGGACGCCCTGCCAACAGTGCTGTTGGGTATGCGGACGGTGTACAAGGAGGACCTCAAAGCGACTCCAGCCGAAGTGCTTTTTGGCACCCGGCTTCGCCTGCCTGAGGAATTTTTTGGCACCCATGATGACTCTTGCAACCAACCGATTTTCGTCGAGAAGTTGCGTAAGCTGGTAAAAGCAATCAAGCCAGTAACGGCGTCGAACCACTCGAGATAGAATCCATTCTTTTTCAAGAACGCATCTCCACACTAGTATACTGCAAGCTGGACAAAATCCGGAAGCCACTCGAGCCGCCATATACGGGCCCCCATAAGGTAATCCGCCGGGTCAAAGCCAAGAGTTTCATCATCGACGTAAACGACGTCGAGAAAGCTATCTCTAGGGACTGCTTGAAGCCGGCCTACCTCGAAGTGAGTGACTCGACTCAATCGTCATCGACGCAATCGCCGCCATCACAAACGGCAGCTGATCACCTGACACACCAACCGGGGAGACTACCGGCACCCCAGCTAAAGGCAAAACCGACAATGCGGGAATCGTTCTCCGCGCCTCCGTCGCCGAGCACTGGGGGAGGAGTACCTGTGGCGACATGAGTACCCCCACCTGGTTGTCGGGTACGGCAACGCAAGCAGAGGTTAGTTCCACGCGCCATCTATTGAAGCGCTGTCGCTGCCGCACATAAAGTTTATGGCAAGCGGAACTAGTTTGTTTTGGCTGCCGGCTGTCAAGCTTTGTGCAGTATGCATCGAGGCTTAGGCGGCAGCGGCTGTTGACTTCTGCATTCTCCATGCGAGGCATGGTATATTTTCGAGTGAACCGAGATTCTGAAGCGAAACTGGTTACGAGCAAAGAGGCCGTGGATTCGCTCGTTGGCGCACCAGGAGCTACTAGTTTACAACAATGTTGTCTTTTCCTTCATTCCTTATGCTTATTTCAAACTTAGCTATAAGTTATCTTCTTTTTATTACTTTATTCTTTTATATATTTTTAACTCTTTACTTTTCATATAGATATATCTACTCTTCCATTTCTTTCTATACATTTAATTTGCTTTCTGCTGTTGTGGCTGCTTATTACTATTTCGGGCTTTGAGTTCTGTGGTGGTGCTAGTGGTAATCATAAGGTATTGGTTGATGTATTGTGCAAACAGTATTGTGGCTTAAAAATTGTACATTTTAATGCTAGAAGTCTTAACTTTTACAAACTTGATTATGTGAGGTACATTTTTGCTGATTCCTCTGTTGATGTGATTTGTGTGTCTGAAACTTGGTTTGGGAGTGGAGCTAGTGACCTATATTGCAATATACCCACTTACAAGCTTTTTAGGAATGATAGAGTCGGCCGAAAAGGAGGTGGTGTTGCTATTTTTGTTGAAACTTTTCTAAATGTAAAAATCGTAAATTGGTCTGATGGCACCGCTGTTGAGTTCTTATATCTGGAAATATCTGACAATAATTCTAAAGTCATGGTTTCATGTGTGTATAACCCTAATAAATGTCACAGTGTTGAGCCGTTTTTCTCTGATTTGTTGTTGCGTGTAATTGACTGCTATATTATGTGTGGGGATTTTAATGTAAATCTGCTCTCTGCTGATGCTGTTTCGGATAAACTTCGTGACCTTATTAGTGCATCTGGCCTCTCTGTTGTGAACTCCATCATGCCTTCTAGATTTGCAAATAATGCTGGTCCTAGCTTACTTGACCTCTTTATTATATCTGACATATCAATGCTATTTATCTTTGATCATCTCACTTTTATTTCTGATCATGACTTGATATTCTGTATACTAAATGTTAATATTGGTCGAAAAATGAATACTACCTCTACTTAGGGAGCTTTCCCAACTAAGATGGGACGACTGCTGGTTTTCTAGCGGCATTGATCAGAAGTTGAATGGTTTTGTGAGTCGGATCTGTGATGTTTTCAACACATACTCGTATGTCCCGATTCGCACTATTCGAGTAGAAAATAAAGCGTGTCCTCGGTTTGACGCGCTAGTAAAGCAGCATCCTAAGAACAGGAACAGGTTGCATGTTAGATGGAGATAATTTCCAACCGATCAGAAATGGGATTCTTACAAGCTGGCTCGTAATGAGGCTGTAGCTGCTGTGAGGCTAGCAAAGAAAAATTATTTCTCTTCTAAGCTTGATGCATCTCTTCCATCTAAGCAATTATGGAGGAATCTAAAACAGTTTGGTGTTCATGGCAAGGATAGTACTCATTGTTTAGTGGAACCGAATGAATTAAATAATCATTTCCTGAATGGGTTTCCCCCTGAGAATTCTAGTGAGTGTGAGCTGTCTGTGGTTGATGGACTTGTTCTATCAAAGTTCATTTGAGTTTCATGCAGTTGGTGAGTGTGATGTACACAGAGGGATTATGCGGATAAAATCTGACGCTGTTGGTCCTGATGGAGTCTTTATTAAGTTTTTAAAATTAATTATTCCGTTTGTCTTGAGTCCATTAACTCACATTATAAATCACTATTTTACCACTTCGTGCTTCCCAAGACTATGGAAATTAGCGACTGTTGTGCCGGTTGCAAAAAAGGCATCTGCCGCTGCTCCTAGTGATTTTCGGCCCATTAGTTTGCTCTCATGTCTTTCTAAGGTGTGTGAGTCACTTATGGCTGATCAGATATCGACACCTGAATGAGTTTAAGCTGCTGTCATCACTACAGTCTGGTTTTCGTAAGGGTCATAGCTGCTCGACTGCTATGTTGAAAGTTGTTGATGATATTCGAATTTCATTTGATGATGACCAAGTAACTCTACTCTGTTTATTGGACTTTTCCAAGGCTTTCGATAGTGTCAACCATAGACTATTATGTTTTAAGTTACAGACTTATTTTGGTTTTTCTGGCAATGCTTTGCTGCTTATGACGAGCTATTTGAGTGGTAGATCTCAGCGAGTGAAGATTGGTGATATCTTCTCTAATTGTAGGCCAGTTTTTTCTGGGGTCCCACAAGGTTCAATTCTTGGACCACTGCTTTTCAGTATGTTCATCAGTGACATTTTTTCACTTGACTGTAATGGAGTGATGCATGCTTATGCCGATGACATTCAGTTATATCTGTCTCGCAGGGTAGGCCTTCTGGATGATCTGGTTTGTAGACTTAATGAGGACCTTGATATTCTTAGTGGTTGAGCTCGTACCAATGATCTGTGTCTAAATCCGGCGAAATCTTTTGCTCTGCCTATTTAAAAAGAGAATATACTTTTAACTGAAATCCCTCCGATGTTTATTGCTGGTTGCAGCCTTACACTTGTTAACAAGACTGTTGTGCTTGGGTTTCATTTGAACTCGTCATTGACTTGCTCGGATTATATCAACCATTTGGTTTGCAGAATGTATATGAATCTGCGCTGTTTGAGGATGTCTGCTCGATTTACTCCCGTTGAAACAAGGCGCAGGTTGGTTGTGCAATTGCTTGTGCCTATTATTACCTACTCTGAGGTGGTGTATAGTGGTTTGTACTCTCTGTCTTTACATAAGCTGCGAGTGGCATTCAATAATGCTACTCGTTGTGTATGGCTTGCGCAAATTTGACCATATCTCATATTGGAGTAAAATGGTTCTGGATTGCGATATTGAGAGCTATTTAAAGACAGGAAATTGTATATTTATATATAAATTAATATACTCTAAGGCTCCGCTATACCTTTATGACAAGTTGCGCTTCAGCCTGTCGAATCGTTGCAGTAATCTCATTATACCGAGGTTTACGTTCCGAAACTCGGCTAGAATGTTTTTCGTTGGCACCACTAGACTATGGAACTCTTTACCTAATGATTTAAAAAATATTGTGAGTAACAACAACTTCAAGCATCTTATTTATGTTTATTTTCGTGGTAACTCCTGACGCTTTATTTCTTCTCTTTTCCTTCCAAGTTCTACAACCCTCTTCCTTTTTTTATTTTTTTATATATTTTTCTTGTTTTTTGTTATGTTTGTTTGTTGTTTTCTAAATAATTGTCAATAGTATTAATTTTAATTTTAATTTTAGCTTTAAGTTTTTAATTTAAGTTAGAATTGTGGCTAAGTTAAGTACAGCATAAGTTTTTAAAACTTATTGTATGATTAAATAAATTAAATTATATTTAAAAAAAAAAATAAGAAAATACGAGTATATATATATATATATATATATATATATATATATATATATATATATATATATATATATATATATATATATATATATATATATATATATATATATCTATATATATAAAATAATGTTGTCAAATCTGTTTGTGACGAGTGTTTGAGAGTTCGGCTGGGTAAAAAAAAAATCTGCCGATACCATTTTGTAGGGTACGTTCTCTAGATGGTTTTAAAAAAAAATGGTTGATGGTTGATGGTTGAAAATGTTTTGATTTGGTCGAGTTATATGTGTTTGAGTAAAGGGTTTTGGACCTATTGGAAATTTTTTTTTTTGGAAATTTGATTTTAATTGATATGAAAAGTAAATGTATGAATTTTATGCAGTTCAAATTGTGTACATACGCGCTATATTTGTTGGAAATAGCAATCAAAATAGCACGCAACCAATAACAAAGGGAAAAAATGGTCATACGACAAATGAACGAAATTTAATTGAATTTTCAAATAAAAAAAAATATTTAAATTGGTTTTCAATAAATATTCGTTTGGTTTTGTTTGTTTCATTTTGCTTTGAAGTTGTTGAATTGTGTATCAGTTTTGAGAGTGTAAACATACATCGATATCAAGTCAGCTGTTTATATTTTGTGAGAGTTACAGTAAATGGAACGTGGAAAGTGATTTGACAATAGTCTGATTGGAACACATTGGAATTACAGTTCATTTGGTATCAACCTGTTGTTTGTTTACAAAAGTGGATATATTATTCGAGTGGAATCTCAACTGGTGGATGGAGTTTGTTACATTTTGAGAATTTTATTGGATTTTTGGATGTTTAATCACAACAATTGCTGCTTGATTTTTGCTATTAATAGGTGTGAACATTTTAAGCATTCAAATTGGATTTTTGGCCGTTTAGGCACAACAATAGTTGCTGCGGTACGTGTGTGTGAATGTATGTAGGAAATTTATCAACGTTTTGATTTCGAGTGAATTTAAAATTTCAATTGATTTAAGAGTGTGTTGTATTTTATTTTAGCAATTTATTACATTTTTGGCATTTACCATTCTGAGCATTTTATTGGATTTTTTGTGTGTGAATCACAACATTTGCTGTGTTCAGAGCTGTATATATTTTTAAAATTGGTAATTCTTTGATTGAATCATGTCCTATAACAAACGATTATAATGGAAAAAATTAATGAAAAGTTAATTTTTTAATTTGGATATATGCGAATATGCGCAAGACGCAATGAGTTACGTTCGTCATTATGGTCGTCCCGATCTTTTCATCACGTTTACCTGTAACCCTCAATGGGATGAGTTGAAAGACCTTCTTTTTGAGGGGTAAAAAACAATGGATCGGCATGATATTACTGCCCGTGTATTCAATCAAAAGTTGAAGGCATTGATGAATTTAATTGTGAAAAGTCGGGTGTTTGGTGAGGTGAAATGTTGGATGTATTCCATTGAATGGCAAAAGCGTGGTTTGCCTCACGCTCATGTTTTGACTTTGCTGGTGAATAAGATCACTCCGGACGAGGTGGATCATGTTATTTCAGCCGAAATACCAGATTGTGCGAGTGATCCGGAATTATATGCAGTTGCTACTCAAAACATGATTCATGGACCATGTGGAGAATACAACGTTAATTCACCATGTATGGCTGAAGGCAAATGTACGAAGCGATATCCAAGAGCTTTGGTATCGGATACAGTAACTGGTGAAGATGGTTATCCTTTGTATCGTCGTAGATCCACTGAGGATCATGGTAGATCTTTGATTATCAAAGTACGGAATCAAGACGTTGAAGTTAATAACAGATGGATTGTGCCATATTCACCACTGTTGTCGAAAGTTTTCAAAGCACATATCAACGTCGAGTATTGCAATTCTGTTAAGTCAATTAAGTACATTTGCAAATATGTCAACAAAGGAAGCGATATGGCAGTTTTCGGAGTGTCAGTTCCAAACAGAAACGACGAAGTAACTCAGTTTCAAATGGGGCGTTATATTAGCAGCAATGAAGCCATTTGGCGTATATTTGCATTTCATATTCATGAGAGGTATCCAACAGTCGTTCACCTTGCGGTACACTTAGAAAATGGCCAACGTGTTTATTTTACAGCTGCAAATGCTGCTGAAAGAGCTGCATCACCTACAGATACAACATTGACAGCTTTTTTCAAGTTGTGTGCAGTTGATGATTTTGCCAAAACGTTGTTGTATGCTGAGGTTCCAACATATTTTACTTGGAATGCAACGAAGAAAGAATTTCAACGACGAAAACAAGGAAATCGTGTGGCAGGTCATATGAATTTGTATTCGAGTGATGCTTTGGGACGAATATACACTGTTCATCCGAATAATGCTGAGTGCTTTTATTTGCGTTTGTTGTTAGTTAATGTTCGTGGGCCAACATCGTTTGGTGATTTGAGAACTGTCGATAGTGAATTATGTGTGACGTACAGAGAAGCATGTCAGAAATTGAATTTGTTGGAAAATGATGCACATTGGGATCACACTTTAGCTGATGCATCTGTTGTTGCTCATCCGCATCAAATTCGGAATTTATTTGCAATAATTTTGTCTACGTGTTTTCCATCAAATCCGTTGGAGTTATGGACAAAGTATCAAGATTTTTTGTCGGAAGATATTTTGAATCGAATGCGCCGAATTAATCATAATCCAGTGATGGATTTTACTCCAGAAATTTACAATGAAGCATTACTTATGATTGAGGATTTATGTTTGGCAATTGGAAATAAGGCTTTAGTTCAATTGGGAATGCCATCACCTAATCGTCCAATGCATGCTTTATTCGAGCAGGAGTTACAACGTGAGTTGCAGTACGATTGTGTTTTGTTGAATGCATACGTTGTAGATAATCGTCCGAAATTAAATTTGGAACAAAAAGTGGCGTATGATTCGATTATGCAAGTTGTCAATAGCGGAGTCGGTGGATTTTATTTTTTGGATGCACCTGGTGGTACCGGAAAAACATTTTTGATTTCTTTGATTTTGGCAACCATACGTTCTGAGAATAAAATTGCATTGGCATTGGCTTCTTCTGGCATAGCTGCAACTTTGTTGGACGGTGGACGGACAGCACATTCTGCTTTGAAATTGCCTTTGAATATTCAAGTTATTGAACATCCGACGTGTAATATATCGAAAAAATCTGGAACAGCTAAACTTTTGCAGGCATGTGATATTGTTGTGTGGGATGAGTGCACTATGGCGCATAAGAAATCAGTTGAAGCATTTGACAGAACAATGAGAGATATTCGTGGATGTACTGATTTATTTGGTGGTGCATTGGTGTTGCTGGCTGGTGATTTCAGGCAAACACTACCTGTCATTCCCAAATCAACTGCAGCTGACGAAATTAATGCATGTTTAAAATCATCCTGTTTATGGCGTTATATCAAAAGATTGAAATTAACAACTAATGTCCGTGTGGAATTGCAAAACGATCCATCTGCTGCTAAGTTTTCAGCGCAATTGCTAAAAATTGGTAATGGTTCAATGCCTGTTGATGAATCAGGATTGATTACTTTGCCAACTGATTTTTGTCATTTTATGCAATCAGCTGAAGAATTGATTGAAAGTGTTTTTCCGGACATTGCACAACACTATAAGAATCATGCTTGGTTGAGTGAAAGAGCCATTTTAGCAGCGAAAAATAAGGATGTTCATTCTTTGAATTTTGAGATACAATCTAAAATTCCTGGTGATTTGATTTCATACAAATCTGTTGATACCGTTACGAATGATGAAGATGTGGTTAATTATCCAACTGAATTTCTGAATTCATTAGATCTACCAGGATTACCTCCGCATAATCTTCAGTTAAAAGTTGGTGTCACTGTAATTATGCTTCGAAATATTAATCAACCGAAATTGTGCAACGGAACGAGATTAGCTATCAAAAAATTAATGAACAATTTGGTTTAAGCTACAATTCTGACTGGAAAATTTAAAGGTGAAGACGTATTAATTCCGCGCATTCCAATGATACCGTCTGATATGCCGTTTGAATTTAAACGACTGCAATTTCCAATTCGTCTCGCGTTTGCAGTCACCATAAACAAGGCTCAAGGCCAATCGTTAGGAGTTTGCGGTGTGAATTTGGAGTATCCAGTGTTTTCACACGGACAATTGTATGTTGCCTGTTCACGTGTCGGCAAACCGTCAGTCTTATATATTTATACGGAAAAAAAGAAGACGAAAAATGTTGTATCTCAAAGAGTATTGCAATAAAAAAAATTCAATTATATTTCATTTTTCTTATTTTATTTATGTTGTTTGCGCTACGAAGTGTGCAGAGGGGTACGCTAGTATATATATATATATATATATATACTAGCGTACCCCTCTGCACACTTCGTACCGCAAACAACATAAATAAAATAAGAAAAATGAAATATAATTGAATTTTTTTTATTGCAATACTCTTTGAGATACAACATTTTTCGTCTTCTTTTTTTCCGTATAAATATATAAGACTGACGGTTTGCCGACACGTGAACAGGCAACATACAATTGTCCGTGTGAAAACACTGGATACTCCAAATTCACACCGCAAACTCCTAACGATTGGCCTTGAGCCTTGTTTATGGTGACTGCAAACGCGAGACGAATTGGAAATTGCAGTCGTTTAAATTCAAACGGCATATCAGACGGTATCATTGGAATGCGCGGAATTAATACGTCTTCACCTTTAAATTTTCCAGTCAGAATTGTAGCTTAAACCAAATTGTTCATTAATTTTTTGATAGCTAATCTCGTTCCGTTGCACAATTTCGGTTGATTAATATTTCGAAGCATAATTACAGTGACACCAACTTTTAACTGAAGATTATGCGGAGGTAATCCTGGTAGATCTAATGAATTCAGAAATTCAGTTGGATAATTAACCACATCTTCATCATTCGTAACGGTATCAACAGATTTGTATGAAATCAAATCACCAGGAATTTTAGATTGTATCTCAAAATTCAAAGAATGAACATCCTTATTTTTCGCTGCTAAAATGGCTCTTTCACTCAACCAAGCATGATTCTTATAGTGTTGTGCAATGTCCGGAAAAACACTTTCAATCAATTCTTCAGCTGATTGCATAAAATGACAAAAATCAGTTGGCAAAGTAATCAATCCTGATTCATCAACAGGCATTGAACCATTACCAATTTTTAGCAATTGCGCTGAAAACTTAGCAGCAGATGGATCGTTTTGCAATTCCACACGGACATTAGTTGTTAATTTCAATCTTTTGATATAACGCCATAAACAGGATGATTTTAAACATGCATTAATTTCGTCAGCTGCAGTTGATTTGGGAATGACAGGTAGTGTTTGCCTGAAATCACCAGCCAGCAACACCAATGCACCACCAAATAAATCAGTACATCCACGAATATCTCTCATTGTTCTGTCAAATGCTTCAACTGATTTCTTATGCGCCATAGTGCACTCATCCCACACAACAATATCACATGCCTGCAAAAGTTTAGCTGTTCCAGATTTTTTCGATATATTACACGTCGGATGTTCAATAACTTGAATATTCAAAGGCAATTTCAAAGCAGAATGTGCTGTCCGTCCACCGTCCAACAAAGTTGCAGCTATGCCAGAAGAAGCCAATGCCAATGCAATTTTATTCTCAGAACGTATGGTTGCCAAAATCAAAGAAATCAAAAATGTTTTTCCGGTACCACCAGGTGCATCCAAAAAATAAAATCCACCGACTCCGCTATTGACAACTTGCATAATCGAATCATACGCCACTTTTTGTTCCAAATTTAATTTCGGACGATTATCTACAACGTATGCATTCAACAAAACACAATCGTACTGCAACTCACGTTGTAACTCCTGCTCGAATAAAGCATGCATTGGACGATTAGGTGATGGCATTCCCAATTGAACTAAAGCCTTATTTCCAATTGCCAAACATAAATCCTCAATCATAAGTAATGCTTCATTGTAAATTTCTGGAGTAAAATCCATCACTGGATTATGATTAATTCGGCGCATTCGATTCAAAATATCTTCCGACAAAAAATCTTGATACTTTGTCCATAACTCCAACGGATTTGATGGAAAACACGTAGACAAAATTATTGCAAATAAATTCCGAATTTGATGCGGATGAGCAACAACAGATGCATCAGCTAAAGTGTGATCCCAATGTGCATCATTTTCCAACAAATTCAATTTCTGACATGCTTCTCTGTACGTCACACATAATTCACTATCGACAGTTCTCAAATCACCAAACGATGTTGGCCCACGAACATTAACTAACAACAAACGCAAATAAAAGCACTCAGCATTATTCGGATGAACAGTGTATATTCGTCCCAAAGCATCACTCGAATACAAATTCATATGACCTGCCACACGATTTCCTTGTTTTCGTCGTTGAAATTCTTTCTTCGTTGCATTCCAAGTAAAATATGTTGGAACCTCAGCATACAACAACGTTTTGGCAAAATCATCAACTGCACACAACTTGAAAAAAGCTGTCAATGTTGTATCTGTAGGTGATGCAGCTCTTTCAGCAGCATTTGCAGCTGTAAAATAAACACGTTGGCCATTTTCTAAGTGTACCGCAAGGTGAACGACTGTTGGATACCTCTCATGAATATGAAATGCAAATATACGCCAAATGGCTTCATTGCTGCTAATATAACGCCCCATTTGAAACTGAGTTACTTCGTCGTTTCTGTTTGGAACTGACACTCCGAAAACTGCCATATCGCTTCCTTTGTTGACATATTTGCAAATGTACTTAATTGACTTAACAGAATTGCAATACTCGACGTTGATATGTGCTTTGAAAACTTTCGACAACAGTGGTGAATATGGCACAATCCATCTGTTATTAACTTCAACGTCTTGATTCCGTACTTTGATAATCAAAGATCTACCATGATCCTCAGTGGATCTACGACGATACAAAGGATAACCATCTTCACCAGTTACTGTATCCGATACCAAAGCTCTTGGATATCGCTTCGTACATTTGCCTTCAGCCATACATGGTGAATTAACGTTGTATTCTCCACATGGTCCATGAATCATGTTTTGAGTAGCAACTGCATATAATTCCGGATCACTCGCACAATCTGGTATTTCGGCTGAAATAACATGATCCACCTCGTCCGGAGTGATCTTATTCACCAGCCAAGTCAAAACATGAGCGTGAGGCAAACCACGCTTTTGCCATTCAATGGAATACATCCAACATTTCACCTCACCAAACACCCGACTTTTCACAATTAAATTCATCAATGCCTTCAACTTTTGATTGAATACACGGGCAGTAATATCATGCCGATCCATTGTTTTTTACCCCTCAAAAAGAAGGTCTTTCAACTCATCCCATTGAGGGTTACAGGTAAACGTGATGAAAAGATCGGGACGACCATAATGACGAACGTAACTCATTGCGTCTTGCGCATATTCGCATATATCCAAATTAAAAAATTAACTTTTCATTAATTTTTTCCATTATAATCGTTTGTTATAGGACATGATTCAATCAAAGAATTACCAATTTTAAAAATATATACAGCTCTGAACACAGCAAACGTTGTGATTCACACACAAAAAATCCAATAAAATGCTCAGAATGGTAAATGCCAAAAATGTAATAAATTGCTAAAATAAAATACAACACACTCTTAAATCAATTGAAATTTTAAATTCACTCGAAATCAAAACGTTGATAAATTTCCTACATACATTCACACACACGTACCGCAGCAACTATTGTTGTGCCTAAACGGCCAAAAATCCAATTTGAATGCTTAAAATGTTCACACCTATTAATAGCAAAAATCAAGCAGCAATTGTTGTGATTAAACATCCAAAAATCCAATAAAATTCTCAAAATGTAACAAACTCCATCCACCAGTTGAGATTCCACTCGAATAATATATCCACTTTTGTAAACAAACAACAGGTTGATACCAAATGAACTGTAATTCCAATGTGTTCCAATCAGACTATTGTCAAATCACTTTCCACGTTCCATTTACTGTAACTCTCACAAAATATAAACAGCTGACTTGATATCGATGTATGTTTACACTCTCAAAACTGATACACAATTCAACAACTTCAAAGCAAAATGAAACAAACAAAACGAAACGAATATTTATTGAAAACCAATTTAAATATTTTTTTTTATTTGAAAATTCAATTAAATTTCGTTCATTTGTCGTATGACCATTTTTTCCCTTTGTTATTGGTTGCGTGCTATTTTGATTGCTATTTCCAACAAATATAGCGCGTATGTACACAATTTGAACTGCATAAAATTCATACATTTACTTTTCATATCAATTAAAATCAAATTTCCAAAAAAAAAAATTTCCAATAGGTCCAAAACCCTTTACTCAAACACATATAACTCGACCAAATCAAAACATTTTCAACCATCAACCATCAACCATTTTTTTTTAAAACCATCTAGAGAACGTACCCTACAAAATGGTATCGGCAGATTTTTTTTTTACCCAGCCGAACTCTCAAACACTCGTCACAAACAGATTTGACAACATTATTTTATATATATAGATATATATATATATATATATATATATATATATATATATATATATATATATATATATATATTAGGGCGGGCCAATTAGTATGGAGCCGAAAAATTATTAAATTAAAGCCAGCCCCTAGGATGATTATATGGACAATTCTAAGCGACTTTGGTGAAGGAACCATAGGTCTATCTCGATTTTCGAGTCTCCCACTTTTCAATGATTTTTTCCCTATAACATCATTTTGATTCAAAATTCGATTTTTTATTCATCGTTATATTATCTTTTTTATGTGTATATGGGGGGTTTTTGTGGGTCGAGAATTCATTTCTGATCTTTATTTTTACCTATGACCACCGCCAGAGGGCGTTTCATGCATATATTAACTATTTTTCATCTATTTTCCGAGAACCCACCCTAATATATATATATATGTATACGATGCCCACCTAAAGTATTGGCACAGCAACAATATTTATGCATATGTATATATAATTATCTTTAATATAATTGAATATAATAATACAAATTTTTCATTGATTTTATAAAAATTAAAAAGAGGCAAAAGACTCTTTATTATAGGAACAAAAGTATTGGCCCAGTTTGTGTTTAACTGAGTTTTTGTCCATTATTTTCTTAAAAATCCACTTTTCTCCTCCTTTAATGCTTCACTTGCATAATCAAGCCAATTCATATGCGGAAATAGGTGAAATTATAGATTGTAGTCAATTCTCAATTCGCTTCAAGGGAGAGACAGACTTTGAAAGCGCAAAGCATACCGGTCGTCTGCAAGCTTTAAATGACCATGAATGCAGCCAATTCACAAAGTTAAGAGTGACCCGAGAATAGCTGCAACCAAGTTTCCGGCAGAGCTTAAAGGAGATTCTCAGGCAATTTCACGTGAGTTACTTATGTTTTCATTATCTTTATGTAACTGATACAAACTACTGGTTATTTATATTGTTTATGTATTATATTGAATAATGTTTGTAATTTAAAAAAAAAATTTTAATTATGAATTTAGTTACGTACGCTCCCCCACAATGGAGCAAAAATTTCGTTGAGGTCGCCAGCATCAACATAATTGTTCAGAAATATCTAAAATCAAAAACAAATAATTAATATAAGTTCTTCCTTTAACGGGCTAACGTCAACGTCGTCGTTGCTTCCATTGCTTGCCAATAGTTGCTTGAGTTGAACGACCATGCTGATATCAGCATAATCGTTCTCAGATATCCAATACCAAAGCAAAAACTAACAAACAATAAGGGTTATTGCTTTAGCTTGAGCAACGTCAGCGTCCTCATTGCTTCCGTTGCTTATGCTTAACAAACATTCATTCAAAAATGTAACAGTGTTAACATCAAATGCAATGAGTTCGGTTGAAAAATATACAACTTGAAAATTTAACACCTAATTTGTTTTTTTTTTTTGGTTGAGCGAGCATCGGACTCGCAAGGGCGAAAACAAAGTGTAGCGGCGAGGAAATCGACGAGCAATGGAACGAAAACAAACAAGTACTTTCAAATGGAAGTGTACATAGTAACGCGCAAAGCAGGAAGTTAGCAGCGCTTCTATAAACCGACAAAGCGGCGCGATCAAATTTGTTTGATTTATTCGCTCTGCTTTATGTTAATTAGCTGTAATTTCAGTACTTTTCTGCGTTTATCAAGAATGCACGCAGACAAATTGACAAGTACGCAAACATGCAATTTGGTACCAGAAGTTTCTGAAGACACAATCCATAGCCCACTATCCACAAAAAATTATGACAGCAATATTTTCTTTGAGTGCTCTGAAATAAATCTGGAAGTCCTTTTCAAATGAGGAGAAAACGCAAAAGAAATAATGACATTTGAGAAACCTTAGTAAGGTTGGCAGAGGACAAACAGAAGATGATCCGTAATCACCAAAACAATGCCAGGGATGAAAATACCACCTTCGTCGACAGCTTTCAGCTGCATTGTAGAGATCTTACAACACAACGAAAAATGCTTTTGAGATTTCATATACAAGAATTTTTGTATACAATTTCGTTTATAACGATAATTTACAGCCCATACTACAAGTGAAACCACAGAGCCAGCTAACATTCAATTTGCCATCATCATCATTATCATACCATATGTTTCAGCAAGTTAATACAGAAGCATTGTCTCTAACATCTGTTCGTAACCATCCCCAACTATCATCATCTCCAATGCTTTGGTGGCCGCTCCGCTAGTAACTTTTTGCTAGTAACTCTTTGCTCTTCGCTTTCCTTTCTTTGCTCTCTGCTTTGCTCGTCGCTTTGCTCGCCGCCCCAGTTGATTTTAGCCCTAAGTCGTGCGCTTCATAGAGCTTGTTACTGTTCACGTGTGTTAAGATAGCAGGGTGACTTTAAAATAAAAAATTAATTCTTTTCAGGGCGCACAACTGCTCTGTTTAAACACCACTTTATTCTCATCCTTTATTACATTTGGAAAATATTTATTGGCTAACAAAATTGGATTTAAATGGTTAGTTGGTAAATTACAATTTATTGAAATATTAACTTTGCAATAACTTATTCTAGAAAGCATATCTGGCAGTTGGCCCAGTTCTTGGTTCGTGTGCTGGTTAATGTTGTTGTTGTTGGCATTGTTGTACCCGGCTCTGTCAGTTATGGTCATTTTCCGTCGTAACGAAATCAAAGAAATGAGGTGTGTTTGTGTTTAATGCTTTATGCGACTTTGTTATGATTTGTTCGGTGGAGTTTACTGGGAGTGGTATTATGTGATAAAAGTGGCGATTTTCTTTTACAAAATTGGGAATTTCTATTTTAAATAATATTTTTCAATTATATTGATATGCTTGCAGTTCTTACAGTTCGTAAAGCTCGAAGTAATTTACTATTACAGATTGATTCTAAAAGAAATTTTCTATTTCGTACATATCATGTTGATTTAATATAATTTTTGAGATTATTTTTAGTTTTTCCATTAATTTTGCTTCTGTTATATTATTATAATATTGAATAATAATAAATAATATTGTTATATTATTATAGTATTGAACAGTATCAATACGAAGAATACCCCTACGAAGCTTATTTACCATAGCACGATGAATATCAGTACGGCCAAATGAATAGGAATGATCACAAGGAGTATGATTTTCAAACAATCGTCTCCAACAGCCAACAGGTTACATAGAGTTGTATACACAAGTGCACACATTGCCATATATTCTACTTCCTTCTCCATTTGGACGCCACCTTAAATTCCTCATGGACACAGGGTCCTCAGCCTCATTCATTGATCCATCACGTCGCGGTTCATCGGTATAGTAATTTGTGGCATTTATATTGTGAAGCTCTGATTGATTACTCTGTTTGGATGGTGTTATTTGTTTTAGGTGTGCGTACCCTGAACTAGCGTCCATGGGTTGGGTGATGAGGTTTGCTTTTTAATTTGAGATACAAACGTGTTTCCGATTTGTCGGAAAGAGTTTTGTGGAGTAAATGTGTTGAGGTTTTCTTGTTAGAATCTATTTCCAAATTATTTATATGATCGCAGTTTAAGAGTGTGCCGTAAGTATTTAACATTTCATTCGCCTGGCCATCTATTTTGTTTCTTATTGCTCCTAGTACAGGTAGCTCAAAAGTACAGGGTGACCCGTATATATTTCCCAAATATGTTATGATTTCCTCTACATTATTAATAAAATCATATAGACGTCTAGGGTGTTCCGTGAAATGTTTCCATCGATGTTGATCTTTTGTAGCGTCTGGTATACGAAGTGACTCGAAAACTTGTTTTGTTTCTGTTATGTTGGGGGTGTTAGCGAAGCTTTGAGTGATATTCGTACTGAGACTTGGATTTTCTACTGGTATGGGTATTAATGTTCTTACTATTCTACTATATTGCGAGGTCTTATAGTTTTTAGTCATTTATTAATTTTTGTTGTTTAAAAAAAATGTTTTATTATTGCTAATTGTTATTTTTTTGAACACTTTCACTTCCTTACTTAATTAATGCATTAGTAAAATTTTCTTATTTGACTTACTGAACTAGTGCTCCCCTTGCAATATAACATAATAATTAAGTTGTTGTTTTTCAAGTTATAATAATAATATAAAAAAATCGCATCTTTCCTGAAGTTTCGCTTGCTGCGGTTGTGGTGTTTTGTAGTTTTCTGCAGCTTGGTTGATTGTGTTTTCGATATGCCTTCGATTGATTGTTTTCCATGATTCGAGGAGTTGAACTCGCCGGTCGAAATTTTGTTGGTTTCGGTGTGATCCTTACGCTAATAATCCTTCAGTGTATTTTTGTTGATAATCCCTCAACTAGTATCAGTCGCGGACCGTTAATTTATTTCGAACGTAATCACTGCCTAGCCGACTGTGCCAGTTAAGATAGTAGGGTGACTTTAAAATTAAAAAATCATTATTTTTACAGCGCACAATTGTTCTGTTTATATTACTACTTTATTCTCATTCTTCATTACATTTTGAAATTACTTATCTGCTAACAAAATTAGATTTAAATGCTTAGTTGCTAAATTTTAATAAAGAAAGTAAAAAATAAAAATTTTTATGTTTATTACTCACCCTAAAGGAACACTCAACCATTCTATGGTGTTAATGGGATTCCATTACAAATTAGTCAAATTCTTTGCAAGCATGTGTATAATTTTCTAAAATGTAATCAAAGGTCGTTGCTTTCATTCGGTAGTATGAAAACAATTTATCTGGTTGTTCACGGCGTTCTTTATATAAATGGTCAAGTTTCCCCTGAACAATCAGTGTATTATGAATTTCGTGAACACTACACTCTATTTTTTTTTTTTTGGAACATGGTTCAATAAATAACAAATTTTTTATATATTTTTAAATAATGTCTAATCAATGTATACTCCAAGTGACACTTAAATAAAATAAATGTGAAATATACAGATTTTCTTTGCTCATCGCTCTGCTCGCCGCTCCACTTTGCTTTAGTAGCGCTTTGCTGTTCGCTATCCTTTCGTTGCTTTCTGCTTTGCTCGCGGTTCCACTATATTTCAGCCCTAAGTCTTATTGGCTAACATTTAACTGGTTAGTTGCTGTTGGCCCATTTCTTGGCTTGTGTGTTGGTTAGTGTTGACGTTGTTGTATCCGGCTCTATCAGTTAGGTTTATTGACCGTCGGTGTGCGAGTTGATGTTGTTGTTGGTGCTGGGTGCTAACGTAACTCGAGTCGCTAGGCGTAAGCCACTTATTTCGCAGTGAATAAAAAAGGGGATACACTACGCAGAGGAATACAAAACTATGCTATTTATGTTCTAGGATGAAATGTATATTCTGATGAGAGCAAGTTTTCACTTCGATAGGCGAATGAGAGTATGGCGAAAACCATGAACCCATATTCATTGACTGTACCATGAAAAAATCCACGTATTTGAATTTTGTAAAAAATAACCAAAACAAAACCTCTGATACGTTAAACTTGCCATGGTCATTCACCTTTCAGCGTAATAACGATCCTAAGCACATAGCTAATGACGTTCATATGTGGCTGGTATACAACATAGCTCATGTGCTACCAAGCCTTCCACAATCCCCGGATATAAATCCAATTGAGCATCTGTGGGAAGAATTGAATATGAGAGTTAAAATGCGTTCCATATCCACAAATGAAAATCTGAAAGCGGCATTAATGGATGAGTACGTCAATATTACGTAAGAAGCTACCAAAAAATTGGTGGACTCGCGCACAGCAGAAGGGCTTGCCCACAAAATATTAAAATTATTTATTTATAATATTATCTTATTTTATCTTATCATAAATACAAACTGTGCCAATACATTTGTCCCTATAAAATTTGGATTCTTTTTATTGGCTCTAGATGGCTTAGTTCATTTTATTTTACAACTTCTCCTTTCTAATTGTAGGTTTCTATATTCCGCTTGTATTTTTAAAATATTTTCACGTGCTTGTTTTTATAGTTTTCTTACTCTTCTACCAATTCTTCTTTTAATAATCCTTATGTGTGGTGTATTTAAATTTCATGTCTATTCCTCTCAAAATTTTTAATGGAGGTTGTTTCTTGCTACGTGTTGGTAGTGAGGTTTATGAATTATTGAACTTTATTTTTGCGTTTGCACCAGTGTTGTTCGTTGTTAATACATAATTTGGTGAGTATGGAAAGGACAATTCTTTATATTTTCTCGACTTATCCATTTCCTCTGTGAAGACCTGAATTTATGAATATATTATATTATTTTCTATATTATTTTCTCTAAATAGTTTCTGGATGTGAAAGCTGCGCCCCTATCAGAAATTATTTTAGCTGGGTTGCCGCATCTATGACCTCTTATGTTGTTGTACTTTTAGTTGGGTAAATCTAAACAAATTTTGAAAAACCATATACTACTGTGTCCGTGATGATCTATATATCAAGTCTGAAGAGGTTTGTCTGACTTCTCCTTTGGGTTTAGTATTCCTTCTTTTTTCCTAATTTTGCTTCCGTTAACATGCGCTCTTGACAGCTTCCAGTAAATTGGTTTAAAAAAATGTTTTTCTATTAGTTTCATTGTATTTTAGTTGGGAAGTGTTCTTGTTTGTCAGCTAGGTCTATTATTTCTTTTTATAGTGATTCCGGTATTACTATCAGTTGGTTATTGGTCACATGATCTTGCGACTGATTCTAAGTAGAGTAGCTTTTTTCTTCATTGTATCGACAAATGCATTGCAGTCTGTTATTAGTTTAAATTTTTTGTCTAACAAGAAGTACCTCCACTTCTTCAAAGCTTCGATGACATTGTTATTCTATTGGGTGTAGCTGCAGAATACGTCTGGTGAATTTGATATTGGAATAAAATAAAATTCATATTGACCGAAGTGTGTTACGCATGATGTGTATTATCCGCTTCTAAAATCTAGTGTGGTGAAAACATTAGCATCTTCTAATTTTTGTAGTGCATCGTCAATTAAATTCATAGGGAAATTGTCCCTTATTATTATTCGTTCATTTTCCGATAATCGCAACAGAGATATTGTGAGAAATTTTTTTTTGTAAGTAAAACTATCGGTGCTGCATATTGAGATGTCCTAGCTCTATTAATGCCTGTATTTAGCCATTCATTTATTAGTATTATCATTATTTTTTGAACCAGGTATTGAAATGCTTCTGGCTTTATGGAAGATTAGTATGTCGTCGGTTACTGTAATTACCATTTTAATAAGTGGTTCTAATACTTTTGCCGGCTTATTATTATTATTATTATTATTATTATTATTATTATTATTATATCTTACAACATAATTATTTATAACATATTATGTCTTATTTGAGTGTTTTGTGATGTATTTAGGTTGTTTTGAAGTGCAATGTTATCATTATAGTTTATCATTATTGTAGTCTATTTGTGGCTGTGTTTTGGTATAACTGATAGTTGTTATCATGTCTGTTTAGCTGTGGAACAGTTTTGCAGGTATTGTGATTGCTGAGATGCGGCCATGCTGTATAGTCTTTTAAAGTGTTTTGTGTGTAACTTTTGTATTTGTTTTGCGTTTGTGACTTTATTTTTCATATATTTGAATTTTCTGTTCAAGTTCGAATAAAATACGTTTGTTATTTGGAGAGTCTATACCCTCTACGATATATTCAATGATACTTTCTTCGTTTAGTTGCAAAGGCTTAGCTTTTTCCATTATTTTATATAAGAATTGTAAATGGGATTCATTTCATTTCAATGTGTTCTACTTTTTGCAAGCTATTTGTGTATTTCGGCATTTGAGAGTTAACCGCCGAATTCTTCTTTCAGTACTGTTTTTAGCTTTATGTTCGCTTGATTACGTATAAACATTTGTGCAATGAACTTGTAGTAGTTGGTTCGCATAGATACATTTTTGAATTGGTTTGGTCTTGGATTGTCTTCAAATTCGGATTACCAGTGATCGATTTTAGGCTGACCAGTGCCATATAATGTTGTTACTGACTTCCCAATATCGTTTAGATTAAACATTGGGTTACTGATTTGCTGAAATTTCCAGATTCTGAAATTTCTAATCCACGGATTCTGTATCTTGTTCCACGCCTAATTGAAAATATTCGATATGTCTGTTTTGGAGTATCATTTTCTGTCCGCTTGTGCTTAATTTTATTTCGGCTGGTATACCCTTTAGTCCTTCTACGTGAAGCTATAAAATTACATTTCTGTCAATTTCCCTAAAATATTGCTTTACAGCACTATTGTCGTGCACTAGTATCAGTTGACAATCAGTAGTAGTTGACAACCTTTTCTTGATAACCATATTCTGAATACTATATTAATTATTCTCGCTGAAAGTAACATCGTAAAAGCTTTTCGATTTCACCTCGTGTGCTGAGAAGCAACACAGCTGCCAAAATGTGCAATGTTGACAGAAAAATTTGTTGAAATAATAACGGCGACTTTATATTGTAACTATTTTAGAAATTTGTTAATGTCTATCAAATATGATTTGATAGATACTGTAAATTTATTTAGGAAAACTATGCAAAAACGGATAACTCGGGAGCATACGATGCCGATATTTGTGTAGTCGATTGGCCCAACTGTTGCATTAATCCCAAACTTTCTATAAAAACTATAAAACAAATAATAAGATGCAGCGTTTTGTGTACTGAGTACACTGATGGACAAAAGTATCCGACACTTTGCCTCTGAGTTATTTAAAGAGCCGCCGCGCCCAGAAAAACATTGCTACACAAAATTTAGTATTTTTACCAGGTATTACAATTCATTTATTAACTTTTATGCCAAACAAAATTTTTTCAATTTATTTATATACGCACCAAAAAAATAATAAAATAAAATAAAAAAAATTTTAAGCATTTCCAACTATATTTCATATTACATATTCAGTTTGTCAAGAATGTGTTTTGACAAGGTAAAAAATTCGTCAATTAGATTTTCTCCGTATATAATATTGTAGTGTACCATACAAGTGTACACTGACGACCACACATCGTCATAAGCACAGCAGCAAGTCGCATATGCAAACAAACTGACAATAGCGCAGCGTGCGCAGTTGCACTCAATATCCAAATACGCTAGACCAGCGTTTTGGGGGTGAAATAACACACGCTGCATATATTGCAGCGCATGCATGTTAGACAGCGCAGTGACTTTTAGCCCTGTACTTGCACTCAAAATAATTAACGTAAACAAAGACGATGATTCGTCAATGAATAATATCGGTAATCCGATACTTGAGACAAATTTCGGGAATATGATTTGTAATTAGTGTAAATAAGATAGATACATTTTATATAGGTTAGAATAAGAAAACAATAAGAATTGAATAATATAAAAAGGCCAGCGAGCCACCAAATAAACCAGAATTAATCTGAACCTCTAAAACTGCAATCCTGCATTAGAATTCTTATTTCTTCTCTCGTGCTCTGGACTAGGCATAGTCACAGAACAGCACAAACAAGTAGCTTGGCCAACGGCACACTCTGCCGGTCAAAAACTCTGCTGAGGGCGACATTCCGCTTCGCACTAGGTTTCTGTATATAATTGCATTCATACGTTGTGTGAAATCTGCAATCGATGCGTAAGCCGATCTTGCAAGGCCAACGCAGTTGATGTTCAATCAACCCTCATCTACATACGTATATTACCCCTACATGGCGATCCTGCAACTGACCTGGGACCTGAAAGGCAGACAAAAATTCCTGCAACCGCTCTAAATTCCTGCACCGCTCAAAAATCCTGCAACAGTTCCTGCAACAGTTCCTGCAACCGCTCTAAATTCCTGCACCGCTCAAAAATCCTGCAACAGTTCCTGCAAAAATTCCTGCAACAGATCCTGCAACCGTTCCTGCAACAGTTCCTGCAACCGCTTTAAATTCCTGCACCGCTCAAAAATCCTGCAACAGTTCCCGCAAAAATAACTGCAACCGATACTGCAACAGTTCCTGCAACTGTTCCTGCAACCGATCAACAAAGCAACAAAAACAGCAACCCAACTCATGGAAGAATACGTGCCACAATCCGCATGCAAGCCAACCGTTCCTGCACCAATATACGTTGCACAACCTCCACTAAAAGTCGGACCACTTCCACTAACAATCAAGGAGTACCAACGACGCCAAACACTCCAGAAAGAGCTAAAGAAAACAACAATCCCACCGTGCACAATAAAACCTATAAAGAAACGAGGAGGACTGTTGACCAAACAGAAGCACAAATTAGCACACTTACTTTCAATCGTTAGAGACGAAACCAACCCACCTCCGTGGAATGAGGCCACACGAATCTGGGAGGAAATTGAAGAACTCAAACGCCAAATCAAAAACAGAAGAAAGTGACCAGATAGCGTGCATGCGAATAACTTGGCATATGATCGGAAAACCTGGCATTCCAACAGTAGAGGACTACAAAGACCAATCCACAGTCGAAGACGAGACTATACGAATGATCGAGGCACTCAAAGAATGGGAACAAGCAAGAGTAAGCCACAGCACCAAGATGCTACAATAAACAACAACCAGCTACAGACAGAAATCACCTACCCATCGATCCCGGAGTCATACATAGTAATATTTTTAGTATTAATTATTATTATCGTAGCATACAAAGTAGATAAATATTTTAAGAAATATGTCCATAAATATAAGAATGACGCTAATGGCAACGCTATTACAGCAGTCTAACTCAAACAATATATTAAATAAACATTTAAACATCTAAATAAAAATTTCAAATCCTATACAAAAATTTCTTAACAAAAATTTCTCGCTGTAATCCTAAATGGATTTAAAATTCAATTCTTTAAAAGACATACTAGCAACACTTAGGAAAAATCCCAGCAGAAGACATACAAACAAAACAGTGACAGCAAAACTTAGACTAATTGACACTTTAAGAGAGGAATTTAATAATATAATAGATACCGACACTGACAATAAAGACCTAACTGGAATAAAAATTAGCTTCGCCAATACTTATTCCACAATAAAAACCATTTTACTACAACAATTAACAGAAGAGACTGAACCAATAGACAACATGGCATCTTTTAGCATAGAAACAGCATCAAAATCTCTACCCACATTTACGGGCAACTTCAGAGAATTAGATAGTTTCATAATCACAGCTGAGCTGATAAACAAATCACTCAACGAGTCAGGACAGACAGATTTACTAGAGTATATCTACCATGCCAAATTATCTGCCAATGTAAGAACAGCAATAGGAGGTTACACAAAACCAGAAGACTTAAATACACTTACCACTCTACTACAACAGAGGTACAAAGACGCGACAACAATACCACAGCTACAAGCCAGACTAACTAATCTACAACAAAGGAATTCAGGAATCAATCAATACAAAGAAAAAATACTGACAATAATAGAAAGTTTAAACAGAATCAACATACACACTTTAGGAGAGACAGCTACACAAGAAGAAAAGAACGTAATTATAAAAACAAACAACAAGTTAGCATTGGACACTTTCAAGAAAGGACTGAATGAAAATTACAAAGCGACAATTTTTGCTGCAAGACCACAAGATCTAGCAGAAGCAACAGAATTGGCACTTGAACTTGAGAGCGAATCTAGAATAATGCCAAACACATCACAGCTGATGCAAGTAAGACATAATTCATTCAACTCACAAGGTACAAGGTCCAATTTCAACGCTCCGCGCAAATATAATTCATTCAACCCTACTCCACAATACACAAACAACACACGACATAATTTCAGCACACGCTATGACAAAAATAAATACAATAACAATAACCGTAGCAATACAAATTACAATCAAAGAAACAATAACTACAACAACACCAACAATCAAAATAATAACAACTTCAGACACAACAACAGCTACAACAACAACAACAACTACAACTCACAAGGCAGACAACAGAACAACAACAACAATTACAACTCAAACAGAAACCGCCGCATAAACATGATACACGATACGGGAAACGAACAAGGCCCAGAATGTATAACCATTCTGGACAGCCAAAATTAAATGTGTATAAAATCTCGGATAACCACACAAATTTCGTCACGCTGACACACAAAAAGCAAAAAATGACATTTTTGATAGACACAGGTGCCGACATCTCATTATGCAAAATAAGCAGCAAATTAGAAAACCACGAATACTTTCCTGATGACAAATGCAAATTAACAGGCATAACAAACGAAGAGGTATATTCTGAAGGTCAAATAGAATTACAATTAGATATTGGAGAAGAATCTTGCAACCACCCTTTCCAATTAGTAAACAAAACATTTCCAATAGAAACAGATGGCATTCTAGGTAGGGATTTTTTTGAAAAATATATATGTAAAATCGATTACGAAACGTTTACAATTTCCGCGTACGTAAACAAACAAACATTCATTATACCCATGCACACTAAATCTCACGATACTCAAACAATAAAAATACCAGCAAGAACAGAAATAATACAAGCCTTAAAATTAAACATAAATGAAGACAAAATAATTCTAAATAAAGAATTACAAGAAGGCATATTTCTAAGCAACTCAATAGCACCCAAAAGTGGTATAACCCACATAAAAATTTTAAATACAACAAACAAAGAGGTAATTTTAGACGGAATACAATTTGAAACTGACTCACTAAAAAATTATGACATACTAAAGTACAGTACGCAAGATAATTACAATGAAAATAGACTACAGAAAATCATTGAAACTTTAAATTTTAACTGCACAGACGAAACTACAAAAACCCAACTCATAAACATCCTAAGACAATACCAAGAAGTTTTTCATCTTGAAGACGAACCACTTTCGACAAACAATTTTTACACACAAAACATAACGACACATGACAACACCCCCGTTTACATTAAAAACTACAGACTGCCACACACACACACAGAAATTGTGAATGAACAGGTAAAGAAAATGCTACAAGAGGATATCATTGAACCTTCAGTCAGCCCATACAATGCTCCACTCCTTTTGGTTCCTAAAAAGAACACTATTGACAAAAAGAAATGGAGACTTGTAGTGGATTTTAGAAAACTGAATGACAAAATAGTAAATGATAAATTCCCGCTAACTCGCCTAGAAGACATTCTAGACAAGTTAGGCAGAGCAAAATGGTTTTCAACCTTAGACATGACCAGTTCATTTCATCAAATAAAATTAGAAAAACAATCACGACCATTAACAGCTTTTTCCACATCTAATGGACATTATCAATTTAAAAGACTACCTTTCGGACTAAAAATTTCATCCAACAGCTTTCAGAGAATGTTAACAATAGCACTCTCAGGACTTGACTCAGAAGCATTCCTTTATGTAGATGACATAATCATCTATGGATGCAGTCTAAACCACCATAACCAAAATTTAATCAAAGTACTAGACAGACTAAAACAACATAACTTAAAATTAAACGCAGCAAAATGCAACTTTCTGAGACCAGAAGTCGTATATTTAGGACATTTGATTACACAAGACGGAGTTAAAACTGACCCAGCAAAATACGAGACTGTAAAAAATTACCCTCAACCGAAAAACGCAGACGAAGTAAGAAGATTCGTTGCATTCTGCAACTACTATAGAAAATTTATACCAGAATTTGCAGATATTGCAAAATGTTTAAACTCCTTACTAAAGAAATCAGCCAAATTTGTATGGACAGATGAATGCCAAAAATCTTTTGAAACTCTTAAACTAAAATTAATAAACCCACCACTATTGCAATACCCAAATTTCGATAAACCTTTCATATTAACTACAGATGCATCGAATTATGCATTAGGCGCCGTACTATCACAAGGCGAAATAGGACAAGATTTACCAATATCATATGCTAGCAAATCATTACAAAAACACGATTTGAATAAGCCAGTAATAGAAAAAGAGCTACTAGCAATACATTGGGGTATTAACTTCTTCAAACCCTATCTATATGGTCAAAAGTTCACGGTAGTAACTGACCATCGACCACTGATATCGCTATTCTCTCACAAAAACCCTTCATCTAAAATGACCAGAATTAGATTAGACCTCAGTGACTATGATTTTAACATAGTATATAAAACTGGAAAGATGAATACAAATGCAGATGCATTGTCAAGAATACAAATCGATTCAGACATTCTAAAAGAGATGATACCGAAAGAAATTGATGAAAAAGCCAAAAGAACCCTAGTAATAACGAGAGGGATGGCAAATAAAAATGAAATAAATAAAGAGGCAAATAAAAATGAAATAAATAAAGAAGCAAATAAAAATGAAATAAATAAATAGGCAAATAAAAATGAAAATAAGAAATTGAGAAATTGCATATCTCAGGAGACTGATCACCTTCAAATATGGGAATGTACATCAATAAATGACGTCAAGAATATTAAAAAATTAAAATTTAATGTCGACAAGAAAAATCAAAGCTTTGAAAAAATGAATATATATATGAAAAATGATAATGTGCACATAGGCGAAAGCGATAATTCACCGAATCAAGATTCGACTCTGAAGAAGCTCCGACCTAAAAATAAAAATATAAATGAAAATATAAAGCATGCAGGAATCAATGATAAATCAGCGAGACTAGACTCGATTCTGAGGAAATTGATATCCAAAACGAAGAAAGAAAAAATTAAAGAATTAGCAATTGCAAATAATGATGAAATATTCAAAATATATACAAAAGAAGAATTTAAAGAAGCCTACGCAAAAATAAAAATTAATAGCAAAAGTCCTCAGCTAAAAATATTAATTTATATACCTCCAAAGAGAATAACGGAGGATATTTTAAAATACAAACTAATAGATGAATGCCACAGAACAGGACATCCCGGAGTAAGAAAAACTCTACTCAAACTAAAACAAAGATACATTTGGAAAAATATGAACCAAATGGTAAAGAAATTCGTATCCAACTGTGACACATGCGTGAAGTGTAAACAAACAAGACACATCAAAGAACCACAAACCATAACAGACACCCCTAACACAAGTTTCGAAGTCATATCAATTGACACCGTAGGACCACTAAAAATTTCAAACGAATACCGCTACATACTGACCATGCAGTGCGAGCTGACAAAGTTCGTAATCGCACATCCAATGATAACAAAAGACGCACTCACAACAGCCAAAACATTAGTTGAACAATTTATACTCAAATACGGACACTTCAAAATTCTTAAATCTGACAACGGGACAGAATTTACAAACGAGCTAATGGCAAACATATGTACACTGCTCAAAATACAACAGAAATTTTCGACACCGTACCACCACCAAACGATAGGCTCACTAGAACGCAACCACAGAGTCTTAAATGAATTCCTACTGACATCGACAAACGACGACGAATGGGATAAGTGGATTCCCTACTTCACTTTTACGTACAACACAATGCCACATGTTGACACGGGCTACACGCCATATGAATTAATATATGGGAAACTCCCAGGTTTACCCAATGAAATAATAGAAAGTAACACAAAAATTTACAACTTTGAAAATTACGCCAACGAGCTAAAAGCGAGATTACGCTATGCCCACGAAAAGGCAAAACAAATGCTAATAAAAGCAAAACAAAAACGTACACTAACCGATTCAAAAACTAATACAAATACACTTAATGTAGAAATAGGAGATTTAGTTCTATTAAAAGTAGAAAACAGAAAAAAGAATGTAAATCCATATAAAGGACCATATAAAATACTAGATAAGTTAGGAGTAAATTCATTAATAGAATATAATGGTACACCTAAGAAAGTACATAATAATCAATTAAAACCATACAATGTAATTTAAATTTATAATTAAAAATATCACAATATATAAGCAAAACAATGTAATTAATAATCATAAAAATATGTAAACTGCATAATTTGTAATTTTAAAAAACGCTACTATGTAACATTAATAATACGAAACAATTAATATGTAAATCATCTAACATAAGACAATTGTAATACAACGCAAACCATATTTCCAGAAAAATTATTTGCTAACACCCCTAATTTTTCTCTTAAGGGTGAGGGTGTAGTGTACCATACAAGTGTACACTGACGACCACACATCGTCATAAGCACAGCAGCAAGTCGCATATGCAAACAAACTGACAATAGCGCAGCGTGCGCAGTTGCACTCAATATCCAAATACGCTAGACCAGCGTTTTGGGGGTGAAATAACACACGCTGCATATATTGCAGCGCATGCATGTTAGACAGCGCAGTGACTTTTAGCCCTGTACTTGCACTCAAAATAATTAACGTAAACAAAGACGATGATTCGTCAATGAATAATATCGGTAATCCGATACTTGAGACAAATTTCGGGAATATGATTTGTAATTAGTGTAAATAAGATAGATACATTTTATATAGGTTAGAATAAGAAAACAATAAGAATTGAATAATATAAAAAGGCCAGCGAGCCACCAAATAAACCAGAATTAATCTGAACCTCTAAAACTGCAATCCTGCATTAGAATTCTTATTTCTTCTCTCGTGCTCTGGACTAGGCATAGTCACAGAACAGCACAAACAAGTAGCTTGGCCAACGGCACACTCTGCCGGTCAAAAACTCTGCTGAGGGCGACATTCCGCTTCGCACTAGGTTTCTGTATATAATTGCATTCATACGTTGTGTGAAATCTGCAATCGATGCGTAAGCCGATCTTGCAAGGCCAACGCAGTTGATGTTCAATCAACCCTCATCTACATACGTATATTACCCCTACAATATAGTACTCCTTTATTGTTATGATTAATTTTTTTGATTAATTACTTTTAATCAATGTATTTACTGATGAATAGTAAAAAAAAAAAGAGAAATATTAAACTTAAGATACAAAAAACATAACAAAAACAAAAAGTTGTAAAAAAATTTCTTGTCAAGAAAGTGTTTTTACAAATCAGAACTTATTTATAAAAATGAAAGAAAGAAAAGAAACTTAGTACTATAAAGGGTTTTACTATTTTATATGGCCCCATTTAACATCTATAACGAAAAGTAGTATTCTCCTAATGGAATAAATCAACTTCTGCACATCGTATTCGCTTGGTATTTTATTTCATCCCTATAGTATTGCAGTTTTGAGCTCTGCTCCACCTTTTGATTGCTTCTCGCCCCTTCTTTCTTAAATGTTCCCAAATATTTTCAATGGGGTTCAAATGTGCACTCTGGGCTGCCGTATTTTTGTAATTATAAAGAATCCACATCCTTACCATATGCGCCTTATGTTTTGGGTCATTATCTTGGTAATATTTGAATTGCGGATTTCTTTCAATATTGAACCTACAATGATCTGCGCTGTTTACCAAATAACGTTGGAATATATGCAAATATTGTTTTGCATCCATTTGTTTCTCTATGGAATCTAGTTCTCCTACTCCTTTAATGGATATGCACCCCGATACTATGACTGAAAGTTTGCCGAATTTAAATTTTGGAATATAATATAATATTTCGATTTTCTAATGCGTTTAACGATTGTCGCCACACTCTATTTGGGCCACTATTATCGTATAGCATAATTTTGGTCTCATCGCAAAAAAATATAGCGTCATCCCAATAGACATTCGGCTTGGCACAGTACATCCTACACAACAATCGCCTTACTGTTTCGTAGGCAAACGCAGGCTTGAAAGGCTTATCGAATAAATCTGCGGATTTTCGCCTATTTTCCTTACCAAAATACGTTCTGTTCTATCTGATATTTTGTGCGAACGGAAATGCGAAGGTTTTGGTACCAGACTATTTTCATTTTACGCGACTTTAAATATTATAAATATTTTGTCTGGTAAAAGAAATCATCTCAGACAATTGTTGGATACTTTTTCGGATGTGGTGGCTATAGTCAAGCAATTGAGTCATATCAAATGACGTTATTTTACAAGGCATCTTAAATTCATAATAATTTTGTTAAAAATGCTGCATTCGATGAGCAAAGAACAACAATTTTTGATTAATTTGCATCTAAAATGCTCACAAAGCATAGTGAAGCATCAATCTCATAACGGTAAATGCACTGCACAGCTAAATTAGTTCCAAAGCGAATTGTAAAATCACATTCTTGACAGGAAAAATTTTGGACTATTTTTGTTTTTGTTATGTTTTTTGTATCTTAAGTTTAATATTTTTTTTTTTTTTGTTACTGTTCATTAGTAAATACATAGATTAAAAGAAATGAATCAAAAAAATTCATCAAAACTATAAAGATGTACTATATTATGTAGGAGAGAAATCAAATTCACGATCTTTTTACCTTGTCAAAACACTTTCTTGACAAAATATACATATGTATGTGACTAAATTTTGATATTCGATTTTGCAGAAATAAATGTTCCTCTATGCTAAAAAGGTCGCTGCAATCTCGCAACTCTCTCAAAATATAGTCTCTCGCAATACTCTTCATCTCTAAACAATTGGCACATGAAGAGCTCTTCTTCCATTATTAAAAATTTTGATTATCTGTTTATAAAATGGAAATTTGAAAAAATGGAAAAGCAATTGAAGCGGAAAAGTATTATGCCAAACAAGAAGTGGATGCAACTCAAGGAGGCAAAAATAATAAATTTTCTTAAGGGAAATACTCCATTTGAAGTATATTTTAAACTCGAATATACGCTTTCGAAAACACCAACGAAGCCTGTGAATAACGCTTAGGATATTTGGAGGCATTGAACTCTCAAATCTTTAGAAGAGCTAAAATTGGTTCTGAGGAAGTTAATATCAGCAATGCGAGAAAATAATGTAAAAATGCTAGCGCTAGAAAATAAAGAGTATACGAGTATATATAAATTAATAAATATGATACAAAAATTAGAATATGATACCATCACCAGAGCAGCTAAGAAAATAACAGATACCAGTAAAAAAGATATAATTTTGACCAACAATGAACAAAAAGATGAGACAACCATAGAAGTGCAGCCCGATCACCCTCATATTTGGGAAGCTAAATCAATTTCAGATACAAGACGTCTAAAAAGATTAAAATTTGAGTCAAATGCACGTGCCAAAAACATCGACATAAGAATGCCTCCAAAAGAAGTTCTTGTGATAGTTAACATTAAATCTTTACCAGAGTTCAAATTGGTTCTGAGGAAGCTAATATCAGCAATGCGAGAAAATAATATAAAAATGCTAGCGCTACAAAATAAAGAGCATATACGAGTATATAAAAATATAAAGGTTAACCAATTTAAGCATGCATTTAATGAATTAAAGGAAAATAAAGATCTGCAGATCATACTATATCAACCACCATTACGGATAAAGAACAAAGATGAACAGCTGCAATTAATAAAAGAACATCGTAATGACATAACTGGAGGACATATAGGTATCAGAAGATACATAGCGAAGCTAAAACAGAAATACATTTGGAAGAATCTTGGACGCATGGCTAAAAACTATGTAGACAACTGCGAAACTTGCAATGAAATAAAAATAACAAACTACACAAAGGATAAGATGTGCATGACAGCCACACCAAATACATCTTTTGAGATAGTAATAATGGACACAGCAGGACCACTCAGACCATCCAATGGATTTCGATACATTTTCACCATACAATGTGAACTAACAAAATTCTTAGTAGCAATACCTTTGGAGAACAAACAAGCAACATCAGTAGCAAAAGCAATAGTAGAAGACTTCCTACTAAAATATGGATGATTTAAAACTCTAAAAACTTACAAAGGGACAGAATTTACCAATGATTTACTACAACAAATATGTAAAGAGCTCCAGATTGAGAAAATAATATCAACAGCTCTCCACCATGATAGGAATCGTTGAACGAAATAATAGAGTGCTGAATGACTACCTAAGAGCACTACCACAAGAAGACAACTGGGCAGAACTACTACCCTTCTACACTTACTGTTTCAACACGACTCCACACACAACAACAATGTGTACACCGTTTGAATTAGTGTATGGAAAATTATGCACATTACCATGTGACATATACACACCAGAAACAAAATATGATTCATTGGAATACTACCTAACAGTATTAAAGACCAAATTAAGCCATGTGCATAATCAAGCAAAAAACAAACTTGACGTTACTAAAATAAATTATTGTGATAAAACAAATACTAACTGTAATTTAAAAAAAAGGAGATAAAGTATATCTAAAATTAGAAAATAAGAAAAAATTTGATAGACCATTTAAGGGACCCTATACTATTATAGAAAGTAAAGTCCCAAATAGCAAAATAAAATTAAACAATAAGAATATTGAAGTACATAATAATACACGCCGCTACAGTGGGTGCATAGCCAGAACAGGCACATGTAATGCGATGCCATGCACATGCCTGCGAACGG
This sequence comes from Clusia tigrina, assembly GCA_920105625.2. NCBI lineage: Eukaryota > Metazoa > Arthropoda > Insecta > Diptera > Clusiidae > Clusia > Clusia tigrina. The sequence goes on along the minus strand of OV050030.1, from coordinate 144,169,897 downwards.
TCTGCGGCAGCGTGCATTCTGTTTGCGATTTATCCGTGGGAACCGAAATGTTTGGCAACATGAGTGTCAATACATTTCGGACCGATAAATAAAATTAATAATTTTATCCATACCTAAGCATAAAATATGATTAGTAAAAAAGAATGTTTTATATAATAATTGTATTAGTAAATAAGTCAGAACGGGTATAAAAGACCCCATTTTAATAAAGAAATCAAGATTAGTTGTTCAGAATCAAAACTGACTGGTCTCTACACTTTTTTGGTCTCAACTGCCTTTGTGGCTTACTGACCAAGTTGCCTTTGCGGGTATTGAATTGTTAATTGAATTTGGGGCAAGGAAAAGGCCGTGTGGCCGTTTTGAATAGCGGTCGCGCTTCATACGCAACCCGTACGAATAACAATTCCATAGAGTAATCTTTACAATATATCCTCCAAATAATCCGATCTCTCGAGGCCCTCAAAATAGCAGTTTGTTTCATCGATGACCTCTTCATTCGACCCAAAATCACTTACCGCCAAGCCATTTCTTAATAGTTCGAACAAGAAATAGTCCCAGGGCAGTAAATCTTGAGAATATGCCGGGTGAACGTGCAATTAGTAACGTTGGTAGATAGATAGATGTATTCAAGGATGTTATACACTGCGACCTGAAAGATCTATTGTGATGCCCCTATTTATTTGAAAGATGAGGATAGTCTTCCGACAGGAATTCATATATTTCGGAGGAATGAAGATGAGGGATCTTGCTCATATCTAAGATATATTCTCCAAAACACATGTGTCAATGGTCCGCAGTCTGTGATCAGGTGCAGTGAGGTTTCGTCACTTTCTCCACAGAATCGAAAGATGGCATCTGAAGATTATACCCAACTTTCAAATGGTAGTTGAGTCTACAATGTCCGCTTAAAATGCCTGTGATAATTCTTAATTTACTCCGGTGCATATTTATTAAGTCCTTAGCTCTTTTAGGATTAAAATCTCCCAGAAGAGCTTTGGACTTTCTTAATCCCGGAAGAGTTTTCCAGGTTTGACTTCGTTTTGCATCTGTACACTTTTTCAGCAGGCCTCCAATGGTATTGGATGATAGTCCACAGAAGAGTTCAGGGCCGTTGAAGTGAGAGGCCGCAGCCTTCCCAGCTAAGTTATCAGCCTTCTCATTTGCCTCTACTCCTATGTGGCCTGGTGCCCATATTAGAGATAACTTGTTCATACAGCCTAGGGAGTTTAGCTTCCCAATAGAGTCCCACACAAGTTTAGACCTCACCAAGGGTGAGCTCAGACTCTTTTTCCCCCGATACTTCCTGCCAATGTTAATCTGGGCACATCTTTCAAAAGAGCGAATTTCCACTTGAAAAATGCTTGGAAAAGAACCCATTGGTTCCCAGTAGTTGGTTCTAGGCCCAAATACTCCTGCCCCAGTTCCTCCATTGTCTTAGAACCGTCAGTATATCATAAGAGGGAATTTTCTGTAATTTTATACGTTTCAGTAGGACTTTTCCATTCTTTTTTGCAACTCATCATTGTACTATATTTGTGTGCAAAATTCAATTTTCTTTGAATTGAATTTTAATATATTTTTGTAATTTGATATAGTTGTTGGTGATACAAAGTGTGTTAAAAAATTGCGACGATACTTACGCCCTGACGGTAGAATCAGTAAAAAAAAAAAAGTGAACGAGTTCAACCTTAGTATAACGGAGTTTAAAAATGAATTTCAGAAGAGTCTCTAAGAACACTTTGGTTTAGCACAAAATGAATGCCAAGACGATAGTGGAGGTAAACTTTCGCGTGCAGTCTATGCGGATGCAGATACTGTGAATCACATGCAGGCCAGTGGACCGAAAGAGTTGTATTTCTATTGAATCTCGCCTTTCTCGGTTAATAGTTCTCATGACGTAAGCTAGATGGTTTCGGAGTTCGAAGATATTGCCGACATAGTGAGTTAGAACGAACTACAAAAATTTGTGTATGCTAAGCAATGTATCAGGGGCAGAGCGAAGCTGTTTATTCGCAGTTTAACTGGTATTAGGGGCTGGCAGGTATTAAATAAAGCTCTTGTGGAAGAGTTTGGAGAGAAATTATGAGCTTCAGAAGTACATCAAGGGCTGCGGCCCCATCGCAAGCTGCTCCGAGAAGACTTGCACGAATATTTATATGGAAATAGGAAAGCCTATTGGACTTGATAAACATAGTTGATGGGATTTAGGACAATAAGGCAAATACAGTTGTTATACCAAGCGACATCAGTCAAAATCGGTCGAGTATTTTGTAGTACGTTTCGAATAGTAAAAAGGATGACAGGGGCACAAAGGTGCAAAATGAAGTGTTCCGCCTGTGGCAAAGAAGGGCACCAACCCAAAGAAAGTGAAAGCGAGAAGGGTAAGGATGAAACGGGTTTAATTGTATTAAAAAGAGTACTTATCCTTTTCAGTGTAAGAAAAGGCACATAGCGAGTAAAGATATTAGAAAAGAACGTCTAAATACTATGGTAGATGGAAGGTGAAGACACAAGGGAACGATTTTCCGTTCAGTGCTTTAGTTGACACAGCGTGCGATTTATGCATCATGCGGTATTATACGCTTCGTATGTTTGAAGGCATTGAACTCTCAAATGATACGTTAAAGCTTATAGGAGTAGGCAGATAAACACTGACAACAATGGGTAGTTTTAATGCTGAAATAGAAGTAGACGAAATAGTTCTTTCGATGACTTTCATGTAATGAGGGAGCGTGGCTTACCGTATACCGGTGAAATATTGTAATTGAAGCAAGTAAGTATTGAAGCGAAGTATAAAAATGGCTTACGTATTAAATGGTCTTAATACCAATTCCAAAAAAAAAATATAAGCTTTTTAGGTTATATAATCAAAGAGGGAAAAATGCTGCCATCGGAAGAAAAGATGCATGCCGTAAGAAATTTCCGCTTCATTGAAAATTACGCAATTATTGCGAAGCCCTCACAATCCTAGTAATACAGGACGAAAAGTTTCGTATAGAGTTATCTGATCAATGATTCAACAGTTAAAGCAAGCGCCAATAAAGTTGCCAATACTGAAATTGTAGAATAATTCAGCTAAGTTTCGAAGTACATAAAGAGGCGTCGAAAAACGTACGTCGATATACGTACGGTGCCGTGTTAATGCAAAAGATTGTATGAATAGGGAAACTTCACATCAGAAGAGAGATATTGCATATACGACCTGGAAGTTTTGGCAACAATTAAAGCTTTACAGGAAAGGAAAATGTACTCAAAAAGACCAATAATTTAAATTTATTACAGACTGTAACGCCGTCGCCATGACTATGAAAAACCAGGATAATCCAGAGAGGGTAATGAGATGGGCGATGTATTCGTCGGAGTTCAACTACATCGTAGAACATTGAATGGCTACGCGCATTCAAACATTGCGATTCCTTGAGCCGAATCACCGTTTTCATATCAAAAATTCGTCCAAATAAAACTTTAAAGAGGCGCAAGGCGAAGACGATTGGTAAATAAAGTATTAAAAAAAGATTTGTTGTTCTAAAAAATGTGTTGTTCTACAAAGATCCTGCTTGGAAGAAGAAATAATTAGGTTGGCACTTAACCAAGTTCACTTTGCAAACAATAAAAATGGGAATAAATATAATAATGCGAATAAAGCAGACAAAAAACGAGAGTCTGTTGACGCCAATATACAAAGCGGGTGAGCCATTGGGAACATTTCACATAGACACGCGGAAAACATACAACCACATCTTGGTTATAGTTAACGGGTTTAAAAATTTGTGTGGTTGCATCCAAAAAAATCTACAAGCGCAAAAGAGGTAATCGCTCAGTTTGTGAAAATTCTCGGCAACATTTGGTAAACCGAAACGTATAGTCTCGGAAAAAGAAACAGCATTCACCTCAGCGTCATTAACTTAGTATTACGTCCGGGAAAATAATTAGCATCTTTTGATACCTACAAGTGTACCTGGAAGAAATGGGCAGGTAGAACATATACACAAAATAGTCGTTCGGATAATAGAAAAGACGGTTTATTTCAACCCGAGCTACTGGCATAGTCATATGAATAAGATCCAACAAATTATAAATAACGCAGCAGCAACAAGTACAAATGCAACGCTTTTCGAGATTCTCAAAGGCTTGGAAATGCGCATTTCAGACTACCCAGTTATTAGAGAAACATTGAACGAAGTTGAGTTTGAACAGTTCAACACTGAGCGAGATTTAACCCCAGAAAATGTTCGCCAAAATATACAAAAGATTCAAAAAGAAACTTCCATAACATGTAACAAAAACTGGAAGACGAATGAAAGTTTGATGAATACCGTTCAGCGGAGTTATGGTAGTGAACATCTAATTCAGATATACCAAATTTAGCGTCTTCAAAATGCAGTTTGAGACAACCGCAAGCACAAATGGATGGAGTACTCGCAAAAAAGTGACGGCATTAACAGTGTCATTAACAGGTGCTGGTGCTGATGTACTTGTAACTGTCTCAGAAAGTGAGTGAGACTGTTATGGAAGCTTGATGAATGCCATTCAGCGGAAGTATTGCAGTGAACATCTTAAGATGTACCAAGTAGAGCTACGAAAATGTGTTCAGAAAAAGGGGTGAGTCTCTACAACAGTTTACGGCGGAAGGGGAACATTTGGCACAACTTGCCTATCCAGGAGAACACCAGCGTCGACAAACTAAATGGAGTCAGTCTCGAAGGGGCATGATCTAATTCCCACAGCATATGACCCCAGAATCTTCTTTTCTCAGATAGCACGGAAAATCAACAGCTTAATTGTAAGCAGTGTAAAAAACGGAATGAAAATTGTAGTAATCTTGAATATAGGCGCGTCACATTCCATAATCAGAGGTGATCTCGTTCGAGGAATCGAGCCGCTTCTGGGAATTACATTGCGTACAGCAACTGGAGATGATGCACTTGTCCTTGGAAAAGTTACACGAAAAATCACTATCGGCACCTCAACAGTAAAGCACGAGTTTGTAGTAGCGAAAATTCCGGACGAACTGATCTTATTAATTAGCCAAATGTTAATATACGAAGACCGAAATACCGTTATCCGTTGACGAGAATAAGTATGGAAGCGTCACACAAGCCACTGCATCGCGGTGGACAAAAATCCCTCCAGAGTAAGACAGTCATATTGGCGAAAATGGACGGATATATTGACATCATTATTGGAACGGCTCTCATAGTAGAACATCAAATCCTAATAGTGCCCACAAGAGTGGTCAATCTTACAAACTCCGCTAGAACCATAAAGAAAGGAGAGGTAATTGGAAATTGCCAGGTAATTTGGAAATTGCTAGGTAATTTGGAAATTGATACCTAATTTGGAAATTGCCAAGCAATTTCAGCAATTGTAAATAGTGAGAGACATATATAGAAAGGAAATGTACGATCTGAATAGAGAATGGACTGAAGAGTGTGCTGAAAAAGGTAAAAACGAATTCAGAACAAAAATAGTGAAACACACAATCAACATTGGTGATGCCAAACCCACTCGTCAGGCGTCAAGAAGAATGCGTCTGAAGTAAATGTGTTGACGAACGAAGTGCATTAGAACAACGTCATTTAGCCATCAGCAGCTATTCGAGTTATCTCGTGGTATTAGTTAAGAAAAAGAATGGCTCTACTTGTTTCTGTGTAGAATATCGAAAACATTATGAGGTAACGAAAAAAGATAGTTAGCCATTACCTCGCATCGATGATATCTTAGACACACTTTTGGGTTCAAATTGGTTCTTACAAAGAAGATATTGGCAAGTGGCAGTAGACACAGATGACAAGGAAAAGACAAGATTCAATGTCATTGATGGACTATGGCTATTTTCGGGGATGCCATTCGGATTGTGTAATGCTTAGTTACATTTGACCGAATAATCGAATATGTGCTAAACATTTTCTACAGGAAAATTTATCTGGTATATCATTATCCTTATGGTAATACACTTCAAGGATCACTCGAAAAACGTGGAAGAAGTGTTCATGCGATTGGGAGCCCAGGGATTGAAGCTGAGCGCAAAGCAATACTCGTTATTCAAGCGGGAAGTCTTGGAAATAAAGTTAAACCTGAGGGAGTACACACAGATCCAAATAAGATAGTCACAGTAAGGGAATGGCCACCATCAAGTAGTTGGCATAACCTGCACAACTTCTTGGGTCTTCGCACTTATTAATTACGCTTTTTTCCAAGTTTGGCAGACTTGCTTGGTAGTCTGAATGTATTAACAAGGAGTAATTGTCCTTTTCAGTGAAAAACATACAGGAGAAGCCATTCAACAGACTGAAAGATTTGTATCGGTAGTTGTGAAAAGTGTACAGCTGCCAAGGGACCGAGCCGTCGCAGTCAGGGGAAAATGCATTTATACAACATGGAAGCGCCATTTGCGCGCATTGCAACGGACATCGCAGGTCCGTCTCCAATTATTGATACCGGCAACAAATATATTCTCGTCGAAATCGACTATTTTAGTAAATGGCCAGAAGTATATCCCATCCCCGATCAAGAAGCTAAGACCGTTGCAGATGCATTTATCAATAATTGGGTCTGCAGATTCGGAGCTCCCCTTGAATTGCACTCGGATCAAGGCAGAAATTTCGGGTCAACCATATTCAGGGAAATAAGTGAATTGATGGACATTCGCAAAACTCGCACATCGCCTTTGCACCCGCAATCCCATGGAATGGTAGAAAGATTTAATTGTACGCTTTAGGAACACCTAAGGAAAGTCGTGGACAGAAACCAGAAAGACTGGGACCAACACATACACCTGTCCCTAATGGCAACTCACGATACAACATCTACAAAACCAACTAAGGCTATTTTCGGTTTGATATAAGATTACCTGCAGAAATTCATGGAAACATTAGAAAGCGCATACAACTGGTGAGTGATAAAATGAAAGCCAGATATGATGTTTGAGCAAACTCTAAGGGAGTTCAAGAAGGGCAGCTAGTTATGCTTCATAATCCGCAAACGAAAAAGGTATTATCGCCAAAACTGCAAACACACTGGGAAGGTCCTTATAAGATGATAAAGAGGATCAACGATGTAGTATATCGCATCCATTTGGCGAGAAATGTCAGGAGCAAAAGGAAAGTCGTTCATTATAACGTTTGCAGTACTATCCTTGTTCGGGACGAAGAAGATTAAGCTGAGGGCAGTGAAACGTGATTGCATACCGAAACGTGATTGCATACTTTCAGGATCCCATCTGGAGTTGGAGAATGAGTGCACCGTGTGTATATAAGTCAAGAACACCTGGTCGATAATGTAAAGAATGTTCTCGAAAATAAAAACATCCTTCGAGGTGAATATAAGATTCTAGAATGATCCAGAAATTTCTTGAATAGCGTAGAATTTTCTACTTCAAAGCTATAAAAATCACCACACTATTCAAAGTCGTACGCAGTTGAGCAGAGATCGTGACAGTATATACATCGTGAATCTTAGTGCTCGCGAAAAAGTGGCGGCATTAACCGTGTCATTGAAAGGTGCTGCTACTGATGTACTTGTAGCTCTCTCTGAAAGTGAACGGGACTGTTATGAAAGCTTGATGAATGTCGTTCAGAGGAAGTATGGTAGTGAACATCTAAAGTCGATGTACCAATAGCTAATGCTACTGATGTACTTGTAGCTCTCTCTGAAAGTGAACGGGACTGTTATGAAAGCTTGATGAATGTCGTTCAGAGGAAGTATGGTAGTGAACATCTAAAGTCGATGTACCAATAGAGCTACGCAGACGTGTACAGCAGAGTGGTGAGTCTCTACAACAGTTTGCGGCGGAAGTGGACCGCTTGTCCCATTTTGCCTATCCAGACTAGATTACTGAAAGCTACGTATACGGAAACTGTAGCTATCGCTTTGACATCAGAGACAGCACCCTTGGCTTACCAGCAGACCCCATCAGCAGTAAGTCGAAAGTGGACACAGTATCGCGGGCAAATGCTTAACATGTGGTGAGGTTGGATCCCTATCTCATAATTGTCAGTTGCTACGCAAACGTTTTACATCACGCTCGCCTGTGAGACCACCAAAGCTACTCAGATTCCGAAATAGGGAATCGGCAAATGTTGTTAAACCGTAATTGAAACTAAATGGAGTCAGCCTCTAGGGACATGATCTGACTCCCACAACAAGTAGCCCCAGAATATTCGTTTCTGAGATGGCTCGGAAAATCAACAGCCTAACTATCGTCAGTGTAGTTAACGGGAGAAAAATCATAGTAGCATTGGAAACAGGCGCATCATTTTCAATAATCAGAAGGGATCTCGTTCCGAGAAAAAGATTTTGTTCGGCATCTGGAGATGATGCACCGGTACATGAAAAATTTACACGAAAAATCACTGTCGGCACCACAACAGTGGCACACGAGTTTGCAGTAACAGATTTTGTGAACGATTTGATCTTAGTTGTTGATCTTACGATACGGAATGGATTTACACTAGATTTGAAAAGCTGAATGTTGAAATATGCCTACAGCGAAATACCGTTATCTGTTGGTGAAGATAATTATGGAGGTGTTAATCAAGCCTTTGTATCGCGGCGAACAAAAATGGTATTAAAGACAGTATAATGGACGGAGCTGTTGAGAAGAAAAAGTTGGGGATGGTGGAGGCTGATAACAAATTTTTCCTAGACGACATGATAATTGGAAAATACCTCATAGAAGACCAGCAGAGCAGACTAGTTCCAACAAGAGTTGTTAATCTTGCAAATACGCTAAAACCATAGAGAATGGAGAGGTAATTGGAAATTGCCAGTTAATATCAGCAATTGTAAGTTATGAAAAGAAACATACCAGCGGATAAAAAAGAATTCGATAATCTAACGAAAGAATAGGCCAAAAAGTTATCCACAGAGTCGAAGAAAACAGCCAGCCAATTATTGCGATAGATATCGTTCAGTATTTGCTGAAAAGAATAAAATAAACTCCAGATATGATGTTCGAGAAAACACCAAGAGTTTTCAGGAAGAGCAGCTAGGTATGCTTCATAATCCGAGAAATGGATTACCACCAAAACTGTAAACACACTGGATAGGTCCGTATAAGGTCATAAAGCAGATCAACGATGTTTTATACCGCATTCAGTTGGCAAGAAATGTCATGAACAAAATGAAAGTCGTTTATCTGCAGAGGCTAGTTCCTTATAAATGTTGCAGTACTATCCTAGTTTGGGACGAACAAGATTCAGTGGAGGGCAGTGAAACATAAATGATTGCATACCTTTAGGGTATGCTCTATTCGTTGTAGTTCACTTAACGAAAGGTATATAGGCCACCACAGTATGCGTAACAGCATACTCTAGAATCTTTTCGAAACTTCTTTTGACGTGTCGAGAATATTTTAGAATGTTGTAGTTGGAAACACGAGAGGTATAAAGCCAACACACAATTAAAGTCGGCACAATTGAACAGTGATCTTAGTAGTGTGTACATCGTGAATTTCAATAGTAACAGTAACAGTGTTAAGAAATAATAAAGTGATTAAATGAATAATTAAATAAAGTGCAAAATTGTATTAGAAGTAAACTTTAAGCACAAGCTTAAGTGTGTAAATTGCAATAATTAAATAAAGTTAATTATTTTACTTTAGACAAGCGATTGATTGATTACTACAGAATCCAGTACTTTTTGCTGTGGGCTCGAAAATGTTGAACAATCAGAATACAGCACTCAAAAATCGAGATACCTTGAGTTATAGGAACACTTTAATAACCATCGAATGGTTATCTTCTACCACAAAGTGTTCCGCAAGTATGATAACAAATTGCTTTTTGTTACCGTCTAGTTATAATCTTTTTTTAGCTCAAGCGGAATCTTCGGCGCCCTTTATTCGTAAATTGTGAGTAAACACAGGCTATAATTTATGAGGCTCAAAAGCACTTGTAAAGGATGGAGAACGGCGTAACATGCGACTAACAAAATTAGATGCTGATACAACAGCATAATAGGCATAAAGGAGAAATGCCGTAGAATACCACACAAACGTAGAAGCATTTTATCTTCTAAACAATATGTGGGTGGCTCTTGAATCTACACATACTTTTCAATTGACTTCTTTCCCTTCAACTAGAACTAAGTGTTTTATTGCTTTCCAAAGCAATTCAGTCAGCTAAAGGTGTGATCATTATTTATAGATCTACCAGCTGGAATTTGACTTTACGAGTTGATAGGACTTGGGCGGAACATTCAATACCATTCATTTTCGGTGATACAAAAAGTAGGCAAACTTTCTTATATTAAAATGATCGAGACTTTCATTCATAAATATATTTAAATGCAAGTACAAACACAGTGTAGGACTCCGTCTTTATATATAATCAAATAACAATCCATTGATGTGCTGGAAAGCAAAAGGTTTCAACTTACGAAATGCAAAATACTCAAGAATCCGAAAAGGAATATCTATTCACTTAGCCGAAATCAGCGCCAAAAATGCATAAAACATATTTGGTTTCTACGGAGTTCCTAATTATGATTCCTTTACTTTACATGTTAGTGCAGCCAGTTCCAGGAAATGAAGCACTTTATCGGAATTTGCAACAATGATCCATTTCTTTCCTCGTTCACAGCTGTTATTAAATCATCATAAACTGTGGCTGACTTCGGTTGAGTGGGATGGAGATTTTTTCCGTCCTTGTCCCGCCGCTGACCATATTTCGGCAAAAATATACTACATTTAGCACTATCAAGCTTCTAGCTATAGATTGTAATGTACATCACTAGTAATGTTCTCATATACTGAGCATGCAATAAATATAGCACACATACTTTTTTTTGTAGTGCTACTGGACATTCAATTCTTTCAAGTTCAACAATTGAAAATATATGTAATTTGTATTTAAATTAGTTAAATAAAGAAAAAACATTTGGTAAACAATTTGAAAATAAAATTGTAACGATTCATCTGGCGAGCCGACGATTAAGAGATAATTTTGAACTTCTGAATTTGCAAATACATTATCTTACTCCTAGTACTTTTGATTACATACTCTGCCGGCACAAACTTGGCTCTTTGCTTCCACCTTTTATACAATAATTGTTTCTAGCGATAGACTGAATATACTATTCAATACAATACAGATATTTTGTCAACTAATTCATACATTTTCTGAACTCAACAAAACACTTCACATGATTATATCCTGGAATCGCTTAGTTCAAAAGAGGAGCTGCTTCATCCACCTTTCTTGATACTATGTGCCTCGTCCAATGTAGAAACCGAACATCCATGTTAAAATATAAGAATATTTACTAGTTCAACGAATTATAGCCCAACAACATCTACAAAATTTATTTGCTTACCCCACATTGCTACTTAACATCAGGAAAGGTTTTGGTTGCCAATTATCGTCAGCTGGCCAAACAAGATACCAAAAAATGCATGCTCTCGTTACCCAGTATAAACTTAATGCAACAAACTGCCGGCATACCTTCTCTGTGTACCATGCTCTATAGTTTCTTCGCATCGGCATTTACCTAAGAGAACTCTCTCAAATGAGACAGTACAAGCGAATGAGTAATAGATATATTAAACTTTAAGAGCCTAACAAACATCAGAATCTTTTTTTGTGGCATTGAAATAAAAGCGTTTATCATAAAGGCATTCCGTAAGATCCATATAGCTTTAGCAGCACAAAAATTCTGGTCGCAAATCGAAAGCTGGTCGAAGCTTTCCAGCTGCTAAAAAGCGATACAAGTATATGGCTCAAAAGTAGTTCAGCTAGCATTTCATTCCACCTGGCTCACCAACTCTCTACGTTACTAGTAGTACGCCGAAATCACGGTGAATATATACAGTTTTTATATACCACGGTGTATTTGCATACTTGTTTTGAATGCATCCATTGTACCAGTTCTGTTGGGTCACGCAATATTTTCCTCTGTTTTGCTCTCATTTTTCTACATTCCTTTATTTTACTCTTTTGAAATGTACCACTTAATGCACACACATATGCACATGTACATGCTTATCACTTAAAAATTAACAAGCAATAAACCCTTTGTATTAGAAGCATCATACGGACTGTACGCATTTTTGATTTACAACTTGAATCTTGACTTTTCTTAAAATTCTTGCACTTATAGTAGAAAATGCTTTACTACAAAGTGTTTGGCGCCCAAGCATGGACTTAATCGTTGTACGTACGTCATATGTTAAAAATATATTTAAAAAAAAATTAAACTAACATTGCGGTATTCGAGTCGTGCAATTATTGTATAATATAAATTAAAATATTATACATAAAACACAATGCAACTTTTTATTGTGCAACGATTTTCCCATAAACATTAAACATATTGACATTCATACATATGTATTAATAAATTAACAATATATGTACATACATATTTATAATTAAGTGAAATAATTCGTTTCTAAAATGTCCAAATCAACGACCATTAGACCACATTATTTCCACTAATTGCGCTTAGCTTAATCGTTGTCGTAGCTGCCGTCGTTTGTGCTGCCGTCCTTTATGCTGCCATCGCTTAGCTGCGCCATCTATTTACCAACATATTTACGTCGTTGCTTGTTATAGCTGTTGTCATCCGTCAAGGTATCTCTTATCCCACAAACTTTTTATTTATTTTTGTTACTCTCTTCAAAGTTCATTGTTCGTCACACAGCAATAGTTTTCTACATCTACATCTTTTCGTCGCCATGGTTTGTTGCTGATCTGCTTACATTTGGTAATCGCTATTTCCATTTGTTGGTTCTCATTCTTCATACTTCAGCAACAAATTTCTACATACAATGACGTTAGATATACTAAAGAAGCTAAGACCAAGCGTGAAAAATAACATTTCCCGCATCAAAAACATTGTTGAAACCAGTGATAAAAAGGAAGAGAAAACTTTGTGCGCTGCAGAACTGAAATGCGGCTTGGGCTTTCTGGAGTCATACTTCAAACAAGATTTAACAATTCAATTTAATATTGAAAAGCTTGAAGAAGCTGACAATTTTCGCGGTGAGCTGGAAGACATCTACACTCTGAGTTGGAGGATGATGCCCTCAATTCAACAATGTAAACATTAATATATTCAATGCCAGTGCTGAATTCAAAATTGCCAACATTGAAATTGTCTACATTCAGCGGCAGGTACTCTGAATTTCGAAATTTCATTGTATCATTGAACCAAATAATTGATCGAGAATTAAATTTAATACTCGAAAAATCCAATCACTTGATCAACTGTCTCGAAGGCCAAGCGCTTGAAACGGTAAGACATTCCAGGTAACACATGAGAATAACCCAAAGGCTTTAGCATGGTTAAAGATACGTTATGATAATTCGACAATTTTTTTGGAAAATAATTCGGCTCTTTTAGATTTGCCTACTATTTCCAAGTTCAGCAGCACGTAATTGAGGAGTCTTATGAATAACGCTTCTGCTCTTTATGGATCGCTGTTGTCATTGGGAAACGAAACCCAAGTGTTTCAGGCTATGCTCACACCCATAATAATACAAAGGTGGGATGAGTTGTCTAAATGTAACTTAAAGGAATCGTTGGATTTTCAAGCATTACCGACATGGGATGCTTGCACCACTGTAATTAACAGGCATAGCCAATATTTGGAATACCTGGATGATACGTAATCCAAAGTTGCAGAAATTCAATAGACCATTAAGCCATCTAAAAAACAAAAAGGTTATTCATTCGGATTGACTAAATCGTCATGCCAATTGGGCACAATCCCAAACCACAAAATTTACGCTTGTAATCGTTGAAATCAATGGATGTGGCTCGTCGTTTTGAAACTGTAAAGCGGCTTAGTCTGTCCATCAATTGTTTGTCGAAGGGACAAAATCTGCTCGCAACGCCATAACTGTATGCTTCATCGTAATAACACATACAATTTTGATAGTGTTCCGTCGACTTCACGGGCAGCGCACTAAGTGTCATCAATTCCAACGACAGATTTACCATCAAACTCGAAGGATGCTGTCACACACACGCATGTGGACAAATCATCAATGGATCTTGTTATCCTTGCAACTGCTATGGTGATGGTCCGAGATGCAGCTGGTCAGTACAAGCTGGGTAAAGCTCTACTGGACTCATGCTCCCAGGTAAACTTCATTAGAGATGAATTCTCACAAAAATTAAAATTGCCGAGGGCCAAACACAATGTTGAGATTCAAAGAATTGGAAATTCGTCAACAAACATCAAATATAAATCTTCGGCTACAATCAAATCGACATGCAATGGATTCGAACTACCTCTTACATTCTGCATAGCATCGCACATCACCTACCGGCCTGACGTGAAAATCGCCGTCACATCGTGGAATATTTCATCGAATATAGAACTTGCTGATGAGCAATTCTACAACTCGAGTCGGATAGACTTATTATTGGGAACTGAGAGTTTCTTTTAGTATTTTGTCTATAGGTTAGATAAGACTTGGCGACAATCTCCCCATTTTACAGAACACATGCTGGGTGGATCTGGTCGGTACCATAACTCACAAACACACAAACATGCAGACTTGCATGTAATGATTCCTTGGATGATAAACGGGGGCATTTGTGGAAATTAGAAGAAGCTGCTGTTGTGTGGACTCGGGAGCAACATAGTTGTGAATATTTGTGCACATCATCAGTTTCTCGCAACCCAGGGCGAGCAGGGTAGTTGTTCGTTTCCCGTTTAAAGACGACCCTGCATGCCTTGCCACGTCGTATACTACAACCTTGAGGAGGTTTGCTTCATAAGAGCATCGCATCGTTTGACGCTATGGCCTGAACTTAAAGGTCAATATGTTGATTTTATGGAGGAGTATGAGCAGTTGAAACACGTGCGTGATATTGAAAATCTTATTTTGAATCAGTCGCGTTACTACATCCCATATCACTGTGTCTTTAAGCCTATATCAACTTCTACATAGTTGAGAGTCTTTTTCGATGCCTCATGACGTACTAAGTCTCAAAGGTCACTCAACGGCAAACAATTTGTTGGTCCAACGCTGCAAAGTGAGGTTTTCATGTTACTGCTACGTTTCCGTCTTTTCCGGTTTGCAATCGTTGGCGACATCGTTAAAATTTTTAGGCAAATACTGGTTCATAATGATGGTCCAAAATTTCTGAACATTCGTTAGAGAAGTTCGAAGGATGAAGACGTCCGCACCTCTTTTTTTTTTTTTTTTTTTGGAACAATCTAGTACTTTCCACCTTAATTCGGTGACATATGGTATGGTTGCTTCACCATATTAAGCGGTACGCTGTCTTTTTTATATTGCAGATCAATTCGCATCTAGGTTCGAAGTTGGCGCCGGCGTCTTAAGCTCATCTTTCTATGTCGATAATCTGCTGAGCGGAGCAGACATCTATGCTATCTACCTTTGTTGGTAACCAAATATCGGAAATCCAGAGTTTAACAATTCGCGCTAATTGGAGGCATGTGCCGACACACTGCAACCCAGCAGATGTTGTTTCGAGGGGCTGCACGTCGATTTGGCTCACTGGACCATCATTTTTATATGCAGAGATACAAACTGGGAAGAAGTCGACAAGGAGATGCGGAAGTCTGCGTTCAAGGTAGCTGTGGCATCGAACTATGTACTTGATGTGATCAACAAGCACAGCTCACATTTAAGCAGTTTGTATGTCGTCGATTATCTTTTCTGCCACAAATTCACCAAAAATTTCGAAAGCGACTCACACCTTCTCCACAAACTGCATTATATATCATTGTATGGAATATACAGAAACACTGTTTTACGGACGATATTCGTTCATTGAACAAAAATTTACCAACAAGTAGCGCAATTCAATATTTGAATCCGTTCCTGGACAACACTGGCAGATTTACTTTGCTCAAGGTACGTAGTCGACTCGAGCTGGCAAACTTGCCAGAATCACGCTATCATCCTGTTCTGCTGTCAAGCAAATGGGAATTTGTGTTCCGGTACGTCCAACATTTGCACATAAGGAACTATCACTCTGGCCCTAAAGCGCTGATAGCTCTCATCCGTTTAGAATTTTGGATTGTGAACGCTAGAGACAATGCTCGACGTGTTCTCATTAATTAATTTTAATTTTTTGCCTCCCAGATCACCACATTTCCGCGGCATCTGGGAGGCGGCTGTCGAATCGGCTAAGGGTCACCTCCACCGTAGTCGGATCAATGCCAGGCTCACCTTCGAAGAATTGTCCACAGTCTTGGTCGAGATAGAGTCAATCCTAAATTCTCGCCCGATAACGCCACTCTAATCTGATCCGAGCGACAATAATGCATTCACTCAGGATGACCTTCTCATCGGCAGCTCACTTGGAACCTTGCCAGAGTGAGATGTACTGATGCTGGTATTGACCACCTCGAAAAATGGGCACGAGTAAGTGGTCCCAAGCAAATGTTCTGGAAACGATGGGTGCAGGACTACGTGAACGAGCTGCAGGTGCGCACAAAATGGATCGATGTCCATGCTAACGTTACAAATGATACGATGATGATTAGTCATAATGACAATGTGCCATCTATACATTGGCAACTAGGTCTATTCGTTAACTGTGTTGGCGGAAGTGATGAGCGGGTTAGAGTTGTCGATGTTCGTACTGCCAAAGGAGTTGTTCGGCGACCCATATGGAAGCTTGCACTATTGCCTGTTTGAAAGTAATTTCAACGGGGCCGGAATGTTGTGTCACGCTGTATTTCCGCTGCTTGTTTCTCATTGTTGTAATTTTCATTATTTTACTCTTTTGAAATGTACCGTTTAATGCACTTGCATATGCATATGTACTTGTTTATCACTTGAAAATTGACCAGCAATAAACCAGTTGTATTAGAAGCATCAAACGAAGGGGACGCATCTTTATTTGCAAATTGGAACTTGCCTTTTCTTCAAATACTTGAACTTATATTGGAAATGCTTTACTATACAAGTTCCATATTATAATGCTTCCCTTGACTTGAAAATGTGGATCCATCAGATATAATGCGAATATTGTCCGGAGGAATTTGTTTTATTTTATACACAGACTCTTCGTGCAACACTTTATCAAAGCCCTGCCACCACCAAGGGTCATGTAATATCAAGAATACTAATCCTCAAACTATTTTTAATTTGACACACTAGTCGGTGAACTTGTTCAATAGTATCATGCATCTTTACGAATTCATACCTAAATTTTGGTATTATGTAACATGAATGATGGGAAATTTTTCAGAGTAACCCCTTCTCGAAATGCATCGAATTGAATGATAACAGGTGTGAATTTTTACCAGGTTTTTGCACCATTGTTATGTGTGACAACTTCCAGATTCGTGGCAAATAACCCAATCGAAATACATAATTTATTAACTTTGTTAATTGACTTAATGCATCAGGGTGAAATTTGGTAAAGATCTTTGCATTTCTCACATCGTGACCAGTCCCTTTCTTTTTTATTAATTAATGCAGTGCCACACTTCTTTCGGTCTCTTTGCCTTAACTAATCGGCGAAACAAATTTGATAACGTCACTTGTGGCACACATACACATCACACATACTTTCTGTCACACCAACGGAGGATCCCAGATTTATTAGAATTTGCAACACCTGACCTCAGACTACTCTCCATTTATACAATATTTCATCAAATATGGAGAAGTGGTTGTCAATTTGGATAGTACGAGTGAGATGACATTCAAAGCATTTTTACTCTTAAAGGAGTCATGTTCCCCTAATACCCTAAATTATATGAAAGTACCCCAAGATTTCCGGTAAAATATTTTGATTTCATTCTAGAAGTAACGAACCAAGCTTTTAGATTAGTAACAAACCAAACAAATTGTCCAAATTTCCGTAAATACATTAGCTGCCACTTTCCTGTTCGATGTTGACTCAAGAGACCGGCAGATTCTCCTATACAATGCAGCAGTCTAAGCTATCCACTTCCAAACAACCAATCAACACACAATACAAAAAATTTAACCACCACAGCTTCAGCCTAAATTGAAAGAATGACGAAATGAATTATAAGGGAATGGTAAAAGTACAGGTTCCCGTGCCGAATCAAAAAACCCAGATGCAAAGAATAAATTTCGAGATACCTTCCGAGACATATCATACATAACACACTGCTTCGCACGAACTACACTTTTCAGCAGAGAGTAAAAAAACATGAAGAAACCGGAAAAGACAAAGTGCATCTAAAAACCACATCCAAACCTTACCCTCTAAGATCTTTAAAATAAACCCCCACGTCTCACTGTGTCACGAGGCTGGCCAAAAATAGTTAAAGTCAATGTTAGCATTTGAGCGTTTTTTTTTTATATTTTTTTTTAACACTCTGGTTAGATGATATCTAAGATATCTTCTTAAAATGTTTACAAATTTTAAAGTTATAGGGGCTCAAAGTCAAGGTTTGTGTTCAGCATACGAAATTTATGGGAAAATCCCCAATTTCATGTTCATTTATAATACTAAGAATTTAAGTATTTGAATGTAACGGCTACCAAAATTTGTAACAGGGTTGTAAGTGATGCTTCTAGTTATAATTACAACACTGTTTTTGTTTACAAATATTGATCATATGTTAGATACCGTTCTAGGGTAGTGAGGCATTGTCAAGACTTTTCAGCAACCGTGAACTTTCGTAGAGAATTTAAAAGAAAGTAGAAATAACACTTTTCCTATTTTTTTGTATTTTGTAGCTACAAGTATGTATTTTAATATATTTAAAGTTCAGCTGCCCGATATTGCCCGAATTCTTTTTGTGATTGTTTTTTAGTGTCGACCTCGTTGCGGATTCGTAGTATTTTTCAACTGTGGCTAGAGATAAAGGAAAACAGACCCTGCGATGTTATGCGTCATGTTAAAGATTTTTTAGAAAATCATTTTGAAGGAGAGTTATTAGAAAGGGAACAACAGAAAATAAGGCTTACTCTTTTAAAATTTTCTAACAATTGGTCTAAATATCATCGACTGAGAGATAGATTTGAAACTGAGTTGAGTGACTGCCTAGATAGCGATTTATTTGGTGAATTCATTTGTAATGTAAGTTTCTGTATAAAGTTCTGGTTTTGCAATAAAACTAAATTGTGTTATACTATATTAGGAAGCAAAGACAAGTGGTAGAAGCCGACCGAATGTTTCTTATGAGGAGGGTTCAATGAGAACAAAAAGGAGGCGAGTGGAAGAACTTGTCGCTTCTACTGCATCTGAAGCTCTTAAAAAAGCCGCAGAAAGGGTTGAAAGTGCTCTAGCATTATACATACATTGATATGGATTTATCTATGAGGGAGTACAATATGATGAGAAAATAAGTAATTTCTGTTCACGAAAATTGTTTTCCGTCATACTATATGATTGCAGATACTAAAAAAAAAAGATTTTGCCTGATGACATACAAGTAACAGAAACTTCTGCAGAGGTCCCCTTACAAAAGATTTTAGACAAAACTGTAAGAAGCATTTTAGATGTTCATGATACTGATACCGAAAATGATATAGTTCTGGAATGCAAGTGGGGATTTGACGGCAGTAGTGTTCATAGTGTATACAAACAAAAATTTGAAAATGAGGAAGGTAGTGATGAATTTATGTTTGTTACTTCTTTCGTTCCTTTACGATTGTTGGATTGGGCAGATGATCAAGTAGTTTGGGAAAATGATAAACATTCGTCTTGGAGGTTATGTAGACCACTTAAAATAATTTTAAAAAGGAGAATCCAAATGTAATACAATCAGTAAGGGATAGCATAAATTCAGAAATTGAAGGTCTAGATACATATAATTACATTTCAAAAAACAAAAATCTTAATGTTCATTATAAATTGCAATTGACGATGATAGATGGTGCAGTTTGAAATGTATTAAGTGGAAACAGTAGTAGTTCAACTTGTGCTTTATGTCGAGCTAAGCCATCTGAAATGAACAGCTTATCGATTTTCGAAAGGCCTGTGAATGAGCAGTGCTATCAGTACGGATTGTCGACATTACATGCATGGATCAAATGTTTTGAATGCATTTTGCATATTTCTTACAAACAGCATATAAAGAAATGGAAAGTGGTGGGAAAAGAAAATAAAGATCAGGCTGCTGAGCAAAAGAGAAATATTCAAGCAAAATTTAAGTCTGAATTGGGTCTTATAGTTGATAAGGTTAAGCCGGGGTATGGCACAACAAATGATGGCAATACTGCAAGGCGCTTCTTTTCTAATGTGGAACTTTCAGCTCAGATTACTAATGTTGATGTAAGGTTAAACAAAATTTTTCCATTATTTTAAGAACACTTTCAAGTAATATATCAACTTTTAAAAAGCTTTTAAAAGATACTGCACTTTTATATTTCGAATTATATTCTTGGTACTATATGCCTTCAACTGTGCACAAAATTTCAGTTCATGGTATAGATTTTATTAAATATTCTACAATTCCCATTGGAATGTTATCAGAAGAAGCAATAGAATCAAGTAATAAAATTATAAGAAATGCAAGATTAAGACATACGAGAAAAATAAGTAGGATTGCCTCCATGAGAGACCTCATAAATTATCTTATTCTGCAGTCAGAGCCATCAATTTCGATGCGTAGTCAGAAAATACTTTTAAGAAAAAGTGATTTAAATGATCTGAAAGAGTATGTAGTTGAAAAAAAAGATTTTGCGACATAAAAACAGCTAATGAATCATTGGTAGAATCTGAAAGTGATTACAGTGATAATTGTTAATATACTTTGATTGCCTGTAATACTTATATATATATATATATATATATATATATATATATATATATATATATATATATATATATATATATATATATATATATATATATATATGTTATGTTAAATAAATAAAATTTATATTTCTAAATTTATTTTTTACTGAGCGGCAAGGACTTACGTACTAAATTAATTTTTGTAAAATTTTTAAATTTAGGTTGCATGGGAAGTGGGCGTGGCGCTTGTCCGATTTTCTTGAAAATTGGAAATATGTTACAATATTACTAAATATATTCACATGCAAAATTTCAATATTATCGGATTGCTAATTTCCAAATTATTACAATTTTTAAATTTAGGTTGTATGGGGAGGTGGGCGTGTCCTTTGAGATAATTTCATAAAATTTTACAAAGTTATCAGGAATATATCAGAGACCAATCGAGCAAAGTTTGGTTCAATTCTAGAAACAACTTTGGAAAATATAAGATTTTTTCATTTCAGGATATATGGGAGGTGGGCGTGTCCTTGGGTCGATTTTCTCTAAACTTCGTTTTTTTTCTTTCCTACTTATAAAAGCAATGTGTACTTATTTTCATTCTTTTATGAAAACTCCTTCTATTTTGGCCACCGTTTATATGAAAACACGTCACTGTGCGTCGGACACAGTTCCTCGATTGACTCTGCGGTTGAGACCGAAAGAAGTCAGGCATTGCATTAATTATTTAAAAAGAAATGGACTGGTCACGCTTTGGTAAATGTAAGGATCTGTACCAAATTGCTCCCTGTTGAAAAAAGAACGAAATTGAGTTTATCCGCAGGGGCATCTCCTTTGGTAATGATCCCGCGGACCCTAGTTAAGGAGATGACCCTCACAGAGATACTGGCACCCTTATTGACTACATGATATGAAACCGACGAAAGCTGGGCTGACGGTTGTGGCATTCTGTTACCTTAGTATACCAGAATGACATCTTGTAGAAACGGCTTCCAGGGTAATGTTACAATCGCCTCCATCCTGTTAAACCCGTGGCGGGTCTTCCAGTACGTACAGGCTCACTTGAGTTAAGCCTGACTAAGGTTCTGAACACAAAATCCTTATAGGAATAAGGCCTTGTTTCAACCCTTGTGCAGTGCAGGGATCGTTAAAGCAAATGTGCATTCGAGCGGAGATAGTGGCTTGAAGAGGGGACCCTTAAAAACATGAATTCAAATACAGAAAAACTAAATCAAAAGACAACAAACACCACAACAACAGGAAGAAACACTAGCAGAGGATAGTGCTGCAAATCCTGTTCCCCAAAGCAGCAGTTCATAGCGAAGATGAGAGCAGGAGAGCTCGAGGCACTCACGAAATGCCGCGTTACTCTCAAAAAATGAAAATCGCGGTGATTAAGCAGAAGAACATACATTCCGATGTAAAAAACGGAGTCTCTGAGCTAGATGAACTCTTCGACATCATCGAAAGTCAGCGCCGAAGGTGGCTCATGGTAAAAAAAGACACCATACTAAGGCGGCGATGTCAGCAGAAGCCCACACCAGCGCCGGTGACATGTCGACACCAACTATCTAACGTCTGGCATCCAGCCCAGCAGAGCAAACAGCCGGAAAAAGGGTACCGCAAAAGCCTAGAAGAGAGAAAGGACCTAGAGTACGATCCGAGGTAGTATTGATAAAACCAGCAGAAGGCCGTAGCTACGCCGAAGTCCTATAAGCTCACCAGCAGTATGTTATGTCGGACCAAAACAACGTGGAAGTACGGGCGATCTGAAAAACTAAAACAGGTGCATTTCTCCTCGAAATTGATAAAGTAGTAAAAGCCAAGCCAGAGCTCCAAGAAATGCTGAAAGGCAAGCTGTAAAACATCGCCTCATTAGGCAAGCTGAAGCCGAAGAGTGCAATAGAGAACCGAGATCTCGACTCAGTTACAACGGCAGGTGAAATCGAAGCCTCCCTCAAAATCCTGCTCAAGGAGTTCGCTGAAGAAATCACCGTGAGAACCTCTACACCAAATAGCCGAGAACAAATACGAGCGTACGGGTCGCTATTAGCGGAAAGAGCATCTGAAATTCTCCAAACGGAACGCATAAAAGTAGGATGGATAAATTGAAGAATGAGGGTCTGCACAGACATATAGAAATGCTACCGATTTTTCGGCTTCGAACACTTGCAATGAGAATGCAAAGGACCCGAGAGAAAAGGTCATCATTTGTGCATACGATGCGGAAAAAAGGGCCACAAACTTAATGACTACGAGAACCCGCCAGATTGTTGTCTGTGCCGGGAGAAGGGGTATACTCACACAGAACACGTCCCAGGCTTCCTATAGAGACCAGACAAGGAAGAAATGAATATAATACAATGCAACATGCCCAGAAGCAAGACCGCAAATTCTCTCCCACCAACGGAGCATGGATCAAAGACCTCTCCTCGACGGCAGCGATATGACTACGAAAAATGATGGGTTTCAAGTAACAATCAGTGGAATAGGAAACGGCTTCGTCTGAATCGCTCGTCTTTGATACTATATCGCGAATTTTTATGTCCGATTCACGATTTATCCATTTCGGTCGTCGTTGAAGCCGAGATCAATATTCCCAACTCCATTTGCGCCAGAATTGCTGAGCGAGAAATTGACGGTTTTGCCAGTGTGTCACTATATTTGCGTGCTCGATTCCGGATGATGGTGGAGCCAATAATGAGTCGCCTATAAGAAAATGGCCCGGCGTAAGAACCATCAGATCATTGGGGTCATTAGACAGTGGGCAGAGTGGGCGATAATTGAGGCATGATTTGTGCCAACACAGTAGCAAGCTCCTAGAACGCACCAAGCACCTGTTCTATAATTGTTCGCTTCAGATGGTATTTCATCGATTTTACGTCCGCCTCCCATAGTTCGCCGGAATGTTGAGGGGATGGGGGCATGAAATACCATTGATTGTGAGAATTGGCGAGGAACGCTACGATGTTTGTTTCTATGTAGCTTCCATATGCGGTTTGATTTGCTTGCATCTTTGGGTTGGCGCCCACGAAATTGTCCCACAGTCACTTTAAATATGATTGCATAAGCCTCGGCGGGATATGAAACGGCAAAAAGTGGCAATGAAGGCATCAGCCTCAAATCTCCAATGGGAATAGCATTGGACTGCATTCAGAAAAAGAGCGCCACATATCCTTTGATGGAATTGCGTCCACGACCTTTAGATGGAGAGAAGTTAAAGGGGCCAGCATAATCGATGCCCCTCGCAGAAAATACTCGGGAGGGCCGGATAAGTGATGCAGGCAGATTTCTTATCAGTCTCGTGAAGTTTGGGTTTGTTTTTGTAGCAAGTTACACATTGATGTATCACTGTTCGAACCGCATTGCGGCCATAGATAATCGAACACCGACTCCGTGTATAAGCGTATGCTATGAGACATTAATAGATTCGAAAAATGATGGCAAGATAAATGGATGTTTTTCATCGAAGCGAAGAAAATCAGCACGACGTCCACCATCTAGACGTATGACGCTGATGGATCGAAGAACGGATTTAAAGGCGTAAGCACACTATTTTCTGGAAGTTGTTGATTCGACCAAAAGGGCACTACTTCGCTAGAAGATGCATCATATTGAACACTCCGTCTTAAACTGACTAAACTGTTTTACAGATTTACTGGGGTGAATACCCCCGTGCATCGGTTTCTTTCTGACTGCTTACAGTTGAACATAATTCGCCACAATACGGATAAGCCGATATGAAGATATTTTCTCGATGACCGTTGATAAATAGCTACGATCGATGGTGATTCGGTGCACAGTCACAGTCTTTAAATCTGCTTGTACTAAAGACGATAATGGAATGGTTTTGCGTTTTGGATATTGGCCATTGCTGATAATCCTTTCGAAGCCATGCAGGCCCTTGCCACCATCGTTTCCCTGAGATAATTTCTTTGGACTTATACCACGACTTGAGATGTCCGTTTGATTATATTCTGAAGCGACGTGACCGATTTGGAGCACCGCGAATCCATCTCAGTACTATCATTAAGTCTCTCCACAAAAATGTGTTAGCTTAATCAATGTCATAATTTAGATATTGCTACATACAGATCTGCTCAAGGGATAGCTAGCCTCGGTTGCAATGGAGTTACCTTGCATTTCGCTAAGAGTAGATTAGTATGGTTGGCTATCTTGCACTCTGAAGTAAGCTGTCGCAACGAATGCATGTATAGATGCGTCTCAAAACAGATGAAGGCCGACCGGAACTTTTTCATGAAGGGGTTTCAACAAGAGTAGTGTTTGAATATCCGATATAGAATTAAGTTCTAGGAGATATTTTTTCCATGTAGACTGTATTATTGGTGGCACGAATTCATACCAAGTTATATTGAGCGGCCACAATTGCTGCATTATTAACTTAGCTTTGACGATGACAGGACTTAACAACCCCAGTGGATAGAAAAGACGTCCGATCGTAGATAAGATTATGCATTTCGTAGCAGGACCAATTGGGGGCTGAAAATTAATGCTGAATTTGAATTGGTCTGTCGATGGATTCCAATGCATTCCTAGCGTCTTTAACGTTTCATTTGAATTTTACTGCAGCGATCCTTTCGTTTCAAGATGTCTAGGTCGTACGTTTTCCAGCAATTGAAAGTTGTTGCTTTGTGGTGGCATTCGTTGAATTTGTGGATCGCCAGGCAAATAGCTTATTGCTTCGAGCGGAGTCATCAGTTGACATCTACATGCGAAATAAATGAATTGAAATATTCTATCAAGCCCCGTATATTCAACCAGACGTTCGCCTTATATTATTATTATAAAGGCTATAAGGTAACCCAGCAAATGATTGTGACGAACTAGCGTTTTCCGAAATGTTTCCTTATTTGAGGCGTGAACGCCGAGCAAAGTAAAAGAGCAATGTTGTTGCCGAGATATTTGTTGAATAGGAACTGTTTATTTCATACAAATCAGAGCGTTTTGGTCTCCAAAATGCTTCTTTCTATAAAATCGTTTTCTCTTCGAGTCGAAAGCCTCTGTAGCTAATACTCATTCCCCCAACACCTTGCACTCATAATTAATTATGGTGTAAGTTATACTAATAATAATAATAATAATAAATTCTTAGGCTAATTTTGTTTACTTAAACATTATTATTTTGATCAATAACTTATCCTAGCTATTTTTTATTTCCTAAATAATATTTTAAATATGAGGCCCTACGCCGCACATTTGCATTTGTTCCCAATTGCATGTGGTCGGCATATTTTTGGGTTTCAGTGCATTTTTGGCCTTCACACCAAATGCGCGCAGAACATAGCGTCAGTTGTTCCGCCGCTTTAGTTTGTGCCGCGTTTGCATTGTTCTCAAGTGTTTGCATGTGCGGTACGCTAGGACATTAGGCAGTGCTGGTTTGAAATGCATTATAGTATTTTGGGTACACTACAACTTGCCCATTTCCGTAGCTTAAAAGCTCTACGTAGGCCTGTTGTTTAGCAGCGGTTAGAGCCAGAAGAAAATTATGGGCCTCGTCATCAGCCAGTTGATGCATCCTGCGGATGGCGGTATACGGAGCCGAACGCGTGCCGAACATGACGGTTGAGCAATAATACTCACAGATACTTTCCGATGGATCGTTGCGCCATAGGATTCGTTGGTATTATGCGTCTTCGTCGTTCATATTAATGCAACGATACATTTTTTGAATGTCTGCCATGAAAAAGTAGTTGAAAAAACGCTAGCTTTTTAATACGGCTGAAATATCAGTTTGAAGCGCAGGACCGACAGCCAGTGTCTTTCCGTTCCCTGATTTTGTGGATGCATCGAATACCACATGGACCTTCGTGTTCGTACTTGAATCCTTGATGATAGCATGGTGACGCAGATAGCAGCAATTGTAGTAGGTGCGAGTAGATTCCGATATATTGTGCTTCTATTCAGGAGAGGTCACAGTTGGCCAAGTTGAAGATACTCGTCGATAGTGTCCTGGTAGATTTTCTGCAAAGCCAATTCTGAACCTGCCGGCGTTCGAGATGAAGAAACCATTTTAAAACAACATGCCGCGATGTGGCGATGACACTGGATGGGCTCAGGGTTAATGAGATTGGTAGACGTACAACGGTGTTGTGATTTTGCAGCGTTTGATGAGTTTCTATGTAAAAGTTCTCGCACCATGTATCTTGATTGGACTCGGCGTCATGACTCGAAGAGATGTGCGCCGATTATCACCGCAAATGAGATCGTCGTAAACGTCGTTGCCGAGTAGGAGGTCGATCGGCTCAAAATAGTTCGGATCAGCGAGGTCAATCTCTGTGTAATAGGGTCGGTGCTCTGCAAGTATATGTTGATGCGGCATAATTTGACTGACCTTTGGCAGAACATACGCTTGCACCAGATGCGAAATGTTGACATCGTAGCGAGAGCCGATGATGTTATTAACATATGAGCGGCTGCTGGGGACTTTCAAGTTTTCTAGTCCGATGATGTTGATGGATGTCTTCTCACGGGGTAGTCTTAGCAACTGGGTGACGCGCGCGTTCGGCGATTAAGGTTCCTTGTGAACACTGGTCCAAAAATACTCGGAGCTCATGTTTTTTACTATCCGCGGCCTTGGCTGTTACTCAGAAGAAGGACGTCATAATTAATCATTGTTGAAAGTGCCCATCGTTTTGATATATCAGTTTGATCGGTTGATACTTGGCTTATTGTGCCCGCACTTACCTGTGCTGCTCTTGTAGCTCGTGCCGCATCCAGATTATAATGAATAAGGGTGTGGTGCTTCCAGCTACACCTCAAGCAACTATTGCGGCTACTGCATCTAGATGCAATATAACAATATCCTAGACAATTCAAACATAAATTACCAACTCTCTTATTTCCGACTCACTCATCCGGATAAATAGTTGACATTCACGCACTGGAGCTTTTTCGTAGATTGGGTAAACTATTTATTGCTTCAAAATCTGATAAGATTGGCGTTTGGAAACCATTTGCGATTTATTTCCTGAAACTAGGATTTGATGATACTCGTCTAGAAATTCACACAATTTTTGTGTGTGTGAATGTTCGAAGAAAGTTGTTTCAATAAGTAATAAACTGACTCCGAATTTTTCGATGGAGCTGATACATGATCTGCACGTTTGAGTGAACCGTTTTATCGATGTAGGATCCTCGCGAATTGAAAGTGATTGTTGGGAAAGCACATCCACATAGTGCGTGAATAAAATTCTCTTGTTTTCGCAGGTGTTGTTCAACATTTCCCATGCGGTTTTATAGTTTTCCTCGACAAGACTAATATGTTGTATATTCTGCGCTGCGCATTCAGACAAAAAGCTTTTCAAATAATGAAACCGAAACAGACAAAGTGTTGCAGTTGGTTACTCAACAGTCCCTTGAAGGTAGGCTATTCCATATAATTTCCTTTGAAAATTGGAATCCTCACTTCAGGTAATGGCAGCTCTTTACGAAAGACGCTAGAATTTGTCCCTGACGAAGTTGCAGCAGATGCTACTGGTAGGGGTGGCGAACCAATGACAAGTGGGTTGTCATGAATTGTGGATACAGCAGAGATATATTCTTCGAAAAATGTATGTGCTAAATCGCCTGCAATGTAATTAGTTTTTATTACGTCGTCAGCATCAGCCAGCAGCAAAAGCGATCGATGATTTTTCCCATCTTTGTGTAATATGCCCAACGACTCCAAGCATGCTTGAAAATACGAACCAGTCTTATGGCTCGCAGAATCTTTCGCAATATTTCCAGCCACTATATGCACTGACGCGGCAATCGATTGTTATTCCGCTACAATTTCCGTTGCCATTTCAATAAAAAAAAAAATTTATTTTAAAAAAACGACGTTCCGCAGCACTAATACCAATCTGCACTTATCACGTAACACCATTTTCCGTCCGTTCTGTATATGCTGCCTCGGCCACGTGTGGATGATGTAATCGTCAATGGTGTCGCCGCCGTAGATGTGAGTATGATTTTTCCGCTGATAGTTATGATACGATTCGCGTTGATAGCGACACAGTTAAAATGAAAAATCACAGTTCAGTCCAATCTTCACAGTAGGCAACAAAATATTGTGCAATGTGTTTTCGACGGGGCGTAATCCTGTAAGCCTCAAATAATTTAATAAAATAAAACCGGTGCTATTTATTTTACTTATTTATTAACTATATAATATATAAATGTGATAAATGTCAAGTATATTTAATTCTTTCTTTAATTAACTCAACTCAGCGTAAAATATCCACTCAACCAGTTTTTAACTACATAGTTCTGAGTACCGAAAGCGAATTAATTAAGTAAAAAGTGAATGCACTTTAAAATTTCTGGCTAAACTCAATGCTTAATGTTTGTTGTTTTCAAATATTGAGTATGCATACCGTAATTATTTGCTTATTGCTTTCAGTGCTTATTGTTATTGTAGTTAATCGAATGTTTTGTGAAGTATTACACTCATAGCACATTGTTTGTTAGTTATAATATCCAACAACAAACTTGGAGCAAAACAACAACCGCCAGAGCTCAGCGAAGCTACAAAGGAAAAGATCATGACAACCCTATTTCCCACGCATGATTTAGGAACAGACAGACAAGAGGAAAAACAAACGACCTATCACGCTCCTATCGCTCTTCACGCAGGAGGAAATGACGGTACGCACTCTGAAAAACAACAAGCGCCTATGGAATCCCGTCGGAAGTGCTGAAAATCATTGCAGCAGAATGCTCGCACATACTCTTAAATATGTACAAATCCTGCTTGGCGGATGGACTTTTCCAGAGGTCTGAAAAAGACAGAGGCTAGTTCTCATCAGAAAGGGAAAAGGAAACCCGGAGACTCCGTTAGCATACAGACCCTTATGCATGCTTGATACGACAGGGAAACTTTTTGAAAGAATGCTGAAACCCCGCCTATCAGCCGCGATAAACGAAGCAGGAGGACTTTCCGATAGACAAAACGGTTTTAGACCGTGTGGGTCGACAATGTGGTGAGGAGCGTAGAAATCGCACGGAGCATAAACCGTTTTTCCAGACCGGTGGTGCTCCTTACTACGACTGACGTAAAAATCGTCTTTAACAGCGCAAAATGGACAAACATCATTGACGCCCTTGAGAAGCGCTTCAGGACTCCCGCTTATCTGATGAAAATAGTATGAAGCTATCTAAAGGAACGTGTTCTTTTATATGACACCAGCAAGGGGCAGCGAAAGAAGGTGATAACTCAGGTGCGGCACAAGGCTCAACACTCGGCCAAGACTTCTGGAACGTCAGCTACGATGAAATACTGGAAATGGATATGCCTGATGACTGCTACCTCGTGGAATACGCAGACGACATCGCAGCTGTCATAACCGCACGCGGTCTCCATGCAGCTAGACGCAAATTTACGCAGGTGATGATCAGAACGAAAACATGGCTCGACTCGCACGGTCTCAGCCTGGCTACTGAGAAAAAGGAGCTTATCTTACTCTCGAGGAAACATATACCCTTGGAAGTAGATATGCGGGTCCATTCTGAAACTATAGAGACCTCGTAAACCATGAAATATCTAGGAATCAGAATCGACTACAAACTGATCTATTGGGCGCAAATATAACATGCAACGGAAAAATCAGCCAAAATAACCTCGGTGCTGGATAGACTGATGGCAAATATCGGAGGACCCCTCGACGCAATCAACACTGCTGTATGGGAGCGACGTGGGGGCTGACACACTGAAAACCGAGCACCGACGCAAAATACTCGCTAAGGTACAAAGAACTGCTGCCCTTCGCGTAGCTTCAGCGTACCGCATAGTGTCAGAAGAAGCAGTGCTAGTGATTAGCGGAACGATACCAGTAGATCTGCTAGCGCGAGAGAGAAGAGAGCTTTGGATGCAGAAAAAGAATATGAACTTGAGAGCGCTACAAATGAGGCTGTCTACAAGGAACACACATCACACAGGAACACTGCAGGCGAAGCCACTTCCAACACAAGAGGTGCCGCAAACCACGGCGGCGACGCAAATGGTAGCCTAATCCATTACAATATTTTACCGATTACGACACAAACAATTCGAGGGGAGGTGCAGCCCACAGAGATGCAAACGATATGCCGCGGATTAGAGCTTACACAATCAAGCTACGGCAGGAGCGACGTGGAAAAACGGTGTAGTAGACCCTTTGTAGAAGTGAACTACTACATAACGCAGTTGCTTTCCGGACACGGGAATTTCCCCAAATACCTCTACAACATCAAAAAAGCAGAAAGCAAAGATTGCGTCTACGGCGACACGCCCATCGATGACGCAAACCACACTTTTTCCTGTGCTAAAGAAGGAAAGAAGATTGCAAAGTCCTCGAAGACAGGCTAGGGCATCTTAACGCTGATACAATAGTGGACAAAATGGTTGAGATTCTAGGAAACTGGCAATTGATCGCCACCTTTGTTGAGCGCATTTTACGTGCCAAAAAACTGGACCTGGACGCAGGTATGTAGTCGGTAGTTTTCACTGGTTTAGAAGCCCCTGAAGGCATGTATACGCGGTCTCCGGGTGGGAGAAAGTCCAAGGAGGGTGTGACGACACCTTTGACGATGCGGTAGGCATTTTGTTTACCCCACAAAAAAAAATAAAAATAAAAATTAAAAATTTATATTTCTGCAAATCTTTTTTCCGATGCTATCAATACGAGCATAGGTAGGCTAATTTTAATTTTAGACCCGAAAGTTCCGTATATCAAAAGTGGGAGTGCTTTTCCCTGATGAAGCCTATTTATTACAAATAACTTTATAATGTCGAAATGTTCCTTCCCGTAAAATTATGTCCATAAATCTCTACCATATATTAAGTTATGAAAATTAGTTAATAGTGGGTGTGGCAGTTAATATATACCACCCACTTTTTCCATAGTATTTAGTGGGACCCACATCTCCATAACTGCCAAATAACATCAAGATTCCGTCAATTGTACCCAAGTTATAGTCATTTTAAGAAAGGTGAGAAAAGTTCCTTATATGGGAGGTAGGCGTGGTCTTCGGCCAATTTGACCAATATAGCAATATGGTTCTGTATTTGTCCAGACTATACTTTTACAAAATTTCATTAAGATAGCTTTAACGGTGTAGAAAAAAGTGGCCACAGACGGACAGACGGACAGACGGACTGACAAAGTAAAAATTGCTCAGAAAATAATTCTAATCATATCTGTATATACTCGTTTATGTCCATACCTACAACGTCTTCTTCTTGAAATTGCAACCCCTCTCAAAAGCACAAAATTAGTATACCCCATTTACCTTTTTTAAAGGTAAAGGGTATAATAATAAGCAAAATATTTAAAACTAAATAAAATTGTCAACAAGTCTCTCAAGTGGTAGCTAACTGTCAACTATTGCCCTGCAATAGGATAAGAAATATTTAAGTAGTCATCAGGGCTTTTAAATAGATTTTTAAAAATAAAAAGGGAAATATTCTTTTCGTACCATTGGCCTGCCATTCAATTTTATTTTATTTTTTTTTTTAATTCAACATGGATTTATTTATTGCAAATTTTCAATCGAAACCAACAATAATTTTACAAAGCTTACAACTAATAAATAACTTGATGCTCCGCGCCATTGCTTAGAGCAATTTTAGTGCAAGTATTATGTAAATTATGTAGAAAAAATAAAAATAAAAATATAAATATAAATAAACTCTATTTTTAAAAAAGTGGCCTTTTAAGACGAGATGTTTTCATCCTGTGAAGCAGATTCCTTGCTAGTTCGTTAGGATGACACTGGAGTTTGGATTGGTATCTTGTTTTTAAAACTGCTAGTTCTTCTTCAACGGGTGCTATATTAAGGTCGCGGTGAATATTTTCGTTTCTGACGAACCATGGAGCGCCGCTGATCGTTCTCAGGATTTTTGATTGAGCCCTTTGAATTATTTGCAAATTTGATGCACAAGTAGTGCCCCATATCTGAATACCATAAGTCCAAATCGGTTTAATTACAGCCTTGTATATAAGTACTTTATACTCTAATCGCAGTTTTGATTTTCGGTTGGTAAGCCAATACAAGGAACATGCCTTGAGTTTCATTTGCATTTTCTTGGCTTCTATATGTTTTTTCCAGGTGAGCCGTCGGTAAAAATGTACTCCTAAGTATTTAACCTCTGTTGCTTACGGGATTACAATGCCATTTAAGGAGACTGCCGGACTAGAACTGGGCTTAAGAGTGAATGTCACATGTACACATTTTTGCACATTTACTTTGTTGCGCCAATCTGCTAGCCGGCTTTTTTTTTAAGGTGGCCCTCTAAATCCCGGGAGGCTATCCGTGGATTTAGGTGAGAGCTCAGGATAGCTGTGTCGTCCGCGAAAGTCGAGGTAACGAGGTTTTTATCCGTTGGCAAATCGGAAGTGTACAGAGTGTAAAGCATAGGTCCAAGCACACTACCTTGTGGTTCTCCAGCCATAATTTCAAAGTCTGGCGTTACAAATTATATTTAACCCTAAATTTGCGATTTGTTAAATATGATTCCAGAATCTTATGCGAACTTTTTGGCAAAAGTTTTTAATTTTATATATGAGTCCTTCGTGCCAGACTTTGTCCGGAGCAATACATCCTTTCTTCAAATGCTCGCCTTATTTCAGAGGCAATACGGTGCACCTACTCAATAGTTCCATGGTGCTTGCGGAAACCAAATTGGTGGTGAGGAATGATTAAATTGAGCTTTGGTGCTAATTTTTCCAGCAATAAGCGTTCAAGCATTTTAGAGAGCGTTGGCAGGTGACTTATGGGCCGATAAGAAGATACCTGTGTAGGGTCTTTTCCGGGTTTTGGAATCATTATTATTTTCGATGTTTGCCATGTTGTAGGGAAGTAGCCAAGACGGAGTATTGCGTTAAAAATGTGTGTGAGATGTATCAGAGCTATTTGCGGCAATTCACTTACCATTTTATTGGTAATTAAGTCACAACCAGGTGCCTTTTTTGGGTTTATACTCGCTGTACATAGGCGTATAGCTTCCTTTGGTGTGAAATGAATTGGTACTGCTGACTTCGTAATTGGAAAGTTCTGTATGCTAGTGTTGTTGCAAGTCGGCGGGTTAGGTTGAAATACTGACCTCAGATGTGCTGCAAAGAAGTTGCCTTTTTCTTTTTAACCATTCTTGTCGCTCTCCGGAGCGAGTAATTGGTGACTTTGAGAGGAGCCAAATCTTCAAGGTACTTATTAAGGTTTTCTTCCTTTTCCTCCCGTAGAGTTGTTTTTCAACTGATTTTGTAATTACTTTAATTTTACTCTTAGTGCTGGCGATCTGTATTTTTGCCATTCACGCCTTAATCTCCTCTTTTCTCCAACGAGGCATTCTACATAGTGCGACGTAGTATGTCTCGCGTTAGTTTTAGTTGAGTTTTGTGCGGGCGTGGCACTAATAGCAGCTGCTTTTATTATTGATCCAAGAGCCTGCGTCGCTGATTCAATGTCCTCTCCACTCTTAAGTTTTGTTTTAACGCACACGTGGGTACTAATATATTTGCGATATTTGAGCCAGTTTGTTTTCTTGGAGGTCAGTTTTATTGTTTTTTCAATGAACTCTGGTCTTTTTTTTAAATATATTATCACCGTTGAGTGATCGGATGATAAGTCGAAACAGGGCTCGATTTCCAAGAAACACCTTTCAATATTTTTAGATATGCCAAAGAAAATAAGATCGGGAATTTTTCTCTGATCAGTTGGCCAGTATGTACGTTTTCCAGATGATACAAAATCTAGACCATTCCGAGAGTCTATCAGCGCATTAAACAATTGCTTCCTTTTAGGGTTGAATAACCGTGAGCCCCAGTAGGTATGTTTGGAATTGAAGTCTCCGTCAGAGTGAAATTTGTTACCGAGCGATTTAAAGAAAGGAACAAAATCGGCTGTGGAAATAGGAAACCTAGGAGGACAATAGACTGATGAAATTACTATTGGCTCACCCCAACACTGTAAAGAGATGGAAGTAGAATGGATGTTTTTTTTTGCATAGGATTCCAGAAAGTAATGCTTTAATCGAGCCTTAATTGTAATTCCCGTACCACCATAACCTTTTCTGAGATTAGCATGATGTCTATGCTGTTACTGTCTAGAAAATTTTTTAATTCAGTTTTGTGTTGGTTAATACCGTTAGCATTCCAGTGACATATTTTTAGACCATTCATTTTTGTGAAAGTAGAGTTTTCATAAGAAAGTTTTGGTTATGTACAAAATCTTGAATCATAGATTGCATCGAGGATAGTTTTTTTTCCAAATAAATTTGAATTTTTGTTTCTTGTATTTTACCCTTCAACAGCGGGACCACATGAAACTTATTTTTACCAATCAAGCTGGCAGCACTGTCTATTAATAAGTTGGAACTGCGTTCCCGCAAGTAAATTGGTGGTGATTTGAATGCAATACTCTTAGTTGGATCAGACTCTGCACTATCGCTTAATAGAGCAAAACGGTTGTTGTTTAGGGTATCTGTATTAGTTTTAACAAGTTTATTCTTTTCTGCCTTGGCAAGCGGGCTGCGTTTTCGTTTTATTGTTATGTATCGATCAATACCTGTTTGTGTGCTTATGTTTGGTTTTGCACACTGTATTTCTATAGTTTTATTTGCAACATTGGTAAGTTGTTGTTGCTTATATATACTCATAGCAGAACTTTTGTTGTTTTTGATTTGTGTTGCAGGAGATGATGTTGAATTTGGAGAGGCACATTGTCCACTCCAAGAGAGCTGAAAGTTTGCTGGCATATTTAGCGCAGCCGAGTCTGCTTGAGAATCTGTGCTTATTTTTTTTGTTGTGCAAAGAGCAATGTTGTTTTGCTTCTGCGTGTTTATTAGTTTTATTGGTGTGGGTGTGAATAGCTTAGAAGTTTGAGCGTGCTCAGTGCTTACCGTTTGCTGAATTACTGGTGGTGATTGCGCATGTGCTGAACTATTATGAGAGATCATCTCCGTTGTTTACTGTATATTGTTGCATGCGGGGGACACGCGCCGGTGAGAGATCGATCTCTCGCTTGTGGCGGTGAGTGTCGAATGCTCATGTAAATTGTTTTTGTTTATGTTTATTTTTTTCCTTCTTTTGTTGTTGTTTTTTGTTTGGAACCACTAATTTAAAATTTTTGTTAGTGATTTAATTAATTGTTTTTGGCTTGCCCATAAAGGCTAGCCAACAAAAAATTTTTACCACTTTAATGCTAAACTTTACACTCGTAGATATTTTTTAATTTTTTATTTTTGATATATTAAAAAGGAAAAAGATGTACGCAATGAGCGGAGAATTGAACACCGACTTTCTACCATTAAATAAACAAGTCGATTGGCTTTAAGAATTTTAAGGAAAAGCATGTAATAGAACTAAGTTGATATTTGCAGCGACTTTCCTAAAGTCAAGAATAAAAAGTTTGGCTTTGAAATCCATTAAATCTACACAGTTCAAAAACGAATTAATTTGTATGATCAACAAATAATTTTTTTTAACAGTACAGCGAAAATTCACCATTGAGAAAAACCAGCACACGCAAATCCAAAATTTTATGGTATCAAGGCCAACACTTGCTTGCTAAACTCATTTCCGTTCAAGTAGCTGTCCAGTGCATTGACTTGGGCGATCATATTTCACTTGGTTGCAATGTGCTCTAAATTATGTATGGGAATGATATAATGATGTTGGCTCGTGTCTGATTATTGACAACGGTGTAGTTTTTTCCGTCACATTTTTAATATTTATATTTTAACCAATTTGTCATAATCTGCATTAAATTGATATAAATAATTGTACAATTCCAATAAGTGTTCTCTATTGAAGATCAGAATCCCCTTAACTGCATAAGTGTTCTCTATTGAAGATCAGTATCACCTTAACTGCATACGTGCTCTCTATTGAAGTAATACGGTTTAAAGTGACCTATAACAATACAACAAGTTCTTGGTTTATGTACCAAGGAGCTAACTTCAACATTTGGGGAACCCGACAATTAAATTAAACAACGTTATATCATCTGACATCATGGCTACCTTCGGCGAGCTAGGGGCACTCCAGAAAGAAACTGGGGAGGAAATTCAATGAATCAATAAGAATTTCGGAAAGGACCCAGCTGACAGGAAGACAACCGCCACATATTTCAAGGATTGTTTGTGGCGCCTGAACACTGCATGGGACAACTTTGAAGGAACAGATAACAAGCTGAGGACATTAACTGAGCAGCCCTTGAATCATGAATATTTCGCATCGGCCTATTACGATCAAATCAACAAAATAGTCACTGCCACTGTGCAGCTTTTCTATGACGAAATACAAAAACTCAAAGCACTGACTACAACACCATACGTAGGTCATGCTAAGACACCAGCACATCAACCTGGGACTCAGCACATCAACCTGGGATCAGTAACACTAAACAACACGAGGCACTTGGATCAGGACCAGTCAAATACCAATCAAGGAAGTCTTCAAGCGGTTCATCCAAGACAGAAGGCACCATTGCAAGCAATTTACGTAAATAACACACATTAATGATGTCACTACAACGACTACTCTCTGGAATCTCATCAATCGCTGAGGACCAATTACGCTAATTCTACGAAGAAGACATTGCGAGACTTAAAAGATGGTGGAACGAAATTGAAACCACAAACTTTAAGGAATGGGAAGAGTCCTCAGCACCGGAGAAGGCGGGCTACGATTTCAATGACTATCTCGACATGGAACACCAGGTGCATTGCCGGCTTTCCACAAAATCAGAGAAAAAGGAACTTCCAGACGTTATAGAGCAACAAGCCTTCCATTTGCCACAAATCACCATACCCAAATTTGATGGTAATTACTTAAAATGGAACCAATTCTACGACATATTTACAGAAATGGTTCATAAATCGCCAATTTCACCAGTTCAAAAAATGTGGTACCTGAAGGCCAGTTTGGCGGGAGAAGCGAAGCAGCATCTCACATTGACTCAATACAACTATGAAACAGCATGGAAATTGCTACAGGAGAGTTGCCACAACAAGAGAGTGCTAACTTACACCTTGATTCAGCGAATATTAGGACATCTAAGTCTCTCATCTGACACAGCATCGTCGACAACTATAAAAAATCTCCACGATGCTGTACGCGAAAGTGTGCTGGCGCTCGAAAATCTTGGCGTATCTACGTCATCTTGGGACACATTGCTGCTACATCTTCTCATCAAAAAACTCCATCGCCAAAGCCACACATTATATGAGCAATCATTGGAAAATCCTAAGCAGCTACAAACTATTGATGCCTTCCTGCACTTCCCCGAGAACTGGCTTCAAACTTTAGATGCTCTCGGGGGAAATAAAGACAAAACGCACCAAGACCTGTAACATCGGTAGCAGCAGCTTCCACTTGCAGCTATTCCTCTGGCAAAGACCACCCCCTGTACTATTGCAAGGGATTCCCGCAATTATCTGCGGTAAATCGATTGAACTGGGACAAAGGCTCTGCTTCAATTGCCTTAAAAATGATCACACCTTATTATCCATTGAAATCTCAGAAAAACTTAGAAATAATATTGAAATTGATATTAAAAATTTTCAAAATTTGCTGAATAAGTAAAAACTTGTTGGTAACAATTTGGAAATGGATAGCAGACACGCCTGATTATGATGATGTTCATGATGCTCAATTAAAGCTCCAGGAAATTATTGAAAATAATAATAAACAATATAAAATTAATAAAAAAGTAATCGAACAGCCAATTTTAAAAAAAATCAATACATTAGACTACAGTTTAATACTAGCTGTTAAGATTTCAAAAATTATTCTTAGTTCTTTCGAAATATTCAATAAAAAATAATTGGAAAAAAACTTGATTTTGCAAAGAAATAGAATTGTAATATTAGAGCTAGAAGATATTATTCAACCAATAACATTAGCTAGACTTAACACTTTAAATACATTAATTTTAAATGCAACAGAAGTTAAAAGACTTATAATAAATGAACATAAGGATATTTCCTTGAATGATTTCTTAAACGAATCTAAATTTATAATTTTTCAAAGTAAATATACAATTGTAATTCTTGTAAAATATCCTATAATAAAACAAATATGTGATTATAAGAGCAGTCACATAATAATGAAAAACTTCATAATCCATATGATTTTTTATACATATTTGTGTTAAGGAAAATATGAAGTAGCTGCACATTGTAATAAACAGCAAATCAATAGTATTTGTAAAAGAAGTTTGGTTGACACTTGTATAACTACAGTAGTTTACTAAATAATCATAATTGGACCTGCAATACAACAATAGAGTAAACTCCCAAGATTGAGGAAGTAGTTGATGGAATACTTTTAATTGATGGGCATAATATTGCTAAAGAGGAAAGTGGCAGAGCAATTTCTGTTAATGGAACATATTTAATACATTTTATAAACTGGACCAAAATCGATAATGACACATTTGCAATAATAAACAAAGAAGCCTTCAGCAAATCACTCTAAAGCGCATTAAATTAAGACGCTAGTATAAACCAATCAAATATAATATTTAAACAAGTAAAGAAGTCTGAAGTCGGGTTAGACCGACTTCGAAATACCCTTTACCTTTCCTTGTGTATGCGAGTTAAATAATGGGGATGTTTTCTTCATAAATATTCATTAGGGGAATATCTACGGTAATTTTTCGTCGGGTACCTTGCATTGAATATATTAGTGGGAGGCGTGGCCTTTATCTGATTGACCCCATTTCTTATATATGGCTTTGTTTCTTCATAAATCATCATTAGGAGAATATCTACGGTAACTTTCGGTCGGGTACCTTTAATTGATTATATTAGTGGGAGGCGTGGGCTTAATCTGATCGACCCCTTTCTTGTATATTCTTTTGTAGAATCAATAAATGTATAAAAAAAATCGTCCAAAAATATTGTATTGGTCATAAGTTATAATAATATGACAATAGTGGGCGTGGCTCTAAAAATAAACCACCCATTTTTGTGTGATGTTTAATATTAATACCCGCAACCTTCCTGTCAAATTTCGTTGCGGAAAACAGTGCCACAAACTTAATAACTGCGAGAACGCGCCAGATTGTTATATGTTCCGGGAGAAGGGGTCCACTCACACAGAACACGTCCCAGGCTCAGCAAAGTGTGCTTCCTATAGAGACCAGACAGGAAATACATGAAGATACTACAATGCAATATGCACAGAAGCAAGACCGCAGATTCTCTCCTACCCCAGCTCATTCTAATATACAGCTTCAAACCACGGAACATGGATCGGAGAGTTCTCCTCGACGGCATCCATATGGATGGCAAAAAATGGACGGTTTCAAGAAACAATCAGTGGACGTCGGCAGCGTTCATACTGTGTCGGAGAGGACACAAACTCAACAACAGTGAAAGGAAACAAAGGTATGCGGAAATGGAATTCCTCGAAACTAGACACGGAAAAGCTACTGGCTGAAATAGATGCAAACCCGCCAATGTATTGCGCTGACAGCACAGCCAAGCACAGCATAACACTGGCCCGTGGGGAAGCTATGCCCAATATAAAAAGCACACCTAAAGAAAGCAGCGTTTTGGTGGACAGAATAAATTTGTGACCTAAGGCAAACATGCTTTAAAAAAAGAAGGAAGTATACCAGAGCATGGAAAAAGGGCCAAGCTGTGGTTGAGCATGCCGAATACAAGTCCGCGAAAAGGGAACTCAAAATGGCTATTTACAGCAGCAAAAAAGAAAAATGGGAGGAATTGAGACGCGACATCAACCAAAACCCTCGGGGCCTGGGATACAAAATTGTCATGAACAAACTTGGAGTAACACAGCAACCGCCATTATTTTGAATTAAGATGCTGGTAAAATCACTTAATTTGATATGACTCAGTTGGTTTACTATAGCCACAGCATCCAAAAAAGTGTCCAAGAAATATCCGAGATGCTTTCTTGTCTTTCGCTCTCTCTCGACTTTTTTGATTTTCTCTCGAATTTATTCGCTCTCTCTCGAGTTTTTTGATTCTCTCTCGAGTTTTTTTAGTTCGCTCTCGAAATTTTTGGGTTCTCTTTTGAGTTTTTTCGTCTCTCTTGAGTTCTTTCGCTCTGTCTCGAGTTTTTTCGCTCTCTCGATTTTTTTTTATATTTATACTATTTATAATAGTTTAAATCACGTAAAAGAAAGCCAAAACCTTCGCACTTCCGTTCGCACACAATACGAGGGCGGATTTATATTGAAGCTACCTAGTGCTAGATGGCAGCACAAACACAAACATTTTTTTTTAGAAATTGCGATCTGTCAAACGTCAGCTGTTAAAGTTTTACCCAAATTCATCTATTAGTTTATTTGTTGTAGTCGTTTGAAGTAAGCAGCTTTTGTGTTTCTTGAAAAATGAAAAAAAACGAATTGGATTACTGAATTGAAACGCGGCCGAACAAGCACTGCAACAATACCATCAACAGGAAGGCCAACAGAGGTGGTTACTGAAGAAAATATCAAGAAAATCCTCGATATCGTTATGAATGATCGCCGAGTCAAGTTTCGTGAGATTGTTGAAATGGTAAACATATCATATGAACGTGTGTTCAACATTTTGCATGAACATTTGCATATGAAAAAGCTATCGGCAAGATGGGTGCCGCGTTTGCTCAGTGTCCAAACATGATAAAGCGTAATGAAACGTGGGTCCGCCACTACACACCTGAAACCAAAAATCAATCGAATCAATGGGTGTAAGCTGGTGGAAGTGCTCCGAAGAAGGCGAAGGCAGTGAAATCGGCTGGCAAGGTTATGGCTACTGTATTTTAGGATGCACACGAAATATTGCTCATCGATTATCTTGAAAAAGGATCCACAATCACAGGAAAGTATTATCGTGCATTATTGGATCAATTGATTGATGCAATCAAGGAAAAACGACCACATTTAAAGAAGAAAAATGCTCTTTCTTCAAGGCAACGCACCGGTTCACACAGCATTAAATACGATGCTAAAATTACGTGAAGTACACTTCGAATTGGTTAATCATCCACCTTATAGTCGAGATTTAGCTCCTAGTGACTTTTTCCTGTTTCCAAACTTGAAAAAATGGCTCGCAGGAAAACGATTCATCTCAAACGAAGAAGTGATTACCGAAACTAACGCTTATTTTGAGGGGTTCCCGAAATCATATTATTCAGATGGTATAAAAAAGTTGGAATATCGTCTTACTAAGTGTGTCGAAGTAAAAGGAGACTATGTTGAGAAATAAATGGTTTTTGAAAAAAAAAATGTTTTTTTCCTACTTAGGTAGCTTCAATATCTATCCGCCCTCGTATATGATAGAGCAGAACGCATTTTGGTAAGGAAAGTAGGCGAAAACCCTCAGATTTCTACGAAAAGTACTCTTTCAAGTCAACTCAAAGAAGATGTGATCTTGTGGTTACCTAGGAAACAGTAAGGCAGCTCCTGATAAGGTCAAGAGTTGCTCGAAAAAAAGCCAATACTTTCTTCACAATACATTCAAAAGCGAATGTCTTTCGATAGGATATACTTTGCTAAACAATGCATTGCATGGAAAATCGAAATATTCTATTTTATTAATGTTTCAATTCGGCAAACTTTCTGTCATGGTATCGGGGCGCACATCCAGTAAAATGGTAAGAGAACTAGATTTCATAGAGATTAAAATGGATGTAAAACAATATTTGGATATTTTCAAACGTTATTTTTTAAATAGCGCAGTTCATTTTAGGTTCAATATTAATAACAATCCGCAATTCAAATTTTACGAAGGTATTGATAAAAAACATAAAGTGCATTTGCAAAGAATGTGGGCTGTTTATAATTGCAAAAAAGTGTTAGATAAGGCTGCCCAGAGTCCACACTTGAACCCCAAAGGTGGAGCAGAGCTCAAAACTGCAATACTAGTGGAATGAAATAAAATACCAAGCTAATACGATGTGCAGAAGTTGATTTATTCCATGAGGAGAATACTACAAGTCGTTATAGATGTTAAATGGGGCCATATAAAATAGTAAAACGCTTTATAGTGCTAATTTTCTTTTCGTTCTCTCATTTTTATAAATATGTTCTTATTTGTAAAACACTTTCTTCAAAGCCAATTTTTTTGCTTGTATTTGCCTTGCTACATATGTTTTTTGTTTTTTTTATTTTAATATTAGTTCTTTTTTAGTAAATATATGAATTAAATGAATTAAATTAAAAAATTAATCAAAACAATAAAGGAATACTATATTCTGTATGGAGAAAATCTAATGGACATATATGGACATGGATTTATAGAAAGTGTTTTGACAAGGTAAAAAATTCGTCCATCCCCGAAAATTTCCTAAAAATGGTTTCAGGGGTCTCGGAGTCTATAGGTAACATACATATGCATTTATTTGTATATATATAGAAGAAAGATAGAAGATAGATATAAGAATATATATACTAGTATATATATATATATATATATATATATATATATATATATAGATATATGTATAAATATATATATATATATATATATATATATATATATATATATATATATATATATATATATATATATATATATATATATATACGAGTATATATATATATATATATATATATATTTTTTTTTTTTTAAATTTTTTTTTTATAAAGTTTTTAAACTTCAACCTAACCTATATATGAGTAAGTCGATAGTCGTCAATGCTGTGAATATGAAGATTATTTTTGTAACGAATTTATTGACAAGACAAGTTATTGCAATTGCGTATGTATGGTTATGCCACCGTAATAATTTTTCAGAAGAAGAATTATTGAAACATTTCTTGACATATCTTATAGCTATTTCGGACTTGTCCTCATCATAGATCTTTTAATGAAAGACAATTTTTCCCCAAGCATTTTTTATTATGTGTCAGAAATCAACAGCACTCCAATTATGAACCCACCCAGCATTCGAACCTGGGCCTACAGCTGTTGTATTCTGTCAATCCATTCAACTAGGCTAGCTGCTGGTGGTGAACTGACTGATCAAATTCTGTCCATGTACTGTCTCATTCCACCACACTCTAATCAACTCTGTCTAATTATTACCTCTCTTTTGTTCCGTTAGGTCTCTCTCTCTGTTTTTTATTACATTACAGTGGTGTCATAGTACAATAATTCATCTTCCTCTTCTGAAAAATTATTATGGTGGCATAGTAGGTTTTGACTCTTATAGATATATGGCTTTATTTACATTTAATTTCAAGTACCCTTATGTAGTGTCTTCTTATTAGCTAATACATATAATAGTCTCTATAGCGGTCTGTTTATGTGTCCATTGTCGGAGGTTTTGGTCTCCAAGAGAATTGGTAAAGACTCGTGGCATGTCTTGTGGATATTGTGGTCCCAGGGCGAGTCGGTAAAGACCATAAACACCTGGCTCTGTCGTCTGTAGTTTAATCCCAGAGCGAGTCGGTAACGCCTGATTCAGTGTTGTGTATTTAATCCCAGATCGGAGAAAAATCGTCATCCCACTCAACCGAAGTTAGCCACAGTTGTGTTATCATTTAATAACAGTAGTATTCTGAAGTCAACTCAAATACATGATTTTCAAGACAATAGTGTTCGAATAAGTCCTGTCGTATTTATAATTCTAATAATTCTGGGAATTTCTGAGTGGTAGTATTTGTGATGGCCAGAAGAGACGTAATCAAATTTGTTTCTCCGATTAGTTGAAGGATAATACACATTTTTACCATATTAGTGGTTTTACCCAGTGTGTGTGTTTCGCGTTCATAATTTGAATAAAGCTATGACAATGTGTTTAAATTGGGTCAATAAGTCCCAGAAAATTGGAATAAGAAGCACTCGGCAAACAATTTTTTTTTTCGCAACATATTCTTCTTATAACTACATACATACATATTGATACTTATTATATATTTTTACACACATATATATATACGAGTATATATATATATATATATATATATATATATATATATATATATATATATATATATATATATCTATATATATATAGATATATATATATATATATATATATATATATATATATATCTATATATATATATATAGATATATATATATATATATATATATATATATATATATATATATATATATATATATATATATATATATATATGTTCGCGCCGGAGCCCTCCTGACAATGGCTGCTGCCTGCTCACAGTCACCATGCGACTCTGAGCGGGACTCAGTGCGGAGAGAATTCCCCTCATTGGGTCCCGCCAAAGTCGTGCGGCAGGCCGCAGCCATCTTTATTTTTGCCCTACGAAAGTGCCGACTCAGGCAGAGGAGGAGAGTCGGTCGGCAATACTGCGTGCCGAGGGCAATAGTGGTTTTAGCTCTCAACCAAGAAGGTTGCTGAACATCCAATAAGTTCAAGTTA
Source organism: Clusia tigrina (assembly GCA_920105625.2). Taxonomy (NCBI): domain Eukaryota; kingdom Metazoa; phylum Arthropoda; class Insecta; order Diptera; family Clusiidae; genus Clusia; species Clusia tigrina. The sequence continues at coordinate 144,124,899 of OV050030.1, read as the reverse complement.
TAATCAGTTATCTGTAAATTATATATTTGTGTAATATAAATTACGTTTTGAGTATTATTATTTTGTACCCAAGACAAAATATAAAATAAAATAGTGTACAAAATCTAAAATCAACATCAAACCAATAATTTTGCTGCAATTATAAACATGGAATCAGAAAGCTACTTGACACTACGAAACATGGTCCTTCGAGCCGGATAACATCTGCGTCCGGTAAGTCTTTAATACTTATTTATATTTTTTGAATTGCCTTTTTTATCGCGTAATTCGGTTGGGTACGGTCGTTTCGGTAAACGGTCCATTTCCGTATCGTCACTCGTGTGAGTGTGTGTGGGTGTAAATTCTTGCACAGCAGCAGGTATTGGAATTTACATTTTTTTAAATAAATTCTCAACACGGCCGCTGCGTCATTCGGTTCGCAGTCTGCAGCTCAAAGCGCTGCCGACGCCGGTTATGCTAAGCCGTGTATAGCTGCTTGTGCGCAGATTTTTTCACAGCCGCTGTGCATCTATTGCCATTGCCGCTATTCCGCTATTCCGTTGTGCATTCGGTGCCCTAGTTTTGCGAGTTGCTTTGTTCGTTGATACGAGTTAAGGCGGATGTCACACTCACAACTCTTGTGGGTCAGCAGTTCGGGTTATCCGTATTGCGTGCGTATATTGCCGCGTCGAAGTAGTATCGTGTTGCAAGTTAGTGCTAGGAGCATATTGTTTTTGCTTTTACATTGGCGTGGGGGTCTGCAGCTCACTGCGCTGCCAAGAGCCTTTACTGTACGTTGCGTACCGTTGTTGGTGAACCGGTAACTTACACCGTTGCCGGTAGTTTTCCGTACTAACGGGTCAACAACTGTTAACGTGGTGGATGATTGACGTTTTCGATACGAGTGCGGTGTAATTAGGTTCGCAGTCCGCAGCTCACAGCGCTGCCGACGCCTTTTTACAGCAAACCGTGGGCCAGCGGTGCTTGAACATCCCCATATTACTACGCTGAAAAATACGTATACTCTTCGTTCTCCGTACATCACAGTTTTCGCAGCTCACAGCGCTGCCAACTTTTTCTTTCTTTTTGTCTTTGATATAACCCTGTATCGATGTACCCACGAGCGACGCAAGGTCCGGGTCACATACCGCAGCTCATAGCGCTGCGTTGGGTGTGTCAAGTTGGGGCACTACTTAAATTTTTTCGATTGTAGTTGCTCAGTGCTGTCGTCACTGCCTGGGCTTCGCGTAGTTCATTCCTACTGGGGATTGTCTTTTACGTTGTGTAGACACTTCAGTGATAATAAGGTGGGTGTTATATCAGTCACGTCAGCGCGTCAACTGTGTACACATATAGCTGGGTAACTGGGTGTATCAACGTGAAGGTGTAGTGTTTCCCGTGTTCTGCTTGTGTTTTGCCATCATTGAGCTGCGTTCTTAGGTCAAGTGGTCTGCAATTATGCTTACTCCGCTGATAGATGCGGCTGATAGCCTGACCGCGTTTGTTATTGAGTTCGAGCGAAACTCTTCGGCCTCTCAAAACCTTGAATATCTTCGCCTTGATCTGACTGAATTGGCAGACTTATGGCAGGCGTTGAAGGAGGCGAAGGCTGCAGCGGTCATTGAAGCGAATTTAGATGAAAAACGCACCGCCATTAAAGAGTCCATACGGCAACGATTCGCAGCAAGTTTTGCCATGTATAAACAGGGTCCTGCTCCGATCAGTGGTCTAATGCAATCCCTGACCGTATCTCGAGCGGTGCCTTCCGAGGCGTCTGCGGAGCTGTCTTCTCAATCCCATAGTATCCCGGGGTGGAGTACTCCAAGTGGATCACCTTCCATGATATGTTCACGGCGCTATTCCTTCGGAACGCTCGTCTATCTAACATCGTGCGGCTGTACCACCTAAGGGCAAAGACTAGGGGGGAGGCGCGAGAAATCGTAGGCCAATGTCAATTGACCAATAGCGGCTTTGATCAGGCGTTTGCGAGGCTTACTGCCCGGTACGAAAATCGGCGCAAGCTCATTAATTGTCAGCTGAAGTGCTTATTTACGATGCGTACCATAGGTAAAGAAAGTGGGTCGGAGCTAAAAAGGCTGCAGCGGGAAGTTAGCAACTGCATTATGGCGCTGCAGGAGCTGTCGGTGGATGTAGGCAGTTGGGATCCAATTTATATATATTGGAGTTCCATTCGGTTGCTGGAGATGACCCTTTCTCTTTGGGAGCAGTCCCTTGCAGATCATGTAGATATACCGACTTGGGTGGGGATGGAGGAGTTCCTCTCGAAACGGTTCCAAACTTTGGAGGCGGTCTCTGATGTCTGCCAAGCGGATCACGCGCGGGAGCCTGCGGGGAACCGCTCAACACCACTCCGTAATAGCCGCGTGCTGGCTCATCAGGCAAGGGTCAATCCGGAAGGGTGTAAGATATGTACACTACCAGGCCATCGGGTCTCCCACTGCTCTACTTTCATCAACGCTGATGTATCAGAGCGATAGGGATGGGTAAACCGCTTCCACTTGTCCGTGAATTGTTTGAAGGGGGATCATCGTGTGACAAATTGCACGAGTAGATACCGATGTTTTACGTGCCAAGAGCGGCACCATATTCTGCTACACCGTGAGCCGCCCCCGAACCGGAGCATAAGAGCCCCACCACGCACGACGCCGCCTCGAGGCAGACGACCATCCAACGGACGCAACGCGGCCACCACGTCGGCTCAACCTGCTACACCATCCTTCGCCCACGCTGCACAGGTGGTACCCGCTACAGTCCAGGGACGATCCGGTCCATATCGAGCTCGCGGTCGGCTACCCAAACGCGTGATTTTAGGTACCGCCATTATTCACGTCTGGTATCAGGGAGTTAATTACATGGCCCGGGCATTGATCGACCCTGGGTCGGAAGGGTCTTTTATCTCAGATCAGCTCCAACGACGCCTGCGACTCCCTACGCGTACCGTGCATGCCCAAGTTTTCGGGGTAAGCAATGTGGTGGCTGCTTACGTGACAAAAGCGTGCGACCTAATGTTAGGGTCACCTCTCGACAGTTCTGTGCGGCTCCCGGTATCAGCATTAGTACTGCCCACCTTAACCAGCGAATTACCCCGACTAGGGGTATCCACGCAACAATATGCCCAATTGGCCGGCTTACAACTGGCTGATCCAAGCCTTTCAAACTCTTCACAAGTCGACATTTTGATAGGGGGTGATTTATATCCGATGGTGTTGCTTGATGGGTTGAAGGTGGATTCTCACAGCACCCATGCCTGAGAGCTCGACACAGACATTTTGTGCAAGGGTACAAATTGAGACCGGCCACCTGGTCGAAGAGCTCTTGCAGAGATTCTGGGAGGTAGAGGAACCACCAAAGGAGAAACGGTTATCGCCCGGTGACCAGACTTGCCTGGACTTGTATTCCCGGACCACTTACAGAAAATCTTCTGGGCGGTATGTAGTAGAACTACCGTTCAAACCAAGGCACCTGCCTGAGGAGTCACTTGGGGCTTCTCGGCACATTGCGTTAAAGCAGTTCGAGCGCAATGACAGCAGATTACTTCTTAACCTTGAGCAGAAAAACCAGTATGACTCCGTGGTACAGGAGTATTTGACTCTTGATCATATGGTCAAAGTCCCGCCGCCACCTTCAGGCGCTCTTGCTCACTATTATTTGCCTCATCATGCGGTAATGAAACCCAAGAGTACGTCCACCAAGTTGCGAGTGGTGTTCAATGCGTCTCAAGCAACCACCAGCAACCTCAGTTTGAATGATGTCTTATATACGGGTCCCACCTTGCAGGCTGACTTGACACAACTTATCGTGCGATGGCGAATGTTTCAGTTCGTCTTTAATGGGGATCTGCAAAAGATGTATCGGCACATTAGAGTAGCTCCAAAGCACACCCCGTACCAGCGAATTGTTTTTAGGGCTTCTCCTGCAGCGCCAGGAGTCAACTGTGCACCTTACTTAGCGATTAGGACATTGGAACAGCTCGCGACGGATGTCGAGGAGGACTTACCCCTAGCAGCCCGGGTATTGCGTGAATGTATGTATGTGGACGACGCCTTGGTCGGCACACATGATGTGAACGCAGCGATACAGACTCGAGATGAGTTGATCCGTGCACTCGACTCTGCCGGCTTTTCCATGCGAAAGTGGACAGCTAATACGGAAGCCATTCTCTCTTCTTTGCCTCCGGACAACCTGCTCCGAGAGGACTTTCTGAAGCTGGATGAAGCTAGTTTAACTAAGACATTAGGAATCCGGTGGAACGCAAAGACTGACCATTTCTACTTTTATCTTCAGCCCATTTGCTTCGACCCACGAGCCACCAAACGCAAGGTGCTATCGATTATAGCTCAACTGTTTGATCCAGCCGGATGGCTGGCACCTGTTGTGATCGTGGCCAAGATCTTGATGCAACAGATTTGGGGGGACAAAACTGACTGGGACGAATCGCTGACCCTCGCCTCATCCAGTCGTTGGAGGGAATCGCTTAGAACTCTGTGGCGCGGTATTGTTATCCGAGTTGGTGGCGGCACTTCGGACAAGGGTGGGAGTCACCTCCGGCAACTTGTTTTGTTGGACGGATTCGACCATAGTTTTGGCTTGGCTCCAGAAATCCCCGCATACATGGAAAACCTTCGTAGCTAATCGGGTTACTACCATTTCAAGTAAAGTAGGTATGGAATGCTGGAGACATGTCAGGTCTGCAGACAATCCGGCTGATCTTGCCAGTCGGGGGGTAACTCCAGCAGCGCTTGTTCGCAACCATTTGTGTTGAAACGGTCCGGAATGGCTTACCCACGACTCAAATTCCTGGCCTCAGCCTTCGAAAATCGCTAGCCCGGACGCTCTGGAGAAACAGCGCAACGTTGCTACGCATACAATCCAGGTCAAACAGCATGATGACTTGATGCTGCGTTTCTCATCGTTGCCGCGAGCACTGCGGGTTGTGTGCTATACCCAGCGCTTTTCTAAATACATTATGCGGAAGTTGCGTGACCACGCCCCACCCCCGGGGTCGCCTATCACGACTGCAGAGATTGTTGCCGCTACACTTCTCGTAACGACCATAACGCAGCAGATGTACTACCCCGAGGAGTATGGATGCTTGCAGAACGGGCAACCCATTTCCAATTCAAGTTCTCTGCTCACCTTGGACCCCTTCCTTCATTCCGATGGGTCGATTCGAGTGAACGGACGCCTAGCGCATTCCACTCAGATCCCGTTCTCCGAACGACACCCACAAATTTTGCCGTACCACGGACAGTTTACACGACTGCTCGTTGAGTTTACCCATTAAATCTCGTTGCATGGGGGAAATCAGCTTATGCTTGGGCTCCTTCGAACTCAATATTCGGTACCACGCGCAAAGGTTTTAGTCAAGGGTACCATTTTACGGTGTAAAACTTGCCTGGTAGAAAAGAAACGTAGATTGAGCCAGATCATGGCGCCGTTGCCCCCTGAACGCACCACCCTGTCTACTCCTTTCGCCACCGCGGGGGTTGATTTTGCGGGTCCTTTTGAAATTAAAACGTTTCAAGGGCGGGGGTATAAAATGCCAAAAGGCTACGTGTGCATCTTTGTGTGTTTCGCAACCAAGGCCGCCCATTTAGAAGCTACCACGGATTTAACTACCCAGGCCTTTTTAGCCGCCCTGTCTAGATTCATTGGGCGACGGGGGTGCCCAGCTAACATTTATTCCGACAATAGAAAGAACTTTGTGGGAGCAGAGAAGATAGTGCGCATGGAGTTCGCACGTGTGATTCGAGAAGCTAAGGACCAGGCAACCACGCAGCATTGGTTTCACCAATTGAAATGGCATTTTATTCCTCCAAACCCTCCCCATATGGGAGGACTGTGGGAAGCCGCAGTAAAAAGCTTCAAACACCATTTCAAACGAATGGGTGGGCAGATCCGGTATACGTATGAGGAGTTGGCAACGGTATTAGCCCGCGTCGAGGCATGTCTGAATTCTCTACCGATTAGCGAACTCAGTGACGATCCCGACGACCTCCAACCACTTACACCAGGGCACTTTCTAGTAGGGGGACCACTTCTTGCACCAGCCGTCTCGGAGGAGACCACCCCTTTTCTTTCCATTCTTAATCGACGGCGTAGGCTTCAAGTTCTCTCCCAACAGTTCTCAGTACGTTGGAAACATGAGTATCTTTTGGAGTGCCAGCGCAGGACAAAGTGGAAGACCATCCAGGAAAATGCAGCTAACGGAGATCTGGTGGTACTGCAGGATGACGGCGTTCCTCCCAACGAATGGCAATTGGGAAGGATCACTGAGGTCCACCCGGACTCAGACGGTAGAGTGCGAGTCGCGAAAGTCCGGACAGCACGCGGAATCGTTACAAGGCCCGTCACCAAGATCATTCTTCTCCCTCGAGCGGGAGTGCAGGCTGAGTAATCCCGGCATCCAGTCTTTTGGCCGTTTCCGCAGCTAGTCCCGTTCTTCGTAGCCTCTAGTTTGTAGCCTTTCCTGTTTGTATATATACCTCGGTTCTTCCATGGAATCCTTAGTCTTCCTCGTAAAACGGTAGCAGTAGATCTCGCCTGGCTATGCCACGGGATAGAATTGTAGTACTCTACGTAGTTTTGAAGCCGTTACTTCTCCTACTATTAGCATCCTAACTTTTATTATTAGCCTTCTCGTAAGTCCAGGACTAATTATAAAATTTGATTTTCCACAGACCTTCCCATCGTGCCGAGCGGACTGGCGTGGAAGACGCTATATCGGGCCGTGCCTTACTTGTGCTACGAGGGTACAGTTGGTGTTCCCAGCCCCCGTGATGCTACAGGGGTCTGCAACATACCACAATCTGGGGGCAGCGGCGCCGTCTCGCGCCCACGATGTCACGACAGCATCCAGCACCACAGCGGCAGTTACGCCATCGCGCACCCGAGCCCGGTCTGCACCACCTGCAGCGCGTTCGTTATCGACGGGGCCGATGAGCGTCCGCCGCCTTCCCAATCAGGGGTCTACGCCAGGGAGCGTTGCACCACGCGCTTCCCGTCCGATTTCCCGCGCCCCAGTGATGGCTGCGACATCCCGCGCCACAGTGGTGGCTGCGACATCCCGCGCCCCAGTGGTGGCTGCGACATCCCGCGCCCCAGTGGTGGCTGCGACATCCCGCGCCCCAGTGGTGGCTGCGGCAGCTCCAACAACATCCTCAGCAACAGCAGTCTTGCTCCCGGAAGCGGCTCCACAACGCCCGTGCGAGATGTGTAAGCGCTGGGGGCACACCATCGCAGTATGCCGGGCGATCCTGCAATTATCATCGCGGCGCAGGAGAGAGGCGGTCGCGAGACGGAAACTTTGTTTCGTGTGCCTGCGGGTGAAACACTTCACCCACAGCTGCGAACAACCGGGGTGCTCCCGGTGCCACCGGCGACATCACCACCTCTTACACTGAGGGGTGCATCAGGATGGGAGCCGGCGGGAATAGGTTGTCATCTCTCTTGCAATACTGCAAGGGGGCGGCATGTTCACGCCGGAGCCCTCCTGACAATGGCTGCTGCCTGATCACAGTCACCATGCGCCTCTGAGCGGGACTCAGTGCGGAGAGAATTCCCCTCATTGGGTCCCGCCAAAGTCGTGCGGCACGCCGCAGCCATCTTTATTTTTGCCCTACGAAAGTGCCGACTCAGGCAGAGGAGGAGAGTCGGTCGGCAATACTGCGTGCCGAGGGCAGTTGTCTTGTAGCTCTCAACCAAGAAGGTTGCTGAACATCCAATAAGATCAAGTTATAATCAGTTATCTGTCAATTATATATTTGTGTAATATTAATTACGTTTTGAGTATTATTATTTTGTACGCAAGACAAAATATAAAATAAATTAGTGTACAAAATCGAAAATCAACATCAAACCAATAATTTTGCTGCAATTATAAACATGGAATCAGAAAGCTACTTGACACTATGAAACAATATATATATATATATATATATATATATATATATATATATATGTATATATCTCTATATATATATATATATATATATATATATATATATATATATATATATATATATATATATATATATATATATATATTATAATTCATTTTATTTCCATTGAAATTTCAAATAGAATTTAATTTTATAGTAAAATTTTACTGGCATTAACAATTAAAAATTATTTTTTTTAATCTAAATGACTGATTGCATTGGTGGCACATCATGTCATATAGATAAGCTCGGTTTAAAAACATCACTTTGAAATGTAAGTTAAGTTCTGAAATTTTGTTTACAAGCCAGTAGAAGCTGCGAGCCATGAGTTTCATTTTTCTTTTTTTGTTTTTGTTGATATATGGCTCTGATGAAAATGAACACTATTCTGAGATATCTCAACATTTTGTAGCAAGAATATTGTAGTGCACATACCCTCATTCACATGGTTGGCACTATATCATAGCAGCACCAAGTGCAGCAGTTAGATTGCACTAAGCGGAATGCCTCTGCCGCGCCACACGCCGCTACAGCGACTGAATAGCCAGAACAGGCACATGTAATGCGATGCCATGCACATGCCTCCGAACGGTCTGCGGCTGCGTGCATTCTGTTTGCGATTTATTCGTGGGAACCGAAATGTTTGGCAACATGAGTGACAATAGATTTCGGACCGATAAATAAAATTAATAATTTTATCCATACCTAAGCATAAAATATGATTAGTAAAAAATAATGTTTTATATAATAATTGTATTAGTAAATAAGTCAGGACGGGTATAAAAGACCCCGTTTTAATAAAGAAATCAAGATTACTTGTTCAGAATCAAAACTGACTGGTCTCTTCACTTTTTTGGTCTCAACTGCCTTTGTGGCTTACTGACCAAGTTGCCTTTGCGGCGATTGAATTGTTAATTGCCTTTGAGGCAAGGAAAAAGCCTTGTGGCCGTTTTGAATAGAGGGCGCGCTTCATATGCAACCCGTACGAATAACAATTCCATGGCGATCCTGCCAACTCGTTCCTGCGATCATATTTCGTTCCTGAAACCGGATTTTTTATTGCTGCATTTACATGGAAACGCTCCCAGACCTAATCAAATTGCCGGAGGAAATTTAAACAATCTTTAAAAAATATGAAGAGCTCCTGAAAGAAGACCATCTGGAACAACCGAGGAATATCCGGAATATCAACCAAGGAAAGAACTCTACAAGAGCATTTAGACGCTGATAAAAAGGCGGGCCCGAGACCAATTTCTATTCAACAGTACAGAGAGCGGCAACAGGAATTCAAACAAAAGCATCCTCAAACCCTAAAAGAAAAACCAGAGCTGGGCGAAAAACACGCAAAAAACGCGAATTAAAGAACCTTTATAGATTAATTAGCATAAGTAATTGTAAAGAAAAATATAATTATATAAAAGAATTTAAAAAATTAAAAGATAGTTATAATAATGCATGTTAAAGATAATAAATTAAAAATACACTAAAAATAAAACCAATTGAGAATACAATCTGTGTAAACATAACAAATTTTCAAGATTTTGTCAAGATGGTGGTTATTGGACAAGAAACCAAAGTCACAGAAAATATTGCAACAAATGGCTATATAAGTGCAAAACATGAAGCATATATAGATGCAATGGTAATAATAGCTATTATATTTTTAGTGATATATCTAATAAAAAGAATTAACACTTATTATAAACCATATGTAGCAAAGAAAATAGTAACCACAAATGTTCAATAAGAAAATATATTTATGGAGACTGTCATAGATGACATAATAAAATTAAAAGATATTTTAACTAAAGAACCTCCTAGAATTTTTAAAAAGGAAACTCTACAAAATTAGTTAGTCAAATGCAACAGCCAAGAAAATCAATTAAGCACATTATCTTCTAGTCCTGATATAGATCCAAAAAACCTAATAGCATTTACACATTAATACAGGAAAAAATTTCATTATTGGACAATTCATCTGAAGAAGAGTTTGAAATTTGTCAAGAAATAACAATGGCAAACTTTGACATAGGGTACAGCTGCAAAAGTCATAACAGAATTTGATGGCAACATCAAATCTCTCTCGACATTTGCAGGTACTATAAAGTTTTAAGGATCGACTCTAGCTGATGATGCCCACAAAAAATTATTATTGGATTACATACTAGCAGCCAAACTTTCTGAGAGAGTAAAAAACAGACTGTTAGCATTGAATCCAATAGTAACAATAAACAAAAACCCACTAAAATTACAAAATGACTTATATAACACTAGACAAGGCTCTGCAAGCATAACAAGCTTTGCAAACAGAATTGAAGACATAATAGCTTCACTGAATGAAATACAGATAAATGAACAAGGACAAAACAATAGGGAAATTATAATAAAACTAAGTGACCAACTGGCTATAAATGCATTTAAAAATGGACTAAATGAGCAATACAAAAATGTTATATTTGCAGCCCAGCCGAAAACATTTACTCAAGCAGTGCAAATAGCAACTGAAGTTGACATGAATTCAAGTAGCACCTTTAATGTAATGGGCTACAATGGACATAGACAGCAACATAATAGACGGAACTATACGCAGACAACCAACATAGGTTATAATGGCTATAACTATAATAGAAACTATAATTCCAATAATAATAGAAATTATAACAATAGAAATTACGATAATAACAATAAAAATTATAATGGTAATAACAACAACAATGGTTACCGTAGAGATAACAGATTTAGAAATTCGGGAAATGTACGAAGCCCCGAGATGAGGGGCACAACACAAATTCCAATCTTATAAAAAAATTTCCAGAGAAGAAATTGATAAACTACAATATAAGTTATGTAGAAAATAAATATAATACTAATGTAATTAAAGTAAAATTAGGAAATAATAGTATAATACCTTTATTAATACACAGCGGAGCTGATATCTCCATAATGAAGCAAAATAATGTAAGTCAAAATCAGATAAAATACACACATCCATGTCAGATCAAAGGTATAATAAATGCGCTAATAAAAATTGAACAATATGTGCAGATAAAAATAAAATTTGAAGAAACTGAATTAATACATAAATTCCATATAATAGATGAAAATATAAACATGGTATCAGACGGAATTTTAGACCGTGACTTCCTAATCAAATACAATTGCAAGATTGACTATGAAACATGCGGTTTAACCATACAGACACCAGATCCAACTGAAGACATTCCAATGGAACTTACCTAGCCATTAAATATATGGAATTTAACAATTCCAAAAAGGTCAGAGATCATTGCAAACATAAAAGTAGACATACTCGTATATGAAGATAGTTTAGTTCATGCAGGCGAAATAGGAAATGGGATAATGATAGCAAGCACGCTAGTTCCAGCAGTAGGAGTGAAACCCATAAAAATAATAAATACTACAGACAAAGATGTCCATATACCGACTTGTCGCATATTCACTCAACCGCTAAAATATTTTAGAATCAGCTTTAAAAAGTGAAATAAATACAGATGGATTAGATGAACATGCTAGAGAAGAGGTATTAAATATATGTAACAAATATAAAAACTATTTTTATACGTAAGGAAGAAGACTCACAACCAACAACTTTTATAAACAACACCTGAACCTAATAGACAACACACCAGTATACATCAGAAACTATAGATTACCTCATACACATAGGATAGGAGAAATAGAAAACCAGGTACAAGAATTAATAAATGAAGATATAGTAGAGCCATCATTCAGTCCATACAACCACTACTAATAGTACCAAAGAAAACGACTGATGGAACAGCAAAATGGAGACTCGTTGTTGATGTTCGATCTCTAAACAAAAAAATTATAAATGACAAATTCCCACTCACACGTTTGGAAGATGTATTAGTCAAACTGGTAAAAGCTAAATATTTCTCTACTTTGGATATGACTAGCTCTTTCCATCAAATACCACTAAAAGCAAAATCCCGTCCCCTAACAGCTTTCTCTACACAATCTGGACATTATCACTTTAAACGTTTACCATTTGGACTCAAAATAGCAACCAATAGTTTTCAACGATTGCTATCAATTGCACTAAGAAGACTCCAAGAATCAGCTTTTCTCTATGGTGACGACATTATAGTCTTTGGTTCGAGTCTAAGAAATCACAATATAGATCTAGAAAAAGTACTCAGTAAACTGCAGAAATGCAACTTAAAATTGAATCCAAGCAAATGTAAATTTCTAAAAACAGAAGTCATTTATTTGGGACACCTCATAACATCCGAAGGAGTAACTACGGACCCATCAAAGCACAAGGAAATTGAAAACTATCCTAAACCTGCAAATGCTGACGAGACACGAAGATTTGTGGCATTTTGCAACTACTATAGGAAGTTTATAAAATACTTTGCAGAGATATCTCGACCACTAAATCAATTATTATAGAAATCACAACTATTCGTTTGGAATGAAAATTGTGACAAAGCATTCAACACATTGAAAGAAAAACTAATATCTCAAGAAATATTGGCTTATCCAGATTTTAATAAACCATTCATTCTGACAACTGATGCATCACAAACTGCACTAGGAGCAGTCCTATCACAATAGACCTCTTGTCAGTCTATTCACTCATAAGAATTCTTCATCAAAATGAACAAGAATACGAATAGACCTAATGGATTATGATTTCGATATAATATTTAAACAAGGAAATATGAACACGAATGCTGATGCCCTTTCAAGAATACACATCGATACACAAAAATTAATAAATATGATACCAAAAGTAGAATATGATACCATCACCAGAGCAGCTAAGAAAATAACAGATACCAGTAAAAAAGATATAATTTTGACCAACAATGAACAAAAAGATGAGACAACCAGAGAAGTGTAGCCCGATCACCCTCATATTTGGGAAGCTAAATCAATTTCAGATACAAGACGACTAAAAAGATTAAAATTTGAGTCAAATGCACGAGCTAAAAACATCGACATAAGAATGGCTCCAAAAGAAGTTCTTGTGATAGTTAACATTAAATTTTTATCAGAGTTCAAATTGGTTCTGAGGAAGTTAATATCAGCAATGCGAGAAAATAATATAAAAATGATAGCGCTACAAAATAAAGAGTATATACGAGTATATAAAGATATAAAGGTTAACCAATTTAAGCATGCATTTAATGAATTAAAGGAAAATAAAGATCTGCAGATCATATTATATCAACCACCATTACGGATAAAGAAGAAAGATGAACAGCTACAATTAATAAAAGAACATCGTAATGACATAACTGGACGACATATAGGTATCAGAAGATGCTTAGCGAAGCTAAAACAGAAATACATTTGGAAGAATATTGGACGCATGGCTAAAAACTACGTAGACAACTGCGAAACTTGCAATGAAATAAAAATAACAAAGTACACAAAGCATAAGATGTGCATGACAGCCACACCAAATACATCTTTTGAGATAGTAACAATGGACACAGCAGGACCACTCAGACCATCCAATGGATTTCGATACATTTTCACCATCCAATGTGAACTAACAAAATTCTTAGTAGCAATACCTTTGGAGAACAAACAAGCAACATCAGTAGCAAAAGCAATAGTAGAAGACTTCATACTAAAATATGGATGTTTTAAAACTCTAAAAACTGACAAAGGCACAGAATTTACCAATGATTTACTACAACAAATATGTAAAAAACTCCACATTGAGAAAATAATATCAACAGCTCTCCACCATGATAGGAATCGTTGAACGAAATAATTGAGTGCTGAATGACTACCTAAGACCACTACCACAAGAAGACAACTGGGCAGAACTACTACCCTTCTACACTTACTGTTCAGTCACACAGAACAGATCAACAATTGCACTTTATATATATTTTTTATCAGTACAGCGAAAATGCACCATTGACAGAAACCAGCACACGCAAAACCAAAATTTCATATTATCAAGGCCAACACTTGCTTGTTGAACTCATTCCCTTCAAAGTAGCTGCCCAGTGCATTGACTTAGGCGATCATATTTCACTTGGTTGCAATGTGCGCTAAATTATGTATGGGAATGATATAATGATGTTGGCTCGTGTTTGATTATTGACAACGGTGCAGTTTTGTCCGTCACTTTATTGTTAATTATATTTAAACCAATCAGCATAAAATTGATATAAATAATTGTACAATTCCAATAAAGAATCAGAATCACCTTAACTGCCTAAGTGTTCTCAATTGAAGTTATACGGTTTCAAGTGACCTATAACATTTCAACAAGTTCTTGGTTTATGTACCAAGGAGCTATCTTCAACATTTGAGCTTAACTGCCTAAGTGTTCTCTATTATAGTTATACGGTTTCAAGTGGCCTATAACATTTCAACAAGCTCTTGGTTTATGTACCAAGGAGCTGACTTCAACATTTGGTGACCCCGACAATTCAATTGAACAACGTCAATCATCTGACATCATGGCTACCTTCGGCGAGCTAGTGGCACTCCAGAAATAAACTGGGGAGGAAATTCAAGGAATCATTAAGAATCTCAGAAAGGACCAAGCTGACAGGAAGACAACCGCCACATATTTCAAGGATCGTTTGTGGCGTCTAAACACTGCATGGGACAACTTTGAAGGAAGAGATAGCAAGCTGAGGACATTAACTGAGCAGCCCTTGAATCATGAATACTTCGCATCGGCCTATTACGATCAAATGAACAAAATAGTCACTGCCCATGTGCAGCTCTTCAATGACGAAATACAAAAACTCGAAGCACTGACTACAACAACATACGTAGGTCCTGCTAAGACACCAGCGGACTCAGCACAGCAACCTGGGATCAGCAACACTAAACAACACGAAGCACTTGGATCAGGACCAGTCAAATACCAATCACGAAAATCTTCAGGCGGTTCATCCAAGACAGAAGGCACCATTGCAAGCACTTTGCGTAAACAGCACGCATTAATGATGTCACTACAACGACTTCTTTCTGGAATCTCAACAATCTCTGAGGACCAATCACGCCAATTCTTTGAAGAAAACATTGCGCGACTTAAAAGATTGTGGAACGAAATTGAAACCACAAACTTCAAAGTATGGGAAGAGTCCCCAGCACCGGAAGAGGAGGGCTACGATTTCAATGCCTATCTCGAGATGGAACACCAGGTGCATTGCCGGCTAATAGAGCTTTCCACAAAATCAGGAAAAAGGAAACTTCCAGAAGTAGTTGAGCAACAAGCCTTCCGGTTACCACAAATCACCATACCTAAATTTGATGGTGATTACTTAAAATGGAACCAATTCTACGACATATTTACAGAAATGGTTCATAAATCGCCAATTTCACCAGTTCAAAAAATGTGGTACCTGAAGGCCAATTTGGCGGGAGAAGCTGAGCGGGTAATCAGGCATCTCACATTGACTCAATACAATTATGAAACAGCATGGAAATTGCTCCAGGAGAGGTACAACAACAAGAGAGTGCTAACTTCCACTTTGATTCAGCGAATACTAGGATATCCAAGTCTCTCATCTGACACAGCATCGTCGACAACTATAAAAAATCTCCACGATGCTGTACGCAAAAGTCTGCTGGCGCTCGAAAACCTAGGCGTATCTACGTTATCTTGGGATCCATTGCTGCTGCATCTTCTCATCAAAAAACTAGATCGCCAAAGCCATATATTATATGAGCAATCATTGGAAAGTCCTAAGCAGCTACAAACTATTGATGACTTCCTGCACTTCCTCGAGAACCGGTTTCAATCTTTAGAGGCTCTCGGGGGGAGGGAAAGACAAAACGCAACAAGAGCTATAGCATCGGTAGCAACAGCTTCCACTTGCAGCTATTGCTCGGGCAAGGACCACCCCCTGTACTATTGCAAGGGATTCTTGCATTTATCTGCGGTAAATCGATTGAATTGGGCTAAAAAACAAAGGCTCTGTTTCAATTGCCTTAAAAATGATCACACTTTACGAGACTGCAAATCTCGGAGCTGCACCAAGTGTAACAAAAAGCACAATTCATTGTTACATTTGGAATCGAAGGATCCAGCGCCAACAAACAGCCAACAAATAGCAAGATCAAATCAACAATCCAGTACAGAAACTAAGTTGACTGCAACCAATTCTTCGATAACATTAGCTGCAGCTAACACCTTGGCGGCCTGCCAGGGCCATGTCTTATTAGCAACAGCTAAATTCAAAATCACAGCAAATAACGGACAATCTGGTGTTTTCAGGGCAATCTTGGATTCTGGGTCAAGATCAACCTAGTAACTGAGCGACTCATTAAGAAATTTACTATTGCTCCAACCAAGGCTGCGTTAAGCATTGAAGGCATTGGTCAAATAGTGAAGACTGCAACTCAACGGGTCAACGTGAAACTATAATCAAGAACAGGCCATTTCGAAACCAGACTAGAGGCTTTTGTACTACAAACAATCATTCCAGCTCAACCAGCTCAACAAATAGACGTCGCATCATGGTCGATTCCTGAAAACATACAATTACCTGACCCGGAATTTAACCAACCAGGAAAAATCGATGTTCTCCTGGGTGCTGAGTTCTACTTCAGCTTAATGGCAATGGGCCAAATCCAACTATCCACTGATCTACCAGTGCTACAAAATACATCATGGGGCTGGATCATAGGTGGAAAGAGCAAGGGTGAGTCGACAAGCACTGCAACCTGCGCGGTTTACAGTGAGGACGAAGTATCAACCAACGAATTGATAATGCAATTTTGGAAGCGTGATGACGCCAGGGAAGCCAATGATAATCTGACGATCGCAGAAAGGCAATGCGAAACTCATTTCATACAAACCGTTCGCAAAAACACAGAAGGCCGATACATAGTAAGACTACCATTTTCCGAAGATCCAAGCACCTTGGGAGAGTCAAAAAATCTTGCATATAAAAGATTCCTGGCAATAGAACGACGTATGGAAAGGAACCCTCCATTAAAGGCACAATACGCCGAATTCATGAGGCAATATGAAAAGTTAGGACACATGAGCGAAATCAACCCCGAAAACATTTTACACCCGCATTACCTCATTCCTCATCACAGCGTGCTTAAGCCAGAAAGCACTACGACAAAGCTGAGGGTTGTGTTTGATGCATCAGCCAAAACTGCATCTGGACTAGCCCTAAATGACATAATGTACACTGGCCCAACGGTTCAAAGTGATTTATTCTCAATACTGTTGCGCTTCCGACTACCAAAATTTGTCTTCACAACAGACATCGAAAAGATGTACCGACAAATCCTAGTCGACCCAGCCGATAGAATGCTACAGTTGATCATGTGGAGAGAAAATGCGAACAAGCCCATAAGGTACTATCAGCTTAATACAATAACTTATGGAACATCGTCAGCACCATATTTGGCCACAAAGTGCCTACAACAGTTAGCAGAGAAAAACATCGGAAGGTTCCCACTAGGCGCACAAATATTACGTGACGATTTCTATGTCGATGATGGCGTGAGTGGCTCAGACAGCCTATCCACGGCTATCGAAATGCAGAAACAATTGACTACACTACTCCACGGTTCAGGATTCAAACTACGGAAATGGTGCGCCAATCATCCTCACCTGCTAGATAGTATATCTACAGAGGATCAGGAAGTTAATCTCGACTTTGAAAACTCCTCGACCAAGACATTAGGACTAACCTGGATGCCAAAATCTGATCTATTCTGTATAAAGGCGGAGTTACCTGATAGTACAACAATAACAAAACGCACTATAATATCAGACATAGCAAGAATATTTGATCCATTAGGTCTCGTAGGTCCAGTGGTCATCACGGCAAAAATATTTATCCAACAACTATGGCAACTGCAGATATCTTGGGATGAACATCTACCAGCAGAAATGCAGACAAAATGGACTACTTTCCGTAGAAACTTAAAGAAATTAAACAACACACGTATCTCCAGGCACGTTTTCAACGGTCAGAAACCGATAACGACAGAGATTCATACGTTCGTAGATGCCTCCGAGAAGGCATATGGCGCTGCAGTTTATCTACGATCGAGGCTTCAAGAAAACAGAATAATTGTTAGACTTTTGTGTGCCAAATCACGTGTCGCACCTCTCAAGGAACAAACGCTGCCTCGTTTAGAATTATGTGCAGCAATGTTAGGAGTCGAGCTAGAATCAAGAGTAAAACGGTATTTACACTTAGCCAACAACACTTCTCATTTCTGGTCAGACTCGGAAATTGTATTATCTTGGATAAATTCGTCATCATCATCCTTGCGAACATTAGTAGCTAACAGAGTAAACACAATCCAGAAACTCTCTAGCGCTCACCAGTGGCGCCATGTATCCTCCAAGGACAATCCTGCAGTCGTCATATCTCGAGGGCTTCAGCCAAATAAACTCATGACTTGCAATATATGGTTCTATGGGCCCATCTTTCTACATGGAATGGAATCACACTGGCCAAAACCATTTTTAACGGAACACCACATTCCAAAGGACTTAGAACAAAAACACAAGGCTGCGATTGTGGCAACCGCAACCACCTGCACAGGACTAGAAGATATCATTTACAACGTGAAGCATGGTAACTCATTTAAAATTCTACAAAGAACCATTGGATATGTTCTAAGATTCATTAAAAATCTAAAACTGTCACGAGATAAACGTTCATCACAGAAATCTTTAACTTCTGAGGAGTTGGACGCATCATTAACGATCAAAGTAAGAACCATACAAGCCTCTGAGTTCGAGCATGAAATCAAACAATTAAGAAAACACATTGGAATCGACAGAGCCAGCCCACTCAGCAGCTTATCCCCTTTCATAGACGACAATGGCGTGCTACGAGTTGGTGGGCGATTAGCTGCATCAACTTTATCATATGATGCTAAACATCCAATGCTGCTTCCATACAATGACCCAATTTCAAAAATTATACTTGCCATGATACATGAGAGTAATTTGCATTGTGGTCCACAGACCCTGTTAGCAGCATCTAGGCAGCGATTTTGGGTCATAAAAGGAAAGACAATGGCACGAAATATTGTGCAAAAATGCATTCGCTGCACCAGAGCCAAGCCGAAGCTATACAAGCAAGTGATGGGAAACCTGCCTTCAACCAGAGTCACTCAAGCACGACCATTCGTCAACGCCGGTGTCGATTATTGTGGACCCTTCTGAGTACACTACAAGATCCGTGGAAAAAACCACATAAGGTTTACATCGCCGTCTTCTGCTGCTTTGCCACAAAGGCAGTTCATTTAGAGGTAGTCAGCGATTTAACTACCGAAGCCTTCATTGGATCACTAAAACGTTTTACGTCTCGTCGTGGTCGATGTGATACCATATACTCGGACAATGCAACCAATTTTGTTGGAGCTAAAAATAAACTAGAAGAGCTAAACGACTCCATTTTTGCCAACGACTCTCGGGAGAAAATCATTAAAAGTTGCAGTGATCGTCGAATAAATTTCAAATTCATACCCCCTAGAGCTCCACACTTTGGGGGCTTATGGGAGGCTCCCGTCAAATCAGCGAAACATCTATTGCTTCGGAGCGTTTCAACAGCCTCGCTCACGTATGAAGAGCTTGAAACCGTTAGCGACGATTATCCCTATAGCTAAAAAGTCCAATGCTAATGTACCGTCTGATTTCCGTCCTGTAAGTTTGTTGTCGGCTTTATCAAAGGTATGTGAATCTCTCATGGCTGAGCAAATCTCAGAACACGTCAGAAAATTTGACCTTATTTCCCCACTCCAATCTAGTTTTCGGCCTGGACACAGCTGCTCCACTGCTGTTGTTAAAATATTGGATGACATCAGAGAGTCATTTGATATGACACATTTGACCCTGCTTTGTCTGTTAGATTTCTCTAAAGCATTCGATTCTGTAGATCACTCATTACTATGTGAAAAGCTACGGTTGAATTTTGGTTTTTCCAGCTCGGCGGTCCGTATGTTAAATAGTTACTTGGTTGGAAGGTCTCAAAGGGTTAGGGTGGGAAAGAATGTGTCTGCGTTCAGTAATTCAACCTGTGGGGTGCCTCAGGGGTCAGTGCTTGGTCCACTTTTATTAACACTGTTCATAGATGACATTTTCAGTAAGTGTCGTCATGTTACCATGCATGCATATGCTGATGACCTTCAATTGTATTTGTCCAGACCTATGGGTCTCATTGATGATTTATGTGCTAGGGTAAATGAAGACTTGATCATAATAGCAGAATGGGCTATAGCTAATAGGCTGAAGCTCAACTCCTAAAAATCATATGTCCTCCCGATTTCCAAGTCTGGTTACCCTTCCTCTGATATACCAACACTTTCACTAAATGATACAAAACTTAAATTTGTTGAAAAAGTAAAAAACCTTGGATACCACATTAACTCCGTACTATCCTGTGGGGATCACATAAATTCAGTGGTGAGTAAGGTATACTATACCTTACGGAATTTGAGGAGGACTGCATCATTTGTGCCTGCTGAGACCAGAAGGAGGTTGGTACTTCAGCTTATTGTGCCAATCATGACTTACTCAGAGGTTGTTTATGGTAAACTTGACTCGGGTTCCAGGCATAAGTTGCAGGTGGCATTCAATAATGCTACAAGATATGTATATCGTTTAAGAAAGTTTGACCACATCAGTAAGTTTTGCAATCAGGTCCTTGGTTGCAATATTTTTAATTATATGGATGCTAGAAATTGCATATTTCTACATAACTTAATATACACGCGAACACCTAATTATTTGTTTGTAAAGTTGAAGTTTTGTAAATCGAGGAGAAATATGAACCTCTTAGACCCTAATTACAAGTATTTAAACTCGAATAGACTCTTTTTTGTGAACGCCGTCAGGTTGTGGAATTCGTTGCCTTTGGCAATTAGGAGTATATCAAGTAAGCACAACTTTAAGCAAGCAGTTTTTCACTACTTCTCTTAATGCTATTTTCTTTTTTATTTTATTTTATTTTTTTTTCTCTTTTCTGCTTTTCTAATTTATATATAGTAAGCATTATATATAGTAAACAGTATATCAAGTAAGCACAACTTTAAGCAAGCAGTTTTTCACTACTTCTCTTAATGCTATTTTCTTTTTTATTTTATTTTATTTTTTTTTCTCTTTTCTGCTTTTCTAATTTTAGTTTCCTTTTTGTTTATTCATTGTTTTTCTGATCTGACTTTTCCTTATTTCAGAAAAATTATTTATTTTTAAAGTTAATTATTTATTTATTCAATTATTTATATGTTTAATTATTTATTTATCTGATCTTAACTTATTTATTTATCTGATCTAATAATTTAGTTTAATTTAACTTACATTCTTAGTCTTATTTTAAGTAATTTTTGTTATATATAATTCATTGTTATTCGGATACTTCTTGACGCATTTAAAAGACCCTGTCTTATATGTGAACGCTTTAAAATAAAATTAAAGATGCAGCAGGTAATCAGGAAGAATGGCGTTGAGTTCAAAAAATGGAAAAAGATGATTAATTAAAGAGGCGAAGTAATGATACTATAACCAGAACTAATAGCGTTGTTAGGGGTATAATATATAATATATATAGGGGTTGTCAGAAGTCTTTTATTGGAGGAAATGTGGACATGGATGGAGCAGCTCCTGTGAAGACGGCTCACGAAGATCGGGTTGTTGAGGCCAATGTCAGTACAAATTTTATTTTATTCAGTTCGGAAATTCCAATAACCCAGCCGTCTTTTGTCGATACATACACGCGATATTCTAAGATTTGCTAGTAGGTACAATAGTAATTTATATGGACGATATAGTGATTGCCGCCAAAGACGAATATGAAGGGATCCAAATATTGTAATTGAAGCAAGTAAGTATTGAAGCGAGGTATAAAAATGGCTTTCGTATTAAATGGTCTTAATATCAATTCCTAAAAAAAAATATATGCTTTTTAGTTTATATAATCAAAGAGGGAAAAATGGTGCCACCGGAAGAAAAGATGCATGCCGTAAAAAATTTCCGCTTCATTGAAAATTACGCAATTATTGCGAAGCCCTCACATACCTAGTAAGACAGGACGAAAAGTTTCGTATACAGTTATCTGATTGCGATTCAACAGTTAAAGCAAGCGCCAATAAGGTTGCTAATACTGAAATTGTAGAATAATTCAGCTGAGTTCGAAGTACATAAAGACGCGTCGAAAAACGTACATCGAAATACGTACGGCGCCGTGTTAATGCAAAAGAGGGTATGAATAGGGAAACTTCACATCAGAAGAGAGATATTGCATATACGAGCTGGAGGTTTTGGCAACAATTAAAGCTTTACAGAAAAGGAAAATGTACTCAAAAAGACCAATCATTTAAAATTATTACAGACTCGTAACGCCGTCGCCATGACTATGAAAATCCAGGATAGTCCAGATAGGGTAATGAGATGGGCGATGCATTCGCCGGAGTTCGACTACATCGTAGAACATTGAATGGCTACTCGCATGAAACATTGCGATTCCTTGAGCCGAATCACCGTTTTCTTATCAAAGATTCGTCCAAATCAAGCTTCAAAGAGGCGCAAGGTGAAGCCGATTGGTAAAGAGAGTAGTAGAAAAAATATTACAAGATTTTTTTTTTAAATGTGTTGTTCTACAAAGATCCTGCTTGGAAGAAGAAATAATTAGGTTGGCACGTAACCAAGTTCACTGCAAACAACAAAAATTGATAAATTTAGCAGAGGAGGATGGTAGAGTGGTGAAAACAGTATAATAATGCGAATAAAGCAGACAAAAACGAGAGTCGTGAGCCATAAGGAACATTTCACATAGACACGCGGAAAAAATACAACCACATCTTGGTTACAGTCAACGGGTTTTCAAAATTTGTGTGGTTGCATCCAAAAAAATCTATAAGCGCAAAAGAGGTAATCGCTCAGTTTGTGAAAATTCTCGGTAACATTTTGTAAACCGAAACGTATAGTCTCGGAAAAAGAAACAGCATTCACCTCAGCGTCATTTACTTAGTATTGCGTCCGGGAAAATAATCAGCATCTTGTGATACCCACAAGGGTACCTGGAAGAAATGGGCAGGTAGAACATATACACAAAATACTCGTTCGGATAATAGAAAAGACGGTTTATTTCAACCCGAGCTACTGGCATAGTCATATGAATAATATCCAACAAATTATAAATAATGCAGCAGCAACAAGTACAAATGCAACGCTTTTCAAGATTCTCAAAGGCTTGGAAATGCGCATTTCAGACTACCCAGTTATTAGAGAAACATTGAACGAAGTTAAGTTTGAACAGTTCAACACTGAGCGAGATTTAACCCCAGAAAATGTTCGCCAAAATATACAAAAGATTCAAAAAGAAACTTCCATAACATGTAACAAAAACTGGAAGACGAATGAAAGTTTGATGAATACCGTTCAGCGGAGTTATGGTAGTGAACATCTAATTCAGATATACCAAATTTAGCGTCTTCAAAATGCAGTTTGAGACAACCGCAAGCACAAATGGATGGAGTACCCGCGAAAAAGTGACGGCATTAACAGTGTCATTAACAGGTGCTGGTGCTGATGTACTTGTAACTGTCTCAGAAAGTGAGTGAGACTGTTATGAAATCTTGATGAATGCCATTCAGCGGAAGTATTGCAGTGAACATCTTAAGATGTACCAAGTAGAGCTACGAAAATGTGTTCAGAAGAAGGGGTGAGTCTCTACAACAGTTTACGGCGGAAGGGGAACATTTGGCACAACTTGCCTATCTAGGAGAACACCAGCGTATATGGCATTCGCGATGTGGAGATAAAGCCTTAAAAAATAACATATCCGAATAGTGAGACCTTAGCTAGCGCCTTGACATCAGACACAGCAGCCTTGGTATGCCACACATTATGCAGAGCCCATCAGCTACAAGTCGAAAGTGGACACAGTTTCACGGGTATGTCCTTTACCTGCGATGAGGATGGATCCATGGCTCATAATTGTCAGTTGGGACTCAAACTTTCGCCGGTAAGACCGGAAAATCAAGTAAGATTCCGAAAGAGGGAATCGGAAAATGTTGCTATGCTGTCGACAAACTAAATGGAGTCAGTCTCGAAGGGCATGATCTAATTCCCACAGCATATGGCCGCAGAATCATCTTTTCTCAGATAGCACGGAAAATCAACAGCTTAATTGTAAACAGTGTAAAAAACGCGATAAAAATTGTAGTAATATTGAATATAGGCGCGTCACATTCCATAATCAGAGGGGATCTCGTTCGAGGAATCGAGACGCTTCTGGGAATAACATTGCGTACGGCAACTGGAGATGATGCACTCGTCCTTGGAAAAGTTACACGAAAAATCACTATCGGCACCTCAACAGTAAAGCACGAGTTTGTAGTAGCGAAAATTCCGGACGAACTGATCTTATTAAATAGCCAAATGTTAATATACGAACACCGAAATACCGTTATCCGTTGACGAGAATAAGTATGGAAGCGTCACACAAGCCACTGCATCGCGGTGGACAAAAATCCCTCCAGAGTAAGACAGTCATATTGGCGAAAATGGACGGATATATTGACATCATTATTGGAAAGGCTCTCATAGTAGAACATCAAATCCTAATAGTGCCCACAAGAGTGGTCAATCTTGCAAACTCCGCTAGAACCATAAAGAGAGGAGAGGTAATTGGAAATTGCCAGGTAATTTGGAAATTGCTAGGTAATTTGGAAATTGCTACGTAATTTAGAAATGGCCAGGCAATTTCAGCAATTGTAAATAGAGAGAGAGACATATTTAAAAGGTAATGTACGATCTGAATAAAGAATGGACTGAAGAGTGTGCTGAAAAAGGTAAAAACGAATTCATAACAAAAATAGTGAAACACGCAATCAACATTGGTGATACCAAACCCACTCGTCAAGAGTCAAGAAGAGTGCGTCTGAAGTGATTGTGTTGATGAACGAAGTGCATTAGAGCAACGTTATTTAGCCATCAGCAGCTATTCGAGTTCTCTCGTAGTATTACTTAAGAAAAAGAATGGCTCCATTTGTTTCTGTGTAGACAATGGAAAACATAATGAGGTAACGAAAAAAGATAGTTAGCCATTACCTCGCATCGATGATATCTTAGACACACTTTTGGGTTCAAATTGGTTCTTGCAAAGAAGATATTGGCAAGTGGCAGTAGACACAGATGACAAGGAAAAGACAAGATTCAATGTCGGTGATGGACTATGGCTATTTTCGGGGATGCCATTCGGATTGTGTAATGCTTAGCTACATTTGACCAAATAATCGAATATGTGCTAAACATTTTCTACAGGAAAATGTATCTGGTATATCATTATCCTTATGGTAATAGACTTCAAGGATCACTCAAAAAATTTGGAAGAAGTGTTGATGCGATTGGGAGCCTAGGGGTTGAAGCTGAGCTCAAAGAAATTCTCGTTATTCAAGAGGGGAGTCTTGGAAATAAAGTTAAACCTGAAGGGGTACACACAGACTCAAATAAGATAGTCTTAGTAAGGGAATGGCCACCAACCAGTAGTTGGCATGACCTGCACATATTAATGACGCTTTTTTCCAAGATTGGCAGACTTGCTTGGTAGTTTGAATGTATTAACTAGGAGTAATTGACCTTTTCAGTGAAAAACGTACAGGAGAAGCCATTCAACAGCCTGTGAGAGCTGTTGTGTACAGCTCCGATCCTTGCCTTCGAGGTTTCCTGTCCCAAGTTATTAACAGACATGAAAGAGAAATAGCTTTCTTTAGCGAGATCTTATCAAAGCCTGGGGGAAATTATTGAGTAACACGGAGAGAACTTTTACAGTAATCCAGTGTGTGAAGTATTTTAATAATTATTTGTATAGACAAAAGATGGACACACCACGAATAACTTGATTGTGGTAGCCAAGGCAAGAATAAGCGAAATTCTCAAGGAATACCTGAGTGGACCTAACGGAGGACATTTGGGAATAACAAAAACAGTAGAGAAAATTAAAACACGATTTTATTGGGTTGGTTGCCAGCAATCGGCAGTTGTGAAAAGTGTACAGCTGCCAAGGGACCGAGCCGTCGCAGTCAGGGGAAAATGCATTTATACAATATGGGAGCGCCATTTGCGCGCATTGCAATGGACATCGCAGGTCCGTCTCCAATTATTGATACCGGCAACAAATATGTTCTCGTCGAAATCGACTATTTTAGTAAATGGCCAGAAGTATATCCCATCCCCGATCAAGAAGCTAAGACCGTTGCAGATGCATTTATCAATAATTGGGTCTGCAGATTCGGAGCTCCCCTTGAATTGCACTCGGATCAAGGCAGAAATTTCGAGTCAACCATATTCAGGGAAATAAGTGAATTGATGGACATTCGCAAAACTCGCACATCGCCTTTGCACCCGCAATCCCATGGAATGGTAGAAAGATTTAATTGTACGCTTTAGGAACACCTAAGGAAAGACGTGGACAGAAACCAGAAAGACTGGGACCAACACATACACCTGTCCCTAATGGCAACTCACGATACAACATCTACAAAACCAACTAAGGCTATTTTCGGTTTGATATAAGATTACCTGCAGAAATTCATGGAAACATTAGAAAGCGCATACAACTGGTGAGTGATAAAATGAAAGCCAGATATGATGTACGAGCAAACTCTAAGGGAGTTCAAGAAGGGCAGCTAGTTATGCTTCATAATCCGCAAACGAAAAAGGTATTATCGCCAAAACTGCAAACACACTGGGAAGGTCCTTATAAGATGATAAAGAGGATCAACGTTGTAGTATATCGCATCCATTTGGCGAGAAATGTCAGGAGCAAAAGGAAAGTCGTTCATTTGGAAAGGCTATATTCTTATAACGGTTGCAGTACTATCCTTGTTCGGGACGAACAATATTAAGTTGAGGGCAGTGAAACGTGATTGCATACCGAAACGTGATTGCATACTTTCAGGATCCCATCTGGAGTTGGAGAATGAGTGCACCGTGTGTATATAAGTCAAGAACACCTGGTCGATAATGTAAAGAATGTTCTCGAAAATAAAAACATCCTTCGAGGTGAATATAAGATTCTAGAATGATCCAGAAATTTCTTGAATAGCGTCGAATTTTCTACTTCAACCATTCCAAAGCTATAAAAATCACCAGACTATTCTAAGTCGTACGCAGTTGAGCAGAGATCGTGACAGTATATACATAGTGATATACTCGCGAAAAAGTGGCGGCATTAACCGTGTCATTGAAAGGTGCTGCTGCTGATGTACTTGTAGCTCTCTCTGAAAGTGAACGGGACTGTTATGAAAGCTTGATGAATGTCGTTCAGAGGAAGTATGGTAGTGAACATCTAAAGTCGATGTGCCAATAGAGCTACGAAGACGTGTACAGCAGAGTGGTGAGTCTCTACAACAGTTTGCGGCGGAAGTGGACCGCTTGTCCCATCTTGCCTATCCAGACCAGAGTGGAAGAGAACTCCTTCCCCCGACAAATGGGGTCGTTTTAGCTTCAAATCGGGATCGAATCGATCCAACAGCTCTGCATAATATGCCTCGGTGAGCGTTTTACCAATTTCCAGGTAATCGAGAAAATTACGTCGCGCGCTTCCAAAATAAAAATCACCATGACATTGTTGGCCATAGGCCCGCCTTGGCCTTCTTTGGCGTGATTCACCTGGAGAAGGTCACTGTCTCAACTGCTGTATTGTGATAAATTCATGTTTCGTCCACGTTTACGAAACTGTGCAAAAACTTAATCGAATTCCGATTGAACATCGCCACGGTGGATTTAGCGACCACTTCTGGTATAGTTATCTCCATTGGGCGACCAGAAAGCACGCCGTCATTTGTGCTGGTACGACTGCACCGAAATTGAGCAAACCAGTGGTTCCAATCGACGGTGATTTATTTCAAGCTTTTGTTTGTTCTGCGTGGTGGTTTTCTGCGTACAACCTATTGTTTAATGAGCACACGAAATTGACTTGCATCCATTTTTTTATAAAAATTCTCTTAGGCGTCTGTTTCAAATGGCTATCGCAACAAAAGTATCTGACAGATCTGTTAGAAAATTACGATGCTTCCTTTTGAGGTATGCTTCTCGACAAGCAAAACATTGGCTTTGCGGCGACAACCCCATCTGTTGTAATTTTGAATTTATTGACCCAACTTTGTATATTGATGAAACTGTAGGTTTGTAAATGTTCCTTTTTATACTCTCCAATCCATACACATCGATTAATTAAAAAACACATCTTCTAGATTTTGCAGCGGTTTAGTATTACTTGAATGTTTATGGGGAGATTTCGGAGCATTAGGAATGGTTAGCATATATGTAGAATTTTGTCAGTGCATATATTCGGGTTTTGGTTCAAAGGGGAATACTACAAGTATTTTCCGCACACACAACTCATATTTTAACATGCAATCATCCCCGATATCCCACAGCCTAAAAAGGTAACCACCTCCCATGCTAAATTCACTAACAAACACAGCATACGAGTATAACAAAACATTTACGGACCAGACGATCGGACCAATACGAGTAAATGTGTTAAGGAGCACAGAAACGTAAAGTGTTATACTAATCACTACGACGGCCTAATAAATCACGCAAACCCATTTACATCAAGAGGGAGAAGTGCAGCTATAATAAAAAATGCACCAACAAACAGCAAGCACTCAAACTAAACCCACCGATCCTTTACAACAACAACAAAACTACAGCGACAGAAGGCGGAACGGGGAGAAACACGAAAGAGCATCACACACGCCAAAGTAGGCGGAGTAACTAGATTTACCTCGTACCTTTACCTTGACGTGGTGGTAGGGCTTGTGTGCGCCGCTGAAGGGCTGGGCTGTGCCATCGGACTGCTTATGCAATCTGGTAGGTTCACCCATGATGGAGAGGTCCTGGGGCGTCGTTAAACACCCCCCCCTAAGCCGGGATAGCACGCGTCCATCGGCTTGATGTTTGCAGTTAGGGGTTATCATACTGCTTTCTAACGTCGCACCTAACTGATACCTGCCCGCCTCAGTGAGTAACCATGTGCTTACCGTGTTACTGGGGGCTATGACACGGCGAACCTTCTTTCCGCCACACTCGTGGGATTAAATATGGAAACACCAAATTTAAATAAAATTAATAAACTAGCAGGTACACATTCTGCAACTCAACTGGCGAATCAGGTGGAACGTGATTTTCTCAATACTGAGCGACACGTTATAACTCCTAACCGGAGAGGACAGACGGAGGGCAAAGGTAACAGATATAACAACTCTGCGCCTGCGCCACGACGGCAACTGTACCCGTGAAGCGGAAGGAAACATGGGAAACTGTGGATGCTAAGGGTGCTTCGACATCCAAGGCCACAAATACACACGAAATCGACGAGTACTGAATAGACGAGGCAGCTTCCCGGCTTCGGCGCTGCCAGGAAAAGTACAGGTTTGCGTGGGGCGGGTACTAAATGGTATCTACGCTATCTCAACGAGGGCTTAACGCCCGAAGAAACCAAACAGAAACTGCTCAATCGCGCTAAGAGCACATCTGACGTAAGGAAAAGGGGCGCTATTGAAATCAGTCCAACTGAGGCAACTCCGCCAAAAAAAAGCAGGGCTTGTGATACTGCACCAGGGGTTGCTATGAAGAAAAGTTTACCAAAACCTGGGCCGAAAGCAGAGGCGGCCACCAGGAACGCGGGTGTCAGTTACGCCAGCGTCACCAAAGGCGTTAAGCTGGCTGTAATACCAAAGTCCTTCCCGGAGTTCATCCTTTCGCGTGAGGAGCAGGGGCAACTCGAAATCTTATTTATGGACGAAATGTTCAAGGGTTCTGAAACCGAACTGGAATTTGAGGGCATCCACTTTCGACCAGGCTTCATCCTGATCGATTGTTCCACCGATGCGGTTGCTGAATGGGTGAAGACGACGTTACCCAAGATATCTGGTTGAAAGTGGACAAAGCTAACGAGATGCTATCCCTGGTGTACATCTGATGACGGTATACATTCTGCGAGCAGCTGGGAACGACGACAAGAAACTCCTCGATTTGATGGTAACTCAGAATAAAGCGCTGAGCAGCAATCTCTGGAGAATCTTCAGTAGCAAGGACGAGAAGAACTGCAAGCTGTTAACGATCGGCATTGATGACCGATCGCTTGAAGGGATCAAAGCCAAGGATTGTAGAGTGGCCAACAGATTTGGCAAGATCCCCGTCCATCTACACAAAGGACGTGTAATAGGTAATCCTCCAGTGGCCACAACAGAGCAAAACTCATCCGACGCAGAGGAGATACTAATAGAGGTGGCAGAAGAAAGAAGTTGTCAGGAGCGAGAGGCCTGCAGCCGAAGTCAGTGTTCTAGCTGTCGAAAGCGAAGACATCAAAGCCATCAACCTAGCAGCGCTAAAACTGACCGCCGAAGTAGAAGACTCCGAAAAAGTACTCCTGTCAGACATCGATGATGCCCTGGCAGCGTGCGATGCGAAGGAGAAGCAATGCAAACAATAACGCGGAGATGGCCAGCATTAGAGTTGCTCAAATTAATCTCCATCATGCGAAGGCCGCCTCGGCAGTCATCGCTAGAGCAACACTCAGTTCCAACCTGAGCATAGTGCTGGCACAGGAACCCTGGGCATTCAGGGGTCAAATCAGAGGTTAGGTTGCATCTGATACGCAGGTAATATAGAATATCAGGTGTGATAACCCAAGAGCCTGCATAGTACTAATGAAAAATATGAAATACTTGTATCATCCAGAGTTTCTCTCTAGAGATCTTGTAGCGGTGCAGATCCCGATCAACATCAACGGGTGTATACTTGAAGTTGTATTTGCATCAGTATACCTACCACGGGAAGATACTCGGGTCCCACCCGAGCTTGTCTACAAACTGTTGGAGTACTGTGAAAGGAAGAAGCAACCTCTAAAACTTGGATGTGACGCCAATGAGCATAATTAGGTATGGGACAATACAGACACCAACAAGCGGGGTGAGTAACTTCTTGAATTTATCATTAGTAATAAATTAGAAATTCTCAATGTGGGTAACACACCCACTTTCGTAATTAGCGTACGGAAAGAGGTCTTAGACATAACCTTAGGAAATACCTGGGGCTTTAGTCTTGTTAAGAATTGGATAGTATCCAACGAACCATCAATGTCCGATGATAGAATACTACGATTTGACATAGAGGGGTTGCAATTAACGCTAAAAACTTTAAGGAATCCGAGGAAAACAAACTGGGAAAAATATCTAAACAATCTGACTGCAAACCTAACGCAACTAGAATTAGGAGA
Source organism: Clusia tigrina (assembly GCA_920105625.2). Lineage (NCBI taxonomy): Eukaryota > Metazoa > Arthropoda > Insecta > Diptera > Clusiidae > Clusia > Clusia tigrina. Next base: position 144,093,719 of record OV050030.1, on the reverse strand, counting down.
CTGCATCAGAACCGATTGGGTGTTTGGTTAGGTTGGAATACGGATTTGAGATGATTTGCAATCGCTGAGGCTTTCTCTTCGTCACTTCTTGCCCAAGTTCCATTATTTTGCCTGAGTGGTGGATGACAGTCTTTAGGAGTTTTTATATTTTTATAGGCTTTCCATAAAGAGTAGTTAGTATTTTGTGTTGGAGTTAGCGTCTCAGTATACTTTTTCAAACTGTTCTCTAGCTCGCAGTTCAGTGCTTCTCGGAGGCGTTTTTTTGCTAATGCTAATTTCTGCTAGGCGTAGGGTTATCTATTTTGTTGCCAATCTCTTCTTAAGCGCCTTTTCTCCTTAACGAGACTATCGATAACTGCAGATGTTGTGCGAGTTGTTGCGGGGCGGGATAATGAGGCTGCTGGAGATGAGTGTGATATAAGAACTGCGTTGATGGCCAAAAGTGCCGACTCAATATGGCTTGCACTCTTTAGTCGAGGACCAATGTTTATATGACTACTTATATATTGACAGTACCTGGGCCAGTTTGTTCTTTTGTTGGTTAGGTGACCTGTTTTCTTATCCAGTTGAGGTTGTTTATGTAGACAAACGAGTATAATAACTGATGAATGATCAAAAGCGAGCTCTAAACACGATTGTGCAGATAACAAGTTACGATCAATAGCACTGGTTATTCCAAAATCGATGAGGTCGGGCACTTTTTAAGAGTCAGACGGCCAGTATGTCGGTTGTCCTGAAGACACGAAGTCTAGGTTAGAACACCGATTTAGTAGTGCAGAGAACAATTGTTTGCCTTTGGGATTTATTAACATGGAGCCCCAAAAGGTATGTTTCGCATTATAATCACCTGCTGCCAAAAATTTGGTCCCCAATGATGTGAAGAATTGTGTGAATTGTAATTCAGTCACTGAGTGTCTTGGAAGACAATAGACTGCGCTTAGTACAATTTCTCCTCCCAGCATTGAATACATATTGATGTTGCCTGCAGATAGTCCTTTGCATACTCTTCTAATGCATGATGCTTAAATCTATCTCTTATTAATATACCCGTACCGCCATGTGCTTTATTGTCAGGATGGTTTGTCTTGTAGAATTTATATCCTGATATAACAAAATAATTTTTGTTTGTCAAGTGTGTTTCTGATAAAAGCATAATGCCAATTTCCCTAGTATGCAGGAAGTGTTTAATTTCAAGTTTATGTTGGCTAATGCCGTTTGCATTCTAATGACATATCTAAATATATAGTTCATTGTTTAGATATCAACAATTGCATAAGTTGGTTTTGAGTTTTCAACAATTCGTGCAACATGCTTTGAATTGACTTCATAAATTCTGTCATACAATTTGTTAATTGTGATATCATGGATTCTACATTTTGCATAGGATTTGCAAAGATAGGAATTTCTTCAGATCCAGACTTTACTACGTTGGCATATGATCTTGATGTAGAAGCGTTGTCACTGGTCAGTTGCTTATGTGGTTCGATTGATTTGGCAATCTCTGTGTAATGAAAAGTTGGTTGCTGTTTCTGGTCTAATTTATTTTTGAGTGCTAAATACACTGGGCAGCCTCTGTAGTTTGCCGTGTGGTTTTTCCCACAATTGCTGCATTTTTTTGCATTTATGTTGGATTTGTCAGACAAACACTTAGAGGAATGGTGAGGTCCCCACAGGCAACACAAACAGTGCGTAAGGTACAGTACGGGTTTGTGTGCCCGTATTCTTGGCAATTGAAGCACTGGACAGGTCCTTTTCTTTTGGGTGGTTCTTCAACGGTTATTCGTCTATGAAATAAGTAACGCAGATGGTATATTGGGTGTGTTTCGCTACATTTTAATTTTCTTCCATTCGGTTCAAGTTCTACTTGAAATAGTGGTTGTGGTACTTTGTCTCTGTTTTTAATGTTGAATACCGTTTTAACTTTAAATCCGGCGATTTTTTCGAGAATTCATTGCGACTTACACTATTGTCAATACCTTTAATAACAACTACTAGGCCTTTACTGCTCTTCAACTGATATGTATAGTAGTTTTTACCATTTTTTTCAAGATAGGATGCTATTTTGCGGTAATTGCTTTCATTGTATGTTTTGTAGTTTCGTTTCCTTTATATTCCCATTTGTTATGGACGTTGCGTGGAAATTGTTATTTCCTACAAGACTAGCTACAGTTGCAACTAAATCATTTGAGCATCTCTCTCGCAATGGTGGTGGCTTCGGAGTTTTGGCAATGGAATTGTTTGCAGGAGTTGAGTCAACGTTTTCATTATCTAATAGTGCAAATCTATTCTGACCCAAAGTGTTACTACTTATTTTTTTCGGAGAGGCAGATATATTCGCCGATTGAGGTGTTAGTCTTGCATTTTTTGCTTGTCTTTTATTTCCGTTTTTTTCTGGACTCTACTTTCGTTTTACCTGTATATACCTGTCTATACCAGTCTGTATAGTGGCAACATTTCTTGTCACATTACTTTTTCCACCACCTGTGGCGGGCATGACTACGTTACTTGCTGGCGCAATTGTAGGTGTAGATTCGCTGTTTAACATTAAAGCAGGAGAACATGAACGAGCCCGATTTATTGGCTTGGTTGTTAGGTACAAGTTAGCCTTAGTTATTTCTTTTTTGTTTTTGCAGCAATCTCCAGCAACCACCGTCACATAAGCATTTCTGATGTTTGTAAGTTTATTGATGTTCGGGAAAGTCACTAAGAGTTGAGAAAATAAAGAATTAATAAATGTCTCAAATGCAACTCTGTGGAATTTTAAATTTAAATTAATTAAAATTAAGTATCATCATCACCAATCTCATCTTAGAGTACTGACACACGTGGCAACTCCTGCTGTTGTTGTTTTTTTGGTGCGCACTTTTATTTTTTAATGATGTTGTTTATAAAATACTTTGTGAATTCCACACTTCGCCTTTAATCTGTTCCTGCAGAACAAAATATCACCAAATTATGTAAACAAACCACACCCTCGCATTAGCGTCTATATCGCGAAGTTTAAAGAACGTATTCATTTTAAACACAGTGAACTGAGCAAATTAAACAGAAAGCTATCAAAACTTTCATGACGTGTAGAACTATTGCGGGCAAAAATTGGGGCTGTACAATAAAAAATCCTGCGATGGATATACACAGCAATTGTCAGGCCAATGATAACCTATGGATGGGAAAACTGCATGAGTCAGCAGCCAGTAATTAATACTCTTAGCAAGATACAAAGACTTGCATGTGTATGTATTACGGGAGCTATGCGAATATGTCCAACGGCATCAATGGAGGTACTCTTGGATCTCACTCCTCTTCATAGTTATATCCAATCCCAAGCGAGCTGGGCGATTTTGAGGGTGGCTGGAAACAACACCAGCACAAGTAGTTATCTTAATCAAAGGAATACAGAACTTCTCGTTAAGCAACTTCCTGAAATCTCGATGCCAAAGAACTCTATACCCCCAACGTTCAGGGAAAATATACTCTGTACCTTTAGGTAAGAACACCTCTATATTTCAAACGGAAATATACGCGATAGAAAGATGCGCACTTTAATCTCGAACGAAACTATCGGAACCGCAGAATAGCAATACTGACTGACAGCCAGGCAGCTATCAAAGCACTTAACTCACCAAGTTACATCAAAACTGGTAATGGAGTGCATTGATAAGCTGAATATCCTAGGCCAACTCAATTAGGTGTGGATTCTATGGGTTCCGGGCATGTAGGGATTAATGGAAACTAGATGGCCGACAAACTTGCCAGGAAAGGAGCATCATCTCCATTTGTAGGACCCGAACCATTCTGTGGATTAGGATCAGATAACATCTCCCGTCTTATCTGGGAAGAAGAGGATCGACAAAGAAGATTAAACTGGGAAAAATTACCGGGGTTATCTCATTCAAAATTAGCGCTAGGAACATACAACCCAAAACGCTACGAGGACTATATGATTCTAACGAAGAACAACTTGAGAATCATTACGGGACTGTTAACAGGACATTGTAGGTTGAATTATCACCTAAAAAAAGTGGTAATTTTTCCTGATGTTTTTTGTAGGTTCTGCAAGGACGAGGACGAGACCGCAAAACATGTTTTAGGAACTTGCCCCGCCCTGATGCACAAGAGAAGTTAATACCTTGGCGTATTTATCATACTCGATGACGAACTCAGACACTGTGAAGTAGGACCAATACTCCAATTCATCGAGGGAATTGGGCTAAGTCCACGAAGGGGGCATAATAGACCTTATAGGTCGCAGTGCAACATCCCCTCAACGATAATAATAATAATAACTAGAATTATCTACAACAACAACAATACGACAATAACCACACTACAACCAACGGCAGCGGTCAATCCGCACTGACTGCAGGGAACAACACTGCTGGATAAGTAGGGGTACAATAACGAGGTGGTTGACCAGCAGAAGGTGGCCCAAGGACAATTAGGCCACAACAACAAATTAACACAAGCGAAGAAGCCCAAGGACGATTGGACCACACAACGGTATACTCCCAACAATTAAACGTACTGATTCCGGTGGCAGATTTTTGCTTTATAAGCAGACCAGCCAGGGCAGTAAGGTCTCTTTGATTCGGTACTATTCGACGAATCTACATTGCACCAAGCTTCCTCTGACCACGATAGCGAACATCATCAGCATCTTATACACTGACTATGCTTAGAACTAATATCTACACACGACTGAGCCAGGCGTTTATGGTATTTTCCGACTCACTCTGGGACTACACTACACACGACAGAGCCAGGCATTTATGGTCTTTACAAACTCGCTCTGGGATTAAATACACTACACTGAACCAGGCGTTTATGTTATTTACAAACTCGCTCTGGGATTAAATACACAACACTGAATGATCATTTTATGGTCCTTACCGACTCGCTCTGGGACTTAACTATGCACGACAGAGCCAGGCGTTTATGGTCTTAACTGGAACCAACATATCCACAAGACAGGGCCACGAGTCTATGGTCTTTACCGATTCTCTTGGAGACCAAAACTTCCGACAGTGGACACATAAACAGACCTCTTTAGAGACTAATATATGTAATAGCTAATAAGAAGGCACTACATAAGGGTACTTGAAATTAAATGTAAATAAAGGCATATATGAGTCAATACCTACTATGCACCTTTCTTATAAATTTCTCTAAGCGACCCTGGAATCCGCTGAGTATTTACCCCAGCCAAATTGAGTCGTTACAGTGTAAGTAACTAAATACATTACGACCTGATTCTTTTTGTTGGTGCATTTTATTTGGTTCAGCAAACACCTGACACTCCGCGATACTTTGCTGTATTACTACCACCACAATTGTTTGGTATATCAAACAAGTCAGATTTAATACGAGGATACTGGAATTAATTTCTCGTAAATAATTTGGGTTAGCTTTGTGTCAACAACCTGGATTTTTTTTTTTGGATTAGTGCCTTACTAGTACATTGTTAATTTGCATTTGATTTGTGAATAGTATTTCATTATTGAAGGACTACATTTTCGTTTTATATTTGTATACCGATCCATGACTTGAGCATTTTACAGTTAGATGGGTTTGATATTGAGTTCATTGTGGAGAGGCCTGACAGTGAATTTGAAGGCTGGTGCAGTACGAATTCAATCGTTGTAACATGCTGATTACTTTATGTATTATAATGTTTTAACGCTCTTTGTCGAACGTGAAGATGACTATTCAATTGACAAATAAGCAGAATCGTTGAGTACTTTCATATTAATAAATCAGTTGGAGAGAACGGTATGTGGTCATAAACAATCAAACTCCGCTGTTAGGTGAATCCTTATGTCGCTCAAAATATCATTATATCAAATAACTTTTAAAATATATAGGTTAGGTTGAAGTTTAAAAGTTAATGATGTAATGATATGTTTTGAGTGACATAAGCATTCAAAACTAGGAAATTGTAATAAACCTAACAGCAGATTATGATTGTTTTTGACCACACACAGGGCCGTCTTAAGGGTAGCAAGGGGCCCAACCTAATATTTTACCTTTACTTAGCTTAAAATTATTTAGAATATTTTATTAAATAACTACTACAAAATATTTACGAATACAAGTTTTATTTAGAAAGTTCTTTTGTAATGCACAAAGTCCAACAAACAAATTAATTATTTCTTATAAAATTGATACTGCACAGCACAAATTTAACAACACTAAATAGATGCGTTCTCTTACCGAAGTATATTACAATTACAATTCACAAATAACATTGCAAAAACAACGCACGAATGCTTAAGTAATTCATCAATGTGGAGCTGCTGGCCGGGGCCCAGATCCGAGGAGAACCCCGGCTAATGCCCAGTGTGCCCATGCCTAAAGAAGGGCCTGACCACATACCGTTCTCCTCACTATATCTTTCTTTTCGGAAGCATAGATATGGCAATTTGAAGTGGGGTCCCCAAAGTTCATTATATATCAGGGGGGCGTAGCCGTTATCAGATCTACTCCATTTCTTGTGTATGACTTTGTAGCCTCGATATATCTTTTATATATATATATTTATATATATATATATATATATATATATATATATACATTCATTTGTATATATATATATATATATATATATATATATATATATATATACATTCATTTGTATATATATATATATATATATATATATATATATATATATATATATATATATATATATATATATATATATATATATATATATAATATATATATATATATATATATATATATATATATATATATATATATATATATACAAATGAATGTATGTTTGTTTGTAAGTCGTTAATATAAAAAACTCGCTCAAAAATGTGGTTTAGCTCGTAAGTTATAAAAACGTGGCAATAGAGTGCGTGGATGTAAAAATAACCCCCCCACTTTCTCGTGGTAATTAATGTCAGTGCCCTCAAACTTCTTGCGAAATTTCGCTTATGGGTCTTTTACAGGAACCTATTAAAAATGGTTAGTTAATTGTGGGCGTGGCAGCTGTTACATCAAAAACACACTATGCCTATAACTTTTCTCTAGTCGAGATGCACATTCTGTGAAACTGTGTCAACTTAATCGACCAAATGCTTTGTGATTTATAAACAAAAAAAATTTTTAAACATTTTCGAAAATTTCCAGAAAGGCCCGGAAACTTAAACAAACATGTCTGGTTCACATCTCACTTTTTGATCATCATTACTATCATGGGACGAGTGCACAATTTCCTCACACTCTTTTCTTCATTCTACGATTCTTGATAATTATTCCATCTTATCATAACTTTCTCTCACAGATAGAGGTGCAGAGTTTTTCTGGCTACTCCATACAAGTTTTTCTTCAATATTCTTTAAGAGGAACTAACAGTAGTTATTGAAATATCCTTAAAGGAAATACAATAATATATTATTTTCAATAAAACACAATATACGAGTATATAAAAATGAATGTTTGTTTGTTAGTGACGCTAAGGCTCGAGAACGGCTGGACCAATCTTGATGGAATTGTCAGAGGTTGTTCGTTGTGGATCTGGGAATGTTTAGAAATAAAAAAAACCTTATACTCTTCCTGAAGAAAAGTCGGAAAATTTAAAAATTCCAAAAAGGACTTTTTTCCATACAAAATTTTTTTTCTTTCAAATTCTTTTTCCAATTGTTTCTTGCAAATCTATCGATCTCAAAACATTCGGGAAAGTCGGAAAATTCGGAAAATTCGAAAATTAGAAAAACCTAATCTCACTTTTTGTTCTAATTTTTTTTGTATGTGCGTGGTGTTGCACGCGCACATTTAGTTTCATATTGGTGTTGTAAGCACTGACTGATACTCCAATAACTCAACAGATGGAGCTGTAGACGCTTATTTATTTTGGCAGCTGCGTATATTGTTTGTTCTTTCTGATTTGTTTATTCGAACAGTGCGGACACGGTCAATTGACTTTCTGACATTTTTCCAAATTTTAATTGATTTCTCGAGTTAAATTCATTACATTAAATTGTTAAATTGTTTACATTCACGAAATATTTGATTTTAAATCTGTGGATCATCAGTTTTTGAGTGAAATTATTAACATTTCAAACAAAAAAAGTGAGTTCATTATTTTCGTTTATTTTCATTTCGTTGTTCTCATTTCAATTGGAATTTATTTGTGTTATTTCTTCAGCTGATTTGTAAATTATTTGAATCGTTCAATTTCGGTCGTTTGCTTTCTTTATTTCGGCTTTTTTTTACCTTTTGAATGTAAATTATTGAAAATTATTCCGTGAAAACTTTATGTGTTTCATACAAAGTGATCAATTACAGATTGAAATTTGTTACGATGCCACAAAGAGGTCGCGCTAATATCGGTCGGCGTTCCCGACGTACAACGGACCAACGTAATTATACAGCACGTCGTACGGAAGAGGAAAATGCTGCTGCAAGGGAATCTGCTCGGATCGGAATGATTGAACATCGTGCGCGACAATCACAAGAGGCTCACGAAGCTTACAATGAGCAACAACGATTGAGAAAGAGACAAGTTCGTGCTCAGAAAATTCGTGAAGCAAGAGAACAAGGTTTGGCTGCTCACCAACAACGCCAGCAACAACAACGATTGCTTAATTTGAATATCGAACGTGCAGCCTTTCGATATGAGCCGGACATTGAATGCGGTGCGCACGCATCAGTTCGATTTGGTTCGATCGTCTGTCGTTTGCCCGCAGTACGATGCAATGAAATTTCCTAAAGAACCGGCCGGATTGTGTTGCGCAAGCGGAAAAGTGAAATTACCAGAGTTACTTCCTCCACCAGAGCCATTGCGGCCGTTGCTTTACGGTGAATCACCAAATTCGAATAATTTTTTACAAAATTTCAAGATGTATAACGATTGATTTCAAATGACGTCGTTTGGTGGGGAAATTGTGAATGAACATAATTACAATCCCACATTCAAGGTTAGTGCATCAACAATCTAACACTTATTATCTCGCCAATAAAATACAGAAATTAACATATTTGTCTGCAACTATACAGATTCACGGGCAAATTTATCATCTTGCTGGATCGCTGTTGCCGCATCCTGATCAAGATCACAAATATCTCCAAATATATTTCCTTGGAGATTCAAATGAAGAAGTGAATCGACGTTGTGCAATTTTCAATGCGACGAAAAGAGAAATTGTGCAGCAATTGCCAGAAATGTTGCATGAACACAACGAACTAATTCGATTATTCAAAACTTCGTTAGAAAGGATGCCATCTGATGATCACAGAATCGTCATAAAAGCGGACAAACGACCAGCAGGCACTCATGAACGGCAATACAATGCACCGACGGCCGATGAAATATCAATTGTTGTTGTTAGCGATAATTTAGAATCCCGTGATATTGTTATTAAACGTCGAGCTGGAGATGCATTAGAGCGAATCAGTGAAACTCATCGATCGTATGACTCACTACAATATCCGCTTATGTTCTGCCGTGGTGAAGATGGATATCACTTGAGATACAACATGATCAATCCTGCCAATGGTTAGTAAAAGAAAAACAAACACTCTTGATTATAACTTCATTTTTTGTTAACTTTTAGGTGTCGATACAAATAACAAGGTCAGTGCAATGAAGTTTTACGCGTATCGATTGATGATTCGCGAAGGAATTGACAACCATATCTTGAGATATCGCCGATTATTTCAACAGAATGCAGTTGATGTGTACGTGACGATGGAGACAGAACGGCTCAATTTTATTCGCTTTAATCAGACCAAGCTTCGATCTGAAGAGTATATTCACTTGCGAGATGCGGTCAATAGCGATGAAGATGTGACAAACCTTGGCCGACTCACGATTTTGCCATCAACATACATTGGCAGCCCAAGGTACATGCACGAGTACTCGCAGGATGCGATGACATACGTGCGGAATTATGGACGGCCGGATTTGTTTGTTACATTCACTTGCAATCCAAAATGCCCACAGATAACGGAATTATTGAATCGCGGTCAATCAGCAAGCGATCGTCACGATGTCACAGCACGAGTTTTCAAACAACAGCCACGATATTTGATGGACTTTATCGTAAAGCAACGTATATATGGTGCTGTTAGATGCTGGATGTACTCTGTTGAGTGGCAAAAAAGAGGTTTGCCGCACGCACACATTCTTCTTTGGATGGTGGTCAAGATTACACCAGATCAAATTGATGACATCATTTCTGCGGAAATTCCTGATCCAGAGATAGATCCAGAATTATACGAAGTGGTGAAAACCAATATGGTTCATGGACCTTGCGGACACTACAATCCCACTTCGGTTTGTATGTCTGACAATAAATGCACGAAACACTATCCACGTTCTTTTCTTTCGGAAACGCAAACTGGAAATGATGGATATCCACTCTATCGGCGTCGCTCATCAGACAACAATGGCAGAACATTCAGCATTCAATTTAGAGAAGTGAATATCGAAGTTGACAACATGGTCCGTACCATATTCGCCAATATTGTCTAAGACATTCAAAACTCATATCAATGTTGAGTATTTCAGTTATGTGAAATCTATCAAATACGTTTGCAAGTACGTCACCAAAGGAAGCGACATGGCGGTTATTGGCCTTGAACGAGATGAGATCAGCAAGTATCAAATGGGTCAATACGTGAACTGCAATGAAGCGCTTTGCAGAATATTTCCTTTTGTAACTCATGAGCGTTTTCCGACTGTTGTGCATCTCGCAGTTCATTTGGAGAGTGGCCCAAGAGTGTATTTCAACCCAGAGAATGCAGTGCAGCGAGCGGAAACACCACCAGCAACAACATTGACGAGTTTTTTCTGAACTTTCGCCAGTGATCCGTTTTCGAGAACATTGCTTTATTCGGAAATGCCTCGATATTATACATGGAATGCATCGTCGAAGAAATGGTTACGCAGAAAGCAAGGCCAACCAGTAGATGGACATCCAGGTGTGTTCTCAACTAATGCATTTGGACGAATTTACACAATCCCGAAAAACGACGAGTGCTTCTGCCTTCGGTTACTATTGATTAATGTACGCGGTTCAAATTCATTTGAGTCATTGCGTACTGTGAATGGTATGGTGTGTGCAACTTTTCGAGAAGCATGCCAGCAATTACAATTGCTGGAACATGATAATCACTGGAATCAAACGATGGACGATGCGATAGCTACTTCGCATGCCACTGAAGTTCGCACACTTTTCAGCCTTCGTCACAATCAGTCAGGTTCCATTACACAGTTTCGGTGCATGAAGATTGCGAAGCAAAATAATGACAGATCCAACTTTGAGACGCAAATGATGCGGCGGCATGCCAGGCAAATCCAAAGAATTTAGAAATTCCACTGGATAATTCACGGCTTCGTCTTCATTTTCAACACGATCGATCGATTTGTATGAGCGCAAATCTCCCGGATTTTGACTTTGAATCGTCCAGTTTAAGGCATTAACATCGGTATTTTTGGCAGCTAAAATTGCGCGTGCACTCAACCAATCGTAGTTACGATAATTTTGGCCAATGTTCGGATAAAAATTCGTGATGAGTTCAGCTTTCGTTGAAGTGAATTGACAAATGGCAGGTGGAATTGGTATCAAACCACTGGAAGTATCAACTGGAATTTGCCCATTTCCAATTCTTAGCAGTTCTTTATAGAAAACTTCTGCGGTACTATCCTGTTGCAGGAACACTCGCATATTCATAGTTAATCGTATGTTTTTCACGTACCGCCACAAATACGATGACTTGAGACATGCGTTCAATTCATCCGCTGCTTTTGTTTTCGGAATAACAGGAAGTGTTTGTCGAAAATCGCCTGCTAACAGTATCATTGCGCCACTAAAGCGACGATTATTATTCCGCAGATCTTTCATTGTTCTGTCAAGTGCTTCTAGAGACCGTTTGTGAGCCATTGTGCACTCATCCCATACTATCCCATACTGCAATTCTTCAACACTTTTGCCATAGCTGATTGCTTTGAAATGTTGCAAACCGGTGTTTCATTGGAAGCTTCAGTGCCGAATGTGCCTTTCTTCCACCTTCTAGTAGAGTTGCAGCAATCCCAGTAGATGCGAGAGCCAACGCAATGCTATTTTGAGATCGTATTGTTGCCAAAATCAATGATATCAGGAACGTTTTTCCAGTTCCACCATGTGATGTCTACAAGGCAGCCAAAAAAGTTCTCTATTTAAGGATTTTTCAAGTAACGTGCATGTACCTTTCAAGCGCCCAGTATTGACCGCAGTTGTATCGAACACAATGCATTTAATGTCTCTTTTTAGACCCCATTTGGAAATACAATTATAAACAGCATCGGCTTGTTCTGTTCCTGAACCACATTTCATTGCAGGTATTTCCAACAACTGTTCCATCTCTCCACTAGATATGACTATAGGAAGTCTATCAACATTTGCATTGCCGGTTAATGCTGGTAAAAGTTTACCATCCCAATGTAATGTTATAATGTCTTGTTTATTCAATTTAAAATTCTTTTGTAGTTCCAACGCTCTTTTCTTACGCATCTTTTCTCTTGCCATATGAATTGAAGATCTATTAATGATGTAGTCAGCAATGTCTTTTCCTAATGATTGCAATACAGCAGAAATAATGTGAACAGCATTTCTGTTACTTATTTTGCAATAATCTAATGCAATAGCTAATTTTGGAGTAATAATTGTTTGTTTTACTATTGCATTTTTTGAGCGAACTTTAACAATTTCATCGTGGGACTCTGTGGCTTGAAAACTTTGAACACTTTCAGATGATGACTGAAATTGCACGGTTTGACCTTGAACATAAAAAAAAAAATTACATCTATTATAGAAAAGTTCATTAATAATCTAAGTTCAGTATTAATCTTACTTATAATATTTTGTTCACGTTTATTACGTTCAACTCGCTTTAACTTAATCTGTTCGCGGTGTTCAGCTTGAATCTCCATTTGAAGTGTCTTATAATCAATTCCGTACATATGTCCTGGTCGACCTTCCTGCCTCTGGCTTATCAAGAATGCTTTATCTTCCTCCACAGTTATTAATTCTAAGGCATTTGCATGCGCCACGTCAAAAATTTGTTCTTAGCTTTCAACCCAGGTCTTTTCTTTGTTTTTCTGGTTATCTGTATTTCTTCCACAACTTTTTTTTAAATTCGTGCATTCTGTATGTCATTTTTCCAGTTTTTCAATGCAATGTTGCTTTTCTCTTGTGGGTATGCGCGCTTTTTCCCAAAAAATCAAAAGTTCTTCAATAACTAACTTAGCACTTTCTCGTAAACTCATATTTACAACACGCCAATTAAAAAACAACACCTTTATTACTTCTTTTTTTGAAGGTAACTTGGAACCCGTAAGTTGATTAGAGGCATAGCCAATCAAATAATATTTTTCGCGTAATGATCTTGCACTCATTTTAGTAATCTTATTTTGTCAGAACAATAGGAAAGAATAAACTCGAATGAATTAATCATGAAATAAATCACAATTTTTGCTACGTTTCTTTTGCTTCAATGGAAAATAGCGGTACTTGCTTTTTGTTAACATTATTGCTTGCTCATTTTTTGCGTATTTAACATAAAAATTATTTTGTTTTTTTCATGTGTTGCACAAAATTTTTTTTCCATTCAATGGCAGACGTCATTTATTCAAGTCGCGTTTATAACGTTTATTTTAGGGGGGAAGGGGGGTATAAATGATTTGAAATCTTGCTGCCTTTTGACTAGAATTAAATTAAATAATTTTAAAATCAAAGGTACAACTTATAATAATACCATTTTAGGCTCAAAAGACATTTTAAAAATATATGACCAAAATATCAATATAGTTCATACTGTAAGGCTTATATAAAACTTTGAAGGGCGTGCGCACGCCCAAAACTTAACTTATCGCTATGAAATTTTTTTGTAATTTTTTTTTCATTAAACAGAACCGATTTGGGGGGTGAGACTTAAAAAATTTGATAAAAAAAATGTTTCCATATAACAGAATGTCACGCTAATATATATATATATATATATATATATATATATATATATATATATATATATATATATATATATATATATATATATATATATATATATATATATATATATATATATATATATATATATATATATATATGTATATATATATGTATATATATATATATATATATATATATATATATATATATATATATATATATATATATATATATGTATATATATATATATATATATATATATATATATATATATATATATATATATATATATATAAAGGGTGTTTTTTTAGACGTGTGGTTTTTAATCAGGCAATACTTTTTTCGGAATTGGTTTTTTTACAGCTGTCACTTGATTTATGCTCATTTTGGTTTGCCATTTCATAATGAATAGATTTACTCCTGAACAGCATTTGCAAATCGTGCAAATTTATTACCAAAATAATGGTTCGGTTCGCGCGACGCATCACGTGCTGCTAACAATATTCGGTTGACATAATCGCCCAGCAGAGTCGGTAATTCGAGCAACCATGGATTGGTTTCGCACCACGTTTACTCTAGTGAATAATGCGCATCCTCAGAGACGCCGTACAGTGCGCACCGAAGACTATATTGCTGCTGTTGAGCAGAGTAGGGAAGAAGACCCGAATGAGTCCATCCGCCATCTCGCGCAACAATTGGAGCTGTGCCCATCCACTTTATGGAAGATTTTGCGGAAGGATCTTGGGGTGCGGGCTTAGAAAATCAGACTCGTGCAAGAATTGAAGCCGTACGACCAGCAAGCGCGTCGCACGTTCGGTGAATGGTCCCAAAACGAGATGGCCACCGATCCCGATTTTCACAAGAAAATTTTGTTTAGCGATGAATCTCACTTTTGGTTGAATGGGTACGTTAATAAGCAAAATTGTCGCATTTCGAGTGACGATAATCCACAAGCCATTATTGAGACGCTGTTACAACCTCAAAAAGTTACTGTTTGGTGTGCTCTATGGGCAGAGGGAATCATTGGTCCATATTTCTTCAAAAATGAAGCCGGCCACACTGTTACAGTGAATCCGGAATGCTATAGAGCCATGATTAATAACTTTTTCGTGCCTGAATTGGTGGATGTTGATGTGGACGACCTTTGGTTTAAGAAGATGGCGCTACATGCCATACGGCCAACGAAACAATAAATTTATTGAAGGAAACTTTTGGTGAGCGCATTATCTCGCGTCGTGGGCCTGTGGCGTGGCCTCCAAGATCGTGCGATTTAACACCACTGGACAATTTTTTGTGGGGTTATGTGAAGCCGCTTGTCCACGCAGATAAGCCCGCGACGATTGCCGCCTTGGAATATAATATTCGGCGCGTTATTGCTGACATACGGCCCCAATTGCTGCAAAAAGTGGTCGAAAATTGGGCTTCCCGGCTGGAATTTATTCGAGGCAGCCGCGGTGGCCACTTGCCCGAAATCATTTTTAAAACATAATGGCCAATCCTTATCTTTATAATAAAGCTAAATTCTGGGCCATAACATTAAATTATATGCGTTTTATTTCTGCTTGAAAACCACACTTCTAAAAAAAACACCCTTTATATATATATATATATATATATATATATATATATATATATATATATATATATATATATATATATATATATATATATATATATATATATATATATATATATATATATATATATATATATATATATATATATATATATATATATATATATAGTAAGTCAGTTGGCAACTCTTACAAAGTGAAAAACTATTCCGATAGTGATAATAAAATTTAACAAAAATCGAGGTATTTAATGAGAAAATAATAACAATTTCGCACAAGCGTGAAAGTGCAAAATTTTCTGCGTCGGAGGAGTGCCGAGTGCAGTGATTCTGAAAACAACTAACTTAAAATTCTTTCATTTTTAAATAAAGTGTAAAAATAAAAACAAAATATACAAAAATAAAAACAACAAAATTATAAAGTGAGAAACAACAAATAATCACAAAGTGAGACAACCGCAAAATAGCACTGCTATTATACGGTTATGTATGTACACAAATACGTTAAATTAAAAGCGGCTTAGCAAGTATCTAGTGTAGAGTTGCCAAAGTTCATTTTAAACAAAAATAAATAATAAAGAAAAAAAAATGGGTGTAGACCGTACCCCACCTAGAGGGGAAGGTCAACAACAAGAAGAGCAACAACAACAACAACAACAACAACAGCAACACCGACAAAAACAACATCAGGAACAACAACAGCAGCATCAACAACTGCAAACACAAAAGAAACCCCTTCTTCAGAATCCGCTCCAAAATTCCTGGAGTCCTCAATGCCCCTCGCCACAATCAAGCTCGTCTTTTCCAAATAAAAACAGCTCTCAACAAACTGTCCAACAACAAATTGATCAGCTTCAACGCCAGCTTCAGCTGCTACACAAACAACAGCAACCAGTTGCCTCTCCCCAAGTCACAGTAAGTGTACCCTCCCACGACGAGGACTGGAAAACGGTTCTAAACAAGAAAAGGCAGAGAGAGAGTCCAGGTAAGACAAAGACCACTCAAAAACAAGCTAAACTTGAAAAATACTGGCTAGGAGATCCGAAAGGAACCGAAAATCGATTTTCGTCCCTAGAAGAAGTTGAAGAATGTGACCAAAAAAGCACAGAACATAAAGAAAAAGTGTCTAAGCCCCCACCAATATTTGTTGACAGAGTTACCAATATAGCTCCTCTAATGAAACTATTGTCTGAAGCTGCTCCAAATTCATACGAATTAAAGCTCATAAACAATGAGCAAGTTAAAATCCAGGCATTTTCTCCAGAAGCCTACAAGACAATAGTCAACCAGCTTGAGATAGAAAACACCGAATTTTTCACCTATAAGCCAAAACAAGAAAGAGGCTTCAAAGTATGCACCCATCTATAGGCACAGATGAAATAACCCAAGCCCTGCAAAACCTCGGTCACTCTGTCACGAATATTTGGAACATAAAGCGAAGAAACACAAAAAAGCCTCTGCCAATGTTTATCATTGAATTTCAAACAAACTCAAACAATAAAGAAATTTATGAAGTCAAATACATGCTTCATACAAAAATTGTTTTTGAGCCACCCCGACCGACTCGCGATATTCCCCAATGCGCTAACTGTCAGCAGTATGGGCATACAAAAACGTACTGTCGCAGGAAACCAATGTGCATTAAATGCGCCGGAAGCCACACGTCTTCAGATTGTGTACGTAAAAGCAGATCAGATGAAGTCAAATGCGCCTTGTGTGAAGGTAATCACCCAGCAAATTACAAAGGTTGTGTAGTATATAAAAATCTTCAGAAAATGAAATACCCACAATTAAGGAAAAACGACAATTTACCCATGAATCCTACTCAACAACAGGAAGTTCTGGTAAATCCCAGTACATCAAAGCAAACTCAAAATGTACTTTCATACGCTCAGGCACTGAAACACTCAACACAAGCAACTAATGAAAACACAACGGCCCTACCAATTAATACAGTTCCTGCAGAAACCCAAGCTCCGAACGAAATGCGAGAAATGATAATGCTACTCCGGCAAGTCATGCAACAAATCACAACAATGATGAACTTATTAGTGACCCTCACGACTAAGAATTGCTCATCCTCAATCCCATAAAAATCATTCTATGGAACGCTAATGGGCTGTCAAAACATTTATTAGAAATTAAAAAATTCCTTAAAACATACGAAATAGATATACCCCTAATATCTGAAACCCATTTCACCAACAAAAGCCATTTTCAGATTCCGAACTTTAAGTTTTATCACACCCTGCACCCAGATAATAAGGCTCATGCAGGTTCAGCAATATTAATACGCAATAACATAAAACACTGTGAGAGCACATCTTATCGCACAGAAGCTATACAAGCCACGAATATAATTGTTGATGACTGGAAAGGGCCAATTACAATTTCCGCTGTCTACAGCCCACCTAAACACACAATAAAAATGGAGGAGTATGAGAAATTCTTTAAGACCCTTGGCAATAGATTCCTAGCTGGAGGAGACTATAACGCAAAGCACACATACTGGGGTTCCCGTCTCACTACACCAAAAGGTCGACAGCTTTATGCGGCCATTGGAAAATTAAATTTACTCCCTGTCTCTTCAGGTACACCAACATACTGGCCAACAGATGTAAGAAAAATTCCCGACTTGATTGACTTCTGTGTGACGAAAAGTATCATGCTTAGTGATCTTAAATGTAGCCCATGTTTTGAGCTGTCTTCTGACCACTCTCCAGTTCTCGTCGAGCTTAACAACAGTCTTGCCCTTCTTCCCAGTCAATGTAGCTTACATAATCACAAAACTGATTGGAATCGCTTCCGATATATGGTATCTTCCACAATTGATTTAAAACTATCACTGAAATCTGAAGAAGATATCATTGCGGCTGTTGAACACTTCAACAACTGCCTGCAACAAGCTGCGTGGGACTCCACCCCCACACTAAATGAGCGAAAATCAACGAACATCTCCAAACCTATAAAAGAAAAACTGAGAGAAAAGCGATATGCAAGAAAAAAGTGGCAACAAACTAGACATCCTGAGGACAAGAAAAAATTAAATGCGCTTACAAAAGAACTTCAAGAGATCCTTAATAACGAACGAAACACCCAACTCCATCATTACCTCAGTAATCTCGATGCAACAGCTGCTACAGAATACTCTCTCTGGAAAGCAACTAGGAATCTAAAGAGACCCACAATGTTCCAATCCGCTTTACGAATGGAAAATAACGAATGGGCTAAAAGTGACCTTGAAAGAGCAGTCACATTTGCCCGACACTTAAAAAAAGTATTTACTCCACAGGAAATCGAGCCCCCAGCATGTGTAACAGAAGAAGTGAAAAGTGTTCTGAGTAATACCCATCAGATGGACCTACCCATACGTAAATTTTCCAAATCTGAAGTGAAAGCAGCTATTGATAAGCTAAATATTAAGAAAGCCCCTGGGTACGACCTTATCACTGGAAAAATAGTAAAACAACTTCCAGAAGAAGGAGTGACATATCTTACCTACTTATTTAACGCGGTACTAACATCTGGCTTTATACCTCCCCAATGGAAAGTGTCACAATTAAAAATGATTCTCAAACCCGGAAAAAGCGCTGATAAAGTTGAATCGTATCGCCCAATTAGCTTGTTACCGATTGCTTCTAAACTCATGGAAACCCTTTTCGTGAAAAGACTACTCCCAATTATAGAAGAGCGAAAGCTAATTCCAAATCATCAATTTGGTTTCAGGAAAAAACACAGCACAATCGAACAGGTTCATAGGATTGTTGAGTATATACACACTGCATTCGAACATAAACAATATTGTACAGCAGCGTTTCTTGACATCTCGCAAGCATTTGATCGCGTTTGGCACGATGGCTTGCTTTACAAAATAAAAACTACACTCCCCATTAACTACTATGTGTTAATCAAGTCTTATCTTACAAATAGATATTTTTTCGTAAAGCAAGGTGAGGAACAATCTGAGCTCCATGAAAGCTCAGCAGGCGTACCCCAAGGAAGTGTCATGGGCCCAATACTTTATCTACTTCACACGTACGACTTACCATCAGCTGAAGGAGTCACCATAGGTACCTTTGCAGATGACACTGCTGTCTTAGCTGTTGACACTCTCCCACACTTAGCTTCCTCTAAAATCCAGAGTGGGCTAAACAAAATTACTGACTGGCTAAAAAAATGGAAAATCAAGTTGAACGAAACAAAATCAGTCCAGGTTACATTCACTCTCAAACGAAACACCTGCCCACCCGTTAAACTCAACGGCATAAATATACCCCAATGTAATGAGGCTAGATACCTTGGGATGCACCTCGACAGAAGATTAACTTGGAAAACACATATATTTACAAAACGAAAATCACTCGGTAGAAAGCTCAGAAATCTACACTGGCTCTTGAATCGAAACTCCAAAGTCTCAATCGATAGCAAATTGCTCTTGTACTCAGCAATTTTAAAACCAGTTTGGACATACGGTATTCAGCTGTGGGGCACTGCGGCAACTTCCAATGTTGAAATACTTCAAAGATTCCAATCAAAGACCCTAAGAATGATTGTAAACGCGCCCTATTATGTCACAAACAACCAAATCCATCGTGACCTCAAAGTTCCTACAGTCGCTCAAGAAATAAAAAAGCTCTCTACTTCGCACAATCTGAGACTCCTAGTCCACCCAAATCCACTGATATCGGAACTCACTTCCAACCCCTTCACTTTCATCCGACTGAAGAGAAAATCCACAACAGATCTCCTGTGCTAATAGGCAATGGCTGCACCACTGGGTGTAGTCCATAAAAGACAGTAAATACAAAAATTAGACTTAAGTTATTAAATATTGCTGAATGTGATTGTATGTAACAGATTGCAATAAAATATTTGGATATTAAAAAAAAAAATATATATATATATATATATATAATATATATATATATATATATATATATATATATATATATATATAAATGTAAATAAATATAAAGAGATACATTAATGGTAGCAATTAATATTGTAAAGATTTCAAATCGTTAAATTTTTCTGAGGCGTTATATTATGAGCTTTTTGATCAGACTTTTTGGAAGAATATTAAGCTGACCTCTATATTTCGATGATTATGCTAATTTTATATTTCGATTAAAAATAAAGATTTCATCTTTATCGAGGGGCAACCTGATATTTCTGACATACCTATAATCGAAATCGGCTTGAAGATTGCCTTGTATATACAAAGTTTATTCTTTAGGTTGAGTTTTGATGATTTATGAAGAAGCAATTTAACCGCTTTAAGTTTAATTTGGAGTTTCTGGGTTTCGATACGCTGCTAAGTAGTTAATTAATAATTTTACGATAACTCTTGCGGAACTTTTACATTATTTGGGGTATGCAGGGACATGACTCTCTTCTAGATGTAAAAGTGACTTAAAAGCTTTTAGTTTCATTTACTCATATTTGCGAAGTCGCGTACAATTCTATATTCCATTAGTGTTTATTTAGTTTCTATACTGGTTTTTTAGAAAAAGAGTAATAGCTTATTATTGCTGTATCGTCGGGAAAAGTTGAAGTTGTAAGTTTCAAATATGTCAGGTGACAAATAGTTAATAATAGTTTTCAAATAACTTACAGAGCGTTAATATAAGAGTAATAGGTCCAGAAAAGAAGATATAATTCATCTTTACCATGTTTAGGTGTCACATTGATATTGCGAGCTCTCCCGCACTTTTGGATAATATCCCAGTTTGAGTTAAGCTACTTGGCAACAATTCCTGGTAGATCAAGAATTACCCTGATAATTATGAGGTCGAATCCATGTGCTTCATTTATTTTTTTTATTATTATTTTTAATTGCATAATTCATGTAATGGCTTGACTAATTGGGAGTGTATTGCTGTTTTTTAAAATTGAGCTTAAGCCAGTATTAAGGTTTTCAGCGAAAGTGCTACTTAGTATTGTTATTTTTTCAACCCATTCAGTTAAGCAGATGGAAGTTGCTTGAAGGTAATCTTAGCAAAAGTCTTCTGGGACAAACTGCTTTAGTTAGATTTTACAAATATTCCAAATCCTATTCGTGATTTATTTTTTGAGTGTATAATAATACGATACGTATATTATTTTTGTCATTTTAGTTGCTTAGATATGCTTCTGAAAGTAGCATATACTCGTATATATATGTTATTCTTGCAGACAATTTTCCAGTTCAAGTTTGTACTCCGTTAGTTTTCAAATGACAGATTTCAATTCATTCATTTATTAGCAATAAGCATTTGAAGAAATTCTGACTGATTGCGCATCAGTTTCGATTCATATTTGGATAAGAAGCATTGGTTTTTTCGTTCGGCATACGAAATATTTCCTTATATATTGTTGTGTTGGTTAATAGTAATAAGTAACCATATTTAGTACAGAGAGTCATTAAGTGTTGTGAGGACTAAAATCTTCGGTAGAAATTTTGGCCCACACTACAGGTGACAGAGTCGCTACCCAGCTATACCCACACACACATCATGAATAACAGACCCGAACAATCAAGGAAATGCCCACAATTACAAACCGAAGCAACTGCATTAGAAATTTAACGAAAAATTACTTACGCTGTAACCAATTAGCGCAGCAGTGGCGGGCGCACATATCACCAGCAGAATATTATACCAGTTGTTATAATAGCAATTACAACAAAAACAACCTCACGCACAGCCACCGATCTTGCCAAGCAGCGCCACGCTGGCGAAGAGAGAAAAAACACAGCGACGAAGAATACAACAAATACATGCAGGACAAGAGAAGGTGAGTGCACGAGCTCAAGCGGTGTAATTTATCGAGTACGCTAGCTCGGTAAATTTTACACTAATAACACACAGCAACGAGAGCAAAGGAAAAGAGAGACAACGACAGAGCGACCACTACGCCAACGGCCAACAAGGACAAAGCATAAAGAGGAATGAGAAGAATATGCTGGTTTCAAGTTGAATTAAATATAATAATATTTAACAACAACACTACAGGATTTCGGACAGCGCTGCTTACAGCCAACAATTCTGCAGGCAAACCAGAAACCGCTGGAGTGAGGTTGCTGACCGACAAGAGTTGAAGGTGGCCCAAAGGCAAAATGTTACAATAACAACCAGCCTGGCCACAACAACAACAAGCGAGGCGACTAGCAGAAAGCGAGGCCGGCCAACGGAAGTAAAGTTACACAACGGTGGCCCGCCAATAACCACATGCACCAGCCGCTGTGACCAGTTGGGCTATATAAACCATGTGGCCCAAGCAGTAGGTCTCTTCGTCGATCACCAACATCGTGACTAGCAACAGCTCTACGCCACACAAAGTACATTACGAACACAGAAAACTAAGCGAGAACATCTGGTTTTTAATCGTTTTCTCACTGAGACACATACGCCACCGAGACTTAGGGACTTAGTGAGAACCTCTGGTTTTTAATCGTTTTCTCACTAAGTCATACGCCGTACAGATACCATAGGGATTCAGTGAGAGCATCTGGTTTTTAATCGTTCTCCCACTGAATCACTGAGACACACACTTACCAGGATGTAGAGACATGAAAACAAGTATGCCTAGGAAAGATTTATTTACATAAATAAGAAAGTAGATTTGTTTTGAGTAAGGACTAACAACAGTCCACAATCAGTATTCTGAATAAATACACTTAAACTAGTTTAACTCGCAGATATTTTTTTATTTTTTGTATACGACCCCTGGAAGCCGCTGAGTTTACACCAGCTATAAAAAGAGTCGTTACAGTGTAATCTATAATAAACAGTCTGAATACAACCGGCAAACCGCATGTTAGTTCTTATTTAATGGTGGAATCAGATATTAATTCATATATGCCAATAAAATACATAAAAGTGGCGACGAGGATCGGATAAAGGTACAAATAATAATAATTTTAAAATTATTTTTACATATTGTGCGTGAAAATAAGCGGAATTCATGTAATTGCAAATGCCAGATGTGAAATCAATGATTAAAATGGCAGAGACAACCGTTTTTGTGGGTGGAATTGAGGCCTATACTATTGATGGTGATGATTTCGAGCTATATGCTCGCCGATTAAATCATCTTATGACGCTTAACAGAATAAAAAATAATAAAGCACAAGTAAGTGTACTTGTAAGTTTTGGCAGTCCAGAAATGTATAAAAAATATTGATTTCACCAATGACAGAAACGGATGTCGGTATTAAGTATGAAGATCAGATTGTAAAACTAAAATCACACTTGAAGCCCAAGAAAAATATAATTGCAGTGTTTTAAGTTCTTCAAGCGCTGCCAAAACTATGATGAACCTCTCAGTGAATACATTGTTGCGCTGAAACGAATGATATAGCACTGTGAATTTGGACAATTTTGGCGTTTGGACAAGAAAAGGCGTTAATCAGTTTTTTCCTGGCATCTCCTCTGAAAGACTCAGAACTGACTACTGAGTCAAGCAGATTTTAGGTTGTAAAAATTGCAACTGCAATGGAAATTACTCATAAGGAGCTAAATTCTATGAAAAATACAGACGACCTCAGTAGTCAAAGCGATATTAACAACAGAAGCTAAAGTCGTACCAGTACGTATGGGAGACAGCAAAAATAAGCAGATATATACAACAAAAGCAACAACAAAAACAGTACAGTAAAGCATTTATTTGTTATCGATGTGAAATAGCGGGGCATTTCAAACGGAATTGCAGAAATCCCAAAGAAAATTAATAGAATAGACAACAGCGAAGACGATCAATGCAGGTATTTGATACCAACAACATTGCGTTTATGAAAACCAACAAGGTGGATAGTAGACTACGTGATATTAGGCGCATTCGATTCGTAACTTGTATCGTGCTCGTAACGAGTTGTGCTAATAAAAAGGCACTGGAGTAAGTGGTATACTTGGCAGCGGAAGTTCGAAAACAGGAGGTATATTTTATATTTAGCAACGACTAAGAAATAAATTTGAAGAGTTTTAATACCAGTAACGCGTAGTAAATGGGCTAGTCTTTGGTTGTGGTGAATAAAAGGAATGGTTCTATTAGACTGTGTGTCGTTTGTGTAAGTACAGTTAATAAATTCGTAGAATATGACCACATTCCGATCCCAAGGATTGATATTAGAATGGCAGGGTGGAAGAAATCTTGCAAATTCTCATGAGTGCATACTTGCATGTTTAAGTAAGTGAACGTTCATGAGAATTGTTAAAGAACTACAGATGTTGATATTTTCTATGTTATGCACTGTTGAAAGTTTGAATTTTCTCGTATAGTACCAGGAAGTGTAATATATATCAACGTTATTGTGTATATATTAATTTTCGCAATATATTGAGCGGTGATGTAGATTCCTAGAAATGTGAGGAAAATTCAATTAGCATGTTAGAGTGACTTAAACAATACAATGTAATGGGAGTGTAAATCGGAATAAGTATATATTTTTGTCAAACCTAGCGAATTTCCGATAAACATAGAAGATGTGTGTCGCGAGACTAAAAATGACATGATACTCAAAGAAGTTTTTGATTTTGTAACTATAAGAGAATGGCCGAAAACTATATTCGAAAAATTAATACCATACTATCAAAAAAGACAGTCGTTAGGTACAGAAGAAAAATGCTTATTTTACGGGGATAGAATTATTATTCCAATTCGATTGATTGACTAAATTTTGGAGTTATTACACGACACTCACATAGGTGTAGTCAGGATGAAAGCTTTGGCACGGTCATATGTGTGGTGGCCAGACATCGATCGTGACATTATTATTATATTATTAACAGGCTAAAAGAACACCGCGACCTAAAAGATCTATTGTGCAGCCTCGTACCCAACTAAAACAGTCCTACACTGTTTATAAATCTCGTAACTGCTGTGGGCTTATTTTCAACTAGGTGATTTGGAGATATGAATCCACTGCCTAGGTAATAATGTCTGCGTCTTGCCACCGCTGGGCAAGTGCATAGAATGTGTTCTGCCGTTTCCTGCTCCTCTTGACAGAGTCGACAAGAATCGTCTTCTACCACGCCTATTTTCTTCAGGTGGTAATTTAGTGTACAGTGTCCTGTTAAAAGTTCAGTGTAGAGTTTGATGTCATTTCTGCTGAGGTTTAAAGAAGCATCTACCCTGATGTGTTCAGGATCAATGAGTAGTCTCGACTGCCGCATGCCTCTTTGGGCTCTCCAGTAATTTAGCAGACCTCGTTTTTCCTGTTCGCACAACAAGTTATTTGTGAAGCTACTGTTTACCCCACAGAAGGGTTCTGGGCCTATAAAGGCAGTGTCTGCACCCCTTTTTGCTAAATAATCTGCCATTTCGTTGCCCTCATGTCCCTCGTGTCCCGGTACCCACATTAGCGTAACAGAGTTTCTCGCTGCTAGGGTATTGAGAAGTTTACAGCATTCCCAGACCAGCTTTGATTGGAATGAGAAGTTTATTAATGATTTTAGAGCTGCCTGGCTATCTGAGAGTATGCATATTTTGGTGTTGCGTGTACCCCTGCGTAGACATTCTCTAGCACATAACTCTAAAGCGTGGACCTCCGCCTGAAAAATGGAAGCTGTTTTTCCCATTGCAATTGCTTTTTGGAAATTTGGCCCTACAATTCTAGCTCCTGCACTGCCATCTTCCATTTTGGACCCATCTGTATACCACAACTGAGAGTCCTGTTTTATTATTATTTCCTTGTTTCTCCAAGCTGAACGGTCACTGATGACCACTTTGAATTGCTTTGAGAAGTCTAATTTTCTGTCCATTTTGTCGAAGACCATGAGGCACGGAGAATTCCAGACAGTGTCCAGAATCTTTGCGTGCCCCGAAAGGTTGCCATCTTTAAAATGGGCTAGATTAGGTAGCCTTAGGGCCGCGCTGGCCGCCATCCTTTTAACTACAAGGTGTAGAGGAGTCAGTCCAGTGATCACTCCCAAAGCTAGTGTGGGGCACGTTCTCATTGCTCCCGTCACACTCAAACAGGCTATACGGTGAATTTTGTTAAGGGTCAAAAGCCCCGTAATGTCAACCGATGTACAGAGAGCTATTTCTTTACCCTCAAACGCCTTTTCAATTTTGCTTGTTAAGCTATGTATGGCTGTCTCAGTCGATTTGCCTGATTGGTAAGCGTATTGTTCAATATGAAGAAGAGAATCTTTAAGATAAGTTTCCCTGATATATTGGTCCAGAATTTTTTCCATAACTTTTAGCATTAATGATGTCAGGCTAATAGGCCGATACGCTTTTGGCGTGTGGTCCGCCTTTTTGCCTGTTTCGGTATGAAAGCCACCCTAGCCTTCGTCCAAGGTTTAGGTACTATGCCTATTTCCAGGCTTATCCTGAAAATGTTTGTTAGCACAGGTGCTAATACATCAACACCTTGCCGAAGTAGGCACGGTTGTATATTATCGACACCTGGCGATTTGAATGGTCTAAAAGTGGAGATAGCCCATTTGGTTTTATTGACGGTGAAGATTCTGCGAGCCAGTGAGAGTTCCCTCCGTGTAGGCATCAAGAAACGAGTATTCTCGATGATTTCACTATCCTCTCCGCTAGTGGCACAGCCTGGAAAGTGAGTGTCCAACAAAAGCTGTCCCGTCTCTTCCAGGCTCTCCGTAAAATTTCCGTCAGGCTTCTTGAGTGTAGAAAGTCCGTTTGAGTGATCTTTATTGAGTGATTTCTGGAGTCGGGTAGCTGCTGGGAGGGTTTAAATCTCCTCACAGTACTTTTTCCATGAGTCTCTCTTAGATCTTCTCAACTCATTATTATAGGCCGTTAAGGCACTTCTATAAGATGCCCAGTCACCATTAGACTTGACTCTATTAAAGAGTTGACGGGCTTTTTTGCGCAAAACATTAGCTCCCCGCTCCACCAGGGTACGTTCCTAGAACGTTTCTTCACAACTAAATTGCAGCTACTTTCAAAAGCCTCGATTATTATATTATTTAATTTGTTAACTTCAAGATCTAGTTCCTGAGAGTTACTTATTTTTTCACTAAGGCACGCAATATATTGCTCTAAGTAAAAGTTATATATCGACCAGTTGGTCTTCCTAACATTTCTCATTTCGGAGGTGCCTCCAATCTCCCCCCCCCCCCCCAGATCAAAGCAAATGTACCTATGGTCCGACAAGGAGACCTCATTAAGCACCCTCCAATTAGAAATGTTATTTGATATGAATGCGCTAGTTAGGGTGAGATCCAACACCTCACCCCTTATCGCATTCATAAAGGTAGGCTCGTCACCCCTATTTACCACCACCAGATTGTTTGTCGTAATAAAATCAAGAAGTGACTCACCTCGCCCGTTCGTGTCCGTGCTTCCCCATACCGTGTGGTGCGCGTTTGCGTCGCAGCACACCACCCACTGTAGACTGCGAGTGCGACAGTACTCCGTAAGCTGCTGGAGCTCGCGCGATACCGGGTCCTCTGTGTCGCCAGGTAAGTACATGGAGGCCAGGACTACCGTTCTCCTCCCTTTGGCACTAGGCACTTCTGCCTGTACTGCCACCAGATCGCGTTGTAGAAGCTCTGAAATTGGGAGGAATTTAATATTTTTGTTGATCATGATCGCTGCCCTCGGTCGGTCAACATTATTATCATCGATCAACTTACATGTTTTTGTCTGCAGACCATTTATGCGCCCATTTGTGGCCCATGGTTCTTGAATGGCTACGAAGTCCAGACTCTGGTGTTCCACCAAGGCACTGAGCCTGTAAGAGGCTGCTATAGCCCTGTGGAGATTTATTTGGAGACAGTGAAGCTGCTTCCAAGAGTTTTGCGTTCTTGATGGGGCCTGGGACATTATTTCCCAGACCGATCCTTGCGGATCTTACCACCCTTTGTGCTCCGCAAAGTTTCCGCAGCCTCCGGGTCTTTTCTCTCCCATTTCCTGAGCCTACCAGAGAGAGCAGATGGTTTTGGACGTTGGACACGTGTGTTGCCTCTCTCCGCTCTCGGTACTGGCTTTGTGAAAATGGGCCCCGTTTTCGGCTTCTGGCTACTCTGCTTTGCCCGCGCTGCAACAGATGTTGGTTGCTCTTCAATACCAACAGCAGATTTTGCCCTGTTCCCCTTCAGTCTAGGTCGGAGCTGGGCACTGCCAAAGCCATAGTAGACCTTGATACCCAGTGTGTCCACCCTTTCAGACGAGATGGGGTCCAGAGCAATTGCCAGCTCGACCTGGTCACCTTTTTGTAGGCGATGGAGCACCCGCCACTCGCTGACACTAATGCCCGAATTCTGCGACTCCACTTGCCCCAAAATTCGGTCATTTTGCCAAGATACCGAGCCGGGAAAGTAGCCAACGAAGATCTTGGCCTTTGGCACTTTTGCCTCGTCCACCACCTTCAACTCAGCCCCCTCCCATGGCTTCATGGCTGGTATCCATTCTTCAGCCCAGGCTACGGTTTCGTCGTCCAGACAGTTGATCGTCAACCATCCAGGCTTGAAACTACAGCCTGCAAAGTGTGGCTTCACTGGGCCCCCACGAGTCTCGAACATCTTGTCGAGAATACACCGTTGTACCTTCCCAATTTCTTCAGTGGACCATATGCCCTCCGGGAAATTGCTAGGTATAACCCCTATCTTTTTGGAGCAGACTGTCTCCGCTAGAGTAGGCTTTGAGCAGGGGACCCCCAAGGAGGCGCCCTGCACGCCATGTCTTTCAGAGACACTCGCCACCCTCTTACTGGGACCAGGTTCGCCCCCAAGTAAGGTCTCCGCCTCCTTCATCTCACCACACACCGGAGGGTCCGCTGGGGGCACTATTGACATTTTATCAAATGTTTTTGTTGCCCTCTTGTGCAAACCGCTTTGTCGGCCTGGAGTTCGATGTCGGCGTGGAGCCATCTGAACGGGATCTTTTAGGGGTCCATCGCGCAGACACGTTGGCTGGATTTGCCGCCAAGGACCGAGCTGTTTCCAGCGATATGCCCCTGGCAAGCAAAGCCTTAAAACGTTTACGTCCAGCTCCGGAGAGCTTCACCCTAAGTTTTGGAATCTTCTCTGGAGCAGGTTCAAGAAGATTTCTCTCCTGTTCCGAGGAGATAGACACCCCAGCCGATTCCTGGCTAAGTGGGATGTCCATCTCCTCCGGCCTGTCGGTTAAGGGACCGGGTGCCCCCCCCCCAACAGGTCGTGCTCCATGCTTTCATTTTCGATGGGAACAGATGCCCCCTAGGCCAATGATGGCTGTTGGCTCATTGTAGCCACACTTTGCACATTTGAAGGTGTGCAGTCCATTTTTTTTCATATAGGCTTAAGTTTTCCATATATTTTTCTTTAATTTTCTTTTGCGTTTTGGTCACCCACGGGCGCCCCCGTGGTAAGGCTAATTAAATCCGTAGGTTCGCCGGACCTCGTACGGAGTTCGCTATTAGGCTTGACTCTACCCCGTCAAGCAAGCCCACTGGCATAGCTGTTCCACCGTGAATTTAGGGTTTTTTTTTTGGGTCAATAGGTCTGGTGAACCCTGCCCCAGGGAGTTTTCTCTCTCCCCCGCCCAGCAATCGGCGACCCAAGTCCAGCAGAGACATGACCGTACTGAAAGTGGGCCATTGGTCTGTAAAGGAATTGCCGCACTTCCCCGAAGGGCTGACCAATTGTTAGTGTCTAGGCGATCCGGCGGTCTCAGTGAGACGTTCGATATTGGCCAGTACGACTACTAACTAACCTTAACGACTGAGCAGGAATCGTAGAAAACTACTTTCAACCTGTGCGTTGAAGGTAGTTCTTAGTTTGCGTAACTGGACCATGTCACCGTCTTTCATGTGCCATGTTCCAGCACACAGTAAGCCCCTACACCGCAACAAGGTGACTACCCATCGTGACATAGAGGAATACGCAAAGGGTTGCAAATCTGGTCAAAGTTGTCAATGAACACCTCAACAAATTTTGGCAATGTAGGAAGTGACTAAATGTCCTTTTGATCGAATACTTAATGATTTTGTGATACAGCTGATAGGATAATTTTGATGGTTTGCGATGTTTATTCGAAATGGATAGAAGCTACTGTTATGAATAAAATGAATGCTTCGAATGTACGGAACTTAGAAAAATATTTTAGATATTCGGGTTACCAATAATTTTAGTAAGCAATAACGGTCCTTCATTTAATTCGGTCGAATTTAGTAATTTTTGCAAGAGTATCGACGAACTTAAATCGCCATCGTATCGTCCACAGTCAACCAGAACCGCGGAGAGAGCCGTACAAGTAATTAAAAATGCAATTAAAAAGACCCTGATTGACAATAAAACTAAAAATGTACCATTTGATTTAACACTAAATACTTTTTTCGTACATTATCGTAATACACCATCTATTTTTAATTAAAACCAAGAAAACAATTACGAGTATATGTTATTATTACTAAACACGGGGAGGAGAAGCATGAAAACTAAACTTATTGAACTTATTAAAAATTAAATCGAACCAAAAATCTTCTAATAGGAATAATAATATTGAAAATTTTAATTGGAAAACTAATAATAATTGTAATTTAAAGAAGAATGTAAAGAAAACGAATATTTAAGGAAAAAGGAAAAGTTTTATATATATGAATATTTTTGATAATTGAATTCCAGGATAAATTGTTAAAGAAGTTAATGATATAAGATATATAGTTAACGTAAATGAAGCTCAAAAACTTGCTCATATTAATCAACTAAGAAAGATGCATAATAAATTTGTAAAATTTAAGTTAGCAAGTATATCTCAGAATAAAATTAAAGAAACTGAAGAAGATAAACAAAATTTTAATTACCGTAAGCGTAGTCCGATAGTTATTCTTAGCAAAGTTATAATACAATCTGGTCAAAATATATCAATTTGAAGAATATCATTAAGAATATGAATAATAAATTAACTGAACTGAGATGAAATAATATTTCAATTTAAAAGAGAGAGGATTTGTTATGGTTATTTGTAGTATAGTATAAGTAACCATATTTAGTACAGATATTACATTACATTTATTAAGTGTAATCTCTAATATACAGTCTGAATACAACCGGCAAACCGCTTATTAGTTCCTATTAAATGGTGGAATAGGATATTAATTCATATATGCCCATAAAATACATAGAATATATGAGTTTGAGATTTAGTATTCTCGACAGCCGGTGAATGAATTGTATTGGTTGCCGTTGGTTTCTGGGACTGCTTCAATCTCTCCTTTTGCCTCATTTCGCTGTATACCCGGCATCCCTAATAATTGTCCATATGGGATACTGAACTCTAACTCAATCATTTACTAGATCCTGATTTGCTTTTGTGTAATTCACAAGTACGATTTGGTATGCCCAAATTCCTGACAATTTTGGCGTTATAATGGTTTTATTCGGTTTCTTGGCTCTTATATCATTATTTTTCTATGTGGTAGACACCTGAGTTTATATATAGGGTGAGTTTCATTTTTCTTCAGCTCTGTTGTAGCTGATTCAGTATTATGGTTGTTTAGTCTTTATTCTGTTCCACTGATTTGGTTAAAATCTTCAAAATGTAGTGCTTATTGCATCTCAATTAAGTTACTGCTGATTCAATCTCCTTAAAAATCTCTGATAATCCTTTACTACATATGAGTTAATATTGAAACGTGATTGCATATCAGTCAAACGGGATTGCATACTTTTAGGATCCCATCTGGAGAATGAGTGCCCCCTGTGAGTCAAGATGCGAACTATTCGAATAAAAGCTTATTCAAGAACCATCAGTCGGTAATATCAAAAAGAATATTCTCGACTTCTGTCGAAGAGGATAGAAGCTTCGAGAAAATACGAGAAAAGCGTGGAAGCGTGGAAGATGTACCAAGTAGAGCTACGAACACGGGTACAGAAGAGTGGTGAGTCTCTACAACAGTTTGCGGCGGAAGTGGAACGGTTGGCTCATCTTGCCTACCCAGGAGAGATCAGTGAGAGGTGTATGATGGACACCTTCGTATATGGCATTCGCGATGCGGAGATAAAGCGTTCTGCAATAACTAATCCGAAAACTACATATATGGAGACAGTAGCTAGCGCTTTGTTATCAGAGACAGCAGCATTGGTGTGTAGGTCAGAATGCACAGCACGTCAGATAAGAGTCGAGAACGGACAAAGTTTCACATGGCTCGTGATTGTCAGTTGAGATGGAAATGTTATGCAACACACGCTCCGGTAAGATTGCCAAAGCAAGACAAAGTCTGAATTAGGGAATCGGAAAAGTTTGTCAAGCCGGGGAATGAACGGACTCCCACAACTGATGGCCCAAGAATCTTCGTTTCTCAGATGGCGCGGAAAAATAACAGCCTAACTGTCAACAGTGTAATAAGCGGAAGAAAAATTGTGGTAACATTGGATACGGGGGCATCACATTCCATAATCAGAAGGGATCTCGTTCGGGGAATCGAGCCGCTTCAGGGAATAAGTTTGCGTACGGCAACTGGAGATGATGCACCGGTACTTGGAAAAGTTACACCGAAAATCACTATCGGCACCACAACAATGAAGCACGAGTTTATAGTTGCCGATATTGTGGATGAAGTAATCTTAGGTGTGGATTTCATGATTCGGAATGGATTCACACTAGATTTTAAAAGCCGAATACTGAAATATGCGAGCACCGAAATACCGTGATAGGTGATGATAAGTATGGAGTTGTTAAACAAGCCAATATATCGCGACGGACAAAAATCGCACCCAAGTCAGAGGCAGTTATACGGGCCAAAATGGGTGGAGATGTTGGGAAGCATATGAGCCGAATCGTACCAGAAAAAGTAGTGAATATTTCAAATACCTCTGAAACCATAGCGAAAAAGAAGGTAAGGTGCCAGAGAATTTCAGCAATTGTAAACTGTGAGAGGTAACCGCGAGTCACGAAAAGCAAGATACGAGCTAATAAAAAGGTACCCGACGATCTAGCGAAAGAATGGTCTAAAGAGTCATCTACAGTACTTCCATGCAGCAATTGTATACCTACAAAACGAGGACAGTTGAATGAAATTCATGGAAACAGCAGAAATCGTACGCAACTGATGAGTGATAAAAGGAAAGCGAGATATGATGTACGAGTAAACTCTAAGGGATTTCAGGAAGGTTTAACTAGTTATGCTTCATAATCCGCAAAGAAAAAGTGGATTATCGCCAAAACTGCAAACACACTGGGAAGGACCTTATAAAGTGATAGAACGGATCAACGATGTTAGATACCGCATCCAGTGGACGAGAAATGTCAGGAGCAAAATGAAAGCCGTTCATTTAGAGAGGCTATCTCCTTATAAAGGTTGCAGTACTATCCTTGTTCGGGACGAACAAGTTTAAGCGGAGGGCAGTGAAACGTGATTGCATATCAGTGAAACGGGATTGCATACTTTTAGGATCCCATCTGGAGAATGAGTGCCCCCTGTGAGTCAAGATGCGAACTATTCGAATAAAAGCTTATTCAAGAACTATCTGTCGGTAATATCAAAAAGAATATTCTCGACTTCTGTCGAAGAGGATAGAAGCTTCTAGAAAATACGAGAAAAGCGTGGAAGTTTCTACCTCAACCATTCGAAAACTATAAAAGCGACAAGACTGTTGAAAGTCGAATACAGTAGATCAGATACCGTAAAAGTGTGTACATCAGGCATTTTAATCGAAGCAGCATTATTAGCAGTATTTGTAATATTGCAAAGTGATGAAATTCATTATTAAATAAAGTGATGAAATTACTTATTAAATAAAGTGACTAATGGTTTGTGAAATAAAGTGCAAATAATAACTGAGTAAACTTTAAGCCTAATATTAAATGTGTAAATAGCAATAATTAAATAAAGCTAATTATTTTAATTTAAACAGCGATTGTTTTATTACTACACAATCCAGTGGTACGAGTCCGAGTACAGAGAGTTAGAGAAATTGTCAGGAGGGCAATTTTGTAACAGAGTAAATTGTCAAGAGGGCAATTTCGTAACAATATGTAAAAACGATTGTTGTTACTTTCGAAAACATTAACTATTTCGCAAACGGTTCTTTCATCATAATTTTACAGCTTTCTTCGGAAATGTTTCTTTCCTCTATAGGTACTATATACAATTGTTTATACATATTATGTGGTGAATAATTGAATATTTGAACTTGTCTCTCGAGAGAATATTGTAGGTAGAACCCACCGCTTCACAGGGATATATATATATATATATATATATATATATATATATATATATATATATATATATATATATATATATATATATATATATATATATATATATATATATATATATATATATATATGTATATATCAGCCACTGCATCGAATATTTGATGTTTCCACAGCATTTAATAAGACGATATTATATCAGGTCTAAGGTATATATCCTGTTGAGGCGTCTTGTAGAGGGAAGCTTTAGTAGGTTTCTCGCCAAGAAGTTTGGGTGATTTTCTAGATTTTCGTAGGTTTTGTAGGTGTCCAATTCATTTTCAATCGTGAGTATATTCAGGTCACGGTGGATGTTTTTTTAATATAATTTTCTCTGGTTCAAGGTCTACCTCAAATAAGGGCTGCGGCACTTTGTTACGAATGCGTATGTTGAAAACGGATTTCACCGCATATCCCTCATCATTTAGAGAAGCTGTAATTTCTTCATTGCCAACAGAATGCTATATGCCTTTGATGACAACTGTTAAGCCTTTGGCAGAGTATAGTAAGTATAGTAGTTTATTTTACTAGAATCGAAATCTTTTATCAATTTACGAAAATTGCCTTCTTCATAAATTTGAATCTTGGTCTCATGTATGGTCCCTTTTAACAGATTAATAACATGAAATTGTCCACTACCTACAAAGACTTCCAGGCGCCTGCCTAAGGTGGTTGAATTCTGTTGTCTCAAATATATTGGAGGAGGCTCGCCGTCTTTACCGGTTTTACTGGCTCTTCATCTTTATCAGTTAAGAGAGAAAAACGGTTTGAGTTGACAATATCCATACCAGCAAATTTTTTTGAGTGTTTTCCTGGCAATATAGATTTCGGGCTTCTCGGCCTTTTTGTGACTGTGACTGTGACTGTTTAATCTCCATTTGTTATGCGACTGTTCAATAGACAGTAAGTGGCTCTGTAGCCATTGCGAGGATTAAAGATGGGAGCTGTTTGTACTCAGTAT
The DNA here is from genome assembly GCA_920105625.2 of Clusia tigrina. Classification (NCBI taxonomy): domain Eukaryota; kingdom Metazoa; phylum Arthropoda; class Insecta; order Diptera; family Clusiidae; genus Clusia; species Clusia tigrina. The sequence continues at coordinate 144,058,114 of OV050030.1, read as the reverse complement.
GGCGGTATGATCGGCAAATGTGAATATAGCTGTGTGATCGGAAGTTGGCATGTCAGCTGTAAAAAGAAAATACAGCAGTGCTCGAAGCACACTGACGGACTCCTGCTTTGATATCAAAGTAGTCGGATGTAGAGTCACCTTGGCTTACCATGAATTTTCTGCCTTTAATGTAGGTTTCAAATAGTGTGTGAAATTTCTTTGGAAGAATATCTTTAAGTTTATATATGAGCGCTTTGTGCCACACCTTAACAAAGGCTTGCGTAATGTCAAGGAATGCAGCAGAGCAGTATTTCTTTTGTTCGAATGCTGAGCAAATACGAGGGCGGATTGATATTGAAGTTACCTAGTGCTAGATGGCAGCACAAACACAAAAGCTCGATAAACATTACGGTGAGTCTGCTCCGTCAGATTACATGGTAAAATATTGGATTGCTGAATTTAAACGCGGCCGAACAAGCACTGCAACAATACCATCAACAGGAAGGCCAAAAGAGGTGGTTACTGAAGAAAATATCAAGAAAATCCTCGATATCGTTATGAATAACCACCGAGTCAAGTTTCGTGAGATTGTTGAAATGGTAAACATATCATATGAACGTGTGTTCAACATTTTGCATGAACATTTGCACATGAAAAAGCTATCGGCAAGATGGGTGCCGCGTTTGCTCAGTGTCGAACAAAAACGAGTTCGACAGACCACTTCACAGCGGTGTTTGGACATGATCAAGCGTAATCCTGTTGATTTTTGGCGTCGATTAATAACGTTGATGAAACGTGGGTCCACCACTACACACCTGAAACCAAAAATCAATCGAAACAATGGGTGGAATCTGGTGGAAGTGCTCCGAAGAAGGCGAAGGCAGTGAAATCGGCTGGCAAGGTTATGGCCACTGTATTTTGGGATGCACACGAAATATTGCTCATCGATTATCTTGAAAAAGGATCCACAATCACAGGAAAGTATTATCGTGCATTATTGGATCAATTGATTGATGCAATCAAGGAAAAACGACCACATTTAAAGAAGAAAAAAATGCTCTTTCTTCAAGACAACGCACCGGCTTAAAGAGCATTAGATACGATGCTAAAATTACGTGAAATACACTTCGAATTGGTTAATCATCTACCTTAGAGTCCAGATTTAGCTCCTAGTGACTTTTTCCTGTTTTCAAACTTGAAAAAATGACTCGCAGGAAAAAGATTCATCTCAAACGAAGGAGTGATTACCGAAACTAACGCGTATTTTGAGGGGTTCCCGAAATCGTATTATTCAGATTGTATAAAAAAGTTGGAATATCGTCTTACTAAGTGTGTCGAAGTAAAAGGAGACTATGTTGAGAAATAAATGGGTTTTGAAAAAAAAATGCTTTTTTTCCTACTTAGGTAGCTTCAATATCAATCCGCCCTCATAACTCTTACTATGCGATGCACTTGCTCTATTGTTCCATGCTTTTCACGGAAGCCGAACTGGTATTGAGGAATTACAATGTTTTTATTTTAATACTGGAAGACCTGCTGATGAACTATTTTTTTGAAGATTTTAGATAAGGTGGGCAGTAGACTATTGTGTCTATAGGAACAAACCTGTGTAACATCCTTTCCTAGCTTCGGGTTCATTATTATTTTCGAAATCTTCCAGCATTGAGGATAGTGCCCAGTGCGTAAAATAGCGTTGAATACTGTGATTAATCTGATCCATTCCTGGTGCTTTTTTAAGATTTAAGTTTTTAATGATATTATTTAACTGCTTCCTTGAAGTTTTCAGGCGCTCATTGTTTCCACTACTCAGTATTTCACGAGGTTCAAACGATATAATGGGGGGATTTGGACAGAAGACTTTACTCAGGTGATGTGCGAAGGCAGTGCATTTTTCATTATCGCTTTTAGCCCAAGTGCCATTATCTTTACGAAGTGGTGACTTATGTTGTATTGGACCTTTGAACTTCTTAGTAGCACGGCACAATGAATATTCATTGTCGTCATGAGGACTCAGGCTTCCAAAATAGTCTGCAACTGATTTTTGGTGTTTCTGCTTCAATATGTTTTTTAGTTTACGGGTGAAACACGCGAGCTCACTCTACAATTTTGGTGACCGATGATTTAGCCATTCTCTTCTAAGACGTCGCTTTTCTTTAACCAGTTTTTCCACATCACTAGGACGGTACAATAGTGAAGCTTTTTGTGTTACGGGTGTGGTGGATAAATATGTGGCTTCATTTAAAACATTTACCAGGTCATTCAAGGTATTTTCGATGTCACGATCATTTTGTAGGGAGGCTTTATAGTTAATGTGAGTATTATAAATTTTTTGTATTTAAGCCAGTCAGGGCATCTATTTGTCAGGTGAACAGAGTTGGAGTTTGAGACACTTTCTTTAACCTTATGGCGTCATAAAGTTGTCTACCTTTCGGTGAGACAAGGCGAGATCTCCAAGCTTTGCATTGAAATCACCGGGTACAATGAACTTCTTCCCGATTGACTTAAAAAAGCATTGGACGTTTATAGACTCAATTGAAAATCTTGGTGGACAGTAGATGGCGGATATGGTGATAATTTCTTCTAGTAGTTTGATTTTAGTTGCTTGCAGGTAGACTTCGCTGATGTCTTCAAGGACTACATGCTTAATGCTCCTACGTGTCAGTATTCCACCTCCTCCGTGCGGTCTATCGTTTGGATGTTTGGAATCGTAAAATGTATATCCCGTAATTCTAAAGTTGTTTTTTGTTGATAAGTGGGTTTCAGATATTAGCATTATATTTATTTGAAGAGCTGTCAGAAAGTCAGGCGGATCCAATTTATGGTTCGTAAGACCGTTTGCGTTCCAAAAGCATAATTTCATTGATAAATTCATACCTTGGAAAGAATTTTTTTGCGGGAGCGACTCTTGCATTTTCATCATTTGTTGCATCATAGTCATCATACCTTGCATAGATGTCATAAATGTGTTAAGAGTTTGCATTAGGTTCTGCTGGTAAATATTGAATGTGCCACTTGGTGTATACCTTTGTCGTATAGCACGTTTGTCAACATCAGAGTAACTCTCGTGCTGGTGGTTCTCGTGTAAGGGACCAAAAGTAGTTTGTCTTTGTCCTCTGTCATTTTGATGAGTAGCTAGATGGCGATTTGATGATGAAAGATTTCTCCACTCGCTTGCGTACACTGAGGAACCTCTATAATTTGCCGTAAGGTTACCTACGCAATTACTGCATTTTTTCACTGTGTGATCTTACATATTTTTATCAAAATCTTTTGATGCAAGTACACATATCACACAGACCGCACTTAGAGTAGAGTATTCTTTAGTGTGCCTATATTCCTGGCAGTTATGGCACTGAACCGGACCAGTTTTCTTTCTAGGCTCTTCTACAGTTATTTTGCGGTGCATCAGATACTTTAATGAGTAGATGGGGTGAGATTCATTTTTTTTTTATATAATTCTCTCTGGTTTAAGTTCTACCTCAAATAAGGACTGAGGCACTTCGTTAGGAATGCGAATGTTGAAAACGGATTTGACCGCATATCCGTCATGATTTAGAGAAGCTGTAATTTCTTCATTGACAACAGAATGCTATATGTCATTGATGATAACTGTTAAACATTTAGCAGAGTTCATTTGATAAATATAGTAGTTTCTTTTACTGGAATCGAAATCTTTTATCAATTTACGAAAATTGCCTTCTTCATAAATTTGAATCTTGGTCTCATGTATGGTCCCTTTTAACAGAGGAATAATATGAAATTGTCCATTACCTACCAGGACTTCCAGGCGCCTGACTAAGGTGGTTGAATTTTGTTCTCTCAAATATATTGGAGGAGGTTTCGCAGTCTTTACCGGTTTGACTGACTCTTCATCTTTATCAGTTAAGAGAGCAAAACGGTTTGAGTTGACAATATCGGTACCAGCAAATTTTTTGATTGATTTCCTGGCAATATTGATTTCGGGCTTCTGAGCCTTTATGGGACTGTGATGTAACGATCAATACCGGTTTGAATTTTATTTTTGCTAGTGTCATAATAGAAATAGTTGTTCAGTGAATGTGACCGGGTGCGTACTATACCTAAATATATAGCAGATAAAGGGAAGTTACCGGCTTTCCTAATGTCTCTGCAGTATTATTCCGTGTACATTTGAATTGTACAAGGTCGTTAACATTAACTGTTGATGTTTTATTTTTAGATTCCAAGTTTTCGTCGAGGATTTGGTGTTTAGTGTTTTTTTTATTTGATTTTCTGTTCTCCATTTGATTCCCACGGGTGTAGGAGATTTGTATGTCTACCACATCATAGCCCCCGATAATGTGGCAAGGTCATAGTTCCACTCCGAGGCCACCAGGTATCGGAGAGATTAGGTTAGGTTAGGTTAATGTGGCAGCCACTCCAAGCACCAGCTCACTTAGACCACCATGGGTCCATGGTGTGATACCACCGCGCCACAACGCACCTCCGATTCACTCGTCGAACCATTTCGAAGCCCTAATAAAGCGCAGAATTTGTTTGACCTTCGCGCTAGACACCTCTGTAAGAGAGGTCTGCCAGTGACCAGTTATACAAACCACGACCTTGGAGATATTCTCTCTCGGCAGGGCAAGCAAGTCTCTAGTTTTCCTTCCGGCCACATAAGCCTAGTCGTTAAGCAAGTGCCCTCTTGTGCCCAAGACCCATTGGTCTCACGCACGACCCTATCCTTCAGCATCAGTTTACAGGTGGCAATTGGTATTCCAATCTCACATCTGTCCGTGGCTAAAGGAAGGTTGGTACCCCGTCTGGCTAAGTCATCAGCCCTACAGTTTCCCGCAATATCTGTATGCCCCGGATCCCATATAAAGCGTACCTTGAAAACGGTACTGATATCATTTAGGGCTGCTCGACAGTCCTGAGCAACCTTTGATTTCAGTGCCACCTAATTCATTCTCAAGATGGCCGCCTGGCTATCCGAGTACATATTTATAATATTTTTTGTTACGGCATGTCTATTTAAGTAGACGGCTACCTCCTTTATGGCTAGGACCTCTGCTTGATAAACACTGCAGTGGTCAGGGAGACGGAAAGAACGATCCAGTCCCAGTTCTTGTGAGAAAACTCCAAAACCGACTCTATAGTCAAGTTTGGATCCGTCAGTGTAAAAATTAAGTTCCCCCCTTATCCATGGCATTGGTGTTTGCGACTCTCTTCTAGACGGAATATATGTCTGGAAGTGCCTATCGAAGTTGAGGTTAGGTATAGAATGGTCAATGTGTTGGATAGAACTACTCCAGGTATGCGCAATAGTCTAGTGACCAATCTCCCGATCATGCCATAACGCCGCACATTTTAGCCTTAGTGCTGATGTGGCGGCCACTTGTTTGCCTTCCAGCTCTAATGTAGGCAGGTTGAGTATTACTTCTAAAGCTTTAGTAGGCGTGGTCCTTAAGGCACCAGAGATGCATAAAAAAGGCGTTCTTTGGACCTTGCTCAGAAGCTTCAAATAGCTTTGTTTCTGAATGGCCGGCCACCATACCAGTATTCCATATAGTAATATGGGTCTGACCACCGAAATGTATAGCCAGTGCATAATTCGTGATTCCGACCGCTTTTTTACATGTGTACAAAGCAATGTTGGTATTTCTGACTCTTTCTTCAATATTGGGTTTCCAGGTAAGTTTTCTATCTAGTACTAGTCCCAAATATCTAACTGTCTCCTTCATCGGAATTTCGACACCTTTGTATGTTAGCGGGGAGATATCAGGAGATCTATTTTTCTTAGAAAAGAGTTTAATTCTATTTTATCAGGGTCTAACCCTAATCCCCTTCTTCCCGTCCAACCAGTAAGCGTGGCAATGCTAGAGCGCAAAGTATCCATAAGATCCCTCTAATCACAATTGCCAAGTCATCAGCATAGGCGACGACATGGCAATCCTCCCTCTCTAGGGCTAGCAGTAATGAATTTACCGCCAAATTCCAGAGCAGGTGGGAGAGGACTCCTCCCTGAGGAGTGCCTCTGCAGACCTGTCTGCTTAGCGTGTGGGAACCTAAGCTGGCAGTTACCTTTCTGCTGACGAGTATCGTCTCTATCAGCACTACCATATTAGGATCGACGCCCAGAGCTTCTAACGCTCCCGTAATGGCGTTCGCATTTATGTTGTTGAAAGCGCCTTCTATGTCAATGAACGCCGCTGGTGCGAAATCTTTCTGCTGGATGGCTTTTTCCACTATACCAATAAGTACGTGTAACGCCGTCTCTGTCGATTTGCCCTTCGTGTATGCATGTTGTGCCGAGGAGATTCTACCAGTTGGTATACCTTCCCGTAAGTGTGCATCCATCAATCTCTCCATTGGTTTTAGGAGGAAAGACGTGATCGGTCTGAAGTCTTTAGGATTTACATGAGAATACCTGCCTTCCTTGGGTATGAAGGGAACCTTCATTTTTCTCCATCTCAGCGGAATATAGCCCATGTTAAGACAGGTTCTAATTGCAGTCACAACCCAGGCCGTAATTATGTCCCGTGATTGTTGCAGTTCAGCTGGATAAATTCCATCCGGACCCGGAGATTTATATAGACCAAACGTGTTAATGGCCCACCGAACTTTCTCAACTGTAACTATCGCATTCCCTATCTCAGACTGCCTGCCCCCAGGTGTCGGGTTATCACCCTCCACTGTGCTACTACCTGGAAAATGCGTATCTAAGAGAAGAGCCAAAGATCCCTCGCTCGATTCACTTCACACATCACCCGGACCTTTGAGGTAGCCCAGGTTGTGTGGTGTCTTCTTAGTCTAGCTGCTTCCGATGTTTCCTCCACATCCCTACAATAATTTTGCCAGGACTGTCGCTGCGCAGTTCTGGTTGCTTTCTTGTATATTTTAAGCTCAGCCTTGTAGGCTTCCCAGTCCGCTGGCAGATCCGAAGTTTTGGCCCGGTTAAATAACCGCCTATTGGACTTCCGGAGAAGGCCTAGATCCATTTACCACCAAGGTGGTTTGTTCTTGCCTCTCAGTTTTACCACCGGGCACCCGGCTGTCAGTGAACTATTCAGGGCCGTGGTTACCTGATTGATCAGCTCGTCTCATTCCACAGGGTCTGTGGGATCAGACGGAGGATTTATTGGCAGTGAGGCCCTGAGAGTCTTCCTGTACTTCCCCCAGTCCGTTCTCCGTATATTTCTAAAGGTCTTAGCTGGAGCTACTGGGAAGTTCAATTCGTATTCTATATAGCGATGGTCAGAGTAGGAATTTTCATTCGACACTCTCCATATTTTTATATTGTTAGCGAAGTTATCGAAGGTCAGGGTAATATCTAACACTTCCCTTCTATTTTGTGTTATAAACGTCGGCTCGGAGCCTAAATTTACGACACGAAGCTTATTCTCTATAATGAAGTCTAAAACTGACTCACCTCTTGCGTTAGTGTTGGAACTTCCCCACAATATGTTGTGTGCGTTTACGTCGCTGGAATCAACCAAGTTCCTTTTGGCTGTGGCTGCCTCCATGACCAATGCCCGAACTTCCTCCGGTGGAGCGTCCTTGTCATGAGGCATATATGCGGAGGCTACCCAGAGACTGCTATTTTGCAGCTCAATGCTTGCCGCCAACGTATCGCCATTTTTTAACTGTGGGAGCAAGAAGATGTTAATGTTATCCTTTGCTACTATACAAGCACGAGGCTTACCTGTGCTCTGAGCGGCTATCATCTTGAAGCCTCTCATCTTCAAACCGCAGATTTTGTTGCCGCATATCCACGACTCTTGGATCAGGGCCACGTCAAAACCACCGGAACTCAGGCGGATAATCAAGTTCGCAGAGGCGACTTTACAATGATGGATTTGGATCAGCTTCATAGGAATATGTCAGTCTTACCTCCACCATCGTAACGTCCGCTTCCTCCTCTTCTTCGGTGTAGTCAAGAAGGTCGTCCTCCTCAAAGAGGTGCCCGACCCCGGTCAGCTGCTCTGAGTCAGTCGACCTTTGGCTGCTGCACAACCCTTCTTCACCACCACCAGCCTCGCTAGCCTTGTCACCCTCTATCTCCTCCGGTTCCAAAACTTGCTCGTCCCTGCGGTAGATCCGAACGGTCGCGTCAACGAACCCGAACCTGACTACCCCTTTTCTCTCTGCCAGTGGGGCAAGGGACTCAGCGTTGAGTACTAGCAACACCTGCATCCTACCTTCCACTGGCTCCTCAAGTTTCGCTACCTTCCAATTATGGGTTGGCAGCTCTCTATTACACGATCTAAATATCGCCTCTAATTTCTCCGGATCAGCTGGCTTAGCCGAAATCCAAACCCGTGGTCTAGGTCTGCTGGGAACTTCTTCCCTGCTGACGGCCTCGAGCCTGGCTCCCGGCCAAATCTCGCCAACCTTGCTTACTAGGTTGGCTGACCTGCTGTCATCGCATGCGATAAGCTTGGCCCTGCGCTGATACCATTGCGTATCGTTACAGAAAGGGGTCCAGGGTTTTCCTCTAAGACGTGGAGGTAGACTTCGGCAATAGCTTGCTCCACCCACCTCCACTTCTCTTTGGGTATGACCCCTTCCTCCTCCTTCCGGTCAATGATGGCCAGCATGGTGGCTCAAAAAAGGACTTAAGAAACTCTTCCTATTGTGATTACAAGTATACGGTGAGTCTTTACGTTGTCACTGTCAAATGTTCACCATCGTTACATTTATTTACGGGGAAATGCTTGTGCCACTCATGTCAAAATCCTCATGGCGCAGCTTTGCACAGGTTTCGGACAGGGTTGGTGGCCGTTCAAAAGCATTTTGTTAGGGCTAACGCTGATTGTGACAGTTCACGGACTGCGTGAAGCAATACGCTAATCGGGTTTTTTATAAAATGTTTCCAATTTGCAGATATTCGCGCTATTTTCTTTTCAATCTGCAACTCTACATTTACAAATGGTTATGGACTCCCCTACTCCTATGCTTTTATTTAAGTGATCAATAAAAAAATCCCAAATATTTCGCAATTTAAATGATGTCTAGCGCATTTCCTGTTTCATTAAAGCTACTTTCCGGTCATCTGGAAAAGCCAGGCAACGTCGTATTTGGTCATTAAAAATTGCTGGAATATAGTCCAGACGGGACTAGCTGCAGCAGTGAGGAATGCTGAATGTGATGCTGATGTAAAGGCATTGGAATCGCGATGTTGGGGGAGCTGGCTAGTTTTGTTCAATTCATTAATAATAAGCTAATTGAGGCATATGCGGATTTTTGACACGGAAATAGGAACTTTTGAAGCAATTAGTCCAACTCAAGCTATCAGATTGTCAATCCATGGAATACGTAATCTCCATGGTGATGACTGCTTAAGGTTAAACATGCTGTTTGTTATATATATTTAAATCACACAGAATCTGTATTTTATAAAGTAACTTTCTTAGTTCCGAATTAAGGGACACTCGAGTTCCGTAGTAACTGTCAGCGCGGAGGGTAGGCCAACTCAAGTGCATCCGGCGCGAATGATTTATTCGCTCAAGTCATCGGTAAAAGTCCGGCGCGGAGTGATGGTTCCTCAGGTGCTGATTTGCGTGAGGTTCTTCTCTCTATGCCTTTGTGGGATTCGTTGTGGACTTTCGCGCGGCATAGTCAGTGTGAGGTGAATTGTTTAGTGTAGGTAATATGAATTCTTTATGGTGTGTATGCTTTTTCTGTCGTGTCTCTTGTCTTTACAATTTCCGCCGTTGGTGTGGTTATTGGAATGCGATGAATTGATATATGGAAATTTTCAATACGGATTGTCGTGCACGTTTATTCATTTCCGCGGCTTCTAAAGACCGCTGACAAGACAGAGGTATACGCGGACCCAGGCAGCTGCAAAGGGCTCAGTGGAAGTCCAGTGAGGAGTGCTGCCCGACAGACAAACAACACCCTAACATACGCAAGCGTGATGAGGGAGGTCCCAGTGTGATCTCGTAATCGCGCGAACTTCAATGCTACTCCCGCGCTCGTCATGAAATCTATTCCACGGAGTAGGTCATAACTGGAGTCAGGCATGATAGGTAACTCTAGCTGGCATTCCCGGCCTCCAAAGACGTCCCAACAGAATCGTAAATGCGCTTTGCTATGCGAGCAATGTGACCATTTTGGGCACAACGCCAACAGGCTGTTTTGGGATCTATGGGTGACACTCGGTTGTCTACCGTCACCAGTCGGTTCTGTGCCTCTCGTGGTGGATATTGCACGGGTGGCTGCTTTAGTGGACTCATTGCGGGTTCTGCGTTCTTTGCACGTTGGAGTTGGAACTCTGGGGCAATGTTGTGAAAAATTTGCTCAAGCTTGTGTCTCATCAAACTCTGCATTCTGCTTACGTAGTTCTTAAACTTTTCTCTAGGCTTCTGATACCGTTGCCTTATCTCGTCATCCAACTTCTCGTAAAAGGTAAGAAAAATAGAGGAAATCATATTTATATACATCCTACGTTTGCCACTGTCTGTTGTTTTGTCAATACCACAGTAGGCTTTTACCTCGCAACAATTCTGGCATAGTTTTTAGTAACTAGTAATTTGGAATATCATAAGCTTCTGCTAACCTCTCCAAGCGATCTATGAATTCCAGTAGGTCCTTCCCTCTATCATACCATGATGAGCATTTTCGTACTTCTCGAATATTCCACCTCTAGTCCCCGTAATCTTTTCTGGATTTGTGCCTTTAGTTCCACCTTTTTCATAAATGACGCCACTCGGCGAAGCAAGAGCTCTACTGTACAGCAGGATCTATGTTAGTCTCCTCTGCAATTGCCGCTAGCTATTTATTTCCTTGTGTGTAAACCTACGTGATCCGTACCATTTTATTATCTTGTTCAGCTAGTTGTATCCTTTGTCCGTGCTCGGGTCCAATTACACGCCATATTTTAAATTCTAAGGCTGATGTATACTAAGCGGCTTACCTGGGTCCGTTAAAAAATTTTCTTATTTGTTTAATTTATTTATTCGATGTGGAAATCCAGTAGAAACTGTCTGCACGGAGTTTTGGACCATTCAGGTGCGTACGGGGCGAATGATGCGCTATTGTCGTCAGTTATGTGTTCGTCACTGTATATTGGCCCGCTCAGGTTTTTTTGGCACGAAAGATGAATTCGTTTTATCGTTAAGTTTTTGATGTAAGCGAAGAGAATATTTATTTACCTTGGCGGTGCCAGGTGACTGTATGGTATTTCGCTGCTCATATTTATTTACTATGATATGTACATACGCGTATGTACTTTGAAGCACAATATGCACATATTTATATTTATATGAGGAGGGCCCAAGGGCGACACAGTCAATTTGTGAGGGGGGATTGTCCTAAAGTTAGCTGGATTGACGAGTTTAAAGCACTCGTACTTGCAGATGAAAACTACACAAAATCTCAGACTGTTGATGCAGTTAAAAATCTGCTCTTGCAAGATGCGAAATTGACACAAAGCATCACGATTTAAAAAAACTTATAAAAGAATTAAGTTCTGTTCGTATCATCGTTTTATGCGAGTCGCCACTATAACGCGGTTTTGGTTCATATAATCTGGTTGCTCACACACAATACCAAGAAAATAATGATAAGCAAACAAAGCGCAATAGATAAGAGAGTCATTGTTGCGAACAACAATAAAATCGCCGCTGAATCTACAAGCAATGTGTAACTCTACCCAGGTGGTGAGTGTCATAGCGTGAATGCAACGACAAAAAATGAAGAGTATGTTCCCGGCTTGTGTGCAACTATACTTTCAAAGGCAACTTCTGAAAAATACTTAAAGGCTAGACTGAGCTCTTGATGCTACTTCCACAAGTGTTACTTCTGCAATCCTTATCTGGCTGCCAGTGTACATCTAGACAAACAAGAAGACATGTGCTATCTCGCGCTGGACCAGGTCAGATCTGGGCGATGCCTCTATATTAATTCAAAATACCATCGGAGCGGATTTCTTTCACCTCTGTTGTGGGTAGTCACCATCAACGAAATACTTGCCGATCTGGACAGCGAAGGAGTGAAAGTGGTCGCGTGTGCTGACGACATAGTGGTTCTAGTTTCCGGAAACTTCTCAACAGTGATGATTGCCATCGTGGAATGAACGTTGTTGAAACTTAGTAGATAAGCTAACAAATGTGGCCTGAAGCTTAATTCCAATAAGAAGGAGTGGTTGCTCTTCACTAGCTTGTGTAAGTCTCCAGCATTTAAACTTCCTAGGCTTAATGGGCAGCGACTGTCATTATCATCAAAGGTGAAATATCTTCATATGGTGATGTGGCCGACTTTAACAGACGACTTCTTGGCTTGGCGGGCACCTCTCAGGAAGGGCTACAACCGCACGAAACTAGAAAGATTTCAGGTCACCGCGCACGTTGGACTTACAGTCGCCTGGCTCACTTACCCCGGAGCTGCACTAGACTCGATTCTAAACCTTCTCCCTATTGATCATCATACTTTTTGAATTTCCGTACAAGATGCACTACAATTCAGGAAAACTTGTAATTGAGGAATATTTTGTATAGTCATAGCAATATTTTGAAGCAACTATCACCAGTTATAATTACCTTCCTTCGAAACTTTATTTTGTGAACTGTGTAAACACAGTACCACCAAGTAGGAATGACTAGAAGAAGGGAGAGGTTCTCGCTGAAGAGGGTGCGTCAATTTTCACCGACTGTTGAAAGAAGGAATCTGCGGTGGGAGCAGGAATATTTTCAGAATCTTTAAATTTCTTATATCCTTTAGAGTTCCATCGATATACCGATGACTTTGTTATTCAGCAGGGATGAATGGAGCTGAAGAGGGGCTAGCTGACCATAAACATATCTATTTACCGTATTTACATTCAAGCAGAATTGGGGTGCTGGCTTCATCTCTTATCAGCTCTAAGCTAGTTGGCCTCTGCAAGGAGGAATTTAACAGATTATCGACCAGTAGTACATGATCCATCATCTTGGTTTAGGGACACAGTACCATTGAAGGCAAGAAAAAGGCTCATCAGAAGCCAATCAAGTATTTTCCTAGCTGGACGTTGGCGTCCTTGTAATTGTTGTTAATTACTGTCTATTGAAATTAAGAAATCATTTTAAAAATTTGGAAATATAGTTAATTTTAAATCAATATCTAAGACTACATTCAGAGGCGGCGCAGGACCTAAATTTAATGTGGGCAAGATCAATTTTACGAGGCGTTCTGGTGGTTCAAGAAGGACGAATTTTATGTAAAGAAAAAATGTTTTGAAAGTGTAATATTTTTATTCATAAACACGTAAGCATCTTCACTATATCCTCCATTATAAAGTAAAGAGTTAATGAAACATAAATTTACTGCCTTTAATCTTACTAAACTCCTTAATAACTGCATCGTAATCTAACTCAGATGCTGTAACTCATTCAATTGATAAAACTGCCAAAGCTGAAAGTATTTGCTGACCCATTGTGCTTCTTAAGTAATTTTTTATTAGTTTTAATTTTGAAAAGCTCCTTTCTCTCGAGGCTGTTAACAAACTTCGAATTACAATATAGATATTTGGGTAAATTTCTTTTAAGTTATTTTCTGTTATGTATCGTAGCAGGTGTATTACATCTTTAATAAAGTCCGGTAAGTTTGGGAACATTATTTGTAATTTGTTTGGAAGACACTGCTTTCACCCACTTGTAGGACTGTGTGTAAATCCTCACAGTGTTTTAATATATGTTCTTTTGGAATATTTTTGAATTTGCTTAGATCATAGAGAATCCCAGAATCAAAATGTTGATTCTATAAATAGAAATACTTTCTGACGTGTGTGTTTTTGGATTAGAAGTGCGGACTACCTATACTCAAGCGCAAAACAAAAACAAAAAGATCACCGGCGCATATGAGCTGAGCGCATGTGAATAACAATTGTAGTGAAAAACAGCGGACGAAGCATGCAAACTAATTTTCCGAATTTCTTTATCACATCTTCCAGCTACAGCAGTGTTCTCATGTACCAATGCTTTGTTTAATATTGAAATTTAGAAAACTTAACACGTAAATATTTTAAGAATGGCTAATATTAATTTGAAGTACTAATGAGTCAAAGTAAGCTGCATAAGCTTGCCCCTCTAACCGCGAAGCCGTGTGTGCTCGCCTACGTCCCTCACGCCTTTCGCCGCCACTGACTACATTTACATTAACTTTTGTATAATTTTAGCTTAAGTTCGGGCTATTTTTATAAATATATATTCACTAGTTCTATTGGGGTGCAACGTTTCAGTCTATTTGGTAGCGAAATATTTATCTAATGCAGGAATTTCGATCATCGGTGCATGTGCTTGAGGCTGCATGTATGGATGCGTTATTCAACAAACCCAATATACAATTTACGGTAGATATCTTTATTTGATATATACGGCTTAGCATATATGATGGTGCGCAGGGTTTTGGACTGATTTCTTTGAATTATTCTTATTCGATTTTGCTACTGTTGAAATGTATTAAAGAATTACACATTTCATCACACTGTAGAATAAGAAGAGCATGTATTATGAATATACATACATGCATACATGTATACATGAACACAATATAGAAAGAAATCACAATAAACTTCATTTCATGCTGAATGTTTAAATCGGACGAACGCGTTTAATTTAAGTCGCTGATTTTAGGTGCGCGTTTACGATCAAACTCATTTTCCTACGGTTCTTCGGTCATTAGGTTATGGGCCTTATGCCACATATTGAGTTTTGATTTGGTGATTTAAAATGTCGAACAAATTGACTAGTTTCCCGGTTTTCCCGTTCGAGAGGCTGCATGGTCGCGAAAATTTCGACACATAGAAGTGTCAGGCAAGGTCTACGTTGATCATCAAGGGCTGCTGGAAGATCGTACAATTCGGCATTGTAGCGACCTCGACTGCGGCAGACAAAGATGCAGACGAAAGGGCATTAGCTGAGATCTTTTTGATGTTGGAGCCAAACAACTTTGGCCACATCACGTCGGCACAAACAGCTAAAGAAGCATGGGATGCTTTAATGGCAGCATACGAGGACAGTGGGCTGACCAGAAAGGTGGAATTGCTGAAGCAATTAGTACATCTCAATTTGAGCGATTTTGACTGTATGCAGGATTTCGTGAACTCTATTGTGATGACATCGGTCAAAGTGAAAAATGCTGGACTGAACTTGGATGAGGAGCTGATAGCATCACTAATGTTAGCAGGTCTTCCAGAGGAGTTTCGACCATTGGTGTTGGCAGTCGAAAATTCTAAAGCGAAATTGACATTGGACAATGTCAAAAATTTGCTATTGCAAGACGCGAAATTCGATAAAGTTTCGGTTAAAGAAGAAAAAACGGCGCTATATTCTAAGTATAACAAAAAAGAAAAAGTGAAAGCAAACGAAAAAACAATTACATGCTATTCGTGTAATAAAATCGGTCATTATGCGCGGAATTGTAGAAAAAGCAAAAATAACAACGAACAAAACAAAGGTGAAAAGAGAAATAAAGACAGTGTTCTCTTCGCGTCGCTACTCACACAGAATAAAGACTCGTCGGTGTGGTATGTTGACTCAGGTGCAACAACACATATGACAAACGATGACCGGTTATTACGAAATAAACAGTCAGTTTTTAATAAAGAAATTGTTGTTGCGAACAGCAGTAAGCAGAAAGTAAAAAGTGCCGGTGAAGTATGCGTTGTATGTAAAAATAATGACAATGAGAGAAAAGCAATAATAAAAAATGTTGACTATATACCAGAATTGTGTGCAAACTTACTCTCAGTTAGACACGCGAAACGGTAACAAAGTGGTGTTTGAAGCAAACACATGTAAAATTTTTGATAAACAGAAACAATTATTAGCAACAGCACAAGCTGAAAATGACTTATATAGTTTGAATTGCAATGTCTCAAAGCAAAATGAAAGTGCGTTTATATGTGACAGAAATGCAATGTTGTGGCATAAAAGACGTGCACACGTAGGTAATGACGGATTACAAAATGTGAAAAATTCGTGTTACGGGTTAAAGAACAATATAGGCAAAATTGAAAATTGCTCCGTCTGTGTACGCGGAAAACAAACGCGAAAACCGTATAAAGAAAAGGGTCAACGCGCGACAAAATTGTTAGAATTGGTACATTCTGATATAGTCGGACCATTCAATAATACAACATTTTCGGGCGCGGTTTACCTATTAACGTTTGTGGATGATTATTCTCGAAAGGTTTTTGTCATTCCGATTAAGAGAAAATCAGATGTATTCGACGAATTCGTTAAATTGAAAAATAATGCTGAAAACGAGTGTAATCGAAAAATTAAAATTTTACGTACCGACAATGGAACCGAGTACGTAAATAAACGCTTTGAAAGTTTTCTACAAATGCATGGAATAAGCCATCAGAAAACGTTTCCATATGCTCCTGAGCAAAACGGAGTTGCAGAGCGTATGAATCGCACGTTGGTCGAAAGAATGCGCTGTATGCTGATCGAAAGCAAACTCGATGCAAAGTTTTGGGCTGAGGCAGCAGTGACGGCTGCTTACTTAATTAATCGTGTGCCGTGTAGAAATCAGGAAATTTGTCCTGAAGAAATTTGGTCCAATAAAAAACCAACATTAAAATACTTGCGTGTATTTGGATGCAAGGCGTATGTCCATGTACTTAAAGCAAAACGGTACAATCTTGATCCAAAATCAGTAGAATGTATTTTTTTGGGCTATAGTGCTGAGTCTAAAGCATATCGCTGCTTTACTGCCAATAACCAACAAATTGTCATTAGTCGTGATGTTGTTTTTATGGAAGATGAAACTATAATCGGTTACAATACAAAGACGGATGACATGTACTATCTAAAGCTATATGAATTTAACGAAGAAGTTGTCACTTCAGGGAAGGAAGAGAGTGCCGAAGAATTGCCAACTGTGAGCATGCCGAATAATGAAATCGTTGATGAGAGTGTCGAAGAATTGCCAACTGTGAGCATGCCGAATAATGAAACTGTTGATGAATATAATAACAGCGACGATTATGAATTGTTTGAAGACGTAAGTAATGAAACCTACGTGCCATGTGAAGAGGTAACCATAGATTCAGATATTGATGACACAGAAGTGCGACGATCAGAGAGAATTGCCAATAAACAAAATATGGCATATAATTTTTGTGCCGTAGATTTTGTTTGACATGATCCGTCCACAGTAACTGAAGCAATGGCATCAACTGAGGCAGACGAATGGAAAGTTGCAATGGATAGCGAGATCCAATCTTTGAAGTCAAACGAGACATGGTCGTTGACAGATTTGCCGAAAAATAAGAAAGCGATATCATCGAAATGGGTGTTCAAAACCAAAACTGATTAAAGTAAAAATACGATACGTCGAAAAGCAAGGCTTGTAGCAAGAGGATTTAGTCAAGAAGAGGGTATTGACTATAATGAAACTTTTTCTCCTGTCGTCAGATATGAATCTTTAAGATTTCTCATAGCGTTAGCAGCCAAGCATGGACTGTTGATGCATTCAATGGATGCGGTTACAGCGTTCTTAAATGGTTTTCTAAAAGAAAACATTTATATGAAGCAGCCAGAGTGCTTCAATGACGGTTCTGGTAGAGTATGCAAACTCACCAAGTCTATTTATGGTCTGAAGCAATCGAGTCGAGTATGGAACGAAACATTGAAGTATTGATCAATATGGGACTCAAGCGCAGTGAAGTGGATCAGTGCGTATACTTCAAGGTAGATAAAGAGAATATGCTGTACGTAGCAATTTATGTTGACGATGTGTTAATTATGTAAAATAAATTGAGGTCCATTAACAATGTTAAAGTGGAGCTCCCAAGCCGTTTCAAGATGAAAGACATGGGTGAAACATCATCAGTGCTGGGCATAAACATTAGCAGATCAAGCAATGCAATTAAAATTGATCAAAGCCAATATGTTTCCGCTGAACTGATGTCTCTCGCAGCAATTCAAGAGACAGTATGGTTGAGACGGCTAGAAGCTGAATTGGTTCTGGATAGCAGTGGATCAGTTGTCATCCATTGCGACAACAAGAGTGCTGTTCATATTATACGTAATAATAGTTATTCAGCTAGAACTAAACATGTTGATGTAAAGGCAAAATTTATTCGTGAGAAGCTTGATTGCGGTCAACTAGTAATAAAGTATCTTCCGAGCGGTGAAATGGTGGCAGCTGTATTTACAAAAGCAGTTATCACTCAGAAGCTAGAAAATCTTACGAATAAGTTTGGCTTCAAATAATGCAATCAGTAATTAATTTTGTTTGAATTTATGAATTACAATTAATTATATTTTATGAAATTACAATGTACGATTACAATTTAAGAAAAGCAATGAAATGTATAATTCAGGGAAGGTGTTGAAATGTATTAAAGAATTACACATTTCATCACACTGTAGAATAAGAAGAGCATGTATTATGAATATACACACATGCATACATGTATACATGAACACAATATAGAAAGAAATCACAATAAACTTCATTCCATGCTGAATGTTTAAATCGGACGGACGCGTTTAATTTAAGTCGCTGATTTTAGGTGCGCGTTGACGATCAAACTCATTTTCCTACGGTTCTTCGGTTATTAGCTACAGTGTCCCACATTTCGCTACCATATCTTGAAAAAAGCATGATTTTTGATTTATATATTAACACTTTATTTTCGACTGAGATTGCCTGCCGAAAAGTCAATAAAGTTGTCTGAATCGATTGTTGATATATTTTCTTTTTCGTATGAGTATAGTCGGTAATCGCCATGAGTGTGCAGCGCTCTTCCCCGTGGGAGAGAACGAGATCTATGAACGAGTCACCCCACTCTTCGTGGAGTGCACATGGCAAACCCCCAATAATGTCCTGCTCCAGTATAGCAGTGGATTGTGCGACAACTACAACAAATTCGTCAGCAACAACAACATCTGCCTTCTCTACGTACGGTACAAAAACTACATTCTCGACTACAACTGCGACATCAACATGATCTTCTGCCTGTGTGCAAATTCCACCAAAAGGAGTGCAGGTAAGTCAACTGCAATCGCTACCAAAGAAAGCACGAACCTCACCCACGATATATGCAAATTACATTTGCTATGCCGTTTATTTGAGATGTCTTGTTACTATTAACTTCTGTATTGATTTGTTGGATGACTTCTTGTAATTTGCCTTTTCCTATTTTGTATATTTAAAATTTTACTTCTACTTTAAATTAATTTCATATAGGGTATACTAAAAATAAATCCATTAAAACTGTAAAATATGGCGTATTTTCTCTTTGCTGGTGACCATCTGACAAAACTGTGTCAAGACATTACAGAACAAGCTGAAAAGTTTTTTAGTACGCAATAATTTCTTTTTATCACACCTTTATTATTATTGTTATTCATTGAACTGCTGAGCGGATGGTGTAAATGATTTATTGTTAAAGTTATTGATGCTGCTGCTTTGATGCTCCAGGCCTTCACCAGGTCATCAGAAAACACTTCAAGACGCTTCCATTGAGTAGCAGACCCTAGGAATGCCATTACACTGAGGCAAATCAAAAAAATAAATATGTCTTCCGCACCGACACTTATATTAGCAGACCTTTCCACCGCACAACATCACACAAATTTCGCTCCATTCCGTACGATTGAGCACAGAGAGACACCATGTCAATTTTGGAAGAAACCTGAGCTCTGGGATTCGCCACGAACACCAACTTCTTGAGCCATAGTATTGTGTTGTCCATTAGTATTTGAATTCATTGTAGACACTGCCTTGGGGTATCCCTGCTTCCATTTTTTGGACTTGAGAGCATTTATTTTTTTGCTTAACATTGAAGTACCTGTCATTGATATTGTTACGCATTAGTTGATAGTGACTTTGCAGGAGCTGGTGTTCTTACTTAATTTTTAACAGTTTATGACATACACTGTCTTATTCCTTTGCAACATCTAAGTATACAGCTACACAAGTGTTTTTTTTTTTTGTCAATTTCAGACGAGATTTTTTTTAGTACTCTGTGCACTTGTTCGATAGTAGAATGTTTACGTCTGAAACCAAATGGGTGATTAGATATTATATTTCTTGGTATTATTATTGGTTCATGTCGATTAAATATAAGCTTCTCGAATAATTTAGACATTGCAGGTAATTGAATTATGGGTCTATATGACATAGCTTGAGTTAGATCTACGTGCGGTTTGGGAACAGCGATTATTTCAGCAACTTTCCATGCAACTGGAAGATATTTGATTGCAGTAGCTGCGTTGAAGAGATTTCTTAAGTAGTTAAAAGCTTTTTTGAATTGTTGAAGGTTTGTTTCAATTCTTACGGTATCTGATTTAATTTAGTTTTGTCCTGCTGTGACTTCGTACTTTATATAGTACGCATTTTCCTTTTATTTTTTTCTTTAATAGCAGATGAGAGAATATAATTGTTAGCTTAGTATTTTGACATTTGAGTTGAGTCAGTTGCAGCATGAATAATGTTATCATCTAAACATGCAATAGCAGAGTGAATTTCATTTACATTTTTCAGTGAGATGTTTTTGTATATGGTTTTGTTTTATCTAAAAAACAGAAAAGTACTTTTGGAAGATTAGCGTAACTGGTGCGTGCCCAGATGACACTTCATACTTGCCTTTTATTGTTAAATGATCGTGTTTTACTTTTTTTGGGATACAGAAGTCCATGAATTAATTTGGGATTTTGACCATTTGTGCTTAGAGAAAGTCCCTTTTCCCTTATAGCGGGAAACGTTAAATTTTTCAGGATTTGTACACCATGTAGCCTTTATAACTGGCGGTATGGTCTTCTCCGCATATTGGGCATTTAATATTATTGGTATTTTCGGGAATTGTGCAGCTTATAATGTTGACAAGCACAGTTTACTTTTTTTGACAATTTGTACCTTGCGGCAGCGATTTTTTCCGATATGGTTGTTCAAAAGCTATTTTGCAATGCAATAGAGTTATGTAATATATATTATTTTTAGTTCTATTGAGAATCAGCATATTGGTTAACCTTATTAAGGAAATATAATCACTTGATCATCATGAATCAGGAGAAGAGAAAAACACTGCGACTCGTGCCATTTCGAGAATGTCATGGCCTAATTATAGTAGAAGAAAAACCATATTCTTAATAAACCCAGATGCACTATTTGGAACCAAATTCCGTGCAATGCTCGTCACAGGAGCTGAAAAGACCAACAAGGGAGAGAAACAGGTTCCACTTTCTTTGTGATTGCCCAGCTCCCGCTCGCATGAGCCTTAAATTTTTCGGAAGTCTTTCTGTAGAGAGTCTTAGCTACTGCTCTAGTTTAGAATTCTCAGAACCAACAAAATTTAGAAGCATCTTCTGCTGGTTGTTCTGCATATGGCATCATCATGTTTATTTGCACCAGGATATGGCATCAAAATAACATTAGAACTAATTTGGACGGCCCTATGGTTTGTCAGCCATTTTACCCATCTTATCTAACCATTCGACGTGACTATGCCTCGCCGAATCCCAACTTCAACTAAGTGGGAATGGTTCGAAGTTAAAGTGGGAACTAAGCAGTAAACAGATATATACACAGATGGCTCTAGGCTAGATACTCGGTTGCGGTATTTCTCTACTAAAATGTGATGGACACTTTCTTTAAATTTTCCTGACCATTGTAGTAGTTATATGAGTGATGTGAATGTTCAAATTTTCTCCGACAGTCAGGGAGCAATCCAGTACATTCCGGATGTATTCAAGGAATATTTTAGGCAATTATGAGGCCAGAAGTGAACTGCCCGCTATTGCACTTCAGCAGCTTTTCTAACATCTCAACGGTCTATGTGCTCAGTGCTTATTTGGAAGACAATCTGAAAATCTGGGATTGACATCCAATGACTTATGTAGCAATTCCGAATGTGAGAAAGAGGAATTCATGTTCTGCCACTATAATTTGTTTACTAGGAGAATGTAAAGTTTACATTACTTACTGGTTTCATTGAATTATGATCTATAAATATCAAGAAGTTAACCCGGTTTATATCGGAAACATACACAGTAAATGCAAGAGAGTCGCATATTTTTAGGAAAGAATGAGCTTTTAATTGCAAATAAGTGAGCTTTCCTCAAAAAGGCTGCCACCATAGTATGGGAAGTTGGGTTAGACCGAGATACCCTTACACGTGAGACTACATAATTATCTAATTATATCTATGCCCATTTCTTGTGAATGGCTTTTCATATAAAATTTGGACCAAGAATTTCGTATCGGTCTTCCGGTTTAAACATGTATTAATATAGGGTGTGGCACGTAAAATGTCCCCTCCATTTTTTGTTATACGATTTGCACTACCACTGTCAACCTTCGTATAAAATTTCGCTGCTGAAACTTGCATAGAGACCCAGTAATAAATATTGGTTAAGTGTGGGCATGGCAGTAAAGATAATTTACCCATAGTTTGCATGACCGCTAATGTACTGGATACAGATGCCGAATACTACCCACGCATGTTTACTCTAATTTAGTCATTGCTCACTTTATTTGTGTAGCGTACAAATGTAATAAAATTGCAATCTTTGTTGCATTGATCATTTTGTGTATCGACCTAGTAAAATTACACAGAGTGCACTCGACCATATACCATTTGATGTGGGCACCCAAATTTTAGCATTTGAAGTGAAAGCATATAGACAAATGAGAATGGAGTGACCAATTAAAAATAAGTGGAATTCCTAGAGTATCAGAAATGATATATAGATGTTGTAACGAACCCTTTCTTTCGCCTGGGTAATGCTCGTCGGATTGTCAGGAGTCGTTTCCAGAAATTATCTTTGAGTTTGCTCAGTTTGGTTATATTCAATACTTTATTTAATTTATTAAATTAAATCTTTGAGTTAATAGCTAATACTAAGTTAATAGGCTACACTACTAAGTACAGTAACAAAGTCTCGGTACACGTTGGTAATTATGGGAATTAGTGGAGTACCGATTACAAACCATATAATCCACTAATTTAGAATGGTCTCAGTAACCGTTTGTAATTCTGGGCATTAGTGGAGTACCGATTACAAACCATATAATCCACTACTGCAGAATGGTCTCAGTACAGTTGCTTCAAATTGTGCGTCTGTGTGTCTTCCTCGATGGCTGATGAAGTAAAGTAGCTCTAACAGTCGATGAGTCTACGTTGGTTGCTAGAGAAGAAAAAGCTATGTCGATGCGTCGTTGTCAATTTCTGAGCAAAAAAGAGCTACTGTCGCTGCGTAGTCGTCGATGGCTGTTCAGGAAAGGAGCTACTGTCGATGCATAGTCGTCGATGGCTGTTCAGGAAAAGAGAGCGAGTCAATTAGTTGCTGCTGCTTTTATAGCCCAGCCTCAGTCTAAAAGTTGTCAGAAAGTTCTGTTGTTGTATCAATTGTATCCAAACGTCACTATCGCTGCAGAATTCGGCTTGTTGTCAAACATGTGGCATTGTTTGTTTTTGCACGCTCTGTTATTGTTGTTGATGATGTCATGCGCGTCGATCATACTGTTTATTAGTGGGTTTATTAGTGGGTTTTGCGGATTGCTTCTGATAGTGCAATAAATTACATTCTTCTAGAACAATTGACGTAGTGTGAGGTCCGTGGCTACGATTGAAAAAATGATGGTGTGGCAGAATTATGTTGGAGCAAAGTTAATGCGGAGATTTTGCTCCTTTCAAAGTAAGACACAGAGTTACTTAATAAATATAAAATACTCAACGTAACTTTTGAGCTGGGTTTTCAAGAGTATATAAACTCCGGAATTCCCGGAATAAATTCAGAATTAAACTGGAAGCGACCTCCACTTTTAATTCTCTAATTTACCTTTTTGGAAATCCAAGTGGCAGCTGACAAACAGATTTTGTTGCTCTATACGAACACTGATAGCAATAGTTAACGCAACTGGAGACAAACTCGAATTATTGATCGGTTAATCAGATTTAGCAGGTAGATATAAGAAAATGGATGGAAAGAGTCACTGAAGTTACACCCAAGTGTAAATTCAGAAGAGAAGGCATCAATATAAGCCATATGTACGTCATTCCATGACATATTTTGGTTGAGACCTACCAACATATACACCGGAAGTAGAGCATGAAATTCCTCCTAGAGTGGATCAACCACCAATAAACCAAAAATATTATAGACTGCCACAAGATCAAAGAGATGAGGTAAACAGGCAAGTTGAAGGATTGTTAAATGATAACATAATTTCACCGAGTATCGCGCCTTGAAACTCACCAATAATTTTGGTACCAAAGAAGGGGGTGCTCAGGGTCAGAAGAAGTGGAGAATGGTCATCGATTTTAGGAAATTGAACGACGCCACTATCAAGCAAGTATTCTCGATACCAAGGATAGAAGAAATCCTAGATCCATTGGGATACAGTAGATATTTTTCTACACTTGATTTAGCGAGTGGCTACCTCCAAGTTCTGATGGATACCCAAGATAAGCAAAAGACCGCGTAAGTACCGGTTTGGGGCACTATGAGTTCAATAGGATGCCGTTTGGATTGATAGGAGCACCGGCTACCTTCCAACGGCTAATGAATCATGTGCGAACAGGCTTACAAGCGTTAGAATGTTATGTGTATCTCGAAGATATTGCAGCAACATTCGCAACGCTTGTGCTAGGTGCTCCAGAAATTGCGAGAGCACAATTTGAAATTGAATACGGAGAAGCGTCAATTTTTGCGAAGAAAGGTGGTTTATTTAGGACAACGCTGTTCGGAGGCTGGAGCACTACTTGACCCTCAGAAGGTAGAATGCGTACAAAATTTTCAAATTCCGAGGAATAGAAAAAAAGCGCAAGCATTAACAGGACTAGTGAACTATTACAGAAACTTCTTAGAAGGAGTAGCCGGAATTGAGTTGCCGATTATTAAGTTGCTACGAAAAGAAGCAAGGTTTGAATGGGCAGAGAGCTGTCAACAAGCATTCGAGAGACTAAAAGAGATAATTATCTCGCCCCCGATTTTGGTGTAACCCGACTTTGAGCAAACTTTTTGGTTGACCACCGATGAAGCATTGGGGACGGCCCGACCAATAGCATTCGCGACAATTGGTCGGGCATTTCCGACTTCCCTTGCGACAAAACCGTCCCCACAAGGCACTTAGCGATACGGAGAAGAGATACTCCACAATAGAGAAAGAATTTCTAGCCATAGTGTGGGCTACGAAGAATTTTAGGGCATATCTGCTAGGACGCCCATTCAAAATTTATATCGACCATCAAAAAACCCTTTTACCGAAATAATGTACGGAAATATCAGCTATAGCGAGCGCACGAGTTGGTTAGAGAAAACCAAGATTGTGCTAAAAGAGTAGCCAAAAAAGCCTATAGCAAGATACTACACAGTAGTGTTTCATGTTAGTGACCAAGTTCTAATGAAGAGTTACAGGGTGTAGGAAAATACACTCGCTTATGGGTATTAAAGTTAATACTTAACATATTTATTTTAACAAAGTACAATTCCCCCTGTCGCAATTCAATTGCTGACACATTTCCAATTGTTTTATTGCTGACACATTTCCAATTGTTTTATTGCTGACACATTTCCTTTTGTTCCAAATTTAATTTCACTATATTTACTTAAAGTGCTGACGACATGTCTGCATTGAATGCACCTAAAATAGCTCACGTTGCATGATGATTGCTGTTCGATGGTTGAAAAAATTAAGTAGTTAGTACGTAAGAATTCAATTATTAATCAACAGTCCGAATAAGAAGACATAGTCTTCCGGCAATAATTCAAAAATGTAAAAATAAAAGACATAGTCTTCTCTTTTAAATAAAATTAAGAATAAAAAAGACATAGAAGACATAGTCTTCTCTTTTAAATAAAATTAAGAATAAAAAAGACATAGAAGACATAGTCTTCTCTTTTAAATAAAACTAAACAAGTGTTTTATTAAGTTATGAAAAATTGAGTCACAAAATGGACAATGTTTTCATATGAACGGGTTTATCTTTTATATTCTCGCTTATGTAAGATGGGCTACTAGTTTTGCCCAGAATTGCGATAAAAAAGTTTTTTTTTGTCGGCACATAATTTAAAATAGTAAATAATTGTTTTGTATGAATCAAATTATTGTAAAATGTATATTTATTGTGAGGGATTTAAGGTATTAATGCCGCTAATAATTTTAAACAAAAAATTTTATTATGGTTAATTAATAATATTTGTAAAGAATTCAGTTTAAATTATTTATAGTTTGGTTGTACAGACGAACTAGATATAAATAATACATCAAATTTATAGTTTACGTTAGGAAAAATTTTAAAAATGAAATAAATGTAATAATCCAAAGAAACCAAAAATTATAAAGGGTCCGCGAAATAACTTTTTTTTTTAAATTCTATAAAAAAAAAAAAAAACTACTGGATATTTTCTCAAATTTCTTACTTTATTTGAAAGTACACTCCTTCCGGTTAATAATGGAAAATAATTTCAGTCAAATGGCGGCCTCGGCTGGCCATGTAGTAGCCTACACGATCGGTCCAATTTTTAAGCACATTATCGGTTGTGTGCAGCTGTATTTCACCAATGGTTTCACGAATATTGTCCTTTAAAGCGTCAATTGTCTCTGGCTTATCGGCGTAACACTTATCTTTGAGGGCACCCCACAAATAATAGTCCAACGGTGTCCAATCGCAGCTCCGAGGTGGCCAAACGACATCAGCTCTGCGGCTGATAATGCGATCTTCAAAAACAAGGCGCAAAACATCGAGTGTAGCTTCGGCTGTGTGGCACGTAGCGCCGTCCTGTTGAAACCAAATGTTGCCAATATCCTCCTCTTCAATTATTGTGAACAAAAATTCGTTCAACATGGCCCGATAACGATCGCCATTGACTGTAACGGCCACTCCTTGCTCATTTTCGAAGAAAAATGGCTCAATTATGCCTTTGGACCAAAATCCGCACCAAACAGTGACTCCTTTTTGGGTGCATCGGCTTTTCAATGTATGCGTGCGGGTTTTCTGTGCCCCAAATGCGACAATTTTGCTTGTTTACATACCCGCCAAGATCAAAATGAGCTTCATCAGAAAAGATGATTTTTTTGGCAAATGATTTTTTTGGCATTCTGCAACATTACCATGGTCTTCAAAGTAATGTCGCAATATTTCCCAGCATTGTTCAAGAGTATATACAACCATATTCGTTCAGCGGAAGGATAAAACTAATTATCTGTCAAATCAGACATGAGCTAAATTTTACCATTCACAAAATTAGCACTAGTTGACAAAAAAAAACGTTAGATGGCGGACCCGTTACTAATTAGGAAAATTATACACAAGAGTATCCATATTATATATAGTATATTCATTTAATTAGTATATAATTATGAAATTGATTTATTAAATTATCTTATGAAATATTTGACTTAACTTAAATATTGGAAAATATCAAACTAAAATGTTAACTAGAAAACTAAGAAAATTATTATACATAAGTATTCAGCTCTGATGATGTGAATCGAAGAAGGAAGTTCCAGGAACAGCGCAAATCGGAAGGCTGTGCACATTAAGGGACCAACGTATGATCAGATGAATTGCACTGATGTAATATTTTTCGAAACAGCATATGGCCGCAGCATTTGAACATGTTGTGGATGGGCTTATTGAAAAGCAACGGGTGCATTCTGGCAACCTATCAGTTGCCTATCGGGTGAGTGAAACAGCGCACTTGGTTTGTGAATGGGCTGCTACAAAAATTTGTCACTTTATACGTAAACATCTGTTCTACAAACAGCTGTGCTAAGTGTTGAGTACGGTAGCGAAGAAAATTTCCGCTCAAAGAAATTGCGTCCGCTCAGTCAGCTGACTGCAAAAAATTCGGAGAATTCTGATCAGTTGGGTATCCGATGGGGTGCCAGAATGCAGCCAACGAAAAAATAAACTAGTTTCCTTACGGGGTCATGTCTTTCATTGGACAATTTTACGTAACAATGTCCATCTAGTGTATCACAATCTCAACAGAATCGATTTTGACTAAGTTGAAGATGGACAAAAGCTCAAGGAGGGTGACTGAACACACTACCAAATATAATAAGCAGAAGAAATTTGGCTCACAAAATTTTACAAAAACAACAACAAACAAAAAGTAACTGCACTTAAATCCAAAAACAGCGTAATTCAATGCAGAAAAAGTCTGCGTACAAAAAGGATAAAGGTACTTATTGAGACAAATAAACACAACTATTTCAAAATATCGAGGCTGTTACTTCAGCAGTGGTATTTTTATTTCAAAATACTTCGAAATTTTGAGAAAAAATCATTTTGTGATTGAAGCTAATCGAAAAGAAATCAATGTCAGTAAACGAAAGATCATGATTCATCTTTGACTTCAAAAAGACGGGTAAATTAACCTCAAAACTACTCTCTAGTCGTCCATCACTATTAAATACCAGTAAAACGCAGGGTCTTATAGGGCAAGTGAGAGCCAATTCAAGACTAACGGCAGCAGAACTGGCAAAGGATGTTAAGGAGAAAAAATTATGTGCCGATATTGTTCCAAAAATGTAAAAAAACACCACTAACATGGCGGTCTCGCTCGCAAAAACCGTATGTTTCAATTGTTAATAGACTAAAACGACAAGAATTTGCCCAAAAATATTTAAATGAACGGGAAAACTTCTGGAAGCAGGTAATGTTTTCTAAAGAAACCGAATTTTACATTTTTGGCTTTAAAGGAGTGATGATCTGTGGTGCCTGGCAACTTCAGGAATGGGCAAATTGGTATTTATTGAGAATAAAATAGAGTACCTAAATATTTTCCAACAGAAGATGAAGACCAACGCCAAATCTTTCCTTAGATCCATCATTTTACTTCCTGCACAACAATGACCCAAAGCATACAGCAGAGGAAGTGAAGCTTTGTCTCCTTTATAATGCACCCCAACAGTTGGCACGCCTCCAAAATCACTCGACTTAAATCTGATTGACCATTTATAGGGTTTACTAGAACGGCACATTCGAAACCACCATATTTCCTCGAAGACTATGCTCAAGGACCTAATTCGCGTAGAGTGGGCAAACATTAGAACCACAGAGACCAAAAATTGGTCTAATCAATGCCGAAATGTTTAGCACAGGTGGCTAAGAGAAAGAGTTACCCAACTAGTTATTAAATATTATTTTTTTTATATTAATTTTGAAAATTATTGTCAATTTTTCCTTTCATTTATATTTTGTACGCAGACTTTTTCTGCATTGAATTTCGATCTTTTTGGATTTAAGTTTAATTAATTTTTGTTTGTTGTTGTTTTTGTAAAAAAATTTTTTATAAATATACAGTAAACCTAAAAGACTAAAAGACTATGATACTGCATCAACAAAATTTTAAAAAATTGTCCCGAAATTGCACAAATAGCTTAAATTTGTTGTTTTCATATGTTGTACGCAGACTTTTTCTGCTATGTGTACGAGTATATGTTGTTTGCACAGAAAACCTTTGTTGTAAAAAAAATAGAACTTAATTTTGGGGTGAACTTGTCTCATTTAATGATTCTTTTCGACTGACAATATATATGTGGTCAAGAATGATAGAGAAAGAGATTAGGCAATGCGCATGTTTGCTTTCAAACAGCTGTTTTGCCTACGTCACGGTTGACTTTCTACTATTCAACCGCGCTTTTCAGTTGATTTTCAAATAAAAAATTTGTTAAAATGCGTTGTTCTGTATTCGGTTGTGACAATAGTAATAACAAAAAAGGCGAAAATAAATGGAGATTTTCCATTTTCCTAAGGACAAAGCAAATTTGGATTAGCTTTTGTCGTCGGAAAGACGAAATAAATATAAAAAATGCATGTATATGTGAGGTTTGAAATGGGTAAGAATAGCAATTATATTGTATTAATTATAATTATTATAAAGGAATTGAAATATTATTTTAGGATTATGTTCAAGAAATCCAACAAAGCTGCTGCCCAATGCTATTCCGAATATATCATCAGCTTTAGAGGAAGCAAATGAGAGGCAGAAAAGAATGGAGTATCGTTCAAGGAAGCAAATTGTGTCAACCCTCTTAAATGAGCCAGGAGTTTTTGTTGACGATATAGAAACTGAGGGTATCGAAGAAGTACCACAAGCCGCGATAAAAGCAGTCGTCGACGAGAAGGAGGAAAAAATACGTTTAGAAGTAGAAAGTTTAGAAGTAGAAATGTGAGCGCCATAATTGAAGTCCATGGGTAGTTATGTATATAATTTTTCATATATTACAGAGAAAAACTAAAGAAGATTGTATGCAAATTAAATGAAAATAATGAGAAGCAAATCATAGAGATAAAGCGCCTCAAAATTTGCATAGTCTTCAGAATTCCACAGAAACCACTTGGAAGAAAAACTCGGTTGCATTTTCACCAAAGGCCAGGTAATAAGTGTATCTACTTAATTAATGATTTTACAAAAAATACAAAAAAAATGTCCTACCTGCAGATTGAAAAATTGATAAATGGAAAACAACTTCAAACTTATATAGGTTCAGGTTTCATATGTAAATGGAAACAGCCCGTATTTTATGAGTTTGACTGCAAGATGACTAAAAATATACTGTGGCACATTTTATCATCCGTCAAAAAATGTGGTTATAATGTTGTTAGCGATTTGGGCGGAAGTAACAGAGGGTTATATAATGAGCTTAAAGTTGATATGGAGAAGCCTTGGTACATTTTGTCTTAAGAAAATTAGTTTTAAAATTACTATAATATAATTTATTTGTTTATTCATTTACAGGTTTTCACACGACGGGGACAGGATTGTAGTCTTCGCTGATGTTCCTTACTTAATAAAACTCCAGAGGAGTCTCTGTGAATTGTGATATGTAGTTACATGTACATATATGTATGTAGATACCAATATATGAATGTATAAACGAGGTGGGATGCATAGAAAAAATAAGCTCTGCCACATGGTTGTATTTTGAGTGTGGCAAAAATGTAACTTATTTTTGGCGATCTTCTCCGACATACGAGTATATGGAAAGTATCAGAAATTATAATGATCCTCAAACCGGGCTAACCGACATGTAAAGTAGCCTCAACCAATATCTCTGCTGCGGATGATCTCAAAAGTTTTTGAAAAATTGCTAATTAAACATTTAATGCCTATAATTGAACAAAAAGGTTCTCTAGTGATGCTATTACCAACAGAATTCCCATCAGGTCTGCTACTATTTTGAGTTAACGGGCCAAAAGAGGGAGTTGAGGAATTACATAAATGCATTATCTTCAACACTTACTCTGAAGACATTACACTAGTTTACACCGAAAATGTACATTTGATGAGAGGTGACTTTTGTTATGTATTTTCATCTGCTGAATTCGAAAATGAAGGTTAAATGAAGAGAAACCAGACGTTTTTTTTAACAATTTCTACTTTTCCGCCGTCACAGAATCACTGTAAAATATTATTTTTTTGAAAATTTGCCCTATTTTCATCGATATATTTTGAACCGCTTTACCAATCAAAGATCCAATTATACATGTTTGTTTGTCATCTCAATACCTTGCATTGGGTATCAAGAACGACCGGACATTTCTAGCTCGAGATATGATTTGTCACGTGGAAAAAGGTCGAAAAAATACAAAAATTACAATATCTCAAAAACTATTCCATGAAAAAAAATTTAACCTTGATTTTCGAATTCAGCAGATGAAGATACATGAGAAAAGTCACCTCTTATCAAATGTACATGAAAAAATTTTATTTTGTAAACTAGTGTTAATATTTCATTCATTATATGAACTTTTATGGAGTCACAGTTCCGCAATCAAGTTGACGAAGGGCATTAGAATTTAGAATGCATATTGAGTATGTCTGCTGGCTTAACCAATTGACACCAACCAACAATCGCGTAGCTGGAGCACCAGAAAGGTGCTTATCTAGAGTGTAAGTGTTCATTGTAAATAGTATATATGATTCATGATTTAAAGCAATAAACGGCTTGCCTCTTGGCTCTTGTCTTATTTGAAGAACAGAACAACACGGGGTTTGCCTTGTTAGGAACCACCAGATACTCGTCTACGCCCGCGTCTATTACCGGTAGTAAAAGGTGCTCACAACCAGCGACGACAAGCACGGACCCCAAGAATAGACAATAACCAGCTCAGTCAAAATTTTAGCTCTAACCACTCAAATTTCCAACAAAATAGAAGCTGAAAAAATTCTTATAAAATATTCTAATTGTGTTTTATTGCGCCCCGAAAACTTGACAGTTCATCGTTCATCGTATTAATTACTTCTTTACATAGTCTTGTACAATGTATATTAACAGTTTATACAATGTTATATTCATAAATATATGCAAAGAGTGTATGTGTATTTTTTAGTATAATATGTCTCTATGTTAATAGTAGAGAAAAAAGAGAAAATAAACTTAAACGTCAAACTGCAAAGCAGTGAAAAAAGCAGACGGATGTTGTACATGAAACCACTCAAAATCGTAGTGTATCCACTCAAAATCGTCGTGAATGCACTCAAAATCGTTGTGTGTTCGCTATGGACACTCGCAGCAAAAAAGATTTTCTTTTCTCTGGTTAATAGTATCAAAGACAATATACTATAAAGATATTACATTGTTCTATTCACTCAGCGAAATGAGTTAAAATTCTTTGGCTGCCTATGGAGATATTATTAAGTCAACACCCGAAGTGTGCTCGTCAATGCAAAGGCAAAACATGTAGATACACATTCTGGTTTTTGCGTTCTATATGAGCGTGTGTGTTTACTACATGTGCGAATGTTTCTATGCTTGCTTGCTTGTTTACGGTAGAATTATTTCATGCAGGTAGCGAATTGTGCCATAAGAAGTATGAAATTAAAATAAAGCGCCTTCATGTCTCGATTGGAGTTTTTGTTTTATGATGTGCGGTGTGGCTTCTTTAAATATAAAGTGAAGCAGAATTCAATTTGTCATGAAATTTTGGATATGTCCATATTTTCATTATGGCCAAATATCAGCACAATTTACTATTTCGATCTTATATTTCAAGAAGAAAGAATTATTATGCACAAAGACCAATTTTGATCAAATTAATGATAATCTTTTAATATTCATATGTTCGTCTGTTAATATCTAAAATATTTTTAAATTAAGGGTAAAGCCAACAAAGTCAACTTGTTTAAAAGTTTGTCTTACTTTGTCAGAACCGCTTGAAATCCTACAACCATATTTTATTAAAAATTATACCACTCGTATGTATAGGAATATGTATGAATCATGTATGAACACGGAGTTTCCGAATTTACATAGTATATGATATGTTCATGTTTGAAGTAAATTTTATGAACTTAAATATCTAGTAATAAATGCATATTTTCCAACGCATAATAAACCACTTCATAATCGATAATTATTATAATCAAAAATCTATAAAAAATTATTTCAAGTATTTAAAAATCCAAGAAATTTTAAATTTATATTATGATAAATAATGTTTAGTAAAACATATTTTAACATAAGGTGCGTCGTCTTTTTCCCATTACATTTGACATTTACCTCAAAAAGTCTACATAAGGTGTGCAGGTGTTACTCAAGTCGACTTGCTGGCATGTTTTTGCACAAACGCCATTCGAAATACTACAACCGGCCAAATACATCAATCGCCTTGACGTGGAGACTTGAGTTATGGGAACTAATTAAAATGTGCAAAAACTTCTTACTTCTTTGTTCGTGTGAACTTGTCTTTAGTTGTGTATCCACTTACATATATAGAAAATACTTTGAATCAAATAATCTGTCTTGACCTACATTCGTGAATAAAAGATGGGACTTCTTTTCAGTTTTATTTTTTAAGTATTTGCTGTCTAAGTTCTTCTATGCAACTGCATGTTTTTTTTATATTTTATAATGATACTAATTTAATTGTATTAATTTAAGTTAATTTTTATTTTGTAAATAATGTATTAATATAAAAGAAATATTAACAATTTTAATACATCTGCAAAATTCTTCCTTTTCCTACCATAAGAATAAAATCCAATCTAACAATTTACTTAATATAGCATATACGGAAAAACAAAAACTTCCTAAAATCGCACATAAGTATTCATTGACGAACGAAATGTTTGATTGGATTAGATTTTGTGAAATTTATAAGCTTATTCAGACGAATTGCGCAAAAGCATCAAAAAACTAACATAAACAAAGGTATTGAAATCGTACAAAACTATCACAATTTCATGCCCACATGAATTTATGTACTCGTATGTGAGTTAAGAAATACCGTTATGACTAATTTGAGAAGATATAAATTTCTTTGCTGTAATTATCTGCTATAGCAGCAGCAATTCAATGTGGTTTAGTAAAATTATTTAATAATGGATAATTTATGCTAAAGTAGAAACTATTCTTAATATTTTTTATAAAAAAAATTATTAGTTTGCTTTCAAAAAAAGGATGAACAATTAAAAAAATATAAAAAGAAACACATTTTTCAGCGGACTTGAACCCGGCATCATAAAATGGATAGACCAACGCTTTACCACTTGCTCTTCGATCTTTATAAAAGATCCTATGCATGCATATTTGTTTTCTATTGTCAAGTGTTCTAACATGCACGCATTTTGCTTCGTCATGACATGGCAAATCTTTCTTATACGCAAAACCACAAATGCTTTGTGTTAAGCCTAACTTTCCGAATAAGAAACCTTTGCCATACAGAAAATTTATTCTTATGTATTTTACCCCAGTCACAAAAAACAGAAAATAAAAATTTTATTTCAAATCTGTCGTTTCTGCTGTGAGCACACACAAACACACACACACTAAATTCTTCATACGAATGTGCAAACAACAGTAGCCATGTGTGTGGCTGACGATGGATACATATTCACGACTACTTCGGGAAATTGCCGATCAGGATTCCGATGTGGTTGCCATACACTTCAATATATTGATTCTCACTCAAGAGAGCAATGAACGGTGTTTCTGTGTATTGTTTTTGATAGTATGTAAGCATTTATAGTTAGTTATGGATGGAAGTTAATATTACAAATACTTTCAACAAAAACGAGCAAACCAAGTACACTCGCATGCAACTAACGTAGTAATTAATCATGACAGGTTCAGAGGTACAAAGCTTCCCGTGGGAAATACAGAATACACTCTTTCACGTGGCTATCAGCGTATTCGATCGAGCAGTTGGTTGCATGTTAAGTAAGATGTGATTTTCTAAATTAGTTCTAAGTTAGATTGTGAATAAAGAGGTTTAAAGCTTTTAAATAAAATATATATTTTTAATCAACGTAACTTAGAAAAACTTAATTGCCGCCCGAGCAGGGACGAAAAACGGCAAGTGACGAGTGCAAAATTAAATTAATTAACAAAATCCTTTTTTGAGTTGAACTTTGAAAAGTGATAGAAAAAAGTTGGAAGCGAGTGTCCTGTACGAGTGCATCCAACTTAATAATTTATTCGGTGAGAGTCCCTCCAACCTGAAAAAACTTGCAGCCAATAACCTCAAGAAGTTTCAGTGCTGCCAATCACTTATTCGCCGTCACTGTGTACAGAGAAGCCCCTTAGAAACCTGTTTCAGATAAATAGAACGGATTGCACGCAATTGAAATATTATTGGTTTAAAATCAACAAAAATTATATATATATAACTTCCAAGATACCAAAAAAAAAGAAAATACCGTAAAAGAATAAAAAATATATTGAGGCTGGGATCCTGAATACCAGGCCCTTCAGTCTATAAAATAGCCAATTCAGCGAATCTGAGTGCAAAAAGCCAGACCCTCTAGAATAGAAGAACCTTTACAAAAAAAAAAGAAAAAGAATTATAAAACAGAAAAAAGGAAAAGATTTCGAAAAAAAATCAAAAAAATCTTTTAAAAAAAATTTTTTATTTAAAATTAAGAAAAAATAAAAAATTTTAAGGAATGAACAAATATATTCTAAATATTGAATATTTGTATTTGTGAAGAAAAATTTTGCAAAAAATATACGAGTATATAACAAGAAGAAAATAATTTCCTTTCTAACATATATTATCATACATATATTTTCTTTTCCCAGGGAAAAATTATAATTGTTGAAATATAAAATTAAAAACACCCAAAAAAAGAAAAGAGAGAAAAAATAAATATAAAACGAAATTCTCAAAAAAAAAGAAAATATAAAGTAAAATTTAAATATTAACAAATAAAGTAGAAAAAAGAAAATATTTTGAACAAAGGAAATTTAAATACTAACAAATAAAGTAAAAAAAAGAATATTTTAAACAAAGTTCAAAATTAAATACCAACAAATAAAGTTAAAAAAGAGAATAATACGATATGCAAG
Organism: Clusia tigrina; assembly: GCA_920105625.2. Lineage (NCBI taxonomy): Eukaryota > Metazoa > Arthropoda > Insecta > Diptera > Clusiidae > Clusia > Clusia tigrina. The sequence continues at coordinate 144,021,931 of OV050030.1, read as the reverse complement.
CCTCATTGTTGATATAAGTGTGTTCTGAATTCACAAAGTTTTCAATATTTTATTAAAATCGAAACATTTTAAAATCCGCCAACTATGAATCCTGCTACTAATCCTTTATCAGCCTGTTTGACCGCTTCCAATTTCACTCCGAACGCTAAACTCGTGTTAGAATATCTAATTTCAGCAATAGTCTGTCGCTTTCTCAATGATGAGGGGCGAGAATTAGTTGATTCAATTATAAACCCAAACGCCGAATTGATCGAACCTACTGACCAAATTGTCTTGTCAGAAGACATAAATAATCTAGCCGACCTGGATAAAATTCCGGATGTAGTAAGATGCCTAAAGGAATTTTCTGGAAAACCTGAAGAATTTAGCCGTTTAACCAAATAGCAAGCACTCAAACAGTAAGCAGGTGGAGCACGAAAAAATATTTCAACAACAACAACACTATAGCGACCGAAGGCGGAACACGGATGAGAACGAGAGCACACCACACATACGCGAGCAGTTCGTAAACACAGAGCAGTAAGCAGGCGGAGTGCGAACAAATATTTCAACAACAACAACACTATAGCGACCGAAGGCGGAACACAGAGGAAAACAAGAGCGCAACCACACACACGCTAAACGATCGCAAACGCAAAGCTGTAAACAGGCAGAGTACGAAGAAAGAAACAACAACAACACTATAGCGACCGTTGGCGGAGCACGGATAACAACGAGAGCACACCACACATACGCGAGCCGATCGTAAGCAAAGAGCAGTAAGCAGGCGGAGTGCGAACAAATATTTCAACAACAAGAAGCTAAAATCCACGTACGTCAGGAGTACGTCACCAAAGCTGGCTACGCCCATAGGTATCTGCGATACGCTGGGTGTGGACAGGCCAGGGATATTCACAGGTGAAATACCAGTGGCAGAGTTTCGGAGGACATCACTGCATCACCCTGTGTCACCAAGGGCCATGGAACAGCCACACCATGTAGCTACACCACACGCCGTTATTATTGATCATGTGAGGAAATGGTCCATTAAGTATGATGGTGGCCGTGACCCCCTGGCGTTTCTGGAACGAGTGGAAGAGCTGTCGGAAGTGTACGGGCTCAACAATAATCTGCTCCCCCGTACCATGCCAGAATTATTGAAAGAGCCTGCGTTGTTATGGTACAGAAACAACAACAGATCGTGGAGCAACTGGGACTCGTTCAGGAAAGACTTCTTGAAATTCTTTCTACCAGCGAGGTACTTTGAAAAACTCGATGACGAGATTCGCCAGCGAAGACAAAAGCCCCGCGAACCATTCAAACTATATGTGGTAGAAGTCCAGGACCTCATGCGACACGCTGGGTATTCAGAATAACAGAAACTAGAACGAATATTTAAAAACAGTATGGAGGAGTACCAATGGTACGTGCGCCGAAAAGACTTTACGACGCTGGAGGAACTAGTAAGCATGGCGGAAGACTTGGAGGGCATTCGGAGTGACCATGTGCACCCTAAACACCCACGTCACAACCCAGAACACCTATGCCACAACCAAGATCACCTACACCACAACCAAGGGGACTTATTCCACAAATCAGAATCGAGCATACCACACCGGTAGAGTAACTTCTACACACATATGTGCATGTATGGCCGACGGACGCACACGAGAGATCACGGAGGTGCTCCTTGAGCTACTCACAATGCCTGACGACACAGACGACCTCCTTCTGGGACTCCATTTCATGTCGACAATGGGAACAAAAATCGAATGCGGTGACCAGGAAATCATGCTAGGACCTCAGGTTGGGGGCGTGTAAAACATCGACTTTACACAGTGCACGACCATTCAAGAAGAGGCCATCACGGAGAAAGAGACTATCGAAGCATTTCTGAAGACCGAGCTAGATAAATTTGAAGACAAACCTGGAGTAGCCAACATTACAACACACAAACTTGTGATGCGCGATGACAGGCCAATAAAGCAACGTTATTACCCCAGGAACCCCGCACAGCAGGAAGTAATCAACACCGAAGTGGCCGAACTGCTGAAAAAGGGATATATACTAGTAGAGCCTTCACATAGCCCACATAGTGCACCAATTGTCCTCGTGCTCAAGAAAGATGGGAGGTGGAGATTGTGCATAGATTACAGACAACTGAATGCCAGATCTATACCGGATGCATATCCGTTGCCCAGAATACAGCACATACTGGACCGCTTACGGGAGGCGAAATACATCAGCAGCCTCGATCTGAAGAATGGGTACTGGCAGATACCCATGGATGTCCACAGCAAAGAGTATACCGCATTCACGGTGCCAGGCCGCGGACTCTCCCAGTGGAAGGTAATGCCATTCGGGCTACATTCAGCACCTGCGACATTTCAACGAGCGTTAGACCAGGTCCCGAAATGGAGCCGCATGCTTTCGCATACCTGGATGATATCATCATCACAGGGCGGACACTGGAGGAGCACTAACAGAATGTAGCGGAAGTATTCTTACGCCTGCGAAATGTCATCCTTGAATTGAATAAGGACAAATGCGTATTTTTCCAGTAGAAATTGAAATATTTGGGGCACGTGGTCAGGGACCAAGACATCCTCTCTGACCCAGAAAAAATCGCGGCCATCAGAGAGCTGAAACTACCCCAAAATATACGAGAGGTGCGACGCTGTCTGGGAGTAGCGTCATGGAATCGGCGTTTTGTCCCAGACTTGGCCAAGACAGTACACCCCTTAACACTATTGCTAAAAAAAAGTAAGCATTTCAAGTGGGCTCTAGAGCAGCAAGACGCGTTCGAACAGTTGAACCAGAAATTGACAGAGGCACCAGTCCTGGCGTGCCCGCATTTCACTAGGAAGTTTGTGCTCCAGACCGACGCAAGCGACTACGGACTGGGCGCGGTGTTCACCCAAGTCGACGAGGTGGAGCACGTGATAGCCTACGCCAGCCGTCATTTAAATAATGCAGAACGAGACTATTCACCCACAGAAAAAGAGTGCTTAGCCATCGTATGGGGTATCAGAAAGATGCGACCTTATCTTGAGGGATACCACTTCACGGTCATGATGGATCACCTATCACTGAAGTGGCACTTCCCGAGCTATCACGGCGACGATGATTGCATCCCCTGGAAACTGTGTGTACCAAGAACGCTCAGGAACCGGGTCCTATAGGAAAACCACGATGCACCTACGGCAGAACACTTCGGCATCAGAAAAACTATAGCACGGATAGCCAACCGATATTACTGGCCGGGACTATTCCGCGATACAAGTCGATACGTGCATCAATGCTCCTCCTGCCAACGATATAAAATCAGCCAACAACATACAGCTGGAAAAATGTTGAGCAACATCCCCACAGAGCCTTGGTCTGTTTTGAGCGCCGACTTTGTCGGACCCTTACCCCGTTCCATGCATGGTAACACCATACTAGTCGTGTTTTTCGATAAATTCTCCAAATGGACCGAGATGGCCCCCCTCCGAAAAGCCACCACCGAGACACTGCAACGGGCATTCCGGGAACACATCCTATCTCGTTTTGGAGTACCCAAAGTCCTAGTGAAGGACAATGGGTCGCAATTCAGTAGTCAAGCGTGCCAACGGTTTACCGAAGGCTATGGTATCAAACACCAGTTCACGGCGCCCTACACTCCGCAGAAAAATGCGGTGGAACGCACCAATCGCACCATCAAGACTATGGTGGCCAAATTGGCGAGTCAACGGCAACAGAATTGACTCTAGCCTTTAACACTAGTGTTTCGCACAGGGACGATGGTCACTGCATGAATGTCTCTTTTCGTGCAGGGATGACCGTCACCGTGGAAATGTTATGTATTCTGATTGCTTTGGAAAAAACTGTGTAAAAGAGTTAGTTCGGTTTTGGTGCATGGTTGCGCGAGATACCGAATAAATATTGGGTTTTTTAAAACTATTTTTCCCAATTAAAATCGTGTGGTTTTATTTCCTTTAATTTCATTTTATTTATTTTATTTTGTTTATTTCTTCTTCTCATCGGCGACAACGGGGTACAGTCCGGCTTATCTGGTACAGGACGGTGAACAACGACTACCAAAGGCGCTATACGATGAGACAACGTATGGGTACAGGGCTATCCCCGTAGACTCCTAACGAACGAATGGAACAACTACAAGAAGCTTATCGCATCGTGAGGCAAAATTTGGAAGCAACACTGGACCAGAGAAGATATTATAATCTACGACGCCGAATGTTGAAACCAGAAGTTGGACAATGGGTGTTAGTCAAGCAATACCACTTGTCCAAAGCAACAGAACACATCGCCGCCAAGTTAGCGCCACGATACGAGGGACCCTACCAGATCGTAAACTTCATTTCACCGGTTATCGTAGAGCTGCAGCGAAAGGGAGACAAACGCGGGAAGACCGCTCATCTCAGCGAAATTAAAAGGTACTGTGCGCCTGGTAACCACGAGGAAGACAACAATGACCCACACTAATACAAAGGAGAAACGGTGAGAGGACCAGGAGAGCGAAAAACTAAGAGCTAAGACAACCAGATTGCCGCTTTCGTGGAATACCGTTACCTCACCATACAAGCCTCTTTGATCTTCATCGCACGTAAGTAAAACAAAGTTCTCAAAACTAATCAAAAAAAGAAAACCGGAAAAGACCCACGATGGCTCAAATAACGCTAATCTAGGTCGCACGCGTCCAAGTAGAAGAACACGCCATCCCGTCGAAATTCGAACCCCTAAAGGCATCCCCCCGGTCTATACGAAAAATTACCTTTATCCAATGTCCCTCAAAGAAGAAGTCTCAAATTATGGTATTATAAGACCCTCGAAGTCGCCTTCCAACTCATCGGTATGGATTGTCCCCAAAAAAGCCAATTCAGCTGGAGAGAAAAATTACAGAATGATTATAGATTACCGCAAGCTTAAGGCAGTAAGGCTGACCGCTAGCCGAATTCCTGAAATAAACGAAGTTATAGCCCAATTGGGAGAGACTAAATTTTTCTCTATGATTGACTTAAAAAGCGGATTTCATCAGACCACCTAAAAGAATCAGATATTGAAAATACTGCTTTTTCAATTAATAACGGCAAATTCGAATTCAGTCGTTTACCTTCTGGGTTAAACAACGCGCCGTCTATACTCGTATGTCAGAGAGCGCTTGACGATATCCTTCGGGAGCATATTGGTAAAATATGCTTCGTTTATATAGACGATATCGTCATTTTTAGCGAAAATTAAGAATGCCACTTAAAAAATATCAGAGAAATTTTTCAAGTATTGGAAAATGCAAATATGAAGGTCCAATTGAACAAATGCAATTTCTCAGACAAGAAGTTGAGTTTCTTGGCTTCTTAATTTCATCAGACCAACCACGAAAAAGTCGAAGCAATACTTAATTTTCCAGTACCCAGAACTTTTAAAGACCTACTTTCATTCCTTGGTATGTCAGGGTACTATCGCCGTTTTATTGAAAGCTACGAAAATGTAGCAAAACCCCTGACACCCCTTTTAAGAGGGGATACTGGACGAGTGTCTAAAACTATGTCAAGGAAAAAATTAATCCCAATGAATAGTGATTCAATAGAAGCATTCAATAAAATAAGAATGGACAAATTTTCGAAATATGCGCATACAAGAATTCTGAAATCAAAAGCAATTGAAGATATAAGAGAACTACTGCGTGAAATTGTATTCGAGTATGGCGTTCCAAAATCTGTTGTAATTGACAACGAAAAGTCTCTATATTCTGCTTCCATAAGGTTTCTGTTAGAATATCAGCTAGGAATAAATATTTATAAAACCCCACCTTATACTAGTTCAGTGTATGGTCAGGTAGAAAGATTTCCACTTTGTCCGAAACCGAACAAATATATGGAACCTTTTCAGAAGTTTTCGACATGGCCGTTTATGAGTATAAATGCTCAGTCAGCACATTCAACGACGAAGAAAAAACAAATCGAAATTTTTCTTCGGTAGGAGAACTAGTACTGCCTAGTCCTGACCAATTTGAGCAGGCTAGACAGGATAATAAAATAATGTTAAGAGAAAAGCAAAAACTTGATTTCAAAAATCACAACAACAAAAGACATACTTTTATGAATTATTAACCTGGTGATATCATTTATGTGAAAATTAACAAACAAAAAATATCACCTAGATATAAGAAAGAAGTGGTAAGGGAAAATAAAGCAACCACTTGTATTACAGAATCTGGGAGAGTCACAAACGCATAAAAACTAAAAATTTCTTCCCTAGGTCTTTCTTCACCACATGCTTGGCCGAGGTTCAAATCCTGTATTACTCAAATTCCCAATTAATATCGTTGGACATATGCACCTCTAAACTACAAACTGGTACTTTAAAATTGGTTCATCTCATCGATATGCATTCATACGAAAACTCATTAATGTGATACAAACCGAAAGAGGGACTAATATTAGTGACAGCCATACTCTCATTCTTTTCTTTTTCCACGAAACCACATTAATCCTTAATCACCTAGACCTAAGCCCAAAAATAAGCGCTCATTAAATTTTTTAGGAATCGCATGGAAATGGATTGCTGGAAGTCCAGACCATGACGACTTTGAAATTGTAAAAAGTAAAATTTATGATATGTTAACTAACAATAATAAAGAAGTAATAAGAAATAAATTACTCCTAGTTTGAATTTTATATTCAAACTATATATAGTTAAGGAAGAAATAGTGAATATAGAAAACGTTATTCATTGGGCTAAAGCAGGAATTATAAACTCATTCATCATCAAATACAGAAGTAAATGTTGTAAAATACATATTTAAGAAGACAATATATCTTACATCAACGTAGAATAGGCTTTTGAATTTGCTACCGTAAGAATCGCTTCTAATGCGAATACACTAATTTAGATAATAATAATACCAACAATAGATAAAGAGTATTGTAAAAAGTTATTAATAATACCAGTAAAGAAAGGCTCTATTACTAATAAAATTGATTACGAAAATAATTTGCAATGTAATAGAAGCACCTTTGGTATAAAAAATTATGGTAAAAGCTATAATTTGTTAACAATATGTAATGACAAAGAAATAATAAAAATAAGTAATTCACAATGCATACCTAACATGCTACGGGGAGAAGCATCAACCTACACGAAGACGAACATCAACCTACACGAACCTGGAACCCTGCTGTTAAATCAGTTTAAAGGATCAATTTTTAGAAATGACGACTTGGTCAATCTAACTGGGATATTCTTTATTCAATACCACAATATAATCGTGTATATCGAAAAACTTACAGCTGAAAAGAAATTTCGACGTAAAAGCCATTTCCGTCTATTGTACAAAGTAAAACAATACCAAAACCATACGAGGAGCTGTTTACACTGGAAATGAAGAAAGAACTCCATCTCAATAATAGGCTAAGCATAGAAGAAAAGACTCTCGCACATGCAATAATCAATTCAAATTTTACAACGCTATCGTTTATCCCGATCCTGATCTTCATTACATTCAGGCATATTAGAAACAGAAATAAGCTAAATAATATTAAGGTATAAATAAACTTGAACTCAAATACACCGAAATCCACTTCAGAATCCTCAACTCCAATGCCTACAACACCTGATCCCCACAATGAAGATGTAACGCAAGGACCACCTCAAGCATAACCAGGATAGATCAGATCCCATTTTTCTAAGGTCGAATTGAAGCGTGGAGGAGCTAACGTTACAAATGTTAACATTACAAATATTTCCAACAACAACGAGCAAACCAAATACGATATTGCACATTATTTCGGCCAGCACGCGCATCCGCGCAAAACTTCCCGTAGGAAATGCAGAATGCACTTTTTCACGTTGCTATCAACGAATCCGATCGAGCAGTTGGTAGCATTTTAAGTAAGATTTGATTTTGTAAATTAGTTCTAAGTTGGATTGTAAATAAAGAGGTTTAAAGCTCTTAAATAAAATATAGTTTTTTAATGAATGTAACTTAGAAAAACTTAATTTGTATCCATATACAGGGTGGCCCAAATAAGACCAGCTGATGTGAAAATCAAATAACTTTCTTATTTTTTAACATAATTTATTTTTTCTTTTTGCAGATTATAACTGAACTCTTGGAAATTTAAAATGAATACGTACAGTCCACAACAACGCATTAAAATTATCGAATTTTATTATTCTTCTCAACGATCAATTGTTCTGACGCAGCGAAATTATCGCCGTTTTTTTAACGTAAGATCAGCGCCCACATCTTCCATGATTACAAGATTACAATGACGTCGTTTGTAACCGAAAATCCAAGGGCAATACATCAGCATCAGTCACACCCAATCAGATGCACTGTTTGGTGCGGTGTTATGGCCACAAAAATCATCGGCCCATATTTCTTTGAGAATGAGGATGAAACGCCAGAAACGGTCTCCGGGGCTTCTTACAGAACAATGATCGACAACTTTTTGCAGCCAATAGTGGAGCAACATCCTAATTTGTGGTTTCAACAAGATGGAGCCACTGCGCATACTGCTAGGCAAACTATTGACATGCTGCGTGAAATTTTTGGTGAACGCATAATTTCAAGAAATTCAGATTTCCATTGGCCTCCTCGTTCACCAGATTTAACTGCGCCCGATTTTTTTTATGGGGATATTTAAAAGACAAAGTGTATGTTAACAAACCACAAACACTTGGACCGCTCAAGCAGAATATTCGAGACGAAATACGGCGCCTGCAACCAGAAACATTACGCCGTGTAATGCAAAATGCGCTAAAAAGAGCCAATGCCTGTATCGAGCAAAATGGTGGTCATTTGTCTGATGTCATATTTCACACATAGTCACGTTAAATTTCGATAAAATGTATTTAACATATTAAAATAAATCATTTAAAAAAACCCGTTATTACAAGAGTTACACGTGTTCAACATCACTAGTTCTCATTTGGGCCACCCTGTACATATAAGTGAATTTTCTACAGAGTGCACATACGAATGGTTCAGAATGAGGGAAACGAATGCGGCTCCGAATGTAATATTCCGGACAGCCAAAAGTAAAAGTATATAAAATATCGAATATATCCACAAATTATGTTATATTTAAATGCAATAAAACCAATATGTCATTCTCAAATGATACAGTTGCGGAGATGTCTTTATGTAAAAAAACAGAAATCAAAGAAAATAATGGCCATAATCAAGTTGAAAAAATAAGTTAACAAGCATAACAAATGTGAAGTATTTTCCTTAGGAATTACTAGATTATTTTTGGATCTGTCACTTAAGTGCAAATTCGAAACTTTAAGTGGTATATCCGAAAATTACCTTGAGAATGCTTTCCGGAGAAAACCGAAATGTTGGGAAAATTTAAATAAAGACAAGAAATTTTTATTTTCAAATATAACGAACGATTTTGAAGTCGCTATAAAAATTAAATAATTAAAGTTCAACAGAAGGTCGACAATCGATTAGCAACAATTAAATATTTATGATTTCAAATGATATAATAGTATTTGGATGTGATCTCGAACACCACAATCAGAGTATAATAAGATAATTAGACAGGTTCCAATACCTAACAGCATAGAAGATGTTAGATGATTTGTAGCTTTTTTTAATTATAATAGAAGATTTAAAAATAATTTTACTGATATTGCAAGATGTCTAAGAACACCGTTAAAGAAAAATGTCTAATTCTATTGGAATGAATGCCAAAATGATTTCGAACAGTTAAACAAAAAATTAATAAACCCACCAATTTTACAATATCCGAATTTTAATAAAACATTTATACTAATTATAATTCCAGGATGATGTTTAGATGTTTCGCACCGGATGATATTAATTATAATTTCTTAAAATATGGAATTACTTTCCTAATTTTTATTAACTATAATATTGTCACAATAAGCGGATATTATTTCTTTAATATTTATTAATTGCAATTTGTCAAAGTAAAGAATTATATATTAAAATTCACTAATTATAATTTGCTCCAACATTATTAGCCACAATTAACCTTTGCTATTTTTTTAGTTTCAAATACTATTTACTATAAGTAATAGGTAACCTTGATTCAGGTCGAACAAATATTTTTAATTCAATTATGTTCGACGGTGACACGAACACTCATTTCAAAAGACCGCACATTCATTTTATTTTTCAACACTCACCAATGGTTTTGATACTTGCTTCTCGATTATCTGAAACTCCAACTCGAACTGACTAAGCTAAACCTGTCTTCTTTCGAAGTTAGCCCGCTTGCAGTCAAATCTCTTAAATTCATGGAACTTATTTTAACTACAAGTAGCAGAGGTCATACGACCATAGTAGAAGAATTTCCTATCATATATATATTTCCGATACTACAGATTACTGTAATCTATTAGAGCGGAACTTAAGCAAATCCTCGAAGTAGACAAAGAATGGATTCGCGGCCGTACAAAACTGCTGTTGAAATTTAATTTAATAGGATATTAAAAAAGCAATAGGGGTATTGACAGATCACTATTTGGTAGATATGCAATTAGCCTGGGAGTTCCCCACCATGACTTTTCTAGGAGCTGTCAAGATGTCGAAGAAGAGAAAACAGTGGAACACCTCCTGTGTGTGTGCATGGTTCTATGTACAAAAAGGTACTCCACACTTGGATTAACATTTCTTGTCAGCATTGAGGAGGATTTCCTGATGAAAATAACGATAGGCGTTACTTTTGACAAATCCCCAGAATGCTTTAAGGAGGATCCGAAGGTATAGGGAGAAAGCTCTAGTGGCCACAATGGGCCTTGAACAGGTCTAGATGAGTCTTATGACAGCAATTTACACTACCTACGTAAGGGACCCCTTTAAAAATAAGAAAATTTCGGTTCCTTATTGTTTAATTAAAAAAAGTGGCTTTCTCAATTGAAAAAAAAAACATTATAATAAATAAAAAGACGTCAATAAAGCCGCATGTAAAGCCGACGAAAACTATTAGACGAAAACCGTAAGAAAATAATTGCCACAGTAGAAGAAGAAATTCTATCCGAACAAATACAAAAACTTCAAGCATTGCAAGCCAGGCAAGAAGAAAGAACTCGATCATATGCGCAACAAGAACAACGACTACAAGAATAACAGCAATAATTGTTAAGCCTTCAGCAGCAGATACGACAACAATGTTTGGAACTTCAACAGCAGATGAAACGGCAGCAGCAACCGTACCAACAACAATTACAACAACAATATCCACCGCCGTAACCACAAGTCGAACAAGCATTAATACTGTCGCATGCTAACAAAATCAGTCAGTTTCGATACTTGAAACCATTCAAAGGGAATCAGAATGAGTATAATTTATTATCATTCATCAAGAGTGTCGACAAAGTAATTTAGCTATGTGGCACAAATGCTGCATTGTATGATTTCGGTATGCAGATAATCGTTCTTTCGCAACTGTATTGGGATTTTTGTTTTGCTGCTTTACATTCATAAGCTTTGCAGATCCTGCTTCTGTAGAATCACCTTTTATTGAAATTCTTAGTTTGTTTATAACCTGATCTATTGTAGTTTCATTGGTTATGATATTTCTAGCAGTACCTTTAAGCTTTGTTTTAATCAGAGTAATAGCAACAGTCTCATGCGTGTCGGTTATGAGTTGTCCCAATTGCAACGCATCGAAATAACTACTCAAATTTTCTGAACTACCATCAATTTCTGGTAACAGCTTTGCTGCACTTGTAAGAAAGTCAGTCACTGATTGAGGCATTTTTACTTTTTCTGTTTGTAACTCCTAGTAAAGTGTCGAAGTATCCAAGTCCTGTCAAGAATAGTAGCAGGTCGAGTTTTAAGCTTTGAAAAAATCTTTTCGAAAGAAACCAAATGTTCCGGCGTTAATTTTTCAAAATAATTTTTATAGAGTGTCACCAAGCTATTATGTTGGTTAACTAAATTAATAATGTGTTTCTGTGCTGTTTCCTTTTTGGTAAATTTTCTCTATTCAAACATTTAAAAGACCAATGAAATTCATTCTTTATATCATTAATTTGTTGAACTATTGCAGTCCACGACATTAGTATATATTTATTTTTTCAACACACAAAATACAGTTTTAATTTCCTAGTTGTTCTTGTTCGAGCCGGAGCCCTCCTGACGATGGCTGCGGCCTGCTCACAGTCACCATGAGACTCTGAGCGGGACTCAGTGCGGAGAGAACTCCCCTCATTTGGGTCCCTCCAAAGTCGTGCGGCAGGCCGCAGCCATCTTTTTTTGTGTTTGCTGTGATTTTCCATGCGAAAGTGCCGACTCAGGCAGAGCAGGAGAGTCAGTCGGCAATACAGCGTGACTACGAGTAGTTCGTCTTTAACTCGCAACCAAGAAGGTTTGACTGATACCCACATATTTCAAGTTGTAATCAAGAATTAATTTCAAGTTGTAATCAAGAAGAAAATTGAGAAAATAATTAATTTCAAGGTGTAATCAAGAAGAAAAGAATTGTAGTTGATAATAAAAATATAGTGTTACTTTAAATCAAGTGAGTTATTTTAAAGCAATAAGAATATAAATTGTTTGCTGCTTATACGGCCAACACAACTTCACATCTTTACAGGCGTGTGTGTTCCTGCTCAATACAATAAATCTGGCTGCACGACACAATTACGACGTGCTCGTATAATTTGAAAAAAAGATGGAATCACAAAGTTACTTGGCTCCCCTTCGAGCCGGATCTCATCTGCGTCCGGTAAGTTTCTAATACTCATTTATATTTATAGTATAATATTGAATAATTTTTGTCTTTTTTAATATTGAACGCATACTTTTTATTTGCCTTTTTTTATCGCGTAATTCGGTTGGGTACGGTCGTTTCGGTAAACGGTCCATTTCCGTATCGTCACTCGTGTGAGTGTGTGTGGGTGTAAATTCTTGCACAGCAGCAGGTATTGGAATTTACATTTTTTTAAATAAATTCTCAACACGGCCGCTGCGTCATTCGGTTCGCAGTCTGCAGCTCAAGCGCTGCCGACGCCGGTTATCCTAAGCCGTGTATAGCTGCTTGTGCGCAGATTTTTTCACAGCCGCTGTGCATCTATTGCCATTGCCGCTATTCCGCTATTCCGTTGTGCATTCGGTGCCCTAGTTTTGCGAGTTGCTTTGTTCGTTGATACGAGTTAAGGCGGATGTCACACTCACAACTCTTGTGGGTCAGCAGTTCGGGTTATCCGTATTGCGTGCGTATATTGCCGCGTCGAAGTAGTATCGTGTTGCAAGTTAGTGCTAGGAGCATATTGTTTTTGTTTCTACATTGGCGTGGGGGTCTGCAGCTCACTGCGCTGCCAAGAGCCTTTACTGTACGTTGCGTACCGTTGTTGGTGAACCGGTAACTTACACCGTTGCCGGTAGTTTTCCGTACTAACGGGTCAACAACTGTTAACGTGGTGGATGATTGACGTTTTCGATACGAGTGCGGTGTAATTAGGTTCGCAGTCCGCAGCTCACAGCGCTGCCGACGCCTTTTTACAGCAAACCGTGGGCCAGCGGTGCTTGAACATCCCCATATTACTACGCTGAAAAATACGTATACTCTTCGTTCTCCGTACATCACAGTTTTCGCAGCTCACAGCGCTGCCAACTTTTTCTTTCTTTTTGTCTTTGATATAACCCTGTATCGATGTACCCACGAGCGACGCAAGGTCCGGGTCACATACCGCAGATCATAGCGCTGCGTTGGGTGTGTCAAGTTGGGGCACTACTTAAATTTTTTGGATTGTAGTTGCTCAGTGCTGTCGTCACTGCCTGGGCTTCGCGTAGTTCATGCCTACTGGGGATTGTCTTTTACGTTGTGTAGACACTTCAGTGATAATAAGGCGGGTGTTATATCAGTCACGTCAGCGCGTCAACTGTGTACACATATAGCTGGGTAACTGGGTGTATCAACGTGAAGGTGTAGTGTTTCCCGTATTCTGCTTGTGTTTTGCCATCATTGAGCTGCGTTCTTAGGTCAAGTGGTCTGCAATTATGCTTACTCCGCTGATAGATGCGGCTGATAGCCTGACCGCGTTTGTTATTGAGTTCGAGCGAAACTCTTCGGCCTCTCAAAACCTTGAATATCTTCGCCTTGATCTGACTGAATTGGCAGACTTATGGCAGGCGTTGAAGGAGGCGAAGGCTGCAGCGGTCATTGAAGCGAATTTAGATGAAAAACGCACCGCCATTAAAGAGTCCATACGGCAACGATTCGCAGCAAGTTTTGCCATGTATAAACAGGGTCCTGCTCCGATCAGTGGTCTAATGCAATCCCTGACCGTATCTCGAGCGGTGCCTTCCGAGGCGTTTGCGGAGCTGTCTTCTCAATCCCATAGTATCCCGGGGTGGAGTACTCCAAGTGGATCACCTTCCATGATATGTTCACGGCGCTATTCCTTCGGAACGCTCGTCTATCTAACATCGTGCGGCTGTACCAACTAAGGGCAAAGACTAGGGGGGAGGCACGAGAAATCGTAGGCCAATGTCAATTGACCAATAGCGGCTTTGATCAGGCGTGGGCGAGGCTTACTGCCCGGTACGAAAATCGGCGCAAGCTCATTAATTGTCAGCTGAAGTGCTTATTTACGATGCGTACCATAGGTAAAGAAAGTGGGTCGGAGCTAAAAAGGCTGCAGCGGGAAGTTAGCAACTGCATTATGGCGCTGCAGGAGCTGTCGGTGGATGTAGGCAGTTGGGATCCAATTTATATATATTGGAGTTCCATTCGGTTGCTGGAGATGACCCTTTCTCTTTGGGAGCAGTCCCTTGCAGATCATGTAGATATACCGACTTGGGTGGGGATGGAGGGGTTCCTCTCGAAACGGTTCCAAACTTTGGAGGCGGTCTCTGATGTCTGCCAAGCGGATCACGCGCGGGAGCCTGCGGGGAACCGCTCAACACCACTCCGTAATAGCCGCGTGCAGGCTCATCAGGCAAGGGTCAATCCGGAAGGGTGTAAGATATGTACACTACCAGGCCATCGGGTCTCCCACTGCTCTACTTTCATCAACGCTGATGTATCAGAGCGATAGGGATGGGTAAACCGCTTCCACTTGTCCGTGAATTGTTTGAAGGGGGATCATCGTGTGACAAATTGCACGAGTAAATACCGATGTTTTACGTGCCAAGAGCGGCACCGTATTCTGCTACACCGTGAGCCGCCCCCGAACCGGAGCATAAGAGCCCCACCACGCACGACGCCGCCTCGAGGCAGACGACCATCCAACGGACGCAACGCGGCCACCACGTCGGCTCAACCTGCTACACCATCCTTCGCCCACGCTGCACAGGTGGTACCCGCTACAGTCCAGGGACGATCCGGTCCATATCGAGCTCGCGGTCGGCTACCCAAACGCGTGATTTTAGGTACCGCCATTATTCACGTCTGGTATCAGGGAGTTAATTACATGGCCCGGGCATTGATCGACCCTGGGTCGGAAGGGTCTTTTATCTCAGATCAGCTCCAACGACGCCTGCGACTCCCTACGCGTACCGTGCATGCCCAAGTTTTCGGGGTAAGCAATGTGGTGGCTGCTTACGTGACAAAAGCGTGCGACCTAATGTTAGGGTCACCTCTCGACAGTTCTGTGCGGCTCCCGGTATCAGCATTAGTACTGCCCACCTTAACCAGCGAATTACCCCGACTAGGGGTATCCACGCAACAATATGCCCAATTGGCCGGCTTACAACTGGCTGATCCAAGCCTTTCAAACTCTTCACAAGTCGACATTTTGATAGGGGGTGATTTATATCCGATGGTGTTGCTTGATGGGTTGAAGGTGGATTCTCACAGCACCCATGCCTGAGAGCTCGACACAGACATTTTGTGCAAGGGTACAAATTGAGACCGGCCACCTGGTCGAAGAGCTCTTGCAGAGATTCTGGGAGGTAGAGGAACCACCTAAGGAGAAACGGTTATCGCCCGGTGACCAGACTTGCCTGGACTTGTATTCCCGGACCACTTACAGAAAATCTTCTGGGCGGTATGTAGTAGAACTACCGTTCAAACCAAGGCACCTGCCTGAGGAGTCACTTGGGGCTTCTCGGCACATTCCGTTAAAGCAGTTCGAGCGCAATGAAAGCAGATTACTTCTTAACCTTGAGCAGAAAAACCAGTATGACTCCGTGGTACAGGAGTATTTGACTCTTGATCATATGATCAAAGTCCCGCCTCCACCTTCAGGCGCTCTTGCTCACTATTATTTGCCTCATCATGCGGTAGTGAAACCCGAGAGTACGTCCACCAATTTGCGAGTGGTGTTCAATGCATCTCAAGCAACCACGGGTCCCACCTTGCAGGCTGACTTGACACAACTTATCGTGCGATGGCGAATGTTTCAGTTCGTCTTTAATGGGGATCTGCAAAAGATGTATCGGCAGATTAGAGTATTGTTTTTAGGGAGCGAATTGTTTTTAGGGCCTCTCCTGCAGCGCCAGTCTCCGATTACGAGTTACAAACGGTTACCTTCGGAGTCAACTGTGCACCCTACTTAGCGATTAGGACATTAGAGCAGCTCGCGACGGATGTCGAGGAGGATCTACCCCTAGCAGCCCAGGTATTGCGTGAATGTATGTATGTGGACGACGCCTTGGTCGGCACACATGATGTGAACGTAGCGATAGAGACTCGAGATGAGTTGATCCGTGCACTTGACTCTGCCGGCTTTTCCATGCGAAAGTGGACAGCTAACACGGAAGCCATTCTCTTCTCTTTGCCTCCGGACCACTTGCTCCGAGAGGACTTTCTGAAGCTGGATGAAGCTAGTCTAACCAAGACATTAGGAATCCGGTGGAACGCAAAGACTGACCATTTCTACTTTCACCTTCAGCCCATTTGCTTCGACCCACGAGCCACCAAACGCAAGGTGCTATCGATTATAGCTCAACTGTTTGCTCCAGCTGGATGGCTGGCACCTGTTGTGATCGTGGCCAAGATCGTGATGCAGCAGATTTGGGGGGACAAAACTGACTGGGACGAATCGCTGACCCTCGCCTCATCCAGTCGTTGGAGGGAATTTTTAGGGGCATATGACGACATCTCGCAGATTCGTATTCCGCGTTGGGTAGGGTCTGCACTGGATGTAGACATCCAGTTCCATGCATTTTGCGATGCTTCGCAAGCGGCATACGCCGCCGCGCTGTATGTGCGATGCCAGTGCGGCGATACTGTCACGTCCCACTTATTAGTGGCTAAATCGCGGGTAGCACCTCTTAAGACGTTGTCCTTACCCCGCTTAGAACTCTGTGGCGCGGTATTGTTATCCGAGTTGGTAGCGGCACTTCGGACAAGGGTGGGAGTCACCTCCGGCAACTTGTTTTGTTGGACGGATTCGACCATAGTTTTGGCTTAGCTCCAGAAATCTCCGCATACATGGAAAACCTTCGTAGCTAATCGGGTTACCACCATTTCAAGCAAAGTAGGTGTGGAATGCTGGAGACATGTCAAGGCGGCAGACAATCCAGCTGACCTTGCCAGTCGGGGGTAACTCCGGCAGCGCTCGTTCACAACCATTTGTGTTGGAACGGTCCGGGATGGCTTACCCACGACTCAAATTCCTGGCCTCAGCCGTCGAAAATCGCTAGCCCGGACGCCCGGGAGGAACAGCGCAACGTTTCTACGCATACAATCCAGGTCAAACAGCATGACGACTTGATGCTGCGTTTCTCATCGTTGCCGCGAGCGCTGCGGGTCGTTTGCTATATCCAGCGCTTTTCTAGATACGCTACGCGAAAGATACGTGACCACATCCCACCCCCGGGATCGCCTATCACTACTGCAGAGATTGTTGCCGCTACACTTCTCGTAACGACCATAATGCAGCAGATGTACTACCCCGAGGAGTATGGATACCTGCAGGACGGGCAACCCATTTCCAATTCGAGTTCTCTGCTCACTTTGAACCCCTTCCTTCATTCAGATGGGTCGATTCGAGTGAACGGACGCCTAGCGCATTCCACTCAGATCCCGTTCTCCGAACGACACCCACAAATTTTGCCGTACCACGGACAGTTTACACGACTGCTGGTTGAGTTCATCCATCAAATCTCGTTGCATGGGGGAAATCAGCTTATGCTTCGGCTCCTTCGAACTCAATATTGGGTTCCACGCGCAAAGGCTTTAGTCAAGGGTACCATTTTACGGTGTAAAACTTGCCTGGTAGAAAAGAAACGTAGATTGAGCCAGATCATGGCGCCTCTGCCCCCTGAACGCACCACCCTGTCTCGTCCTTTCGCCACCGCGGGGGTTGACTTTGCGGGTCCTTTTGAAATTAAAACGTTTCAAGGGCGGGGGTATAAAATGCCAAAAGGCTACGTGTGCATCTTTGTGTGTTTCGCAACCAAGGCCGCCCATTTAGAAGCTACCACGGATTTAACTACCCAGGCCTTTTTAGCCGCCCTGTCTAGATTCATTGGGCGACGGGGGTGCCCAGCTAACATTTATTCCGACAATAGAAAGAACTTTGTGGGAGCAGAGAAGATAGTGCGCATGGAGTTCGCACGTGTGATTCGAGAAGCTAAGGACCAGGCAACCACGCAGCATTGGTTTCACCAATTGAAATGGCATTTTATTCCTCCAAACCCTCCCCATATGGGAGGACTGTGGGAAGCCGCAGTAAAAAGCTTCAAACACCATTTCAAACGAATGGGTGGGCAGATCCGGTATACGTATGAGGAGTTGGCAACGGTATTAGCCCGCGTCGAGGCATGTCTGAATTCTCGACCGATTAGCGAACTCAGTGACGATCCCGACGACCTCCAACCACTTACACCAGGGCACTTTCTAGTAGGGGGACCACTTCTTGCACCAGCCGTCTCGGAGGAGACCACCCCTTTTCTTTCCATTCTTAATCGACGGCGTAGTCTTCAAGTTCTCTCCCAACAGTTCTCAGTACGTTGGAAACATGAGTATCTTTTGGAGTGCCAGCGCAGGACAAAGTGGAAGACCATCCAGGAAAATGCAGCTAACGGAGATCTGGTGGTACTGCAGGATGACCACGTTCCACCCAACGAATGGCGATTGGGAAGGATCACTGAGGTCCACCCCGACTCAGACGGTAGAGTGCGAGTCGCGAAAGTGCGGACAGCACGCGGAATCGTTACAAGGCCCGTCACCAAGATGGTTTTACTCCCTCGAGCGGGAGTGTAGGCTGAGTAATCCCGGCATCCGGTCTTTTGGCCGTTTCCGTAGCTAGTCCCGTTCTTCGTAGCCTCTAGTTTGTAGTTTTTCTTTTTTTATATATACCTCCTCGCTTCTTCCATGGAATCCTTAGTCTTCCTCGTAAAACGGTAGTAGTAGATTTCACCTGGCTCTGCCACGGGATAAAGTTGTAGTACTCTACGTAGTCTTGACGCCGTTACTTCTCCTACTATTAGCGTCCTAACTTTTATTATTAGCCTTCTCGTAAGCCCATGACTAATCATAAATTTGATTTTCCACAGACCTTCCCATCGTGCCGTGCTGACTGGCGGGGAAGACGCTACATCGGGCCGTGCCTTGCTTGTGCTCCGAAGGTGCAGCTGGTGTTCCCAGCCCCCGTGATGCTACAGGGGTCGACATCATATCGCAATCTGGGGGCAGCGGCGCCGTCTCGCGCCCACGATGTCACGACAGCATTCAGCACCACAGCGGCAGCTGCGCTATCGCGCACCCGAGCCCTGTCTGCACCACCTGCAGCGCGTTCGCCATCGATGGGGCCGATGAGCGTCCGCCGCCGTCACAATCAGGGGTCACCGCCAGGGAGCGTCCGCATCACCGTTGCGCCACGTGCTTCACGTTCGATGTCCCGCGCCACAGTGGTGGCAGCGATGTCCCGCGCCCCAGTGGTGGCTGCGATGTCTCGCGCCCCAGTGGTGGCTGCGATGTCCTGCGCCCCAGTGGTAGCTGCGGCATCCCGCGCCCCAGTGGCAGCTGCGCCATCTCAAGCAACATCCGCAGCAACGGCAGTCTCGCACCCGGAAGCGGCTCCACAACGCCCGTGCGAGATTTGTAAGCGCTGGGGGCACACCATCGCCGTATGCAGGGCGTTCCTGCAGCTATCATCGCGGCGCAGGAGAGACGCGGTCGCGAGCCGAAAACTTTGTTTCGTTTCCCTGGGCGTGAAATACTTCGCCCACAGCTGCAAACAGCCGGGGTGCTCCCGGTGCCACCGGCGACACCACCATCTCCTACACTAAGGGGTGCATCAGGATGGGAGCCGGCGGGAATAGGACGTCATCTCTCTTGCAATACTGCAAGGGGGCGGCATGTTCGCGCCGGAGCCCTCCTGACGATGGCTGCGGCCTGCTCACAATCACCATGAGACTCTGAGCGGGACTCAGTGCGGAGAGAATTCCCCTCATTTGGGTCCCTCCAAAGTCGTGCGGCAGGCCGCAGCCATCTTTTTTTGTGTTTGCTGTGATTTTCCATGCGAAAGTGCCGACTCAGGCAGAGCAGGAGAGTCAGTCGGCAATACAGCGTGACCACGAGTAGTTCGTCTTTAACTCGCAACCAAGAAGGTTTGACTGATACCCACATATTTCAAGTTGTAATCAAGAATTAATTTCAAGTTGTAATCAAGAAGAAAATTGAGAAAAGAATTAATTTCACGTTGTAATCAAGAAGAAAAGAATTGTAGTTGATAATAAAAATATAGTGTTACTTTAAATCAAGTGTGTTATTTTAAAGCAATAAGAATATAAATTGTTTGCTGCTTATACGGCCAACACAACTTCACATCTTTACGGGCGTGTGTGTTCCTGCTCAATACAATAAATCTGGCTGCACGACACAATTACGACGTGCTCGTATAATTTGCAAAAAAGATGGAATCACAAAGTTACTTGGCTCCCCTTCATAACAGTTCTTATGATAACTTTGATAATATGAGGAACTTATCTTAACTTTTATTTTCTGTTGCCATAAGTATTTGCATTAGCTCCTCCATTGATTCGATTCCGCGTTGTTCTTCCTTTACCTTTGCCAATAGCCCGTTTCCGAAATGAAGAACGATGTCGTATTGTACACAATCTTCCACTGTTGTTTTATTATTTGATTGGTTATAGTTTTTCCTGCTGCTATTGCTGTTCATGTTGCTGTTGTTATTACCGCAGCCCACGTCCCTGATTCGGGAGGTGGTGGCGCCTCAAGGCAAAGAGGCACTTCTTCAATATTTCTTAGAGATATAATTTTTTTTTAAATATGTGGCACTATTTTAAACTGTTCTATATTCAATTCGCTGTGCGCTTGGTGCCTGTCGAAGTCTATTTTTAATGTAGTTTTTAATTATTATGAACGCGACGAATAAAGTAACTGACCCTACTAGGCTTATTGCCCAGTAATTGGTTTCATTTTCCTGATGTTCGTATTTCACAGGTACAGATGTGTAGTGCACAAAAAAAATGGTTGTGAGTTTTTTCGTTTCTCACTATCTGACCAATTTCATAGCCGGTAAAATCAATGAAGATGGCATTTAATGTCTTTTTCTACCAAAAAAAAATTTTTTTTTCTTTCAGTCTTGCAGTATTGTCAATAACTACAGCGTTCTTGTTCTTTGTTGAAAGATGAAAATTTGGTTTTTCATTTTATATTTTTTATGCTATGCTTTTTTCACTTGCATAGATTGTCTCTTCCAAAATTAAATTTTATAATGTTTTTGAATTGTTCGAAAACGTGACTCCTGGCAGGATCGTCATTTGATGTCTCGCTCTATGCGCAAATAAAACTCGGTTACACGTCCCCGAGAATGATCGAATTGAATGTGTCTTTATTTGAATTACTTAAATCTTTTATAACATAAAAGTGTAGACTTAGCTAAAATTTATAAATGACTTAATGAATTAGGAATTGAAAACTTGGCTTGATATTTTTAGAAATTGTACCAGAAAGTAATTTGAGCCAATGTAAGAAGTTATCGTAACAGCGAAAAGTGAAGCATGGGAGAGAACGCAAATTCTCTACTAGCCCATTAATAAATTTACGTCAACAAATTCTTTGGAAATTTGTTGTAACGCCGAAGAGCTAAGCATAACAAAGAATGGGAATGTTCCACTGGCCCATTAATGAATTCATCACTTCATATTCCTCGAATTACTTTTGAAGCGAAAGAGCGGGCAAACAAGCAATTAGAATATTGTAGTCAAAATAATTGTAACAATGTATCGACCAATTTAGGAGGGTTGATCAGAATATATTACACATACATGTTAAGCGATAGTTAAGTCCTCACACTAAATTGGGCATCATGCAGACAAAATCCATAACCCAAATTGTACTAATAATAGCAATAATCTCTCTAACCAAAATCTATGCATCCAGTTTAAATTCGATACAGTAGACCACTAGTTGGTCTTTTTTCGCTGTGTAGACAAAGCTCGTTTTCCGAATACTGTAATTTTTTTGGTGATAATGGTTCTCGGTGTACCATTATTTCGAGAAGCTGAAGGATGAGATCCGACAACGCCGACAACGATATCGGGAAAAGTTTAAACAATACGTGGTAGAGATACAGAACCTGATGGGCAACGCTGGTTAGAGTTCGTGGAAATGGCAGAGGACATGCTACGGGTACCCATAGCATCGGCTCATGCTGATCGTGCACCCCACGGCAAGAGAAATCGACAAATTGCACCAGTATACGGTAGTTGAACGGAACTACAAATAAACCCCCATACAGCTTGCCGAAGGTGCGGGCAAAGCGGAAACATGCTGCAGATCAACGGGGGAAACGAGAAAGGCTGCCGCCAGAAGCGAGGCATGACGCAGCCCAACCACCACGAGCCTCAACCACAATAAATGCCTTACGCTGCAACAGGAAGCGTATCTGTGCCACTTTCACAATCGGCACACTCAACACCAGCGGAGGTGAAGTTGGGAGAGCAAAAATGTGAACTGGAGCTTCTAGCAATGTCGGCTTCATGAGACGATTTGCTGCTAGGCCTAGACTTTTTGATCAAGCTAGGCACAACTTGGAAATGGGGTGACCAAAACTCACCCTGGGATCCCAGTCCGGGGTTGTGCAATCCTGCGAAGCCACACTGTACACAACCATTGGGGAGGGGGTTATCGCTTAGGAGCAGAGAATAGACGCATTTTTAAAGAGCGAATGAAGCAAACTTGACAATCAACTCGGTGTAACTAGCATCGCGAAGCACAAGATTGTGATGCCAGACGATAGGCCTATAAAGCAGAGGTACTACCCACGGAATACCGATCAGCAAGCAGTCATCAACGTGGAAATCGACGACTTTCTAGCCAAAGGCTGCATAGAATCCTCTCATACATAGTCCCCATAGTGCACCGATCGTACTGGTACGGAAAAGGGATGGGAGGTGGCGGCTATGCATCGACTTCGTAGCCGCTAAAAACAATGAAGATGGCAGAATGTCTTTTTCCACCATGCCATGTTGTTAATATGTAAAAAAAAAATTTTTTTTTCTTGCATTCTTGCAGTCTTGTCAATAACTACAGCGTTCTTGTTGTTTATTGAATCCTAAATTTTATAATGTTTTTCAATTGTTCGAAAACGTGACTCCTGGCAGGATCGCCATTTAATGTCTCGCTCTATTCGCAAATAAAACTCAATTACACGTCGCCGAGAATGATCGAATTGAAAGTGTCTTTATTTGTATTACTTAAATCTTTTATAATATAAAAGTGTAGACTTAGCTAAAATTTATAAATGACTTAATGAATTAAGAATTGAAAGCTTGGTTTGCCATTTTTAAAAATTGTACCGCAAAGTAATTTGAACAAATGTAAGAAGCTATAAAAGCCCTACTAGCCCTTTCGCAAATTTACGTCAACAAATTCTTTAGAATTTTATTGTAACGCCGAAGAGCTAAGCATAACAAAGAATGGGAATATTCCACTTTCCCATTAATGAATTCATTACTTCATATTCCTCGAATATTACTTTTGAAGCGAAAGAGCGGACCAACAAGCAATTAGAATATTGTAATCAAAATGATTGTAACAATGTATCGATCAATTTAGGAGGGTTCATCAGAATATATTACACATTTATATATATATATATATATATATATATATATATATATATATATATATATATATATATATATATATATATAATATATATATATATATATATATATATATATATATATATATATATATATATATATATGTATATATATATATATATTTATGCATACATATATATATATATATATATATATATATATATATATATATATATATATATATATATATATTTATGCATACATATATATATGCATATACAAATACATATAATTATAAATTGATATATAAATATATATAATATATATATATATATATATATATATATATATATATATATATATATATATATATATATATATATATATATCTATATATATATATATATATATATATATATAGACACATACACATCTATGTACATATACTACATAGATGTGTATGTGTTCGACTAAATGTATAGTTTGCAGGTCAGTAACATTGTATGTTAGTTTGTTTGTATGGAAAATTTTTGCAGTGGATATATAATTAGCACACCTACGTGATACATATAATTAGCATACCCAAGTGGACATATAATTAGCACATCCAAGTGGACATATAATTAGCACACCCACGGGAATATTTTTGCAAGTCGGTAACATCTTATCTTATTTTTTTCTGTATGGAAAATTTTTAAATATATCGGGTTTTTCAATAAGAGCGCTACAAAATAAAACAAAACCGGTTTTAGATATCAATGAAATTCTTTATTCCTGAGAAAGTACGTTCGATGCCATTATGCACGGAAATCGATTTCTTTTGCATGGCCACCACGGGCACGCTTGCAGAAGTCCAGACGCTGAACCCTATTTTCAACGGTTTTCAAGCATAAATCGGCCGATACTGCTGCAATTTCACGTTCGATATTCGCACGAAGTTCATCAATCGTCGCTGGCTTGTTGGCATAGACCATAGACTTGACGTAGCCCCATAGGAAATAATCTAACGGCGTCAAATCGCACGACCGAGGCGGCCAATCGACTGTGCCATTTCGTGAGATAACACGTTCACCAAACTTGGTTTGCAGTAAATTGATTGTGGCATTCGCTGTGTGGTTTGTTGCGCCGTCCTGTTGGAACCACATGTCCTCCAAGTCCATATTATCCAATTGGGGCCAAAAATATTCGGTTATCATTGAACGGTAGCGATTCGCATTCACAGAAATGTGCCGGTCTTGATCATCACGGAAGAAGTACGGCCCAATGACGCCGCCGGCCGATAAACCGCACCAAACCGTGATTTTTTCGGGATGCAATGATGACTCATGGAGTACTTGTGGATTGCTGTCTAACCAATAACGCATATTTTGCTTATTGACGAAGCCATTCAGCCAGAATCGAGCCTCATCGCTGAAGATGATTTTCCGATGAAAATCCGAATCATTTTCAAGTTGTTACTCAGCCCAATTCACGAACATACGACGCTTATGGTGGTCAAGCGGCTTCAGTTCTTACGTCAATTTGATCTTGTAAGGATGTAGGCCAAGATCTTTTCACACAATTCGCCACAACGACGTCACAGAGATGCCCAACGCTTGAGAACGACGTGTGAGAGACACATTTGGGCTTTCTTGAACTAAAGCCTCAGCGGCAGCAATATTCTCGACACTACGGGCACTTTTTTGTCTCACTGGCACGGGAACATTTTGTACTGTGCCTGTGGATCCAAATTTTTTCACAAGCAAATTTTAATAATTTCGACTCGTTGTTGGCTCGTATATCTTTGCGCGATAAAATGGCAAACCTTACTGAAGAGAAATGTCAAAAGAGCGGGAAGAAATATGGCGTCGTTTGCTGTCACTATCGATTTACTTTTGTAGCATTTCTTTTGAAAAACCCTTTACTATTTTCAGTAGTTGTCGACGGGCAAAACTCAACTACGAAACCCCCACTTTTTGAACTTCAGGTCGACTAAATGTATAGTTTGCAGGGCGGTAACATCGTATCTTAGTTTGTTTGTATGGAGAATTTTTTCAGTAGACATATAATTAGCACACCTACGTGAGACATATAATTAGCACACCCAAATGTTAATATTATTAACTTACCAATGAGGACATATAATTAGCACACCCAAGTGGACATATAATTAGCACAACCAAGTGAAAATTAGGCATAGTTAAGGTAGACAAAATGGCTATACAAAAATGCACCACTTGTTGTGAAATAAAGTCTGAATTATACGGAAGTTCTGAGAATGTATTCGGAAAGAATCTTCCAAACATTATCAAACGACTAAATATATAGATTGCGCGGCGGTAACATCTTATCTTAGTTTTTTGTATGGAAAATTTTTAAATAAATGAAATTATTGTTAGTTTTCATTTTTAAGTTATTTTCAGTAATTGTCGGGCCTCGCTCAGCTACCGAACCACCACTATTTGCCATATTTATTTATTCATCAACAACTATCTTCTCCCCTTCAAAGTATTTCCCCTTAGATATAATACACTTATGCCAGCGTTTTTTCCAATCCTCGAAACACTTCTGAAACGCTTTTTTTGGTATCGCCAACAGCTCCTGTTTCGATTTTTCTTTTATCTCCTCAATCGTAGCAAAACGCTTTCCTTTCATCGGTGTCTTCAGTTTTGGAAAGAGGAAAAAGTCAGCGGGGGCCAAGTCCGGTGAATACGGTGGTTGAGGCATGATAACGGTTTTGTTTTTGGCCAAAAACAGCTCCTGAGCGATGTCCATGCGACGTTGTTTTTGCTCAAAATTTTAGCAATTTTGGAACAATCTTCGCTGCCGCACGTTTCATGCCTAAAACATCCGTAAAAATTGCTTGGCATGAGCCGAACGATATGCCAACATCATCAGCAACCACTCTGATAGTGATTCGACAATTATCCAAAATTATTTTCTTCATTGCGTCAATGTTTTCATCGGTTGTTGACGTGCTCGGGCGACCAGGACGAGCATCGTCATTGACATCTTCTCGGCCTTCCTTAAACCGGCTATACCACAATTGAACTTCTGTTCTGCTTATAGTAGACTCGCCAAAGGTCACAGTCACCATTTCAAATGTGCTTGCGCATTTAATTTCATTTTTTACACAAAACTGAATACAGTTTCTTTGATCCATTTTTTCGAATAGTACAAAATCGAAGAGCACACCAAAACACGACTAACCTTTTTATCTGTCAAAAACAAACTGACAATCCAAAATGGTTGGTATTGCCAACATTTATAACAGACATGTGTACCAACATAACAGAAAAAAAATGCGAACATCGAACATACGTAACTCACGAAAAGATGAAAATAACGGTTATTTTTTGATCGCACCTCGTATATATATATCACATCACACATATATATATATATATATATATATATATATATATATATATATATATATATATATATATATATATATATATATATATATATATATATATATATATATATATATATATATATATATATATATATAGGTATGTATGTGATGTGATATACAACACATAAACAAACAATGTATGTGTTATCAATATGTATATAATATTAATGTATAACACATTTTGAATTCTCGAATCGTCAAGCAAAGGATAAACTTCAGTGGATCGCAGTATGGCAGCTACCACTGACAACACCTTGCCTGTTACAAAGGTAGTTTACAATTGATTCTAGGTATTGTCATTGTATTATAATGTTTTAATAAGTAACTTGAATTCATACAGGTGATATTTATCCCCCTGCATTTGTTATGTTACAAATAACATTGGCATTGCATTCCAAATTGTCGTTTGTACAATAAAAAATGTACAAAATTGTAATGGTTTCAAAAGCCATAAAATACAATTGCCCCATATTTATCATTGCAATCCAGCACGGATTCGACCTTAGAGGCGTTCAGGCATAATCCAACGGACGTAGCGTCACACCACTGTTCGCTCGAACAAGTATTGTGCCATTGTTCCGTACCTGCGGTTCCTCTCGTACTACGCAGGAATGTTGTTGCAACAACGTTTTAGTCATTAGTAGGATAAAACTAACCTATATCACTACGGTCTAACCCCAGCTCAGTTCCCTTCAATTTTTTTTGTTTTATCACCTTTATTTCATACATCTGTCACCATTATATTGACACCTAGTACATGATTTGACAATTTGTTTGGAAATTAATATTAAAAAACACATTTTGGCCAGTGCCAAGAAGTGATACAACAAAAATTATTAAAATTAATTATAATAGTTCACTATAATTATATTATAACAATTTATGATCAAAATTATGTTTATGATAATTATTTACATTTACATTTATAATACTATTACTAATATGTGTAGTCTGGATTTCCTAGTTCAGTAGGTCGTTTGGTCGAAATTTCGAAACTTGAATGGGTGAACAATCCAACACTTGGTGAATTTTGCTTCACAATTATAGGAAGAGCCAACATCGAAGGATCAAAAAACGATGTCGCTATGAACGCTTGGCCGCCACAAGTCAGTTATCCCTGTTGTAGCGTTTCTGAAACCTCTTGTTAAAAACTCCTTAAACTAAAAGGATCGATAGGCCGAGCTTTTGCTGTCTCTGTGTGTACTGAACACCGAGATCAAGTCAGCAGTTGCCCTTTTGCTCTATGTGTGGTTTCTGTCCGCATTGAGCTGGCCTTGGGATACCTGCATTATTATTTGAGAGATGTACCGCCGCAGTCAAACTCCCAACCTGAATATATCCTTGAATTGGATCATACCGAGTGTTGGAGTTATACCAAATTTTAATTATAATAATAACACCGAAATGTTATAATTTTCATCAAAAACTTGTTTACAATTATATAAGAAACTCTTTGTAATTTGATCAAGAAGCTTGCGTCAATACCCAATACCATATGATATGTAAATATATCCGTATAATGGCTAAGTATAGATACACGTTCCATTTAATCAAGTAAGTAAGGAAACAATAAGAGTAGTGTTATTTCATTGTCGATGAAAAAACATAAATGCTAAAACATCTCCCACTTATTCTACACCTCTTATGTTTCCTTACACTACCAATTAGAGTCACGTTCAACAGGGTCTTCTTTTCCCGCTAATTATTCCAAGCCCGAACCCTTGGCTGTGGTTTAGCTATATAGTAGATAGAGACAGTTTGAATCTCGTTAACACATTCATGCGCGTCACTAATTATTGCATGGTCTGCTTGTGGCAATTGGCAGTTATTTAGTGTCACTGGAGGGGAAGAACCTGCACGTGCTGAACAGTATTTTCTGTTTTCTAGTGCATTCCGTGCAAATGCACATATTGGATTTATTTGTTCTCTCGTAGCGTAATCCTTTCGGAATCCAAATTGATGAGAAGGTATAAGCTGTTTTGACTCGATGATTGGGAGGAGTCGCTTCAAATGAAGCTTCTCAAACACTTTAGAAAGTATCGGAAGCAAGTTTATTGGTCTATATGAGGGGACCACTTCTGCCGGTTTCTCAGGTTTGGTAACAAGGATAATTTGAGCCACTTTCCATTGCCATGGGAAGTGGTCACATCGGAAATTCGTATTGAATAATTGGGCAATGATTTTATAGCCGCAATCTGGTAGCTCCTTTAGGATTCTGCTCTTAATAAGGTCATATCCCGGTGATTTTTTGTCTTTTAGCGTATTCTTGATAATACCTCTAATTTCATTTATTTTAAAATGCTGGATCGGAATATCCATTTGGTATGGGGCATCTAGGAATTCAGCTATTCTTATGTCTTCTTGTGGATATTTGCTTGAAAATGGCGCAAATAATTCTAATAAATGAAGAGCAAATGACTGTTCTTTTTTTTGTCAGATCTGGCCCATCCGCCATCTTTCGTTTTAATAGGTGGCATATGTGATGTTGGTTGATTTAGTTTTTTTGTAGCTCTCCATAGAGAATAACTGGAAGCCTGTGAAGATGACAAGCTGTTAAGATAGCTTTGTATTTCTGAACTTATTGTTGACCGTAGGGCGTTTTTCAGATGATTGTAGCGCAATTGCACAGATTTTTGTCATGCGGGCTTCTGGTCATTTGCCAAATCGACGCAGTCTCCGCTTTTCTTTTAGTTGCTTCTTTACAACCTGCCTTACATCACGATGATTACTTATACAGCTAGGCGAAATGTACCAATGCGATACGCAAGCCCCGAATTTTATAATCCACCAAATGTAGAAATGTAGAAGAGATTTAGGAAAAATTATGTTAGAAAAAATTTATGGCAACTACATAAATCACGTAATTAGGTAGGAGCGGCAGCCTTCTACGCAAAAGCCCTCTTAAGGACATATAATGGCTCATTGTGAAGTCACGTAAATAATTGTTTTATATTTAGCCACGTTTTTTGAGCATATTCAGAGTTAATGCTTCTAGACGAAAGTAGGTGCCTACAATTTAATCACAGTAAAGAAATAGATCACAGGAAACAATTCAGAAATCAAAGGATTGTGTTTAGTAAAAGAAATTTTAACAATGAAAATTCAGAACATAAATATATTGGAGCAACAATTTCCAACAAAGGCCCTAGACAAATCCACAATATAATTCATGATCAGTTCAAAATAATAATTATCTTGCACAAAATAAATCAAAGCAATAATTACTCTTTGAGATCATTGCCGCCAAATTCCGTCGAAATCGGGCAACGAACAGAAAGGATGGAAATAGATAACATTCAAGGAAAAGGTTAGGTAAGGTTAGACTGGCCGGCGGTTAGGGCCACACATAGACCTACAAGGTCGTTTGCGGTGCCAGATGGATATCCATTTAAGAGCTATAGGATGAATCGTTGAACAGGGGGACGCTCTTCGCAAATCTTAAGAGAGAAACTATACATAGTTGTGCGACCTCTTTCAAGGAGAAGAAGACGTACATTTTACGAACAGCCTCAAAACATTCAGTCCCCATAATAAATATCAAAATCCTAAAGGAAATTCTAAAATGTCTCATAGATAGGGATTCATCGACAATCGCAATCAACCATATATATTTTAGAGGAGATTCCTGTAAGAAAATGTAATACAACTAAAATGTTCAGCACAACCACAGATTCAAAAAACATATTCTGTGTAAAGTCACCCCCTTCCCTCTAGAATTTCAAAAACAAGCCACTATTTCCTGGAAGATTAAAGATTTATATAATAAATGTTAAGTTGCTACAGTAGGGCAAAATATTCTAATGGAAATATACGGACAAAAAAAATTTTGTATAAATCTCCAGTTTCCTTTTGATGTAGAATGCATACACTAGAACAAGGCGATTTAAGTAATTTGAAAACAGATCACCTCAATAAAGAAGAAATTTCGAAACTTGAACCAATTCTAGTTGAATTTGAAGAGCTTATTATAAAGATGCCGATACCTTAACATTCACTCATGAACTTCAACATAAGATAACAATAACTGAAAATCGTCCAATATATTCGAAGATATGCAGAGACCCCAAAGTACACGAAGAAAAAATTGAAATCCAAATTTCAAAAATGCTGAAATAAGTAATAATAAAACAAAGTAAAATAATAGCACCTTATGGGTTGTACCTAAAAAAAAGATAATTGAAGGAATAGTCGGAGGATTGTAATCGGCTATCGAAAACTTACCGATGTCACGGTAAGTAACAAATTCCCAATTCCCAATATTGATATTGGATAAATTGTGTAGAGCAAAGTACTTTACGATCCTTGACCTGGATAAGGGACTACACCAAATTGTGATGAATCCCGTTGATAGAAAGAAAACAGCATTTTTTTCCCAATTTGGTCACTACGAGTACGTTAGGATCCCATTCGAGCATTAAAATGCCCCCGCAACGTACCCGAGACTATTGAACTCAGTTTTGCCAATTTATACCAATAGAATCTGCATCGAATACAAGAACGATATATTAATATATAGTAAGTGGTTAGAAGAACTCATGTTGAACTTGTCAATAATTTTAGAAGCATTACGAAATGCTGGTTTAAAAATTCAGGTTGATACTTGCAACTTTCTTTGCAAGAAAACCGAATTTCTTGGACACATTCTTAAATCTGGAGGAATGAAGCCAAATCCTAAGAAAATCATAATAATGATAATATTAAAACTGCCTAAAACTAATAAAATCTTTCTTAGGGGTAATAGGGGATTACGGAAAGTTCGTAAAGGACAGTGTAAAGTGGCTTACCCTCTAGTTAAATACCTAAAGAGAAATGCTACACTAACGACCCCAACTATATTTCGGTTTTCTAAAAACTGAAAGACATGATTACAAGTCATCCAATTTAAGAGACTTTGAGAAAATATCACAATAGTCACCGACGCCAGCAACATAGCGATAGGATTAATACTTACCCAAGATGAACACCTTGTTTGTTACGCTTCTCGGACACTTACGAGAAGAACTACTCAACAATCGAGAAAGACCCCTTCGCTGTTGTTTGAAGTGTAAAATACCACAGACCATATATATATGGTAAGAAATTTGTTTAAAACGGATCATTAACCATTAAAATGGCTCCAAATTAAATGCCCAGCGAAAGATATAAAGCCAAGAATCCAACATTGGTTAGTTCAATTAGTTTAAAATCGCTGCACCCTCAGATTCTTGCTGTTGAAAGCTTGACTGAATCTAAATATATAAACATCTTCCAAGAACTGTACTATTGGAGCATGTTATCCTAGAGCACACTTTATGCTATAATCGTTACATAATCTAAAAAGTTTGTCATAATGGTTACAATTGATTACAGCCATTTTGATCCAAGGAAAAGATGAGATTTGTCTAAAGTATTTTCGTCCGTTGATTACTAAAATTGCAACTAATTGAAAATTATCGGAGTGGTATTTGAGATATTTACAGGTCAAGTTGTCGCGGTTTTTGTACAAAGGTGATCTTACAGTAATCTTCAGATTTTAATGTTTATTTGACATTGCTAAAGAGAAAACATATGCGTAATTTCGGCTCACAAACCAAAAATGTAATTTTCACATCTGCAATTTATGCGAAAAATGTTAGGAAAATCGATATACTCGTATACCCGTGTTTTAAATATATTAGCAGTATTGGTGTAAGCTTACTCAACAGCAGCTTTTAAAAAATTTTGGAAATAATCGGCAGCAAACTTTTCGGCCTATACGATGACACTTCTTCTTCCGGCTTTAAAAGTTTTGCAATTAGAGTTATTTCAGCAACTTTCTATTGACAAGGGAAATAGGCACACATCAAGACTGCATTGCACAAATAGGTGATACATTTTAAGGTATTATCTGGCAGCTCTTTTAGAATTTTAGCTGTTATCAGGTAATACCCAGGTGATTTTTTATGTTCAGGTGTTTAATCAGAAAGTTCTTAATCCACTTAATTTGATTGGTAAGATCGGTTATTCCATTTGACCAGCAGATTCCAAAAACACATGAATGTCGTCATCATTATGTTGTGGATTTTTGGGAAATGGTGTAAGGACATCAGAAATGTGTTTGGCAAACGTCTGTGCTTTTTCTTTGTCGGTTTTTGCCGATGAACCATTCACAGTTTTGATGGACGGAAATCGAGTAGTAGGTTGCTTCAACTCTTTAGTTGCCTTCCATAACGAATTTTTCGTGACATCTGTTGCTGAAAAATTTGACATATAGTATTGAATTTCATAATTTTCTACTGCCATGTGTTTATGTCTAAGTTCTTTTACTGACTTAATAAGAAGTTTTTTATCTTCTTGATATCTAGTAATTTGCCAAAACTTTCTTAACTATCGTTGTATGCCTATCATTTTCTTAATAACTGGGATAGTCGCGCTATTTAAATGTTTCTCTTTAAGTTTCGGAGTAGCGGTCCAGGAAGCGTTTTGTAATATTTCAGTTAGATTTACGACCGCATCTTCAATATCTCCTGGGGTTTGAGCGGTATATCCAGAGATAACGTATCGCAAATAATGTTTTTAAATTGAATAAGTTTGTACACTTAGTGTGTTGCAGACTGCTCATTTGGTTGCGAGCGACTTCCCCTTAGTTGATCAAGCTCAGCGGCCGAGCGCCCATGCACGAGAGATTCGCTAGCGGCTCACACTGTGGGCGAGAGCGTAAGACACTCATTTAGGAACATTTGCTTTGTTGTGTTTTTGTATTATATTCCAATTTCACATTCACTTTTCTCTTTTTAAATGCAAAATAAATAAAAAGTATTGATTACAATGTGCACAAAATAGAATCACCCTTTAGTGCATACAAGCAGAATTTCTACGTTAAACGTCCTATCGCACTATAGCACTTTCTCTAATTTAAGTTAATAAAAATAAAAATAACTTTGAGTGATGACTTACCTGTACACGTTGGATATTTTCTTTAGATACAAATGAAGATATTTAATAAAGATATGAAATATTTAAAAATAGCATGATAAAATAAAAAAAATTCGTAGTAAATTTATAAATTACTCTAAAATATTATATATATATATTTTTCAATTTAACCAAAACTGCATTGTATTTTGCGAAAAGCCTATAAAATTTAATACGATCCTAAAGAACGAACAGATGCACTGAAGAAAACAAATGGCTAAGTTAAGAAAGAAAATTATATTTATTCACATTCTACAAATTATAAACAAAGCAGAAATTATATTGTTTTAAATCAATATTGTATTTTGTCTTAAACCCATTTATGAATCCATCATTTCAAATTCACTCTTATTTATCAGATGATTTGTAATGACTATTAAGAAAGCTAAGTTTAAATTAAAAGTATCTCTATTGTCATCATATTCAGTACAGTTAGACGCAGAGGAATTCCTCGAATTGTACGAGTCAATGATATAATTCTTCTTTCTCTGGCGAAAGATTTATGGTTTTCAATAATATCCTGGACATTGATACCAAAATAACAGAGGCGTTTTGAAATATGCTTCTAGCACGCGATTAACGAAAGTTGAACATTATTTTGTCTTTTGTCACAGTAGTGTGACTATATGGGGTTAGGGACTTACTTCAATACATTTGTCATAAACGGAAAGGCATCATCGCATACTAACACATATGGCATGATCTGACTATAACCTGGCAGTGGTTCTGGGCCAATATTATATGTATAACTGATATCTCTTTACCTTTTCAAAAGATGACCAAATCACTAAAAGGTCCAGCATCTTATACCCCAACATGCGTACCCACATTAACCATTAAAAATTTGTGGTTTGTATTAACAACTGCCATCAAAATTGTAGAGAAATTTTTGATATAATTAAAAAAATTGGAGCCAGATCCAGGGGGTTCTGTAATGTTGATATGTTTTCCGACAAGCTTTTTCATTATCCATAACGACCTTCTCCGCACACTATTTGTAAAGAAGTGCTTATTGTACCATCTTGTTGGTGAGTTATTTGCTGATATTGTGTAAAGGCCCCTTAAGCAAACGAGAGCACGCGGCCGGATAGTAAGCTCTTAAAAAATGAGGAAGACTCATTGTCACGTCCGATTATTGTGTCTGAAATGTCGGCACAGATGCCTCCACAAAATCTTTTAAATAAAAGTGCTGAAAGCTTATAAATTTATGCGAAATTAACCAAGACATGCAGGTGGTCCTAGAGTACAAGTGGGTCTTTGGTGGCAGCTCAGGACATAGTATTTATAAACAGAAAGTTATTGATGAAAATCAGATAGATGACTTTTTTTGTTGTTGCTCTTGTTCCATTGAAAATTTCCGGTCTAAAAATTCGAATGGAAAGTTAGGTAAATAAATCTCCCTCTCCTACAAATAATTGCCGATCAATGAAATTTGCTTTTTTAAAAGAAAATCCTATTGTAATTCATAATATTGAGAAATAATTTTCCGATCAAATTCAAAACTTAAATGATTATACTATATATATTCACAGCTTTAAATTAGATGTTCCATTTAAAATCCATTTAACAATGAATGATGCTTCAGTTGTAAATGTTCTTGCTGACAACAACTGCGCTAGTAGATGTCATCTTTGTGATGCTACTCCAAAAATAATGAACTTTCTCAATGTTGTAGAACATACTTTATATGTAGAATGCTTGATATACATACATATCGTATAGATTGCCAATTAAATGCTGTCAGATGATGAAAATATGCAAAGAAAATTAAAAAATAATACAAGCAGAATTTCGCCACAAAACTGGTTTAATAATAGACAAGTTTAAAGCAGGGTATGGCACGTCTAATGATGGGAACACTGCCAGACTTCTTTTCAAATATATCGAGGTGTTAACAAATATTACTGATATAAATATTAACTTGATAAGAAACTTCTCATTTATTTTGCGTAGATTATCTAGTTGCAAAGCTATAAATACAGTGACTTTTAGTAAACTTTTAAAAGTTATGTTTGAAATATATATATGCAGGGTTATTCATGGTACAATCCGTAAGATTTTAATTCATGGATGTGGTATTATTAAACATTTTCAAATTCCAATCGGGTTTCTATCAAAAGATACATAAGAGGCAAATCGTAACGAATTCAGAAACTGCAGATTAGAAAATATCAGAAAACTTGAAGAGCTGCTTGAAATTGGTATATGTAAGGGCGCTTATAATTATCTTCCGAGCCCCTTATATCGGTAAATCGAATAGCTTCCAGCAAAAAGCAAAGTGGTGATCTTGATATTTGCCAATTCCTTTTGATGGAAGAATTAGTAGAAGACAGCATATACATAGATTTGAAAAGTTGATCTGACTCACAGGAGCATGCATCAGGAAGTGAAAGCATATAAAATTTGAATATTGGAAAAAGACGTTCTCATTGTAAAACGTATATACATTTTTTATCGTAATATGAAATATTATTAAGTTTGCTACTTGTAAATATAATTAATCCAAATTTTCAACCTTAAAAGTAGTAAAATCTTAATTGTGAAATTCCATGGGGCAGGAAAGGTTGACTGGGCTGACACTAATGTCGACACAGCGCCGAATATATATTGACACAAACGTCAAATAATGGAGTTTAGTTTGTGGAGGATTTTATATTAAGGTTATGCTGAATATATTATCGGTTTTGTAATGTCACATATTTTATTATTAAACTATTATTTACCATCAAAACAGCATTTTATTTTTCTAATGTATGCTTTAAAAACGTAATGAAATCGTATTTGTAAGTAAGAACAAGTTTGGGTTTTCATCCCCGGTAGAAATTTTTTCCTGGGTACTGCCCTGCCAGCAATCATCATCATCATCTCCTTGTCCCAATTTTTCCATCGTGCAATTTCACCAATCCTTCCCCACTGTGCGCGGAGCTTGATCAGAGAGCTGCTAACGCTGTCAGTATTGTCACGCCATATACTCTCTTTGGCGCCTACACGCCAGTTAGTATACGATGAGTAGTGAGCACGGATGGATCGGGAAGTTATTATATTTAGATAAAAATTCCTAATAACATTGAAACAAATATACAAATAAAAATTAAATAAATTTGGACCCTAAAAAAATAGTTTCATACTACCTTCACATTCTAAGGAGGCCCATGGGGGAATTGATATTTCCCACTAAATTAATACAACAAAGTGATTCAATGTTAAATTACGTGTAAAACAATTCTAGAATATGCACATGGCTTCATTATATTTGTGACATTAACAAAAAAATATTAATTGAGCAACGGTTGACCGCCATCAAGGGCGCTGCACCCTAAAACATAATTGTACATCGTTCAATTAACGTATTGTAGCTGCTACATGTTCTTGTTAGGATACATACGCATAGCTGCAGCTGACGTTCGCAGTGTAACGAGTTTTGGTAGCTGCTCTAAAATTACACTCTTACAACAACACCTCACTGCTGTCAGTCCACACAGCAAGACGCTATACTGAAAACAGCACTTCATTCTGGAGGCAATAAACTAGAGCCGTTAGAGACAACAGCACGATTGAAAGACTAGAAGGATGAAACAAATGTAAGTGTGTGCATTGATTTGAGCTACTCGTATAAACATTTGCATTTTTGAGTGACCTAATTGTAAATTGACAATGGCGGAGGCAACCGCTGACGTTCAGGCTCTAATTAAGCTGTAACTGAACCGTGTGTCTTCTCTTGAAAAACTCCACAATAATTTTAAGAAAGATCCAATCGGAATCACGTTGAAACTAAGCCGTACTTTCAACAAAGGCTCAAACGCATTGTGGACCTTAATATCGACTTCTTTACTGCTCATGAAACTATAATATGAAAGTGGCGAATGTTTGTATCAACGAATTCAAACGTTTGAATCTTCCATTTGAAAATTGTGACCATTGGGTTGCGCATTACTTGGCTTCCAAGTTGCCCACCAAGACTCACTCATTTTGGGAGCATCATTTAGGTGTTGCGACTGCCATACTAACTTTTTACCATCGATGCAATCGAGAATCGCAACGTCGCTTTCAATGCAATTCCTGCGCACAAATTGGGCAAACCTGCCAACAATCTACATTCTCATCCTTCGAAATCTTCGCCACGCTCAACAAACCATGTCAAAGCTTTCCATGTTGATACTAACAACGCCGAAGCTCATCAAGATGGCCTTTCCTTGCAAAAGATTGCTATTAGCAAAAGACCATAGTTGACAAGGCAAGGTTGTGCCTCAATTGTTTGAGCAAGTCCCACGCACTCGCAAAGTGCACAAGCAGCAAAAACTGCCTTCAATGCGGATAACGCCACCATACGTTGTTCCACTTCCCTATCATCACAACGACTTTTCAAACAAAGCCAGCTGTACTACCACCAACTCAACGCGTTTCATCAAACGTCGATAACACTCCGGCTCCGTCCGATAGACAACCGGTCAACTTCTATGCAGCATCCATCTCAGCAGCTGCCTTTGAACCAAGGCGTGTCACTAACGCACACGCTATCGTGGCTGCAACACACGAATTTGGCAGTTGCAGCTCCATCGCAGAAAATTCTCCTAGCTACAGTTTTAGTATCGTTATACAATGAAGCTACCAACCAAGCTTCCCTCATTTCCGAAGCTGCTGTCCAACGACTTAGACTTCAACGTTCTCCGACTTCAGTAGATATCTGCGGTGTGGGTCCGAGCTCTCTCAGCCAATCACGCTCAACGGTCAGTTGCACACTTCTTTCCTGCCACGATGTAAATTTCGCGGCCCACATTGAAACGGCATATGTGCTAAAACAACTCAGCGTTCAGCTGCCGAGTCAACCAATCATTCCACAGAATTTGGCGCACTTCCATGATCTCACGTTAGCAGATCGAACGTAATATCAGCCGAACATAATCAATCTCATCATCGTTGCTGATATGATAATAATCAAATACTATTACCAGCAACTCGAATTGGCAATGCAAACCTACCGATTACACAAAACACCCACTTAGAGTGGATATTGCCTGGTCGAGCAAAAGCCGCAGCACCCCCACGGTAACGGTTAGCTGCCATCATGCTAATATTGAGCTAGAAACCCTCGTGAAGAAATTCTACGAATGCGAGCAGGTACCTATCGAAACACCAATGTCGGCGCAAGACCAATGCTGTGAGGAGCTCTTCCAAAGCACTCATATTCGGCAAGATAACGGTAAATATTTATTACGATTACCTCTAAAAAATTTGTACGACCCTAACCAGACGTTAGGAAAATCCAAACATATCGCTCTAAATAGGTTTCACTGGCTCGAACGGCATTTGCAACGAGGCGGCATGGCAGACTATTTCCGCATTCAAAAAATTACGCCTGCAACCACCACTGAAGAACAACACTGCACCGTCACGGCTTCCAATAAGCCCACCGTAAGTTCCTGTGTTTTACCCCATTGCGCTGTCGTAAAAGAAGAGAGTCTTACGACCAAAGTGCGGATAGTCGACGACGCTTCCGCCAAAACATCAAACGGTTCGCCATTAGAAATTGACCGCTGTTATTCTAAATTGGAAGATGCATAAATTCGTTTTCCTCGCTGACTTACAACAAATGTACCGCTGCATCGACATGCACAGAGATGATGCACAATATCAGAGGATACTGTGGCGCAGTGACGAAGGGTAGATCCAAGTGTACTGCCTTACAACGGTGACGTTTGGAACAGCATCCACCCTGTACACCGCCATACATGTACTTCACCAATTCGCACACGATGAGAAACATCGTTTCCCGCTGGCTGAAAGGGTTTTTGCTGCATAATATTTATGTAGATGATGACCTCAGTGGTAGTAATTCAAAATGGAACTCTGCGGCGCTGTACTGGCTACGACGCTCACAAATTGAATGCGAAAAAACCTCAATAGATTCTAAGAAATCGCCCCATTTTATTTTTGGACTGACGCCATGATAGTGCTGTATTGGATTCATGGAGATCTTAACCGATGGAAACTATATGCTGCAAACCGCTTAAGTAAAATTCTGTCGTCCAGTCCTCCACACCAATGGAGTCATGTGAGTACCACCGAAAATCCCGCCGATTGTGCTACGCGAGGATTGGCACCAATACAACTTTGAACCTTGGAGTTGTAGTGGAATGTCCCTGCATGGTGGTGACAACCTAAGACAGCCTGGCCAAGCTGTGCTATTAACAAAGTAGAAATCGACAACACAGCGTCAGAGGAGAAGCCAATCCAGGTTCACATCCACTCTACCACGACGACCCGTCACTTTTACTTCGCTATTCATCCTTTTCAAGGCTCTTACGTATCACCCCGGGGCTTTTCCGTTTTTCTCACAATCTCCGATTCAAGGAACAGTGAAAG
Organism: Clusia tigrina; assembly: GCA_920105625.2. Taxonomy (NCBI): domain Eukaryota; kingdom Metazoa; phylum Arthropoda; class Insecta; order Diptera; family Clusiidae; genus Clusia; species Clusia tigrina. Next base: position 143,981,309 of record OV050030.1, on the reverse strand, counting down.
CACGGACCGCTTAGTGCCAACGAGCTAAAAGATAGCCTAGTGGTCATTGTGCGATTGGTGTAACTAGAGGAGTTTTTGGCAGAACTCCTTCTGATGAAAAATATGGAGCGTTTACCAAGCAGCAGCAAACTCATTAGTTTTACCCCCTTTTTCGACGACCAGAAAATCAAACGTGGTCGTGGTCGAGGTCGTTTGAAGCATTCAACACTGCATTTTCGCCAACGACATCCAATAATTTTACCCAATTTACGCGGTTTTACACGCTTAATCATCTACCACGCGCACGCTACACGGTGGCATACAGTTGACGTTATGCAGCATTCGTCAAACATATTGGATAACCCATGCATTCAAGACAGTGCGCAAACATCTTCGACATTGCTTTCGGTGTTTATGAAACAAACCGAAAATTGCCACGCAGCTGATGGGAGATATGGCGACGCAGCGAGTAAACCCGCCACGACGCCCTTTTCTCACTACCGGTGTAGATAACACCGGGTCAATAGAGTTCAAATCTTCCAGATATTGCGGTCATACGGTCTATAAGGGCTATATAGCCATACGTTTAGAGGCGGTTACAGGCATGACCACGGAGCAGTTCCTGTGGGCTCTACAGAGATTCATCGGACGCCGCGGAATCTGTCACGACATAAAACGTGACTGTGGCACCAACTTTATCGGTACGGATGCTGTCCTCAACCACAAAAGGTTCACCGAAGAGGTGGAACGTGATATCGTACCCAAATTGGTTGAAAACAACATTCAATGGCACTTCAAGCCTCCACATTCACCCAATTTTCGAGGTATTTTGGAAATGAATGTGAAGTCCATAAAGTACCATTTAAAACGCACGGTTAATGGTACCAGGCTGACGTACGAGCAACTGTCTACTGTCTTAGTCCAAATCGAAGAGTGCTTGAATTCACCTTTGTGTCCAATAACAACCGACCCCGATGACCTCCTTATGCTTACGCCGGGACATTTTTTAATTGGAGATACTTATTACCGCCTGCAGCTACTCCGGACAACAAGTCTCTCGCCGTGCAGCTTTGAGTTTCAAAGACTGCTTCGACAATTTTGGTCAAAATTTTCCATGGATTGGCTTTCACACTTACAATCGCGCCCTAAATGGAGACGAGAAGAGCCAAACTTATATATCAACGAGGTAGTGCTGGTGAAAAATGATCATCTCCCACCAAACCAGTGGATGTTGGGACGAGTGATGGCGCTTTACCTCGGGTCAGACCAACTAGTGCGTGTGATCACAGTTCGCACGCAGCACGGCCTTTACAAGCGATCAATATCCAAAATCTGTCGCTTACTAATCAACATGCTCAAGCAAATTAAGCTCATTCCACAAACTTAACCCTTTTCTCTTCTAGCTTTTCTCCAGCTACAATAGTACTCCTGCTATCGCGACGTACCTGGTTTGTCATGCTGGGCTCAGCATTCCGAGCGGCATGTACAATTTCCATCGTGCAATTTCGCCAATCCTTCCCCACTGTGCGCGGAGCCTGAGCAGAGAGTAGCTAACGCTGTCAGTATTGTCACGCCATATATTCTCTTTGGCACCTACACGCCAGTTAGTATACGTTGAGTAGTGAACACAGATGGATCGGGAAGGTATTATATTTAGAAAAAAATCCTAATAACATTGAAACAAATATACAAATAAAAATTAAATACATTTGGAACGCAAAACAATAGTTTCATACTTCACAGTGGCTGTGAAATATTGTTCTCGTCAATAATATGGTCATCTCTAGCCTGCCAGTCTTCTCTTACGTAATGGTGTTCACGTGCGCAGCAGTGTTGTAAAGCTACCTTGTATATCAATGAGCACAGCGATTTTTAAATCAGCGCTTACTCTCATATTATTAATTTTTTCCAGAAGTATTGCCATTACAGTATACATCTCTTTCATGTCCACTGCATGAGCGATAGGAATTGAAGGTTTTTGGTTGCCATTATGAACCATAGCTGCTTTAAGACTGTATTTGGAACCATCAATGAACAAACGCCTTGCGGTTGGATCATAGCTCTGACCGAGTTCTATAAACAGACCATTTATTTTCGCGCACTAACATACTACACCATCCTTGGCATAATATTTAGCGAAACGATTATCTCAATTAACGGATAACGGTTTGGCTCCTGGAGCTAGAAAGCTGAATTCTTTCATCCGAGATGCATGCAATGCTGCATCTTTCTTTATATCACGTATCCAATCACTAAGCTGAGCTAATAGCAAAATGTGCGGTTGATTCGTTTGTCCGTGCGGGATGACCTGATTTCCAGTCGAAACTGTCGTGGTGCTCGTTTCTTGTGCAAGTCCTAATCGCTTCTTGCTCTTTGAGTCGGCCTATTTTAGCTCTGGTTGCATGTCAGAGTGCGGAACAGGCTTCGTCACCAACGGGACATCGGCGTTGTTATCGCTGCATAAACAGTGATCTTTAGTTCCAACCAACTGAGTCAAACAAAAATAACAAGCAGTTTCATTATCTATCTCTCTATGAGCTAGACACTGGCACCCCGAATTTAATTTTTCGTTGTAACGCTTGCGAAGTTATCTGCTAATTGGAACAAATAACGTGCCATTCCCAATTCTTGTTTGAATTACTAATAGGAAATCCAAAGTAATGAAGATAAGCCTATTTTAAGGCACCTGTAATAATTCAGACTCCTAACAAATGATAACATCTATTTGAGCTTTAGTACGATACTGATTACCGAAAACAAAAACTCCAAACCCAAACGCGATGCCAAGTTAATTGTTACCAGTCAATTCCTATTCGCGCCGAGCGCGATTTACTAAAATTATTTTTAAAATTTTTTTTTTTTAATGAAATCGTATTTGTAAGTAAGAACAAGTTTGGGTTTTCATCCCCGGTAGAAATTTTTTCCTGGGTACTGCCCTGCCAGCAATCATCATCATCTCCTTGTCCCAATTTTTCCATCGTGCAATTTCACCAATCCTTCCCCACTGTGCGCGGAGCTTGATCAGAGAGCTGCTAACGCTGTCAGTATTGTCACGCCATATACTCTCTTTGGCGCCTACACGCCAGTTAGTATACGATGAGTAGTGAGCACGGATGGATCGGGAAGTTATTATATTTAGATAAAAATTCCTAATAACATTGAAACAAATATACAAATAAAAATTAAATAAATTTGGACCCTAAAAAAATAGTTTCATACTACCTTCACATTCTAAGGAGGCCCATGGGGGAATTGATATTTCCCACTAAATTAATACAACAAAGTGATTCAATGTTAAATTACGTGTAAAACAATTCTGGAATATGCACATGGCTTCATTATATTTGTGACATTAACAAAAAAATATTAATTGAGCAACGGTTGACCGCCATCAAGGGCGCTGCACCCTAAAACATAATTGTACATCGTTCAATTAACGTATTGTAGCTGCTACATGTTCTTGTTAGGATACATACGCATAGCTGCAGCTGACGTTCGCAGTGTAACGAGTTTTGGTAGCTGCTCTAAAATTACACTCTTACAACAACACCTCACTGCTGTCAGTCCACACAGCAAGACGCTATACTGAAAACAGCACTTCATTCTGGAGGCAATAAACTAGAGCCGTTAGAGACAACAGCACGATTGAAAGACTAGAAGGATGAAACAAATGTAAGTGTGTGCATTGATTTGAGCTACTCGTATAAACATTTGCATTTTTGAGTGACCTAATTGTAAATTGACAATGGCGGAGGCAACCGCTGACGTTCAGGCTCTAATTAAGCTGTAACTGAACCGTGTGTCTTCTCTTGAAAAACTCCACAATAATTTTAAGAAAGATCCAATCGGAATCACGTTGAAACTAAGCCGTACTTTCAACAAAGGCTCAAACGCATTGTGGACCTTAATATCGACTTCTTTACTGCTCATGAAACTATAATATGAAAGTGGCGAATGTTTGTATCAACGAATTCAAACGTTTGAATCTTCCATTTGAAAATTGTGACCATTGGGTTGCGCATTACTTGGCTTCCAAGTTGCCCACCAAGACTCACTCATTTTGGGAGCATCATTTAGGTGTTGCGACTGCCATACTAACTTTTTACCATCGATGCAATCGAGAATCGCAACGTCGCTTTCAATGCAATTCCTGCGCACAAATTGGGCAAACCTGCCAACAATCTACATTCTCATCCTTCGAAATCTTCGCCACGCTCAACAAACCATGTCAAAGCTTTCCATGTTGATACTAACAACGCCGAAGCTCATCAAGATGGCCTTTCCTTGCAAAAGATTGCTATTAGCAAAAGACCATAGTTGACAAGGCAAGGTTGTGCCTCAATTGTTTGAGCAAGTCCCACGCACTCGCAAAGTGCACAAGCAGCAAAAACTGCCTTCAATGCGGATAACGCCACCATACGTTGTTCCACTTCCCTATCATCACAACGACTTTTCAAACAAAGCCAGCTGTACTACCACCAACTCAACGCGTTTCATCAAACGTCGATAACACTCCGGCTCCGTCCGATAGACAACCGGTCAACTTCTATGCAGCATCCATCTCAGCAGCTGCCTTTGAACCAAGGCGTGTCACTAACGCACACGCTATCGTGGCTGCAACACACGAATTTGGCAGTTGCAGCTCCATCGCAGAAAATTCTCCTAGCTACAGTTTTAGTATCGTTATACAATGAAGCTACCAACCAAGTTTCCCTCATTTCCGAAGCTGCTGTCCAACGCCTTAGACTTCAACGTTCTCCGACTTCAGTAGATATCTGCGGTGTGGGTCCGAGCTCTCTCAGCCAATCACGCTCAACGGTCAGTTGCACACTTCTTTCCTGCCACGATGTAAATTTCGCGGCCCACATTGAAACGGCATATGTGCTAAAACAACTCAGCGTTCAGCTGCCGAGTCAACCAATCATTACACAGAATTTGGCGCACTTCCATGATCTCACGTTAGCAGATCGAACGTAATATCAGCCGAACATAATCAATCTCATCATCGTTGCTGATATGATAATAATCAAATACTATTACCAGCAACTCGAATTGGCAATGCAAACCTACCGATTACACAAAACACCCACTTAGAGTGGATATTGCCTGGTCGAGCAAAAGCCGCAGCACCCCCACGGTAACGGTTAGCTGCCATCATGCTAATATTGAGCTAGAAACCCTCGTGAAGAAATTCTACGAATGCGAGCAGGTACCTATCGAAACACCAATGTCGGCGCAAGACCAATGCTGTGAGGAGCTCTTCCAAAGCACTCATATTCGGCAAGATAACGGTAAATATTTATTACGATTACCTCTAAAAAATTTGTACGACCCTAACCAGACGTTAGGAAAATCCAAACATATCGCTCTAAATAGGTTTCACTGGCTCGAACGGCATTTGCAACGAGGCGGCATGGCAGACTATTTCCGCATTCAAAAAATTACGCCTGCAACCACCACTGAAGAACAACACTGCACCGTCACGGCTTCCAATAAGCCCACCGTAAGTTCCTGTGTTTTACCCCATTGCGCTGTCGTAAAAGAAGAGAGTCTTACGACCAAAGTGCGGATAGTCGACGACGCTTCCGCCAAAACATCAAACGGTTCGCCATTAGAAATTGACCGCTGTTATTCTAAATTGGAAGATGCATAAATTCGTTTTCCTCGGTGACTTACAACAAATGTACCGCTGCATCGACATGCACAGAGATGATGCACAATATCAGAGGATACTGTGGCGCAGTGACGAAGGGTAGATCCAAGTGTACTGCCTTACAACGGTGACGTTTGGAACAGCATCCACGCTGTACACCGCCATACATGTACTTCACCAATTCGCACACGATGAGAAACATCGTTTCCCGCTGGCTGAAAGGGTTTTTGCTGCATAATATTTATGTAGATGATGACCTCAGTGGTAGTAATTCAAAATGGAACTCTGCGGCGCTGTACTGGCTACGACGCTCACAAATTGAATGCGAAAAAACCTTAATAGATTCTAAGAAATCGCCCCATTTTATTTTTGGACTGACGCCATGATAGTGCTGTATTGGATTCATGGAGATCTTAACCGATGGAAACTATATGCTGCAAACCGCTTAAGTAAAATTCTGTCGTCCAGTCCTCCACACCAATGGAGTCATGTGAGTACCACCGAAAATCCCGCCGATTGTGCTACGCGAGGATTGGCACCAATACAACTTTGAACCTTGGAGTTGTAGTGGAATGTCCCTGCATGGTGGTGACAACCTAAGACAGCCTGGCCAAGCTGTGCTATTAACAAAGTAGAAATCGACAACACAGCGTCAGAGGAGAAGCCAATCCAGGTTCACATCCACTCTACCACGACGACCCGTCACTTTTACTTCGCTATTCATCCTTTTCAAGGCTCTTACGTATCACCCCGGGGCTTTTCCGTTTTTCTCACAATCTCCGATTCAAGGAACAGTGAAAGCACGGACCGCTTAGTGCCAACGAGCTAAAAGATAGCCTAGTGGTCATTGGTGTAACTAGAGGAGTTTTTGGCAGAACTCCTTCTGATGAAAAATATGGAGCGTTTACCAAGCAGCAGCAAACTCATTAGTTTTACCCCCTTTTTCGACGACCAGAAAATCAAACGTGGTCGTGGTCGAGGTCGTTTGAAGCATTCAACACTGCATTTTCGCCAACGACATCCAATAATTTTACCCAATTTACGCGGTTTTACACGCTTAATCATCTACCACGCGCACGCTACACGGTGGCATACAGTTGACGTTATGCAGCATTCGTCAAACATATTGGATAACCCATGCATTCAAGACAGTGCGCAAACATCTTCGACATTGCTTTCGGTGTTTATGAAACAAACCGAAAATTGCCACGCAGCTGATGGGAGATATGGCGACGCAGCGAGTAAACCCGCCACGACGCCCTTTTCTCACTACCGGTGTAGATAACACCGGGTCAATAGAGTTCAAATCTTCCAGATATTGCGGGCATACGGTCTATAAGGGCTATATAGCCATACGTTTAGAGGCGGTTACAGGCATGACCACGGAGCAGTTCCTGTGGGCTCTACAGAGATTCATCGGACGCCGCGGAATCTGTCACGACATAAAACGTGACTGTGGCACCAACTTTATCGGTACGGATGCTGTCCTCAACCACAAAAGGTTCACCGAAGAGGTGGAACGTGATATCGTACCCAAATTGGTTGAAAACAACATTCAATGGCACTTCAAGCCTCCACATTCACCCAATTTTCGAGGTATTTTGGAAACGAATGTGAAGTCCATAAAGTACCATTTAAAACGCACGGTTAATGGTACCAGGCTGACGTACGAGCAACTGTCTACTGTCTTAGTCCAAATCGAAGAGTGCTTGAATTCACCTTTGTGTCCAATAACAACCGACCCCGATGACCTCCTTATGCTTACGCCGGGACATTTTTGAATTGGAGATACTTATTACCGCCTGCAGCTACTCCGGACAACAAGTCTCTCGCCGTGCAGCTTTGAGTTTCAAAGACTGCTTCGACAATTTTGGTCAAAATTTTCCATGGATTGGCTTTCACACTTACAATCGCGCCCTAAATGGAGACGAGAAGAGCCAAACTTATATATCAACGAGGTAGTGCTGGTGAAAAATGATCATCTCAAACCAAACCAGTGGATGTTGGGACGAGTGATGGCGCTTTACCTCGGGTCAGACCAACTAGTGCGTGTGATCACAGTTCGCACGCAGCACGGCCTTTACAAGCGATCAATATCCAAAATCTGTCGCTTACTAATCAACATGCTCAAGCAAATTAAGCTCATTCCACAAACTTAACCCTTTTCTCTTCTAGCTTTTCTCCAGCTACAATAGTACTCCTGCTATCGCGACGTACCTGGTTTGTCATGCTGGGCTCAGCATTCCGAGCGGCATGTACAATTTCCATCGTGCAATTTCGCCAATCCTTCCCCACTGTGCGCGGAGCCTGAGCAGAGAGTCGCTAACGCTGTCAGTATTGTCACGCCATATATTCTCTTTGGCACCTACACGCCAGTTAGTATACGTTGAGTAGTGAACACAGATGGATCGGGAAGGTATTATATTTAGAAAAAAATCCTAATAACATTGAAACAAATATACAAATAAAAATTAAATACATTTGGAACGCAAAACAATAGTTTCATACTTCACAGTGGCTGTGAAATATTGTTCTCGTCAATAATATGGTCATCTCTAGCCTGCCAGTCTTCTCTTACGTAATGGTGTTCACGTGCGCAGCAGTGTTGTAAAGCTACCTTGTATATCAATGAGCACAGCGATTTTTAAATCAGCGCTTACTCTCATATTATTAATTTTTTCCAGAAGTATTGCCAGTACAGTATACATCTCTTTCATGTCCACTGCATGAGCGATAGGAATTGAAGGTTTTTGGTTGCCATTATGAACCATAGCTGCTTTAAGACTGTATTTGGAACCATCAATGAACAAACGCCTTGCGGTTGGATCATAGCTCTGACCGAGTTCTATAAACAGACCATTTATTTTCGCGCACTAACATACTACACCATCCTTGGCATAATATTTAGCGAAACGATTATCTCAATTAACGGATAACGGTTTGGCTCCTGGAGCTAGAAAGCTGAATTCTTTCATCCGAGATGCATGCAATGCTGCATCTTTCTTTATATCACGTATCCAATCACTAAGCTGAGCTAATAGCAAAATGTGCGGTTGATTCGTTTGTCCGTGCGGGATGACCTGATTTCCAGTCGAAACTGTCGTGGTGCTCGTTTCTTGTGCAAGTCCTAATCGCTTCTTGCTCTTTGAGTCGGCCTATTTTAGCTCTGGTTGCATGTCAGAGTGCGGAACAGGCTTCGTCACCAACGGGACATCGGCGTTGTTATCGCTGCATAAACAGTGATCTTTAGTTCCAACCAACTGAGTCAAACAAAAATAACAAGCAGTTTCATTATCTATCTCTCTATGAGCTAGACACTGGCACCCCGAATTTAATTTTTCGTTGTAACGCTTGCGAAGTTATCTGCTAATTGGAACAAATAACGTGCCATTCCCAATTCTTGTTTGAATTACTAATAGGAAATCCAAAGTAATGAAGATAAGCCTATTTTAAGGCACCTGTAATAATTCAGACTCCTAACAAATGATAACATCTATTTGAGCTTTAGTACGATACTGATTACCGAAAACAAAAACTCCAAACCCAAACGCGATGCCAAGTTAATTGTTACCAGTCAACTCCTATTCGCGCCGAGCGCGATTTACTAAAATTATTTTTAAAAATAAAATTTTTGTTTGATTTATACGAAGTTTATTTTTAACATACAGTAGATCTCAACTATCATTAAAAAAAAAGCTAAAATATATTATTTTTAAAATATATATATATATATATATATATATATATATATATATATATATATATATATATATATATATATATATATATATATATATGTGTGTTCGCGCCTAAGTGGTAGCATTCTTGCAACTAAATGTCTGAGCTGGCAGCACTGTTTTTCCAGTTGTCAAACTCGACATCCTGTCTTGCTTCCTTCTTTTTAAATAAACATATTCAAGCCAATCGGACGTGTTTTTATTCAATCCAATTTAATCGAGTGAATTCACGCTACCAGACACAGCCGCAAGCGTCTCAAACCCCAACATTTAGGTCCATCGAGCCGGATACCGCTATATATTTTTTTCCAACAGTCCACACCGCGTTATTTAATATAACAAAATTTTACCGCACCCGCAAAATGTCGTCGCTTAAAGTTCGCGATTCCGCATTAAGGGCCATAAAACGCTATTTGCAATCGAGCAAATCCGTTGAGCTTTTGGTCGACGTAGAGTCTGCATCTGTATTTACAGTTGTTGGAGGAACAATGGGTATGCTTTTGTGAAGCCCAACAACAGGTAAAGGTCGCGGGCGGCAAATTGAGCGTCGAGGTGGAGGAGCAATCACGCATTCAAGGTGAGGAGTGGTACACCATCGCTAAGGTAAATTTCAAACGCCTTATTGTACCGCTCAAGGTACCTACTCCTAAAGCCACTGAAATAAAGCCTGCACCTGTGCCGCTTCCAAAGCTGCAGTTACCATCATTTAGTGGCGATCCCACCGAATGGCTCACTTTCCATAATGCATTTTGTTCACTCGTCAATGCCAATGGAAGTCTGTCGGACGGACAGAAACTACAGTATCTCCGCAATTGTTTAAAGGGCGAAGCATTGGAGTTGGTAAGCAGTTTAGCAGTGATTGACAGCAACTATATTGAGACCTGGGACTTGCTGATATCACGGTACAAGGTCATGCGAGTCATAGTCGACAGCCATATGAGAGCTTTTATGTCGATTGAAAAAGCAACAAAAGACTCTTCTAAGGAGATCAAACATGTGCTTAGCCTAACCTTGCAACATGTTGGTGCGCTACGTGCACTCGGCCGGCCGGTTGAGCTTTGGGATGATTGGCTTATCCATCTAACCGTGTCGAAATTAGCCTGCGAGACTCGCAAGCAATGGGAATTATCGCTAGTAGCCGACCATTTGCTGACATTCGGTGCGCTTCGTGACTTTCTCGAAACACGAGCGCGGTCTTTGGAGATGGTGCCAGCAGTTTCTCACAACGCAAGGGCAACAACGAAGAACGTTCTTCATACAACGTGTACCCAGCAATAATCACAGAGTCATGCATCGTCAGATAGCGCTAAAACTGCAGCCTGTACGTACTGCAAAGTGAGCACAGAATCTACACGTGTTCCAAATTCAGCCAGCTCGACGCAAAGGCCAAGCTAACAGCCATCAAAACTCAGGGTGCCTGCTTGAACTGCCTTAGTAAGGGGCATGCCATCGCGAAATGTCGCAGTTCATCATCGTGTCGCATATGCGAACGTCGTCATCACACGCTACTCCACGCTAGCCTCAACGAGCAACAGGCTGCACCTACTAACAACAAGACCGGCCAAACAATCAATGTTACGTCGCACTATGCTGATGCTGAACGCGTTATTTTGCTGGCTATTGCTGCGGTTTATTTGTAAGACCACGCTCGGGCGCTTCTCGACAATGGTTCACATGCTTCGTTCATCACTGAATCCTGCGACCAACGCCTTCGTCTACCTAGAAGTTCTCGTCAGCTTGTGTCACAGGTATTGGATCGATTCAAGGAGGTCGTACCAAGGGAGAAGTCAAGGTATGCTTGTCGCCGAGGTCATTAGACTCAACTTTTCACGTGAGTACTTATTCTACCCAAAATTACAAATGACCTTCCAACTACCGCTGTACCCGAATCACCGTTGGCGCACATTTGTGATTTGCCGCTAGCTGATCCAAACTTTTCTAAGCCTGGGTCAATAGATGTTTTGATTGGCATGGATGAGATGGACAAGTTCTTGCTGGACGGCCTGAGGAAGGGGCAAAGCGGCACTCCGATGGCGCAGAATACCGCGTTTGGTTGGGTGTTGTTCAGAAACGCCACTCCTTCACAAAGGCAACCTGGCTCAATCTCAACGCTGCATTGTGACACCCAGCTAACTGAACTTCTCACCAAGTTGGGGAACTTGAAGAGCTACCGCCGAGAAAGTTTTACACCGCTGAAGAGATTTATTATGAGAGGTTATTCGACAATACAACCCAGCGCGCTGACGACGGTTGCTTCATAGTACGTTTGCCGCTCAAAAAGGAGGTTCCGATTGGTGAATCGCGAGACGCAGCAGTACGGGCATTACTAAGCATGGAAAGGAAGTTCGTTACGAATAAACGTCTTCACGAGGAGTACAGAAAGTTCATGAAAGAACTTATCAACTTGGGCCATATGGAGCCGGCTGGTCCAGCAGCGCAAACCGCTTACTACATGCCGCATCACACAGTGGTGAAAGAAACGAGTGCCACCAGAAAGCTTAGGGTGGTGTTCAACGCGTCTATGAAGACATCTTCCGGGCATGACGCTTTAACGGTAGGCCCTCAGCTGCTACAAGACTCCTTCTCAATTTTGGTTCGCTTTCGCACTCATCGCTACGGTCTTATTGGTGACATCGAGAAGATGTATCGGCAGGTCTACGTCGCTAAACAGGATGTTGACTATCACCGCATCGTATGGCGTGAGCATTCATCAGAACCATTGCGTGGCAATCGCCTTTTGAGGGTCACTTATGGGGTGGCCTCTGCTTCACACCTCGCCGTGAAATCGCTACATCGCGGAGCACAGCAAGCAGGCGACGCCTGCCAAAACGTCGCTAAGGTCATTATGTCATACTTTTATATGGACGATTTGCTGACCGGCTCAGACTCTCTTCAAGAACTAGCAGTAGTTCAACGAGACATTTCACACGTACTTTCTCAGAGTGGTTTCGAGGTCCGAAAGTGGGCGACAAACTGCCAACCATTAAGAGAACAGATACAGACGACTCCCTTTCGATTGCATTTAATTTGGAAGTGCTGCCGATCAAGCTGTCGAAGCGCATTTTCCTCTCCGATTCGAGCAAGATTTTCGACCCGCTTGGACTCATCGACCCATGTACCATCCGCTCAAAAATATGGTTGCAGAAAATTTGGCGCTCAAATGTAGACTGGGACGAGTTGGTACCAACTAACGTAGCTGCAGACAGGTTGAAACATAGACGTGAGCTGGCAGCGTTTGCATCGCTCAAACTAAGTCGCTGGCTGGGTATAAGTTCAATTGCAGACGCTGAGTTCCATATTTTCACTGATGCTTCGGAAGCTGCTTATGCTGCCTCTATTTATTGCCGCACCTAAGAGCCGGACGACGAAGCGTTGTGCTGATCGCTGCGAAAACTAGGGTAGCGCCTCTGAAGACTACTTCCTTTCCCCGATTGGAACTCTGTGCAGCTCATCTAGGCGCAAAACTAGTTCGCCAAATACAAACAAGTTTCGGCCGCACACTCGAAAGGCTGTATGCTTGGACCGACTCCATGGTAACGTTGGCTTGGCTCCAAGGTATCCCAAGTCGTTGATTAGTGTTTGTCGCAAATCGCGTCCCGGATGTACAAGAGGTTCTACCATCAGAACATTGGAGACATGTCGCCTCAGAGTACAACCCCGCAGACTGTGCCTCAAGGGGTCTCCCGTCTTCGCAACTACTCACTCACCCCTTGTGGTGGCATGGTCCAAGCTGGTTTCGAGAAGGTAATCGGTTCTGGCTTCAACCTTCCACGCAACACACTACGGAGCTGGGCCAAAAATCCAGCAAGGCTATGTCGCATTTAACACAAACCGCAGAAGAGTGGGATTTGCTAACCCGATTTCACTCTTACAATAAACTCAAACGAATTACCTGCTATTTGATTCGCTTTGTCAACAACTCGCGCATATTCGCTTGTCAGTCTTATGCAGTCGCATGGCTATTGGGGCCGTTAACCGGCCCAGAAATTTGCAAAGCTGAGTTCGGTTAACGACTGATTTATTATAGTAACAACTTGGTTGATATAAAGAAATGTAAATAAAGCTTTTGGCTGGAGCAATGTTAATAATGTCAATGTTATCATGATGTTATTGTTATGATACGTTATGTTAAAGTGACACTATATAACACGCCTCCGCCTTAAATTGATTACAAATATTTTTCAGTTCAATATAATCAAATTTCATTAACAAAAAAAAATATATATATCGGGTTTTTCAATAAGAGCGCTACAAAAGTTTTTTTAAATAAAACAAAACCGGTTTTAGATATCAATGAAACTCTTTATTCCTGCGAAAGTACGTTCGATGCCATTATGTATCGAACTCGATTTCTTTTGCATGGCCACCACGGGCACGCTTGCAGAAGTCCAGACGCTGAACCCAATTTTCAACGGTTTTCAAGCATAAATCGGCCGATACTGCTGCAATTTCATGTTCGATAATCGTACGAAATTCATCAATCGTCGCTGGCTTGTTGGCATAGACCATAGACTTGATGTAGCCCGACAGAAAATAATCTAACGGCGTCAAATCGCAAGACCGAGGCGGCCAATCGACTGGGCCATTTCGTTAGATAACACGTTCACCAAACTTGGTTTGCAGTAAATTGATTGTGGCATTCGCTGTGTGGTTTGTTGCGCCGTCCTGTTGGAACCACATGTCCTCCAAGTCCATATTATCCAATTGGGGCCAAAAATATTCGGTTATCATTGAACGGTAGCGATTCGCATTCAGAGTAATGTGCCGGTCTTGACCATCACGGAAGAAGTACGGCCCAATGACGCCGCCGGCCCATAAACCGCACCAAATGCAATGATGACTCATGGAGTACGTGTGGATTGCTGTCTAACCAATAATTCATATTTTGCTTATTGACGAAGCCATTCAGCCAGAAATGAGCCTCATCCTGAATTGGACGTAGCGTTCTTAAAGTTGAGGCGACTGACTCCGAATTTCGGTAGTAAATTTTAATAATTTCGTCTCGATGTTGGCTCGTATATCGTTGCGTGATGAAATGGCAAACCTTACTGAAGAGAAATGTCAAAAGAGCGGGAAAAAATATGACGTCGTTTGCTGTCACTATCGATTTACTTTTGTTGCGTTTCTTTTGAAAAACCCTTTATATATATATATATATATATATATATATATATATATATATATATATATATATATATATATATATATATATATATATATATATATATATATATATATATATATATATATATATATATATATATATATATATATATATATGTCTTTGTATGTCTTTTTATAAATCTACCATTTCTTAATAAACAAGTATATGATCGTGGTCCGATCTTTGTTTTTATAACAGCCGGAGCCCATGAACTTTTATTTGGATTAGAATAGTCGCGAATTAAAACATTTTGCTCTTCTTCAAAATCAACAATCCTTTTAGCTTTATAATCTGAAATAGATTTTTCTTGCTTTTCAAGTATCACATCTCTAATGATTGGGGGTTTAATTAAATCAAATCGAGTCCTAATCGATCTTCCAAGAAAAATAAATGCCGGACTTTCACCTGTTGTGCAATGCTTCATGTTGCGATAGTCCATTAAAAATCGACTTAAAACGACATCTATATTCTGATTTTCAGTAGAATCTAAGTTCGCATAAATGGATTTTTTTAAAACTTTAACAAAATTTTCTGCCTGTCCATTGGTCGCTGGATGCCCTGGTGCCGTTCACACATGTTTAATTTTGTTTTTTTGAACAAAACATTTAAATTCGTCAGATACAAATTGTCTGCCGTTGTCGCTGACGATTGTATGGACAATGCCAAAACGACTGAAAACTTCTCTAAGTTTTGTAATTACAAAATTTGAGGTAATATTTTTAGTTTTAAAAACTTCGACCCATTTTGAATATGAATCTATTATTATAAAGAAATAAAAATTGTTAACAGGACCTGCAAAATCAATGTGGATTCTTTGCCAAACCGAATTTGTTGGTACCCACGGTATAAGTTTGCTCTTTTCAGGGCTAGGTAAAAGTCGCTGACAAGAAAGACATGATTTAATTAAGTGTTCTATGTCTTTATCAAGCTTGGGCCACCAAATGTAAGACCTAGCGACTGACTTAGTTTTTACTATACCTAGATGCGATTCATGGAGAAAATCAAGTACAGATTTTCGCAGCTTTTTTGGAACTCCAACTCGATAACCCCATAACAAGCAATCACGATCAACTGTTAATTCAATATCTTTGCCTGTATATGCTGCAAACTCTTCTCCTTGTAAATATTTAATTTTGCCCATTTTAACAAACTCACAAACTTTAGATAGAACTGGATCTCTTCTAGTTTCACGAGCTATATCTGTGAAATCCAGATTTAAAATATTATCTTTTTCGACATAATTTATATATGACGTATCATCTATGCTGTTAATTTCACCTTTGGTTTTTACCTGTGGCATACGTGAAAAATTGTCAGCATAATTAGCATGACCTTTTACATGTTCTATTTTATAATTAAAACCGGAAAGTATAAATGCCCACCTTTGGACACGAGCTGCCGCCATTATAGGCAAACCTTTTTTTTCACCAAATATTGAAAGTAATGGTTTATGATCCGTTTTCAACGTAAAAAATGTCCAATTAGATATTGCTTTAATTTGGTGACACAAAAAATTATAGCTAAAGCTTCCTTCTCATGCGTACTATATTTTCGTTCAGCTTTAGTTAAAGCTCTGGATATAAACGAAACTGGTTTTAATTCATTATTTGAAAATTTATGTTAAAGTATGCCAGCTATTGCATAGTCAGAAGCATCTGTAGTCAAAACAATGGGTAATTTTGGATTGAAATGTACCAAAACTTTATCCGAAGTAACCTCTTCCTAAATCATGTCGTACGCTATTTCTTTAGACCACTCATATTTTACATCTTTTTGTAATAATTTGTATAACGGAATCATTATTCTTGCATAATTATCAATAAATTTGGCATAATAATTTACCATACCTATAAATGCACGCAAATCCGAAACATTTTCAGGAACTGGAGCCTGATTCGGTTCTGTCTTTGTTCTTGCGTAAGCCAAATCTGTCAAATGGGAATCCCAAATATGATATACTTTCCTTAAAAAATTCACATTTCCTCAAATTAAGTTTGAGACCTGCTTGACATAATTTTGTAAGAACAGTTTTTAAATTTTGTATGTGCTGATGCATATTCTTTCCCGATATAGTTATATCATCTTGATATGCAACAACAAATGGTATACCTCGTAACAAATTCTCTATAGTTTTTTGAAATATCGATGCTGCAGGCTTAAAACCAAAAGGTAAGTGCTTCATTTTTATCGTGCCGATAGGAGTCGACCATGTACAAATCATTTGCGATTTTTCATCAAGTATTAATTGATTATACGCATTGGATAAGTCCAGTTTTGTGTAAACTTCACCACCTTCCAGTGATGCAAAAATCTCATCAATTAATGGTAAGGGGTATTTAAAATCTGATAAAAATTTATTTATAGTGACTTTATAATCTCCACAAATTCTAATATCACCATTTGGTTTTAAAATAGGAACAAGAGGAGTCCCCCATTCTGAGTGATCTACCGGTTCTAACACATCTTTTGCAATTAAATCACGTAAACTGTTTTCAATTTTTCTTTTCCAAGCAAACGGAATCGGACGGGGCTTAAAAAAAAATGGGTTTGACATCATCATCCATAACCAAAGAGATTTTGCCAAATTTATAGCTACCAAGGCCATTGTCAAAGACTTCTGAAAACTCATGTTTAATCTGTTCAATTATAATGGAAGATTGATCAGTATTGTTTACCATATTTACTTGAACAAGTTCGAAATTAAATTTTCTTAAAAACTTTCTACCAAACAAAGGACTGTTGTTATTATTTGTAACCACGAGTTTAATCTCTTTTTTTATTTCATTTAATTCCACCTCTTCATAGTATTCTCCTAATATCTGAATTCTATTTCCATTATAATCAACAAAAGGATCTTGACAAGAATTAAGACTTGCATTTTTACCATATTTTTCAAAGAATGACTTCGACACCAAACTGCACGGAGCCCCAGAGTCACAAATTACATTAACTGGAAATCCATTTATCTTAATGGAAACACTGTAAAGCTTCGTTGAATCGACACCACTGTTATGTGAAATACTGTAAATAGAGAAATCATTAGGATTGTTTTTGTCTAAATTTATACTATTGGAATCTGATTCTGATAAATAATTTACAACTTTTTCCATTTTATTACAAACTGTTTGTAAATGTCCAATTTTTCCACAGTTGTGACACTTGCTCTCCTTATACCGACAGTCTCTAGATAAATGGTTTCGCCAACCACAGTGTATACAGGCGTTGTTGGATCTTGTTGACTTGTTGTATGTTGTTTTGTTTTCATCAGGTTGACTCTTTTGCTTGTAGTCATTGTTGTAGTTTCTGTTTTGATTCTGGTATTCTCTATTTTTGTAGTTTGTTTTGTTGTTAACGTAGCCAATTTGCATATCACCTTCAATTTTCGTTAAAAGCTTCATCTCCATTATAAGCGACTTTCGCAGTGCTTCATCTATTGTAATTCGCTCATCCTCTTTACATAGTCGTTCAAAAATTTTGCTGTTTATACCCATGATGAAACGATCTAGCACAAATGCTGCCAAATTCTCACCGAATTTACAGGAGAGCGCAAGCTTTTTGACCCTTGCATGCCACTCAGAAACGGACTCATCTGTACTCTGTGTTGCCAAATGAAAGTTCTTACGTTCACGAAAGACTATAGTAGGTGGAGTATAATGCGTTTTGAGAAGGTCACAAAGCTCTTTGTAAGTTTTTGATACAGGAGAAGCTGGACTGCATAAATTATGCAGTGTCTCGTACGGAATAGGACCAATAGCTTTTAAGACTGTAGATTTTTTTGCATTCTCTTCCGTACAGTTTATATCAACCAAATGTATCTCCAGTCTCTCTTTCCATAAAAGCCATGACTCGTCTCGGGGGGAGAATTGAGGAACGCTGTTCGGTTGATATATGGTAACAGTACCGCTCTGCACATTTGCAGTTGCCATGTTTTTATTTTTTTTTTTTACTTGATTGTTCTTTGCTGCACAACTGTTTTATGTACTGATGGTCTTATTTAGATGGTATTTATTTAGAAATTTTTTTTTAAAGTTTTTTTGTTTTTGGAGCACAATTATAATTTTGAACTAGCCGGTAGTTTTTGTATGCAAGTAATGTTATACGTCTGTATGTATACGTTGTTCACACACTTTGTAATATATAAGTATGCATGTATATTGTTTGATGTCTGTAACCGCTTGAACTATGTATGTTGTAAAGTCTTGATTTTAATTTTGTTGAGACATACTATGTACGTCTTCTCAACACTTGCAACACCGAACTAGAGTATTTACTCTTTGTAATTATTTGTTCATACACAATTTATTTTATTATTTATGTATATGTATATGTATGTATGTACATATGTATGTAACTGTTCACACGTTCAGCAGTAATTATACTTTATCCCATCCTCCAAAGTAATGTATTAAAACACTCGGAGTTCGGTTAACGACTGATTTTTTATAGTAACAACTTGGTTGATATAAAGAAATGTAAATAAAGCTTTTGGCTGGAGCAATGTTAATAATGTCAATGTTATCATGATGTTATTGTTATGATACGTTATGTTAAAGTGACACTATATAACAGTAAGGTACTCCCAATCTAACGTTTTCGTGCAAGAAATTTCTAGTTGCAGATTGAAGAAGCCAATACCCATGCGCAGCAGTCTTGTTCGTCTGCAGCCATTTCTAGATGCCGAAGGCATTCTTCGAGTAGGTGGGCGTATTAAAAACGCACCTTGCTCAAACGATATCAAACACCCGATGATATTGCCCAAAGTTATCGCCGCTGAAATCAATGTTGCTATGTTGCAAGCCGGGCCGCAAATGATGCAAGCAGCAATTCAACGCCGATTCTGGGTCCCTGGTATCCGAAGCCTCGTTCGAGGGATATATCGCCATTGCGTACGATGTAAACGAATGAATCCTGACTTGGAGGTTTTGAAAGGAACGCTTCAGCAACGGTGGCAATTAATCACAGCGATAAGGCAACATTTCTGGAAGCGTTGGAGATACGAGTATCTCGCGAACCTTCAGCGACGCAAGAAGTGTTCTTGACAGTCACCCCGGTGCTGATGGTCGCGTTCGGGTCGTCAACTTAAGGACATCCGAAGGAGAGCTATTGCAACCCATCGCGATACGCGTCTGGTAGCGTGAATTTACTCTATTAAATAAACACACGTTCCTTTAAAAACTTCCAAGTCAGCATACGGTAGACCTTTTAATGGTTCGCCAACCATAAATGGCCTGGTGTTACCACTTCAAAATTGTTGACGTCAGAAGGTATCCAGCAAATAGGTCAAGAGTTTACGCAGGCTTCAACCTTTGTTAGAATTGTTTCGAATTCTTTGTACGAAAGAAGAGTAGAGTCTAAGGCACGGTTGAGGTGGTATTTGATGCGCTTTATACCAGCCTTCCAATAACCACCCATGTGTGGGGCGCTTGGTGGGTTAAAGTGCCAAGTAGTTTGAGCGTCAGCGAAGTAAAAAGTCAGCTTGACGTTACCGATGCAGCGTTCAAATGCAGCACGCAACTCCCTTTCAGCTCCGACCAAATTGATGCCACTGTCGGAATATATGTGTTG
This sequence comes from Clusia tigrina, assembly GCA_920105625.2. Taxonomy (NCBI): domain Eukaryota; kingdom Metazoa; phylum Arthropoda; class Insecta; order Diptera; family Clusiidae; genus Clusia; species Clusia tigrina. The sequence continues at coordinate 143,961,211 of OV050030.1, read as the reverse complement.
GCAATATCCTCTTCGATTGGTGAAACGCTTGAAAGCGGCGATAAAACTAACTGAGTAGACATCTCCTGCCAATTCCAAGTTCATTGCGCCTGTACTCATGCATATGAAGGAACATACGTACGCTTTCGTTGACTTCGCGCCTCTTCCATGTGTAAATTTTATACTGTACGGACCAGCAAAGTCAACTGCACTTTGAAGGAAACATCGTGTACTGGTAACACGACTCAACGATAGATCGGACATCTGTTGTTGCAGCGGTTTGCGATTCAGTCGTTTACATCGTACGCAATGGCGATATATCCCTCGAACGAGGCTTCGGATACCAGGGACCCAGAATCGGCGTTGAATTGCTGCTTGCATCATTTGCGGCCCGGCATGCAACATAGCAACATTGATTTCAGCGGCGATAACTTTGGGTAATATCATCGGGTGTTTGATATCGTTTGAGCAAGGTGCGTTTTTAATACGCCCACCTACTCGAAGAATGCCTTCGGCATCTAGAAATGGCTGCAGACGAACAAGACTGCTGCGCATGGCTATTGGCTTCTTCAATCTGCAACTAGAAATTTCTTGCACGAAAACGTTAGATTGGGAGTACCTTACTGTTATATAGGGTCACTTTAACATAACTTATCATAACAATAACTTCATGATAACATTGACATTATAATGTAACAATAACATCATGATAACATTGACATCATTAACATAACATCATGATTACATTGACATTATAATGTCAATGTTATCATGATGTTAACATTGACATTATAATGTCAATGTTATCATGATGTTATTGTTATGATAAGTTATGTTAAAGTGACACTATATTACAGTAAGGTACTCCCAATCTAACGTTTTCGTGCAAGAAATTTCTAGTTGCAGATTGAAGAAGTCAATATCCATGCGCAGCAGTCTTGTTCGTCTGCAGCCATTTCTAGATGCCGAAGGCATTCTTCGAGTAGGTGGGCGTATTAAAAACGCACCTTGCTCAAACGATATCAAACACCCGATGATATTGCCCAAAGTTATCACCGCTGAAATCAATGTTGCTATGTTGCAAGCCCGATGATATTGCCAAAAGCTTTATTTACATTTCTTTATATCAACCAACTTGTTACTATAATAAATCAGTCGTTAACCGAACTCCGAGTGTTTTAATACATTACATTGGCGACGAGGATGGGATAAAGTATAATTACTGCTGAACGTGTGAACAGTTACATACATATGTACATACATACATATACATATACATAAATAATAAAATAAATTGTGTATGAACAAATAATTACAAAGAGTAAATACTCTAGTTCGGTGTTGCAAGTGTTGAGAAGACGTACATAGTATGTCTCAACAAAATTAAAATCAAGACTTTACAACATACATAGTTCAAGCGGCTACAGACATCAAACAATATACATGCATACTTATATATTACAAAGTGTGTGAAAAAAGTATACATACAGACATATAACATTACTGCATACAAACACTACCGGTCAGTTCAAAATTATAATTGTGCTCCAATAACAAAAAAACTTTAAAAAAAAATTTCTAAATAAATACCATCTAAATAAGACCATCAATACATAAAACAGTTGTGCAGCAAAGAACAATCACGTAAAAAAAAAACAAAAACATGGCAACTGCAAATGTGCAGAGCGGTACTGTTACCATATATCAACCGAACAGCGTTCCTCAATTCTCCCCCCGAGACGAGTCATGGCTTTTATGGAAAGAGAGACTGGAGATACATTTGGTTGATATAAACTGTACGGAAGAGAATGCAAAAAAATCTACAGTCTTAAAAGCTATTGGTCCTATTCCGTACGAGACACTGCATAATTTATGCAGTCCAGCTTCTCCTGTATCAAAAACTTACAAAGAGCTTTGTGACCTTCTCAAAACGCATTATACTCCACCTACTATAGTCTTTCGTGAACGTAAGAACTTTCATTTGGCAACACAGAGTACAGATGAGTCCGTTTCTGAGTGACATGCAAGGGTCAAAAAGCTTGCGCTCTCTTGTAAATTCGGTGAGAATTTGGCAGCATTTGTGCTAGATCGTTTCATCATGGGTATAAACAGCAAAATTTTTGAACGACTATGTGAAGAGGATGAGCGAATTACAATAGATGGAGAACTGCGAAGGTCGCTTATAATGGAGATGAAGCTTTTAACGAAAATTGAAGGTGATATGCAAATTGGCTACGTTAACAACAAAACAAACTACAAAAATAGAGAATACCAGAATCAAAACAGAAACTACAACAATGACTACAAGCAAAAGAGTCAACCTGATGAAAACAAAACAACATACAACAAGTCAACAAGATCCAACAACGCCTGTATACACTGTGGTTGGCGAAACCATTTATCTAGAGACTGTCGGTATAAGGAGAGCAAGTGTCACAACTGTGGAAAAATTGGACATTTACAAACAGTTTGTAATAAAATGGAAAAAGTTGTAAATTATTTATCAGAATCAGATTCCAATAGTGAAAATTTAGACAAAAACAATCCTAATGATTTCTCTATTTACAGTATTTCACATAACAGTGGTGTCGATTCAACGAAGCTTTACAGTGTTTCCATTAAGATAAATGGATTTCCAGTTAATGTAATTTGTGACTCTGGGGCTCCGTGCAGTTTGGTGTCGAAGTCATTCTTTGAAAAATATGGTAAAAATGCAAGTCTTAATTCTTGTCAAGATCCTTTTGTTGATTATAATGGAAATAGAATTCAGATATTAGGAGAATACTATGAAGAGGTGGAATTAAATGAAATAAAAAAGAGATTAAACTCGTGGTTACAAATAATAACAACAGTCCTTTGTTTGGTAGAAAGTTTTTAAGAAAATTTAATTTCGAACTTGTTCAAGTAAATATGGTAAACAATACTGATCAATCTTCCATTATAATTGAACAGATTAAACATGAGTTTTCAGAAGTCTTTGACAATGGCCTTGGTAGCTATAAATTTGGCAAAATCTCTTTGGTTATGGATGATGATGTCAAACCCATTTTTTTTAAGCCCCGTCCGATTCCGTTTGCTTGGAAAAGAAAAATTGAAAACAGTTTACGTGATTTAATTGCAAAAGATGTGTTAGAACCGGTAGATCACTCAGAATGGGGGACTCCTCTTGTTCCTATTTTAAAACCAAATGGTGATATTAGAATTTGTGGAGATTATAAAGTCACTATAAATAAATTTTTATCAGATTTTAAATACCCCTTACCATTAATTGATGAGATTTTTGCATCACTGGAAGGTGGTGAAGTTTACACAAAACTGGACTTATCCAATGCGTATAATCAATTAATACTAGATGAAAAATCGCAAATGATTTGTACATGGTCGACTCCTATCGGCACGTTAAAAATGAAGCGCTTACCTTTTGGCTTTAAGCCTGCAGCATCGATATTTCAAAAAACTATAGAGAATTTGTTACGAGGTATACCATTTGTTGTTGCATATCAAGATGATATAACTATATCGGGAAAGAATATGCATCAGCACATACAAAATTTAAAAACTGTTCTTACAAAATTATGTCAAGTAGGTCTCAAACTTAATTTGAGGAAATGTGAATTTTTTAAGGAAAGTATATCGTATTTGGGATTCACAATTGACAGATTTGGCTTACGCAAGAACAAAGACAGAACCGAATCAGTTCTATGGGCTCCAGTTCCTGAAAATGTTTCGGAACTGCGTGCATTTATAGGTATGGTAAATTATTATGCCAAATTTATTGATTATTATGCAAGAATAATGATTCCGCTATACAAATTATTACAAAAAGATGTAAAATATGAGTGGTCTAAAGAATGTCAAATAGCGTACGACATGATTAAGGAAGAGGTTACTTCGGATAAAGTTTTGGTACATTTCAATCCAAAATTACCCATTGTTTTGACGACAGATGCTTCTGACTATGCAATAGCTGGCATACTTTCACATAAATTTTCAAATAATGAATTAAAACCAGTTTCGTTTATATCTAGAGCTTTAACTAAAGCTGAACGAAAATATAGTACGCATGAGAAGGAAGCTTTAGCTATAATTTTTTGTGTCACCAAATTAAAGCAATATCTAATTGGACATTTTTTACGTTGAAAACGGATCATAAACCATTACTTTCAATATTTGGTGAAAAAAAAGGTTTGCCTATAATGGCGGCAGCTCGTGTCCAAAGGTGGGCATTTATACTTTCCGGTTTTAATTATAAAATAGAACATGTAAAAGGTCATGCTAATTATGCTGACAATTTTTCACGTATGCCACAGGTAAAAACCAAAGGTGAAATTAACAGCATAGATGATACGTCATATATAAATTATGTCGAAAAAGATAATATTTTAAATCTGGATTTCACAGATATAGCTCCTGAAACTAGAAGAGATCCAGTTCTATCTAAAGTTTGTGAGTTTGTTAAAATGGGCAAAATTAAAGATTTACAAGGAGAAGAGTTTGCAGCATATACAGGCAAAGATATTGAATTAACAGTTGATCGTGATTGCTTGTTATGGGGTTATCGAGTTGGAGTTCCAAAAAAGCTGCGAAAATCTGTACTTGATTTTCTCCATGAATCGCATCTAGGTATAGTAAAAACTAAGTCAGTCGCTAGGTCTTACATTTGGTGGCCCAAGCTTGATAAAGACATAGAACACTTAATTAAATCATGTCTTTCTTGTCAGCGACTTTTACCTAGCCCTGAAAAGAGCAAACTTATACCATGGGTACCAACAAATTCGGTTTGGCAAAGAATCCACATTGATTTTGCAGGTCCTGTTAACAATTTTTATTTCTATATAATAATAGATTCATATTCAAAATGGGTCGAAGTTTTTAAAACTAAAAATATTACCTCAAATTTTGTAATTACAAAACTTAGAGAAGTTTTCAGTCGTTTTGGCATTGTCCATACAATCGTCAGCGACAACGGCAGACAATTTGTATCTGACGAATTTAAATGTTTTGTTCAAAAAAACAAAATTAAACATGTGTGAACGGCACCAGGGCATCCAGCGACCAATGGACAGGCAGAAAATTTTGTTAAAGTTTTAAAAAAATCCATTTATGCGAACTTAGATTCTACTGAAAATCAGAATATAGATGTCGTTTTAAGTCGATTTTTAATGGACTATCGCAACATGAAGCATTGCACAACAGGTGAAAGTCCGGCATTTATTTTTCTTGGAAGATCGATTAGGACTCGATTTGATTTAATTAAACCCCCAATCATTAGAGATGTGATACTTGAAAAGCAAGAAAAATCTATTTCAGATTATAAAGGGAAAAGGATTGTTGATTTTGAAGAAGAGCAAAATGTTTTAATTCGCGACTATTCTAATCCAAATAAAAGTTCATGGGCTCCGGCTGTTATAAAAACAAAGATCGGACCACGATCATATACTTGTTTATTAAGAAATGGTAGACTTATAAAAAGACATACAGATCAAATAAAACTGGCTACTATTTATTCCAGTAATGAAAATATAATGCAAGATATTCCATTATACTCAAATGAAGGTACTGTAAGCATAAAAGTTGAACAGACACAAGAAAACAATACTTTAAATGAAATAGAACCACCAGTTGATAAGCAAGTTATTAACAATACTACTGAAGAAAATGAAAATGTATCAAAAGAAATTGTCTTAAATGAAGCTGACAGAATGAAAATGAATTAAATGAAGGTCAAAGAAATAATTCTAGAAATGAATATGTTAGAATAGACCTAGAATAAGAAGATTAATCATTATTCAAATTAACAAAATGAATTAATATAAATATATACATACATAGGTAACTACAAGTAAATGAATGTATATTGTGGATTTTTTTTTAAAAAAAAAAAATATATATATATATATATATATATATATATATATATATATATATATATATATATATATATATATATATATATATATATAAACCAGTTTGGTGAACGTGTTATCTCACGAAATGGCCCAGTCGATTGGCCGCCTCGGTCGTGCGATTTGACGCCGTTAGATTATTTCCTGTGGGGCTACATCAAGTCTATGGTCTATGCCAACAAGGCAGCGACGATTGATGAACTTCGTACGATTATCGAACATGAAATTGCAGCAGTATCGGCCGATTTATGCTTGAAAACCGTTGAAAATTGGGTTCAGCGTCTGGACTTCTGCAAGCGTGCCCGTGGTGGCCATGCAAAAGAAATCGAGTTCGATACATAATGGCATCGAACGTACTTTCGCAGGAATAAAGAATTTCATTGATATCTAAAACCGGTTTTGTTTTATTTAAAAAAACTTTTGTAGCGCTCTTATTGATAAACCCGATATATATATATATTTTTTTGTTAATGAAATTTGATTATAATGAATTGAAAAATATTTGTAATCAATTTAAGGCGGAGGCGTGTTATATAGTGTCACTTTAACATAACGTATCATAACAATAACATCATGATAACATTGACATTATTAACATTGCTCCAGCCAAAAGCTTTATTTACTTTTGTTTATATCAACCAAGTTGTTACTATAATAAATCAGTCGTTAACCGAACTCAGCTTTGCAAATTTCTGGGCCGGTTAACGGCCCCAATAGCCATGCGACTGCATAAGACTGGCAAGCGAATATGCGCGAGTTGTTGACAAAGCGAATCAAATAGGAGGTAATTCGTTTGAGTTTATTGTAAGAGTGAAATCGGGTTAGCAAATCCCACTCTTCTGCGGTTTGTGTTAAATGCGACATAGCCTTGCTGGATTTTTGGCCCAGTTCCGTAGTGTGTTGCGTGGAAGGTTGAAACCAGAACCGATTACCTTCTCGAAGCCAGCTTGGACCATGCCACCACAAGGGGTGAGTGAGTAGTTGCGAAGACGGGAGACCCCTTGAGGCACAGTCTGCGGGGTTGTACTCTGAGGCGACATGTCTCCAATGTTCTGATGGTAGAACCTCTTATACATCCGGGACGCGATTTGCGACAAACACTGATCAACGGCTTGGGATACCTTGGAGCCAAGCCAACGTTACCATGGAGTCGGTCCAAGCATACAGCCTTTCGAGTGTGCGGCCGAAACTTGTTTTTATTTGGCGAACTAGTTTTGCGCCTAGATGAGCTGCACAGAGTTCCAATCGGGGCAAGGAAGTAGTCTTCAGAGGCGCTACCCTAGTTTTCGCAGCGATCAGCACAACGCCTCGTCCTCCGGTTCTTAGGTGCGGCAATAAATAGCGGCAGCATAAGCAGCTTCCGAAGCGTCAGTGAAAATATGGAACTCACCGTCTGCAATTGAACTTATACCCAGCCAGCGACTTAGCTTGAGCGATGCAAACGCTGCCAGCTCACGTCTATGTTTCAACCTGTCTGCAGCTACGTTAGTTGGTACCAACTCGTCCCAGTCTACATTTGAGCGCCAAATTTTCTGCAACCATATTTTTGAGCGGATGGTACATGGGTCGATGAGTCCAAGCGGGTCGAAAATCTTGCTCGAATCGGAGAGGAAAATGCGCTCCGACAGCTTGATCGGCAGCACTTCCAAATTAAATGCAATCGAAAGCGAGTCGTCTGTATCTGTTCTCTTAATGGTTGGCAGTTTGTCGCCCACTTTCGGACCTCGAAACCACTCTGAGAAAGTACGTGTGAAATGTCTCGTTGAACTACTGCTAGTTCTTGAAGAGAGTCTGAGCCGGTCAGCAAATCGTCCATATAAAAGTATGACATAATGACCTTAGCGACGTTTTGGCAGGCGTCGCCTGCTTGCTGTGCTGCGCTATGTAGCGATTTCACGGCGAGGTGTGAAGCAGAGGCCACCCCATAAGTGACCCTCAAAAGGCGATTGCCACGGAATGGTTCTGATGAATGCTCACGCCATACGATGCGGTGATAGTCAACATCCTGTTAAGCGACGTAGACCTGCCGATACATCTTCTCGATGTCACCAATAAGACCGTAGCGATGAGTGCGAAAGCGAACCAAAATTGAGAAGGGGTCTTGTAGCAGCTGAGGGCCTACCATTAAAGCGTCATGCCCGGATGATGTCTTCATAGACGCGTTGAACACCACCCTAAGCTTTGTGGTAGGGTAGGTAGGTAGGAGTGGCCGCCCAGTTTGCCAAAAGCACACTTGAGCACACATAATGGCCAATTGTGATACGACGGTGTGGCGCCGTTCAAGCACTGACTAAAAAGGTTCCCATACTTGGGATGGTGATAGTCAGCGCAAGGACAGCGCCTGGAAAGGCACGACTCCCCCGTCATGTTTCAGGAAACCATCCTGATACTTTGATGAACCTGGCTATGTCCCTAATATTAATGGATGACGGCTCTGTCAGGCTTGTAAGAAATGGGGCACCAAAGGTGCGAATTCTTCTTCTGCTCAAGGATGGGCAGTGGCATAAGAGGTGGAAAACCGTCTCGTCCTCCTCCTCGGAGCCACAGCCTCGGCAAAAGTCATTTGAGGGTAGGCCCAGTCTTTCTGCGTGCTGTCCCATTATGCAGTGGCCGGTCAAATCCGACACAGTTGTCGACAGAGATTCGCGATCAAGTCGAAGAAGTTGATTGGTTCTATTTTTGTCCATGCTTGCCCAAGTTAGTCTAGCCGTGTGGCAGGATTCCTCGTGCCTGCCTTGGCAAGCTCGTCCGCCTCGCAGTTTCCCGGGATTTCGCTGTGTCCGGGAACCCAGATTAGGTGCACCCGAGAGTAACTTGCGAGCTAATTTAAAGATGTTCGACATTCATGAACTAGTCTTGATGTGGCCGTGGAGCCAAAAAGAGATTTAATGGCGGCCTGGCTGTCTGAGAAGATAGATACGTCAACTGCGCCTATATCACTACACAGCATCCACTTGGCTGCGTGGTAAATGGCCATGACCTCAGCTTGAAAAACGCTGCAATGGTCTGGGAGACGTAGGGAGATGTTTAAGTCCAGCTTGTCGGAATAAGTACCGCTGCCGACTCTACCTCCAAGCTTGGAACCGTCGGTGTAGATTTCGACTGTTTCACCGACGATTCGGTTTTCTGAGGTCCAGTCGCTTCGACTTGGAATAGTGAGGTCGAATTCCCTGTTCAAATCGGGATATACCGACATGTAATCGATAAAGTTGGGGACAGGTGGGTCCTGATTCAGAATTGAAGCATGGCCTGTCAGGGTTATGCGCCAGTGCGAAAGAGCATTAAGTCAAATCGCTGTCAGCTTGGCTTGTTGCTTAACCAGGATCCCCGAGGGGAGCCAGTGCAGCATGGCAAAAAGGGCTTTCGTAGGTGTGCTACGAAGAGCGCCAGTGATCAGTAGAGCAATGGATCTTCTGATTTTATCAAGGTGTTTGCTATTACAGGCTTTTTCGAGAGCTTGCCACCAGAAGACCGACCCGTATAACAGGTTTGGTTCATCGATGGCCGTGTAGAGCCAGAGCACGACTCGAGGACGAAGTCCCCATCGTGCACCAACTGCTCTTTTACAGCAGTATATAGCGCATGCTGCCTTACGTGCCCTCTCAGCTAGATTGGCTTTCCAATTAAGCTTTGGGTCGAGAATCAGGCCTAAGTACTTAACGTGTGTGCTCAAAGAGAGCGGAGTGCCGTTTAGACTAGGCATTGTAAACTTTGGAATTTTGTACTTCCTAGTGAAAAGCATAGTCTCGGTTTTGGATGGGTTAACCCCAAGTTCGAATTCGCGACACCAGTTCGACACAATAGAGAGTGAATAGTTCAGTTTTTCGGAAAGTGTTTGGGGGAATTTGCCGGATGCCGCGATTGCTATGTCGTCCGCTTAGGCTATCACTTTGCATCCAGTAGATTCCAATCTTACCAGTAGTGTGTTAACTGCCAGGTTCCAGAGGAGGGGTGATAAAACACCCCCTTGTGGCGTGCCCCTGTTAACCACCCTCCTGGATTGGGCACTGCCGATCGTGGAAGTGATGATCCTAGATTTTAGTAGAAGCTCTATAAATTTAAGAAGACCTGAATTCAGGTTAAGATTATAGAGTGCGGAGATGACAGCGTTGGGGCATACATTGTTGAATGCTCCCTCGATGTCCAGAAATATGGCAATTGTGAATTCCTTGTACGCCAAGGATTTGTCAACTTGAGAAATGAGATAATGAAGTGCTGTTTCAACCGATTTGCCTTTAGAGTAAGCGTGTTGAGATACAGAGAGAAGAGAAGGGTTGATCGATGTCCTGATATGTAGGTCAAGAGCTCTTTCTAGAACCTTAAGAAGAAAGGATGTTAGACTTATGGTTCTGTAATCCTTAGGTTTGGTGTGCGAGGCCTTCCCTACTTTTGGTATGAAGACGACCCGAGTCGTGCGCCAGCGTAAGGGAATGTATTGCAATCTGAGGCTTGCATTATATATTTGAAGCAGCCATGGAAGGATAATCTCTTCCCCATTTTGGATATCGGCAGGAATGATGCCGTCCGGTCCGGGGGACTTGTATGGCTTAAAGGTTTGAATGGACCATTCAAGGTGACTTTTTGTCACTTGGAATGTAGAGAGGCTATCATGGGAAACCTGCTCCACCTGGTAGAGTGCTTGATCCGCTGAGGCTAAACTCCCTGGGAAGTGGGTGTCTAGCAGGATATCAAGGGTAGCACTTTGTGGTAGCACTCGTTTCTTTCACCACTGTGTGATGCGGCATGTAGTAAGCGGTTTGCGTTGCTGGACCAGCCGGCTCCATATGGCCCAAGTTGATAAGCTCTTTCATGAACTTTCTGTACTCCTCGTGAAGACGTTTATTCGTAACGAACTTCCTTTCCATGCTTAGTAATGCCCGTACTGCTGCGTCTCGCGATTCACCAATCGGAACCTCCTTTTTGAGCGGCAAACGTACTATGAAGCAACCGTCGTCAGCGCGCTGGGTTGTATTGTCGAATAACCTCTCATAATAAATCTCTTCAGCGGTGTAAAACTTTCTCGGCGGTAGCTCTTCAAGTTCCCCAACTTGGTGAGAAGTTCAGTTAGCTGGGTGTCACAATGCAGCGTTGAGATTGAGCCAGGTTGCCTTTGTGAAGGAGTGGCGTTTCTGAACAACACCCAACCAAACGCGGTATTCTGCGCCATCGGAGTGCCGCTTTGCCCCTTCCTCAGGCCGTCCAGCAAGAACTTGTCCATCTCATCCATGCCCATCAAAACATCTATTGACCCAGGCTTAGAAAAGTTTCGATCAGCTAGCGGCAAATCACAAAAGTGCGCCAACGGTGATTCGGGTACAGCGGTAGTTGGAAGGTCATTTGTAATTTTGGGTAGAATAAGTACTCACGTGAAAAGTTGAGTCTAATGACCTCGGCGACAAGCATACCTTGACTTCTCCCTTGGTACGACCTCCTTGAATCGATCCAATACCTGTGACACAAGCTGACGAGAACTTCTAGGTAGACGAAGGCGTTGGACACAGGATTCAGTGATGAACGAAGCATGTGAACCATTGTCGAGAAGCGCCCGAGCGTGGTCTTACAAATAAACCGCAGCAATAGCCAGCAAAATAACGCGTTCAGCATCAGCATAGTGCGACGTAACATTGATTGTTTGGCCGGTCTTGTTGTTAGTAGGTGCAGCCTGTTGCTCGTTGAGGCTAGCGTGGAGTAGCGTGTGATGACGACGTTCGCATATGCGACACGATGATGAACTGCGACATTTCGCGATGGCATGCCCCTTACTAAGGCAGTTCAAGCAGGCACCCTGAGTTTTGATGGCTGTTAGCTTGGCCTTTGCGTCGAGCTGGCTGAATTTGGAACACGTGTAGATTCTGTGCTCACTTTGCAGTACGTACAGGCTGCAGTTTTAGCGCTATCTGACGATGCATGACTCTGTGATTATTGCTGGGTACACGTTGTATGAAGAACGTTCTTCGTTGTTGCCCTTGCGTTGTGAGAAACTGCTGGCACCATCTCCAAAGACCGCGCTCGTGTTTCGAGAAAGTCACGAAGCGCACCGAATGTCAGCAAATGGTCGGCTACTAGCGATAATTCCCATTGCTTGCGAGTCTCGCAGGCTAATTTCGACACGGTTAGATGGATAAGCCAATCATCCCAAAGCTCAACCGGCCGGCCGAGTGCACGTAGCGCACCAACATGTTGCAAGGTTAGGCTAAGCACATGTTTGATCTCCTTAGAAGAGTCTTTTGTTGCTTTTTCAATCGACACAAAAGCTCTCATATGGCTGTCGACTATGACTCGCATGACCTTGTACCGTGATATCAGCAAGTCCCAGGTCTCAATATAGTTGCTGTCAATCACTGCTAAACTGCTTACCAACTCCAATGCTTCGCCCTTTAAACAATTGCGGAGATACTGTAGTTTCTGTCCGTCCGACAGACTTCCATTGGCATTGACGAGTGAACAAAATGCATTATGGAAAGTGAGCCATTCGGTGGGATCGCCACTAAATGATGGTAACTGCAGCTTTGGAAGCGGCACAGGTGCAGGCTTTATTTCAGTGGCTTTAGGAGTAGGTACCTTGAGCGGTACAATAAGGCGTTTGAAATTTACCTTAGCGATGGTGTACCACTCCTCACCTTGAATGCGTGATTGCTCCTCCACCTCGACGCTCAATTTGCCGCCCGCGACCTTTACCTGTTGTTGGGCTTCACAAAAGCATACCCATTGTTCCTCCAACAACTGTAAATACAGATGCAGACTCTACGTCGACCAAAAGCTCAACGGATTTGCTCGATTGCAAATAGCGTTTTATGGCCCTTAATGCGGAATCGCGAACTTTAAGCGACGACATTTTGCGGGTGCGGTAAAATTTTGTTATATTAAATAACGCGGTGTGGACTGTTGGAAAAAAATATATAGCGGTATCCGGCTCGATGGACCTAAATGTTGGGGTTTGAGACGCTTGCGGCTGTGTCTGGTAGCGTGAATTCACTCGATTAAATTGGATTGAATAAAAACACGTCCGATTGGCTTGAATATGTTTATTTAAAAAGAAGGAAGCAAGACAGGATGTCGAGTTTGACAACTGGAAAAACAGTGCTGCCAGCTCAGACATTTAGTTGCAAGAATGCTACCACTTAGGCGCGAACACACATATATATATATATATATATATATATATATATATATATATATATATATATATATATATATTTTAAAAATAATATATTTTAGCTTTTTTTTTTAATGATAGTTGAGATCTACTGTATGTTAAAAATAAACTTCGTATAAATCAAACAAAAATTTTATTTTTAAAAATAATTTTAGTAAATCGCGCTCGGCGCGAATAGGAGTTGACTGGTAACAATTAACTTGGCATCGCGTTTGGGTTTGGAGTTTTTGTTTTCGGTAATCAGTATCGTACTAAAGCTCAAATAGATGTTATCATTTGTTAGGAGTCTGAATTATTACAGGTGCCTTAAAATAGGCTTATCTTCATTACTTTGGATTTCCTATTAGTAATTCAAACAAGAATTGGGAATGGCACGTTATTTGTTCCAATTAGCAGATAACTTCGCAAGCGTTACAACGAAAAATTAAATTCGGGGTGCCAGTGTCTAGCTCATAGAGAGATAGATAATGAAACTGCTTGTTATTTTTGTTTGACTCAGTTGGTTGGAACTAAAGATCACTGTTTATGCAGCGATAACAACGCCGATGTCCCGTTGGTGACGAAGCCTGTTCCGCACTCTGACATGCAACCAGAGCTAAAATAGGCCGACTCAAAGAGCAAGAAGCGATTAGGACTTGCACAAGAAACGAACACCACGACAGTTTCGACTGGAAATCAGGTCATCCCGCACGGACAAACGAATCAACCGCACATTTTGCTATTAGCTCAGCTTAGTGATTGGATACGTGATATAAAGAAAGATGCAGCATTGCATGCATCTCGGATGAAAGAATTCAGCTTTCTAGCTCCAGGAGCCAAACCGTTATCCGTTAATTGAGATAATCGTTTCGCTAAATATTATGCCAAGGATGGTGTAGTATGTTAGTGCGCGAAAATAAATGGTCTGTTTATAGAACTCGGTCAGAGCTATGATCCAACCGCAAGGCGTTTGTTCATTGATGGTTCCAAATACAGTCTTAAAGCAGCTATGGTTCATAATGGCAACCAAAAACCTTCAATTCCTATCGCTCATGCAGTGGACATGAAAGAGATGTATACTGTAATGGCAATACTTCTGGAAAAAATTAATAATATGAGAGTAAGCGCTGATTTAAAAATCGCTGTGCTCATTGATATACAAGGTAGCTTTACAACACTGCTGCGCACGTGAACACCATTACGTAAGAGAAGACTGGCAGGCTAGAGATGACCATATTATTGACGAGAACAATATTTCACAGCCACTGTGAAGTATGAAACTATTGTTTTGCGTTCCAAATGTATTTAATTTTTATTTGTATATTTGTTTCAATGTTATTAGGATTTTTTTCTAAATATAATACCTTCCCGATCCATCTGTGTTCACTACTCAACGTATACTAACTGGCGTGTAGGTGCCAAAGAGAATATATGGCGTGACAATACTGACAGCGTTAGCGGCTCTCTGCTCAGGCTCCGCGCACAGTGGGGAAGGATTGGCGAAATTGCACGATGGAAATTGTACATGCCGCTCGGAATGCTGAGCCCAGCATGACAAACCAGGTACGTCGCGATAGCAGGAGTACTATTGTAGCTGGAGAAAAGCTAGAAGAGAAAAGGGTTAAGTTTGTGGTATGAGCTTAATTTGCTTGAGCATGTTGATTAGTAAGCGACAGATTTTGGATATTGATCGCTTGTAAAGGCCGTGCTGCGTGCGAACTGTGATCACACGCACTAGTTGGTCTGACCCGAGGTAAAGCGCCATCACTCGTCCCAACATCCACTGGTTTGGTGGGAGATGATCATTTTTCACCAGCACTACCTCGTTGATATATAAGTTTGGCTCTTCTCGTCTCCATTTAGGGCGCGATTGTAATTGTGAAAGCCAATCCATGGAAAATTTTGACCAAAATTGTCGAAGCAGTCTTTGAAACTCAAAGCTGCACGGCGAGATACTTGTTGTCCGGAGTAGCTGCAGGCGGTAATAAGTATCTCCAATTAAAAAATGTCCCGGCGTAAGCATAAGGAGGTCATCGGGGTCGGATGTTATTGGACACAAAGGTGAATTCAAGCACTCTTCGATTTGGACTAAGACAGTAGACAGTTGCTCGTATGTCAGCCTGGTACCATTAACCGTGCGTTTTAAATGGTACTTTATGGACTTCACATTCGTTTCCAAAATACCTCGAAAATTGGGTGAATGTGGAGGCTTGAAGTGCCATTGAATGTTGTTTTCAACCAATTTGGGTACGATATCACGTTCCACCTCTTCGGTGAACCTTTTGTGGTTGAGGACAGCATCTGTACCGATAAAGTTGGTGCCACAGTCACGTTTTATGTCGTGACAGATTCCGCGGCGTCCGATGAAACTCTGTAGAGCCCACAGGAACTGCTCCGTGGTCATGCCTGTAACCGCCTCTAAACGTATGGCTATATAGCCCTTATAGACCGTATGACCGCAATATCTGGAAGATTTGAACTCTATTGACCCGGTGTTATTTACACCGGTAGTGAGAAAAGGGCGTCGTGGCGGGTTTACTCGCTGCGTCGCCATATCTCCCATCAGCTGCGTGGCAATTTTCGGTTTGGTTCATAAACACCGAAAGCAATGTCGAAGATGGTTCCGCACTGTCTTGAGTGCATGGATTATCCAATATGTTTGACGAATGCTGCATTACGTCAACTGTATGCCACCGTGTAGCTTGCGCGTGGTAGATGATTAAGCGTGTAAAACCGCGTAAATTGGGTAAAATTATTGGATGTCGTTGGCGAAAATGCAGTGTTGAGTGTTTCAAACGACTTCGACCACGACCACGTTTGATTTTCTGGTCGTCCAAAAAAGGGGTTAAACTAATGAGTTTGCTGCTGCTTGGTAAACGCTCCATATTTTTCATCAGATGGAGTTCTGCCAAAAACTCCTCTAGTTACACCAATCGCACAATGACCACTAGGCTATCTTTTAGCTCGTTGGCACTAAGCGGTCCGTGCTTTCACTGTTCCTTGAATCGGAGATTGTGAGAAAAACGGAAAAGCCCCGGGGTGATACGTAAGAGCCTTGAAAAGGATGAATAGCGAAGTAAAAGTGACGGGTCGTCGTGGTAGAGTGGATGTGAACCTGGATTGGCTTCTCCTCTGACGCTGTGTTGTCGATTTCTACTTTGTTAATAGCACAGCTTGGCCAGGCTGTCTAAGGTTGTCACCACCATGCAGGCACATTCCACTACAACTCGAAGGTTCAAAGTTGTGTTGGTGCCAATCCTCGCGTAGCACAATCGGCGGGATTTTCTGTGATACTCACATGACTCCATTGGTGTGGAGGACTGGATGACAGAATTTTACTTAAGCGGTTTGCAGCATATAGTTTCCATCGGTTGAGATCTCCATGAATCCAATACAGCACTATCATGGCGTCAGTCCAAAAATAAAATGGGGCGGTTTCATCGAATCTATTGAGGTTTTTTCGCATTCAATTAGTGAGCGTCGTAGCCAGTACAGCGCCGCAGAGTTCCATTTTGAATTACTACCACTGAGGTCATCATCTACATAAATATTATGCAGCAAAAACCCTTTCAGCCAGCGGGAAACGATGTTTCTCATCGTGTGCGAATTGGTGAAGTACATGTATGGCGGTGTACAGCGTGGATGCTGTTCCAAACGTCACCGTTGTAAGGCAGTACACTTGGATCTACCCTTCGTCACTGCGCCACAGTATCCTCTGATATTGTGCATCATCTCTGTGCATGTCGATGCAGCGGTACATTTGTTGTATGTCAGCGAGGAAAACGAATTTATGCATCTTCCAATTTAGAATGACAGCGGTCAGTTTGTAATGGCGAACCTGTGCACAGCAGGTCATTCAGCGATCGACCGTTTCATGTTTTGGCGGAAGCGTCATAGACTATCCGCACTTTGGTCATAAGACTCTCTTCTTTTACGACAGCGCAATGGGGTAAAACACAGGAACTTACGGTGGGCTTATTGGAAGTCGTGACGGTGCAGTGTTGTTCTTCAGTGGTGGTTGCAGGCGTAATTTATTGAATGCGGAAATAGTCTGCTATGCCGGTTAGGGTCGTACACATTTTTTAGAGGTAATCGTAATAAATATTTACCGTTATCTTGCCGAATATGAGTGCTTTGGAAGAGCTCCTCACAGCATTGGTCTTGCGCCGACATTGGTGTTTCGATAGGTACCTGCTCGCATTCGTAGAATTTCTTCACGAGGGTTTCTAGCTCAATATTAGCATGATGGCAGCTAATCGTTACCGTGGGGGAGCTGCGGCTTTTGCTCGACCAGACAATATCCACTCTAAGTGGGTGTTTTGTGTAATCGGTAGGTTTGCATTGCCAATTCGAGTTGCTGGTAATAGTATTTGATTATTATCATATCAGCAACGATGATGAGATCGATCATTTTCGGCTGATAATACGTTCGATCTGCTAACGTGAGATCATGGAAGTGCGCCAAATTCTGTGGAATGATTGGTTGACTCGGCAGCTGAACGCTGAGTTGTTTTAGCACATATGCCGTTTCAATGTGGGCCGCGAAATTTACATCGTTGGAGGAAAGAAGTGTGCAACTGACCGTTGAGCGTGATTGGCTGAGAGAGCTCGGACCCACACCGCAGATATCTACTGAAGTCGGAGAACGTTGAAGTCTAAGTCGTTGGACAGCAGCTTCGGAAATGAGGGAAGCTTGGTTGGTAGCTTCATTGTATAACGATACTAAAACTGTAGCTAGAAGAATTTTCTGCGATGGAGCTGCAACTGCCAAATTCGTGTGTTGCAGCCACGATAGCGTGGCCGTTAGTGACACGCCTTGGTTCAAAGGCAGCTGCTGAGATGGATGCTGCATAGAAGTTGACCAGTTGTCTATCGGACGGAGCCGGAGTGTTATCGACGTTTGATGAAACGCGTTGAGTTGGTGGTAGTAGGCTTTGTTTGAAAAGTCGTTGTGATGATAGGGAAGTGCAACAACGTATGGTGGCGTTATCCGCATTGAAGGCAGTTTTGCTGATTGTGCACTTTGCGAGTGCGTTGGACTTGCTCAAACATTTGAGGCACAACCTTGCCTTGTCAACTACGGTATTTTGCTAATAGCAATCTTTTGCAAGGAAAGGCCATCTTGATGAGCTTCGGCGTCGTTAGTATCAACATGGAAAGCTTTGACATGGTTTGTTGAGCGTGGCGAAGATTTCGAAGGATGAGAATGTAGATTGTTGGCAGGTTTGCCCAATTTGTACGCAGGAATTGCATTGAAAGCGACGTTGCGATTCTCGATTGCATCGATGGTAAAAAGTTAGTATGGCAGTCGCCACACCTAAATGATGCTCCCAGGCTGAGTGAGTCTTGGTGGGCAGCTTGGTAGCCAAGTAATGCGCAACCCGATGGTCACAATTTTCAAATGGAAGCTTCAAACGTTTGATTTCGTTGATACAAACATTCGCCACTTTCATATTATAGTTTCATGAGCAGTAAAGAAGTCGATATTAAGGTCCAGAATGCGTTTGAGCCTTTGTTGAAATTACGGCTTAGTTTTCGTGCGATTGGATCTTTCTTAAAATTATTGTGGAGTTTTTCAGGAGAAGACACACGGTTCAGTTGCGGCTTAATTAGAGCCTGAACGTCAGCGGTTGCCTCCGCCATTGTCAATTTACAATTAGGTCACTCAAAAATGCAAATGTTTATACGAGTAGCTCAAATCAATGCACACACTTACATTTGTTTCATCCTTCTAGTCTTTCAATCGTGCTCTAACGGCTCTAGTTTATCGCCTCCAGAATGAATTGCTGTTTTCAGTATAGCGTCTTACTAAGGTAGAAGCGTAAACCAAGAAAAGTGAAGAGCGCCCCGCTTCAGCGAGTTAACCACGTGGTGACTTTTAGCTTCGCTGTGTGGGCTGACAGCAGTGAGGTGTTGTTGTAAGCGTGTAATTTTAGAGCAGCTACCAAAACTCGTTACACTGCGAACGTCAGCTGCAGCTATGCGTATACTACAGCTACAATACGTTAATTGAACGATGTCCAATTATGTTTTAGGGTGCAGCGCCCTTGATGGCGGTCAACCGTTGCTCAATTAATATTTTTTTGTTAATGTCACTAATATAATGAAGCCATGTGCATATTCTAGGATTGTTTTACAAGTAATTTAACATTGAATCACTTTGTTGTATTAATTTAGTGGGAAATATCAATTCCCCCATGGGCCTCCTTAGAATGTGTAGGTAGTATGAAACTATTGTTTTGGGGTCCAAATTTATTTAATTTTTATTTGTATATTTGTTTCAATGTTATTAGGAATTTTTATCTAAATATAATAACTTCCCGATCCATCCGTGCTCACTACTCATCGTATACTAACTGGCGTGTAGGCGCCAAAGAGAGTATATGGCGTGACAATACTGACAGCGTTAGCGGCTCTCTGATCAAGCTCCGCGCACAGTGGGGAAGGATTGGTGAAATTGCACGATGGAAAAATTGGGACAAGGAGATGATGATGATTGCTGGCAGGGCAGTACCCAGGAAAAAATTTCTACCGGGGATGAAAACCCAAACTTGTTCTTACTTACAAATACGATTTCATTACGTTTTTAAAGCATACATTAGAAAAATAAAATGCTGTTTTGATGGTAAATAATAGTTTAATAATAAAATATGTGACATTACAAAACCGATAATATATTCAGCATAACCTTAATATAAAATCCTCCACAAACTAAACTCCATTATTTGACGTTTGTGTCAATATATATTCGGCGCTGTGTCGACATTAGTGTCAGCCCAGTCAACCTTTCCTGCCCCATGGAATTTCACAATTAAGATTTTACTACTTTTAAGGTTGAAAATTTGGATTAATTATATTTACAAGTAGCAAACTTAATAATATTTCATATTACGATAAAAAATGTATATACGTTTTACAATGAGAACGTCTTTTTCCAATATTCAAATTTTATATGCTTTCACTTCCTGATGCATGCTCCTGTGAGTCAGATCAACTTTTCAAATCTATGTATATGCTGTCTTCTACTAATTCTTCCATCAAAAGGAATTGGCAAATATCAAGATCACCACTTTGGTTTTTGCTGGAAGCTATTCGATTTACCGATATAAGGGGCTCGGAAGATAATTATAAGCGCCTATTTCAAGCAGCTCTTCAAGTTTTCTGATATTTTCTAATCTGCAGTTTCTGAATTCGTTACTATTTGCCTGTTATGCATCTTTTGATAGAAACCCGATTGGAATTTGAAAATGTTTAATAATACCACATCCATGAATTAAAATCTTACGGATTGTACCATGAATAACCCTGCATATATATATTTCAAACATTACTTTTAAAAGTTTACTAAAAGTCACTGTATTTATAGCTTTGCAACTAGATAATCTACGCAAAATAAATGAGAAGTTTCTTATCAAGTTAATATTTATATCAGTAATATTTGTTAACACCTCGATATATTTGAAAAGAAGTCTGGCAGTGTTCCCATCATTAGACGTGCCATACCCTGTTTTAAACTTGTATATTATTAAACCAGTTTTGTGGCGAAATTCTGCTTGTATTATTTTTTAATTTTCTTTGCATATTTTCATCATCTGACAGCATTTAATTGGCAATCTATACGATATGTATATCAAACATTCTACATATAAAGTATGTTCTACAACATTGAGAAAGTTCATTATTTTTGGAGTAGCATCACAAAGATGACATCTACTAGCGCAGTTGTTGTCAGCAAGAACATTTACAACTGAAGCATCAATCATTGTTAAATGGATTTTAAATGGAACATCTAATTTAAAGCTGTGAATATATATAGTATAATCATTTAAGTTTTGAATTTGATCGGAAAATTCTTTCTCAATATTATGAATTACAATAGGATTTTCTTTTAAAAAAGCAAATTTCATTGATCGGCAATTATTTGTAGGAGAGGGAGATTTATTTACCTAACTTTCCATTCGAATTTTTAGACCGGAAATTTTCAATGGAACAAGAGCAACAACAAAAAAAGTCATCTATCTGATTTTCATCAATAACTTTCTGTTTATAAATACTATGTCCTGAGCTGCCACCAAAGACCCACTTGTACTCTAGGACCACCTGCATGTCTTGGTTAATTTCGCATAAATTTATAAGCTTTCAGCACTTTTATTTAAAAGATTTTGTGGAGGCATCTGTGCCGACATTTCAGACACAATAATCGGACGTGACAATGAGTCTTCCTCATTTTTTTAAGAGCTTACTATCCGGCCGCGTGCTCTCGTTTGCTTAAGGTGCCCATACACAATATCAGCAAATAGATCACCAGCAAGATGGTACAATAACCAATTCTTTACAAATAGTGTGCGGAGAAGGTCGTTATGGATAATGACAAAGCTTGTCGGAAGACATATCAACATTACAGAACCCCCTGGATCTGGCTCCAATTTTTTTAATAATATCAAAAATTTCTCTACAATTTTGATGGCAGTTGTTAATACAAACCACAAATTTTTAATGGTTAATGTGGGTACGCATGTTGGGGTATAAGATGCTGGACCTTTTGTGATTTGGTAATTTTTTGAAAAGGTAAAGAGATATCAGTTATATAATATTTGCCCAGAACCACTGCCAGGTTATAGTCAGATCATGCCAGATGTGTTTGTATGCGATGATGCCTTTCCGTTTATGACAAATGTATTGAAGTAAGTCCCTAACCCCATATAGTCACACTACTGTGACAAAAGACAAAATAATGTTCAACTTTCGTTAATCGCGTGCTAGAAGCATATTTCAAAACGCCTCTTTTATTTTGGCATCAATGTCAGGATAATATTGAAAACCATTAATCTTTCACCAGAGAAAGATGAATTATGGCATTGACTCGTATAATTCGAGGAATTCTTCTGCGTCTAACTGTACTGAATCTGATGACAATAAAGATACATTTCATTTAAACTTAGCTTTCTTAATAGTGATTACAAATCATCTGATAAGTAAGACTGAATTTGAAATCATGGATTTCATAAATGGGTTTAAGACAAAATACAATATTGATTTAAAACAATATAATTTCTGCTTTGTTTATAATTTGTAGAATGTGAATAAATATAATTTTCTTTCTTAACTTAGCCATTTGTTTTCCTCAGTGCATCTGTTCGTTTTTTAGGATCGTATTAAATTTTATAGGCTTTTCGCAAAATACAATGCAGTTTTGGTTAAATTGAAAAAAAAAATATATTATATTTTAGAGTAAATTATAAATTCTCTACGAATTTTTGTATTTTATCATGCTATTTTTAAACATTTCATATCTATATTAAATATGTTCATTTATATCTAAAGAAAATATCCAACGTGTACAGGTAAGTCATCACTCAAAGTTATTTTTATTTTTATTAACTTAAATTAGAGTAAGTGCTATAGTGCGATAGGACGTTTAACGTAGACTCTTTTGTGTGCACTAAAGGGTGATTCTATTTTGTGCACATTGTAATCAATACTTTTTATTTATTTTGCATTTAAAAAGAGAAAAGTGAATGTGAAATTGGAATATAATACAAAAACACAACAAAGCAAATGTTCCTAAATGAGTGTCTTACGCTCTCCCCCACAGTGTGAGCCGCTAGCGAATCTCTCGTGCATGGGCGCTCGGCCGCTGAGCTTGCTCAACTAAGGGAAAGTGGCTCGCAACCAAATGAGCAGTCTGCAACACAATAAGTGTACCAACTTATTCAATTTACAAACATGGATACAACGCTTAAAACCCCAGGAGATATTGAAGATGCGGTCGTAAATCTAACTGAAATATTACAAAACGCTGCCTGGGCCGCTACTCGGAAACTTAAAGAGAAGTATTTAAATATCGCGACTATCCCAGCTATTAAGGAGATGATAGGTATAAAACGAAAGTTAAGAAAGTTTTGGCAAATTACTAGATATCAAGAAGACAAAAAACTTCTTATTAAGTCACTAAAAGAACTTAGACATAAACACATGGCAGTCGAAAATTATGAAATTCAACACTATATGTCAAATTTTTCAGCAACAGATGTCACGGAATATTCGTTATGGAAGGCAACAAAAGAGTTGAAGCAACCCACTACTCCCATCGGCAAAAACCGACAGAGACAAAGCACAGACATTTGTCGAACACATTTCTGATGTCTTTTCACGATTTCCCAAAAATCCACAACATAATGATGACGACATTCATGTGTTTTTGGAAGCTCCTGGTCAAATGAAATAACCAATCTTACCTATCAAAATAAGTGGAGTTAAGAACTTTCTGATTAAACACATGAACATAAAAAAGCACCTGGGTATTACCTGATAACAGCTAAAATTCTAAAAGAGCTGCCAAAGTTTTTGAAAAGCTGCTGTTGAGTAAGCTTAAACTAATACTGCTTAAGAATGAACTCATATCTAATCACTAATTCGGGTTTCGAGAGCACCTTGCTACCATCGAACAAGTACCCAGAGTTTATCACAATGTAATAAATGCTCTCGAACAGGCTCAGTTTAGTACAGCATTCATTGATATCACACAAGCGTTAGATAAAGTTTGGTACCCTGGCATACTATCCAAACTAGAGAAGTCATTGCCTCAAACATATTTTGATGTTTTAAATTTATCTTATGTATCACAATTTTCCCAATTACAGCGGGTGTTTTACAGGGTAGTGTTCGGAGACAGACAGTATTAGGTGCTGTGTTTTACAGTATCTTTACAGCAGATTTACCTCTGACAGAGAAAACTGAAATTGCCGCATATGGTGATAACATCGTTATAATGGCTACAAACACTAATCATTTAACAGCCGCAATCCAACTACAAAAATACCTAGATAAAATTCAAATTTGGTTTGACAAATGGAGAATGAGGTCAACACTACTAAATCAATACAAGTAACTTTCACTTTGAAAAGGAGTTCGTGTCCACCTGTGATAGACGGCTCAGTACGCACTCTAATATACTAGATCTAAATCTTCTGGAATCAACGGCATCAACGCGCAGGCTGAAACGAACAGCTCCCTTGGATTGCGTCTAGGAAATGTATCATATTCTATTGTCTTTTGTAAATAATATAATAATGATAAAAATGTGATAATGATAATAATGTAATTGTGATAATTTAGTAATGTAATAATCAGAATGTAATAATGATAATACTGTATTAACCATTATTGTAAAAATGAAATGATCTTTCGCATGTTTATTTTGTATTGTGCTTCTTTCAACGCGAGTGCGAATAAAACGCCTGCTTATCCAAACATATGGACCGCTTAGTTAAGACAAAGTGCTTGTATCCGCTTATAGTTTAGCGCCTCAAACAGAAGTGTTGTCAAGACATTTTTGTTGTCTATTGTGAACGAGAAACTTTCCCAACAGTTTCTTAAGTGAGTAGCAAAGAGATTACCTAGGAAAGCACAGACTTCAGAAGAAGTTATGGGAATAATGAATTTTCATTTGCTAATGATGAAAATATATTTTATGTTAACAGTGAAGACCAAAAATCATGATTGTATGTCAGAATGACAGAGAGAGAGAGAGAGAGGCAGAGCGAGAGATATCATGCCCAAAAACATGTTAATTTCATGTAAAATCTTTTGTTCATTTTTTATATATTGACCATTCTATATCAGCTAAATAAATCGCATATCCCGCGATTTCATACGTGCTCCGGGATTGTGACGGTTTTTCACTGTATTTAAACTGAATTCGTTCTTTAAACTTCGCGATATAGACGCTGATACAAAAGTAGAATTTATTTACATATTTATTAATATAATGTAAAATTCGAAGAACATTTCAAAAACAACTACAACATATTTAAATGAGTCTCATCAACCAAAAACAATAACAAATAGAAATGCATATTTCTCATTTGTCTCTACTCAAGGTAACAGCTGCTCCAATTTACCTGTCGAAGTAGCAGAGAGCAGAGCCAGATCCCGCTCTCCTTAATGACACCACTACCATCGCTTTAATACCGTGGAGTTTTCAATGCGCAATACCCACTACTATGAAAAATGCTTATCCACCAGCTATAAAATCAGGAAGAACAACCACAACACAAAGCTCTTGCACTACAACCGTAGCTTCGACTGCTACGACAAGTAAATTGCTTTATTCTAGCGCAACAATTATGTCTACTATTTATGGCTACTACAGTAATAATAACGCAAGTACAAAACTCAAACATTAGAAACAATAGCAAACACTGAGCGCAACACAAACAACAATACAAGAATATTGGCTGAGCAAGTCACTCCCTCCAAATACAACTAACAGGTTCGATCTACTGGCACTAAATGACAACACTGACGGACAATACGGCAGTTTGACAAAAACAAATCAAATAACAAAACACACTCGAAAACCACCACCCATTTATATACAAAACGTGGAAAATATTCATGCACTAACTAAAACACTAAATCAGCTACCAAATACCAAACACGAGAGAAAGTACTGAACAGAATCGAAATAATAATACAACCTGCAGAATCTGTACATTATACAAATATAATAAAATTGCTTAGGCAAAATGAAACAAAATATTATACATTTCAGCCCAAACCGCAACGTCGATTTAAAGTAATTTTACGAAATATACATTACTCAACGGAAAATACGATATTATAGCTGAACTGACACAATTAGGACATGGAGTAATAAACATTCACAACATGCAAAAAAATAAACTGCCACTTCCTTTATTCTCCCTGAAACTTCAACCAAACTATAATAACAAAGACATCTTAACCCATCTTTTATACGGTAAAATAAACTTCGAACCACCTCACCAAAAATGAACAATTCCACAATAAACAAAATACCAAAAATATGGACATCAAACACTATTGTACTAAAGACCCTGTGCGTGTCAAATGCGCAGGTCACCACAGCAGAATTCATTGCAATGTTGAAAAAGATATGAAACAGAAACTTATATGCGCTCTATGTAGTGAAAACCACACAGCAAACTACAAAGGCTGTATGATTTACAAATAACTAAAAATACCAAAATACCCGACAATACGAACAAAGGAAATAACTCCAACTCATGAACAAAAATCAGCAGAACCTGCTGTGAATATTCCCCAGTGCAAACAAATAAAAACTACACACCAGGAATGTCATATGCTAAAGTAGCACCGTTAAATACAGCACCAGACTTAACACAAAACCCGAACGCAGCAATAAACAGTATGGTACCAACACAACATAAAAACGGTCTCTCAGCCTTAAAATTAATGAAGAAACAATTAATATGCTATATGACAAGTTTGATGAACATTGTGACACTGCTTGTATCGAAACTAAAGGGTTTCCAGAAGAAAAATAACTTTTGCTATTTCGAACGCCAAAGGACTATCGCGCTACTTACTAGAACTTAAACGTTCATGTGCGACCATTCAATTGACACTATGTTAATATTTGAAACGCATGCTATTGACAGCATCTATAATAACATACCGAACTATAATATTTAGTATACAAATCACCATGACAATCGAGCGCACGGGGAATAGAGATCATTATAAAGAAATCCTTTAAATATCTAGAACTAGAAGAATATAAAACACATCACATTCAAGCAACCTCTATAGAGATAAGTGACTTGAGAGGATCAATACCGTGGACTATTTAAAATCATTAGGAAGCCATTACATAGCTGGAGGAGACTACAATGCAAAAAACTCCACATGGGGCTCTAGACTGATAAACGCGAAAGTCCGCCAACTACTAGACGGCATAAAAGTAAATAATTTTCGCTTTTCCAATACTAAGTTGAGCCAATTTACTGGCCAGAAGAGATCAAAAAATTACCTGACTTAATTGACTTCTGCGTTACATAAAACATATTACACGAACACCTAGCAATAAAAACATGTTTAGATTTGTCATCAGACCATTCTCCAATCCTCTTGACCCTTCAAAGCAAGCCGGATACAAATATATCTGGGGGCTTATATAATTACAAAACAGTCTGGAAAAAATTTCGCCAATTGATAGAAAATAACATGACAACAAATATTTCATTAAAATGAAATAAAGAAATTGACACAGGGATAGCATACTTAAACAACAACATCGTCAAAGCAGCAAGTAAGTCAACCCCAATTCTAAGCCCATCACAAATTACTACTGTACCAGCTCACATTAAAATTAAAATATAACAAAAAAGAATTACTATACACCCTGAAGACAAAGCTGAATTCATTGAAGCGGCAAAAGAACTGAAAGAAACGATAAAACAATATGAGGATTGCAACCTAGGAAATTATTTAAACAATTTAGGGACAACGGCCGCTACAAATTGTTCTCTTTCGAAGGCTACTAAAAAACTAAACAGTGCATTAATACATAAACCACCCATAAAAAATGTAAATAATACCTGGGCAAAAACCAGCATTCAGAGAGCCACTACTCTCTCAAAATACTTCGCAAACATTTTCAGTAACGATATGGACACTCAAAATATCCAATTTAACAACCTACAAAGTGTCCAGTACAACAAAACCAAAACGAATAGAATAGCAGTAATTAAAACACACATATCGGAAAGTGGAAAAGGAAAAGACACCTGGATACGACCTAAACAACGGGAGATACTAAAAGAACTACTTGATTCTATAACAATTTATATTAGAAATATATTTAATGCTATATTTATACTAAATGCTTTTCCAGTCTTGTCAAAAGTAGCTCAAATAGTAGCAATCTCGAAACCAAAGAAAGATGAACTAAGTACCAGCTCTTATCGACCCATCAGCCTCTTGAAAATTCTTTCAAACGTATTTGAGAAAATATTGTGTTATAACATTCAACCGTGCAACAAGTCCACAGAGTTGTAGATAAAATTTTGGACGACATGGATAAAAAAATATTGCATGGTGGTATTCTTGGACATTGCTACAGGGTTTGATAGAGGTTTCCACAAAGTACTTTTAAATAAAATAAATAGTACACTGCTCATTAGAAAGTTTTATAAGCAACAGACACTTCTACATAAAATCTGACGATGAATGTTTAGATATATAACAAATGACGGCAGGAGTGCACCAAGGTAGTGTACTACAACCACTCTTATATTTAATATATACTGCCGACATTCGAACCTCCACAACACCAGGAAGCATGATAGCAACATCTGCGAATGATACTGTACTCCTAGCGTCAAACCACGACGAAAAAATCGCTACAGGCACGCTGCAAAAAATAATAAAAAATACAGTTCTCTGGTTAAAAAAATAAGGTATAGAATTAAACAAAGATAAGTCTGTTGAAGTTATATATACCAACAGGAATTCCGAGAAACATCCTCTAACAATTAAAGATGAAAAAATTTTAATTCAACCCAGCGCAAAATACCTTGGAAAAATAATCGACGCCAAACTCACGTGGAGACAACACATAATAAGTAAACAATACGAAATAAGAAACAAATTCAGACAATTAAGTTGGCTATTAGGAACAAGTTCACTACACTACAAAATAAGCAAAAATATACAAGACAATAATAATAAAAATATGGAAATACGGGATAGAAATCTGGAGGACCCCTACCTAAACCAACATACAACTGATCCAATGAGCACAATAAAAAATTCTCCGTGCAATAACGCTGACTGGTATGTGACGAATGAAGACATTCATAATGACTTGAAATTTGACACGGTGGAGGAAACCATAAAAAAGTAACAGAAAATACACGGAGCGTCTAAATACCCACGAAAATCCCCATAAAGAAGTCTAAAGCGAATCGCAACCGCAGATCTTCCACATAGGTTTTAATATTATCTTTTGGCGTTTTGTTTTCTTTATATATATTGTTACGAAATTGCCTTCTTGAGAATTTACTCTGTTACAAAATTGCCCTCCTGACAATTTCTCTAACTCTCTGTACTCGGACTCGTACCACTGGATTGTGTAGTAATCAAGCAATCGCTGGTTAAATTAAAATAATTAGCTTTATTTAATTATTGCTATTTCCACATTTAATATTAGGCTTACAGTTGACTTAGTTATTATTTGCACTTTATTTCACAAACCATTAGTCACTTTATTTAAT
Organism: Clusia tigrina; assembly: GCA_920105625.2. Taxonomy (NCBI): domain Eukaryota; kingdom Metazoa; phylum Arthropoda; class Insecta; order Diptera; family Clusiidae; genus Clusia; species Clusia tigrina. Next base: position 143,932,130 of record OV050030.1, on the reverse strand, counting down.
AAGTAATTTCATCACTTTACACAATTACAAATACTGCTGCTTTGATTATAATGCTAGATGTACACACTTTTACGCTTTCTGATCTACTGCATTCGACTTTGAACAGTCTTGTCGCTTTTATAGTTTTCGAATGGTTGGTGTAGAAACTTCCACGCTATTCTCGTATTTTCCAGAAGCTTCTATCCTCTTCGACGGAAGTCGAGAATATTCTTTTTGATATTACCGACAGATGGTTCTTGAATAAGCTTTTATTCGAATAGTTCGCATCTTGACTCACAGGGGGCAGTCATTCTCCAGATGGGATCCTAAAAATATGCTATCCCGTTTCACTGATATGCAATCACGTTTCACTGCCCTCCGCTTAATCTTGTTCGTCCCGAACAAGGATAGTATTGCAACCTTTATAAGGAGATAACCTCTCTAAATGAACGACTTTCATTTTGCTCCTGGCATTTCTCGCCAACTGGATACGGTATACTACATCGTTGAGCCGCTTTATCACCTTATAAGGGCCTTCCCAGTGTGTTTGCAGTTTTGGCGATAATCCCTTTTTCCTTTGCGGATTATGAAACATAACTAGGTGCCCTTCCTGAAATCCCTTAGAGTTTACTTGTACATCATATCTCTCTTTCCTTTTAACACTCATCAGCTGCGTACGATTTCTGCATGAATTTCATTTTCCATGAATTTCATTGAACTGTCCTCGTTTTTTAGGTATACAATTGCTGCATGGAAGTACTGCAGATGACTCTTTAGACCATTCTTTCGCTAGATTGTCAGCTACATTTTTATTAGCTCGTATCTTGCTTTTCGTGACTCGCGGTTGCCTCTCACAGTTTACAATTGCTGAAATTCTGTGCCACCTTACCTTCTTTTTCGCTATGGTTTCAGCGGTATTTGAAATATTCACTACTTTTTCTGGTACGATTCGGCTCTTATGCTTCCCAACATCTCCGCCCATTTTGGTCCGTATAACTGCCTCTGACTTAGGTGCTATTTTTGTCCGCCGTGATACAATGGCTTGTTTAATACCTCTATACTTATCCTCACCCATGAATAACGGTATTTCGGTGTTCGCATATTTCAGCACTCGGCTTTTGAAATTTAGTGTGAATCCATTCCGAATCATGAAATCCACACCTAAGATTACTTCATCCACAATATCCGCAACTATAAACTCGTGCTTTACTGTTGTGGTGCCGATAGTGATTTTCCGTGTAACTTTTCCAAGTACCGGTGCATCATCTCCAGTTGCCGTACGCAAACTTATGCCCTGAAGCGGCTCGATTCCCTGAACAAGATCCCTTCTGATTATGGAATGTGATGCCCCGTATCCAATGTTACCAAAACTTTTCTTCCGCTTATTACATAGTTGACAGTTAGGCTGTTATTTTCCGCGCCATCTGAGAAAAGAAGATTCTTGGGCCATCAGTTGTGGGAGTCCGTTCATTTCCCGGCTTGACAATCTTTTCCGATTCCCTAATTCGGGCTTTGTCTTGCTTTGGCAATCTTACCGGAGCGTGTGTTGCATAACGTTTCCATCTCAACTGACAATCACGAGCCATGTGCCCCACGGTTCTTGAATAAGCTTTTATTCGAATAGTTCGCATCTTGACTCACAGGGGGCACTCATTCTCCAGATGGGATACTAAAAATATGCAATCCCGTTTCACTGATATGCAATCACGTTTCAATATATTAATATGTATGTAGAAATTAAAAATGATTTTTCTTTACAAAATAATATTTGCTATAGCAATGGCCAGAATATATAATGAAGCCAAATTGTTAAAACAATTTTACTTATTATTGTAAAACATATTGTAAATAAATTTGGTTGGAAAAAAGCAATCCTTGATATCACACAAGCGTTCCATAAAGTTTGGTACCCTGGAATACTGTTCAAACTAAAGAAGTCACTGCCTCAAACATGTTTTGATATTTTAAAATCATATCGTGATGAGCGCCATTTCAGAGTAAAATTTAAGTCACAGACTAATACAATTTTCCGAATTACAGCGGGTGTTCCGCAGGGAAGCTTATTACGTCCTGTGCTTTACAGAGAAGACTGAAATTGCAACATATGCTGCTACACATTTATAATGGCTACAAACTCTAATAATTTAAGTGCCGTAAACACACTACAATAGCTGCCAGAAAAAATTCAAATTGCGTTTGACAAATGGATAATGAGGGTCAAAGCTACTAAATCAATACAAGTAACTTTCAGTTTGAAAACGAGTTCCTGTCCGCCTGGGATTCTAAATAGCTGCCCATTGCTTCAAGCAGAAGATGTCAAATCACTTGGGTTACACCTTGATCGGCATTTGACATGGAAAAGACACATCTTTACAAAACGGAAACAACTGGTCATCACACTTAGCTCAATGTATTGGTTGATGGGTTACAACTCTAAGCTAACATTTTATAAACACTGCTTCACATTATCAATCACTGCTTCAATAGTTGTCGATTGCCTGGCATGTGGAGCTTTGCAGCAATTGTTTCTGTGGCAAAGAAGACTAATGCATCTGAGCCCAACGAGTTTCGACCAATAAGCATTTTCTCATCCAAGTCTAAGGTATGTGAAGCTCTTATGGCTGAGCAAATTACCAACTATCTGGATGATAACCATCTTTTGTCTCCATTTCTGTATGGATTTCGATTGGGTCATAGTCGTACCATTACCCTGTAGAAGGTTTTGGTTGATGTGCGAATTGAATATGATAAGCATTCTTCACATTATTGTGTTTTCTGGACTTTTGTAAGGCTTTTGATAGTGTTAACCACTCCATGCTTTGTAAGAAATTGAAAGCATACTTTGGATTTTGTGACTGTGCTGTTGGTCTTATGAGCAGCTACCTTCGAGGTAGAATACAGAGGGTCCGAGTAGTTTCAGAGTCATTGATATGGTAGTGCCGCAAGGTTCTGTCTCTTCTTTTCTCCATGTTAATTAATGACAACTTCACAATTTGTGTTCATGCATACTCGTATGCTGATGATTATTTCAATTATTATTATTAAATTTACTTGTAAAGACGGTATGGTCTAATAGATGACTTGTATTGTAGAGTGAATGTGGACCTTGACAGGATTGGTCGATGGGCATTTGACAAAACTTTGTCTTTGAATCCACTGAAGCTTTGCGTCCTGCCCATATCGAAGCTGTCATCAAATTTGATGACATTCCTCCAGTGACGCTGGATGGTGTTCAGTTGGTGTTTGTGTCGCGTCAATCCAGTGTGGGCTTGACTATAAATTCTCGCTTAACATTTGTTGACCATATCAACAGTGTATTTATTACACACTTCGTAATTTAAGAATGTCAGCAGATTTCACTTCCGTTGACACCCGGCATCGCCTTGTTATACAGCTTATCCTCCCTATAATAACGTATTCTGACTTGGTCTAAAGCAAGCTGGATTCTCATTCGCAAAACAAATTGGAAATAGCGGTCAATAATGATAAATATTGTTTAATAAAGTTTTGAACAGTGCTCTCGTTTCTTCGTGTTGTTGGTGTAAGATTTCCGAGCGAGCGCACTCGGCAAATTCCACCGCTGAGTTCGTGCACTCACCTTCTCTTGTCCGGCATGTATTTGTTGTATTCCTCGTCGCTGTGTTTTCCCTCGCTCTTTGTAAGCATAGCGCTGATTGGCAAGATCGTTGGCTGTGGTGGTCGGGTTTTTTGTTGTAATTGCTATTATTCCAACTGGTCTAATATGCTGCTGCTGATCTGCGCTCCTACCACGGCCGCGCTAATTGGTTACAATGCTTGTAGTTCTTTTCGTTAGGTTCTCACTGCAGTTGTTTCGGTTGGCATTGTGGGCGTTTTCAAGATGCAATTATTCGGTCTGTTATTCATGGTGTTTGTGTGTATATAGCGACTCTGTCACCTGTGGTGTGGGCCAAAATTTCCCACAGAAGATTTTGGTTCTTACACGCCCTCCCCATTTTACCGACGAGAAATTTTAACCACGTCATGGCAGAGGGTCACTCGGTACGCGTCTCGCATAAATCGTAATCGTCTTTGTGCCGGGTTCTCCTGTGCCTCTTTAGCTTTACGCAAAATTTCTGTTACTAAGCCCTGTGGTAGACCAGCTCCTTTCGATTCTTGTAGCTCTTCTAAACTTTGGAATGTGACATGGTTCCATTGTGTGGCTGAGTCGTCTGTATTTGGCATCCGTTTCTCTGTTGACAGGCTCCCTGTAGCACCGTTCCGTTGTCTACTACTGTTGTTGCGGTGGCTGTGGGCGTCGCGTTCGTCTCTCTTGTCAATGCTTCTGCTGTTGTTAGCGCAGCTAATTGCACGCTGTAGGTCCCTGGATCTGTCGGTTTGTTTACGTGGCATTTCTCGGGTTTCCCGCGCTGGCGAACACCTTGCGAAATAACTGGAAGATGCGCTGCTTGTCATGGTCGTTTGGCGCCTTAATGTCGTGATCTCACTACCACTTGGTGTGCCCGTGTTCTTCTCCTTAGGCCCCTGTGGTAATTCGTTTTTGGTTTTCCCTCGGCAGAATCCGTGTCAAGTGAACGCGTTCGTGTGTGTAATACTTGTTCCTGGTGATGTATATTTGCTACTGCGTTGGCTTCCGCTGTATTCTCTGTTGTGTCTCTGTTCTCTAGATTTTCTGACGTTAGTTGGCCTCTTGGAAGGCATTGATGCATTTACTTGTGGGAAGTTCTCAACGCGGATTGTCGTGTACGTTGCAAAGTCTCGTGGTTGCACACAATCGTTATGAGGTCCCAGCATGATCTCCTGATCGACGCACTTCAATGTCGTTCCCAGGCTTGTCATGAAATCCACTCCCAGGAGTAGATCATCACTGGAGTCAGGCATGATAAGTAGTTCTATCTGGCATGCCTGCCCTCCAAACCTTACCTTCGTCACAAATGTCTCTTTGACCCTCCTAGCACTTCCGTCTGCCATAAGCGCTCTGGTATTGGATTTTTCCAATTTGCCGGTAGAAGCGCGTAACTTGTGTGCTAGGCGTCTGCTCATAAAACTGTGTGTTGCACCTGTGTCCAGCGTCGCGGTGACAGTTTCTGTGCCAATAGAAACGTTAGCGCAGATTCGTCGCCCGACACAGTGCAATGCGTTTTTCCATGGTAAAGTCTGGTATCGCTGCTCTGCTCCGTGCTGCGTGTCTGACGGTAGTCTTCTGTTGGGTGGTGCTCTCTGGTTGCAGCACTCGATCGTCCTAACTCCTCTACGGCCACACTCCCAACAAAACAGTATTTGCACGTTGCGACATAGTCGTGCTATGTGACCATTTTGGCCACAACGCCGGCAGGCTGTTCTAGGATCTATGCGTGCTACTTTGCTCTCTACCGTCACCTGTCGGTTCCTTACCTCTCGAGGTGGACCTTGCTCTGTTCGCCTTTGTGTGGGTGGCGCTGCTAGCTGTTCGCCTTCTCCCCGTATGCTCTCCAAATCCTCGACCATCTCTATCAGCTCCTGTAGCGATACGAAATCTCTACGGCGCACGTATAGCTGATATTGTGGCAGACTGTTCTGGAAGATTCTTTCCAGTTTCTGCTCCTCCGAATAATCCACGTGTCGCATAAGATTTTGCAATTCGAGCACATACTGCTTGAATGACTCTCGATGCCTCTGGTGACGCTGTCGGATCTGGTCTTCGAGTTTCTCCATGTATCGTGCTGGTAAAAAGAATTTCAGGAAGTCCCTCCTATATGTGCTCCATTCCCGCCACGCTCGATTGTTGTTTCTGAACCACATGAGTGCTCGTTCTCTCAAGAGTTCAGGCATAGTACGCGGTAGGAAATCTTTGTTTATTCCGTACACATCTGCTAGTTCCTCCACTCGCTCGATAAAAGCTAGTGGATCACGCCCACCGTCAAAGTTAAGAGACCACTTCCGTACTTGATCAATAACAGCGGCGTACTGTGTAGACCCGTTGTATTGTTGATCCATTGGTGCAGGTGAAACGTAAGGATGCTGTGGTATTCCCCGTACCTCTGGATTCAATGCTGGTAGAGTTGCACCTACGTATGTGCTTGGCCTGTCCACTTCCAGCGTTTCGCTGGGAACTATGGATGCAGCCGGCCTTGGTGATGTGTTTTTAACATGCCTGCGTTGTAGATTCATCAACCGGTATTGTTGCTCCTGAGTCAGTACCGTTTCTGTGAAAAATTCAGAAAGCCGCTTTCGGAGGTCATCTACTGTGCCTATAGTTTCCAAACCGAATTCCTCTGCAAAAATCACCAACTCATCTTTCCGTAGCACGTACACCCAGCTTGTTTTCCCCATCCTGTGACTTTCCTGGTTAATGGCGAAGACTATGGGTGAGCGTCAGATGCGTTGAATTTCCTTGTTTTTATAGTCCCTGCTCGGGCGCCACTGTAACGACTCTTTTTTATAGCTGGGGTAAAACTCAGCGACTCCAGGGGTCGTATACAGAAAAAATATAAAATCCTGCGAGTTAAATTAATTTCAACGTCTTTATTTACTACAGTGTTGGTGAGCTCTTGCTCTAAACAATTTTATTTTCTTAATTCTATGTTTATTTAAATAATCTATTCAATGTGTACTTGTTTTCATGTCTCTACGTCCCGGTAAGTGTGTGTGTCTCTGTGACTCCGTGGGAGAACGATTAAAAAACCAGAGGCTCTCACTGAGTCCCTATCGTCTCTGTATGACTTAGTGGGAAAACGATTAAAGAACCAGAGTTTCCCCCTAAGTCCCTAAGTCTCAGTTGCGTATGTGTCTCAGTGATTCAGTGGGAGAACGATTAAGAACCAGAGGCTCTCACTGAATCCCTGTAGTCTCTGTCTGTCTATGGCTTAGCGAGAAAACGATTAAAAAACCAGATGTTCTCGCTAAACTTTTGTGTTCGTATTGTTCTTGGTATGGCGTAGAGCTGTTGTTAGTCAGGATGCTGGTGTTCGAAGAAGAGACCTACTGCCTGGGCTACGTGGTTTATATAGTCCCAGGTCGCAGCGGCTGACACATGTTGTTGTTCGCAGGCCACCGTTGTGTGATTTTACTTCCGTTGGCCAGTAGTCGATTGTTGTTGTTGTGGCAGGCTTGTTGTTGTGGCAGTCAGGCTTGTTGGTGTTGACGTCTTTTGCCTTTGGGCCACCTTCAACTTCTGGCGGTCAGCCACCTCGCTCCAACGGTCCCTGGTTAGTCCGTAGTATTGTTGCCTGGCAGCAGCGCTGGCCGGAATCCTGTAGTGTTGTTGTTGTTAAATATTTAATTTAACTGACAATCAGCATTTCCCTCTTGTGCTTCGCTCTCGTTTCTTTGTGTTGTTAGTGTAAAATTTCCAAGCGAGTGCACTCGGCAAATTCCACCGCTGAGTTCATGCACTCACCTTCTCTTGTCCTGCATGTATTTGTTGTATTCCTCGTCGCTGTGTTTTCCTTTTGTTGTTGTTAAATATTTAATTTAACTGACAACCAGCATTTCGTTTGTATTCCTCCTTCTGCTTGCTGGTCGTTGGCGTGGTGGTTGTTCTGTCGTTGTCCCTCTTGTGCTTCGCTCTCGTTTCTTCGTGTTGTTGGTGTAAGATTTCCGAGCGAGCGCACTCGGCAAATTCCACCGCTGAGTTCGTGCACTCACCTTCTCTTGTCCGGCATGTATTTGTTGTATTCCTCGTCGCTGTGTTTTCCCTCGGTCTTTGTAAGCATAGCGCTGATTGGCAAGATCGTTGGCTGTGGTGGTCGGGTTTTTTGTTGTAATTGCTATTATTCCAACTGGTCTAATATGCTGCTGCTGATCTGCGCTCCTACCACGGCCGCGCTAAATGGTTACAATGCTTGTAGTTCTTTTCGTTAGGTTCTCACTGCAGTTGTTTCGGTTGGCATTGTGGGCGTTTCCAAGATGCAATTATTCGGTCTGTTATTCATGGTGTTTGTGTGTATATAGCGACTCTGTCACCTGTGGTGTGGACCAAAATTTCCCACAGAAGATTTTGGTTCTTACACACAATAGCACTAAAAGACTCGAAAGGACAAATCGTAGTATCTGCTGTCTGTTGTCCACCAAAATATAACAACACAAAAGAACTAGCTTCCACCCTCTATCTAGACTATTTAAAAAAACTGGGGAATCGCTATTTAGCCGGAGGTGACTATAGGGCTAAAAATGTTTTATGGGGATCAATTTTGACAAACGCAAAAGGACGCGAGCTACTTAAAGCTATACGATATAGTAATGGTCGATGCATTAGCACTGGTGAACCAACATACTGGCCAACAGATACAAAAAAACAACCAGATTTAATAGACTTCTGCATCACAAAAAATATTCTTCATAAACAGCTGACTATTAAATCATGTTCAGAATTATCCTCAGACCACTCCCCAATCCTAATGATATTACTAGGATTAATAGAGACAAGACTTTTCTCAGGCATCTATAACAATAAAACTGAGTGGAATAATTTTCGTCTAGCACTGGAAAAACAAATAAAAATAGATATACGATTAAAAACAAAATATGAAATCGATACCGCAATCCCATACTTCAATGATAGCGTCATCGAAGCAATCACAACTTCAACACCAATGCTAATGTTAGCAAATACGGACACTACACCAGCGTTCATCAAGGGAAAAATTAAATGGAAAAGGAAGCTCCAGAAAAATGACAAATCACTAGGAATCCGGAAGATAAACGCAACCTAACAAGGCAACAAATGAATTAAAAATTTTACATCAGAAAAACAGAGAAAAGGAGCTAGGAAAACATATGCTGCACTTAGGAACGACCACATCAACAAATTACTCTCTTTGGAAGGCTACGAAGAAAGTCACTGGTGTAATAATACACAAACTTCCTATCAAAACACAAACCGGTACATGGGCGAAAACAAGTAAAGACAAAGCCAACACACTGGGCAAACATTTCCTTGAAATATGTACAAGCGAAATGCACAATCAAACCACTCATCTTGACAAGGTAATAAAATCGTCAGTGAGAGAAATCAAAAACAAAACTAAAAAATTAAAAGGCAAAAAGGCGCCAGGATATGATCTGATAAGCGGGAAAATGCTAAAAGAAATGCCTGATATAGCTATAATATATATCCGAAATATATTTAACTGCATGCAAGCAACTACGAGGGCGGATTGATATTGAAGCTACCTAGCGCTAGATGGCAGCACAAACACAAAAACTTTTTTTTTTAGAAATTGCGATCTGTCAAACGTTAGCTGTTAAAATTTCACCCAAATTCATCGATTAGTTTATTTGTTGTAGTCGTTTAAAGTAAGCAACTTTTGTGTTTCTTGAAAAATGGAAAAAAGCGAATTTTGTGCAGAGATGAAACACTATTATTTGAAAGGGAAAACGACGAAAGAGACAAAAGCTCGATAAACATTACGGTGAGTCTGCTCCGTCAGATTACATGGTAAAATATTGGATTGCTGAATTTAAACGCGGCCGAACAAGCACTGCAACAATACCATCAACAGGAAGGCCAAAAGAGGTGGTTACTGAAGAAAATATAAAGAAAATCCTCGATATCGTTATGAATGACCACCGAGTCAAGTTGCGTGAGATTGTTGAAATGGTACATATGAACATATCATATGAACGTGTGTTCAACATTCTGCATGAACATTTGCATATGAAAAAGCTATCGGCAAGATGGGTGCCGCGTTTGCTCAGTGTCGAACAAAAACGAGTTCGACAGACCACTTCACAGCGGTGTTTGGACATGATCAAGCGTAATCCTGTTGATTTTTGGCGTCGATTAATAACTTTTGATGAAACGTGGGTCCACCATTAGACACCTGAAACCAAAAATCAATCGAAACAATGGGTGGAAGCTGGTGGAAGTGCTCCGAAGAAGGCGAAGGCAGTCAAATCGGCTGGCAAGGTTATGGCCACTGTATTTTGGGATGCACACGAAATATTGCTCATCGATTATCTTGAAAAAGGATCCACAATCACAGGAAAGTATTATCGTGCATTATTGGATCAATTGATTGATGCAATCAAGGAAAAACGACCACATTTAAAGAAGAAAAAAATGCTCTTTCTTCAAGACAACGCACCGGTTCACACAGCATTAGATACGATGCTAAAATTACGTGAAATACACTTCGAATTGGTTAATATTCCACCTTAGAGTCCAGATTTAGCTCCTAGTGACTTTTTCCTGTTTTCAAACTTGAAAAAATGACTCGCAGGAAAAAGATTCATCTCAAACGAAGAAGTGATTCCCGAAACTAACGCGTATTTTGAGGGGTTACCGAAATCGTATTATTCAGATGGTATAAAAAAGTTGGAATATCGTCTTACTAAGTCTGTCGAAGTAAAAGGAGACTATGTTGTGAAATAAATGGTTTTTGAAAAAAAAAAATATTTTTTTCCAACTTAGGTAGCTTCAATATCATTCCGCCCTCGTAAGTATTTCTCTCGCTTACGGAAAGTTGCACAGATAACAGCCATCAGCATGCCAGGAAGATGCCACCAAAACAACTTCTTACCGACCTATCAGTCTATTGCCAATACTATCGAAAGTATTTGAAAAGATACTACAGGACAGATTAGAGACAATCTTAACAACAAAAAATTTAATACCCAGCCATCAGTTTGGATTTATAAGACAGCACTCAACTGTGCAACAAATCCACAGAGTTGTAAACAAAATCCTTGAAAGTATAGATAACAAAAAATACTGCTTAGCTGTATACTTGGACATTGCCAAAGCATTTGAAGGTGTGGCACAAAGGACTTCTATATAAACTTAAGCGAATATTTCCACAAAATTATTATGACATTTTAAAGAGCTATATAAGCGAACGACAATTCTACATAAAATATGACGAGGATTGCTCAGACATCCTACCAATGACAGCTGGAGTACCACAAGGCAGCGTATTAGGACCTCTACTATACTTAATATTCACAGCAGATATACCAATTCCAACGAAAAGCAATGCGATGATAGCAACATTCGCAGACGACACAGTTTTAATGGCATCACACAATGACGAAAAAAAGGCAACAAATGCAATCCAACATATATTAGACAATGTAGTAGCATGGTGTGACTTATGGGGAATAGAGATAAATAAAGACAAAACTGTACAAGTTGTATACACAAACAGAAAATCAACAAAATACAGCCTTGCTATAAAGGGCAAAAAAATAAAAACTCACTCTGCTGCAAAATATCTTGGAATAACCATATAAGAAAAATTGACTTGGAAGCAGCACATCATTAACAAGCGAAACGATTCAAAAAATAAGTACCGACAGTTAAGCTGGCTACTTGGACGAGCATCTAGACTATCTCACTACAACAAACTAATAATATACAAGACAATAATAGCGCCTATCTGGAAATATGGAATCGAGATATGGGGCACAGCTAGCATATCAAACTTAAATTTTATACAACGAATGCAGTCAAGAATACTACGAACAATTACAAATGCTGAATGATATATCCCGAATGAGGTTATACACCGTGGCCTACACATTGAAGCCATCCAGGACACAATCACAAAATGCAGCACCAAACATATACACCGACTGAGAGGCCATCAAAACCTGGAACTTCGTAGTACAGCAGACACGGAGGGTGCAACTCCAAGAATATTGAAGCGAATTACCGCTGCAGAACGTACAGGAAGGTTTAAAAAAATAAGTACATACCAATAACAAAATAAATAATTATTTATATACATAAATAAAATGATGGATAAATAGAGAAAATTTAATAAACAGATAAATAAAAGAAGTTATTTTGGCATTGGCAAAAAGAGTATATTAAATCCAAACCTGCACAAAATATTATCTAATATTATTGTTATAGATTGTAATATATAGAGGAAGAAATAAAAAAAAAAATAATAATGATACGAGGTATTGTTGTGACTCAGAATTAAGCTGCCTATGTGTTGTTGACTCACAGCAGCAACTGCTAATAGACACTACACATTTGGTGTAGTTAGCATTTAGAAGTATTACGATTATCAACTAATTAAGCAGGCACATATTTTTAGGTTGCAAGTACTATAAATAAATAGTATTTATTTATTAATCATTATGTGAACTTTTAGGGTTTCACAGTTCTACAACCGACTTGACATCGGGCATTGGAATTTAGAATGCAGAACGCTCTTGTATTATATTGAAGAACATAATACCACGGTGTTTTACCTGGCAGCTGTAAGCGCCTCGTTAGGAACCACCAGATCTTCGTCCACACCCGCTCCTTTCACCGGCAGTAAAAGGGCGCTCACCGCTAGCGGCGACACTCACGGACCCCAACATTTTGGCGCAGCCGGTATTTTTGACCGCAAGGTTGCCAATATAAAGGAGCCGGTCATAACGACCTTCAGGAGGAAACCCAGGGCAAGGAACCATGATGCAGGCAAAGCACCCTGCAATAAATCTGGAGGAAACCCAGCGCAAGAAAACCTGAAGCAGGCGAAGCATCCTGCAACAGACAATATGTCACCAAATAGGACAATGGGGAGGCAAGTATAACTAACGTGTAGATACTTCTGCAAACCTAAAGGCGCCGTAGCGCTGGTAAAAGAAGTTGCAACATACAGACGCGATTGCGCCGTTGCACGCAGCTTTGTATGGACAAACATAAATCGTTAGTATGATCGGACGGTTCATGTATGTCGTCTTAGCTGTAAGAATTTTTTTGGTATGGGATTTGTGTTTGGTTGTCGCTAGGGATATTTTTGAATACACATTTTTCACATTTATACACACAATTAAATACCATGAGCTTAGGCTATTAGGAAAAATATAAATACTCTTATTAAGTTGCGCTTACGTTACGGGTTAATTTTTGAATATGGATTCAAATTACCGGGATTGAATCATGTAACTTTGGATTTTGAAAATATTGCCTTATTCTTTCAGTAGAAAGCAATTTTTGGTAAATTGTTATTCGTTGTTGGGGAAGAAAAATGAATTTTAAAATTATTGAGTCAAGTTTAATTTATGATGAAATTTGGGAGATCACTGAGGATCAAACGGGGATGTTTAATTTTTATTCTAAACTTTTGGCGTTTATACATTAATTTGGCTTTTATTAATTAGATATGAATGTAACATTGGATTGGATTCTCTGAGAATCATTGGAGGAATAGTGGATGGACGCCTCAAGATGAGACTATTTTAATATTATATAAAATTGACATAAATCGTTAAGTAATAAAAGATTCCTTGCAATAAGTAATATATGATTTAATGTAGTACAATCTTGGTAGAAGTAATTGGATAAGCTTGTATATAAACTATATAATAAAACTAGTTTTAATTATAATTGGGCTTTATTCGTAAATCATTTTTGAGAATACGCCATCAGTTCTGTCTTTTGGAAATAACAAAGGAAGCGCAGCGGTTACTGCTGATACAAGATCTAAAATCGGTACAGTCAGGGGTAGAATTGTTTATTGGGAAAATAGTTCACCAGTTCGAAGCGAGTGCGAGAGGGAAGAAGCTAAGGAATTGTGGAATCAGGCAAACGCCGGAGAAGCTTTGTCGCCATTAGAGGTCACGGATCAAGCCTGGACAGCAATCCAAAACAGAACAGAGGAGAAATTGTTCTAATTTCATAAAGAAACGGAAGATTTGAGAGCACAGAAGGAGTACCCTGAGATTAAGGTGAAGGAACTTTCTCAAAGGTTGACAGAAACAAAGGAAGCAGAATCGCTGTTAGAGAAGGAGTGATCAGAATTTAAAAGAGGACTGCGACCAATAGTACATCAACGCATAGAGAGAGATCAAAATCAGCATCGGCTGGATATACGCACACAATGTTGACATTGCCTCCAGAAGTTCGCTGGCCGGAATATTTAACACCGGAAGGGATAAGTCACGTGGTAAAGACAAGATTAGTATTTAAAGAAGAGAGGCAGGCGGAATTTTTGTTTAGCGTATCTGAGATCAGTGTCGAGCATTTTTCGCTGGGAAGTCCGGTAAACAATAAAAACCTGATATATCCGCCAAAAGAGCCAGAACCAGTAACAGAGCAGCAAAGCCCCAATATTGTTGACAGTAATTAGCCTGCGCGAGCAGACGGTCAAAGATTAATTAGTTTGAGTCCGTTACTGGTCACTTACCTCTCAGATCCGGGAGAAGTGAATCTGAAAACCGACAAAATTAATAACGCTTAGATTTAAATAGCGATTAGGAAAACACGACGAAGTCAAATGGGCTTTCTGGAAATTGCTCATGCGGTAGAGAAGTTGGTACCCATGCTCTGAGGAGTCGGGTTGTATTATTTGAGAAGTGAGATCAAGCGCTTCAAAGAAGGTTGCAAGCTAGCACAACAGAGTATTCCGGCAGCAGACGGGAACACTTCATAAAGATAAAGGACCACAGTTGATGCGTTTGATTGACTAGCGCATAGCACCCTGTCAGATTTATATGCACTCTTCGATAGAACATATTTAAAACAGAAATCGTACGACAGTTTCATACGGGAAATTCAGGAATAAACTCATTAACCTGGGGCCGAATGCTCCAGTCACTGGGGAATGCTACTGAGACGGAAGCCAAAAGGCAGCTTCCAGGAAGCTTTGTAGCGTACAAGACTCAAGTAGAACGGGCTATGATTTTTGTGTACAAAGCAGGCCTAATAAATAGGGATTTTGCAAATTACACACTTAATCTAACGCAAAGGAGTATGGCAGAGTTAGTTGAAGCGGGCTCTTCCACTGAAGCAGCAATCCAATAGCGAGTGACAACAGGTGGAATCTGCTGGACACATACGCCTGCAGAGGTAGGTCCGGTACAACAATGGAACACAACTGAAGTCGCTAGGTTTGTGGGCCATTTTTCGCAGCAGAAGCACCGAGGGTTTCCGGACGAGAGATTTCAACAAAGAAGACCTATTTGCTCATTCTGTATAAGCCAGGGCATACAAGGGATATTTTACATGCAGAAACACGCCCTACTATTCGGAATGCCAAACATACGGTCATGAGGCAAGTAGACAGTGCCAAGAAGACACAAAATGGGATCAGAATAGGAGGCAGCCAGTTACGTGGCGCCTGGATCCACCCGGCAGGGACAGCAGGGGTAACTTTAGTAGTCCGAGTTAATTTAACAGAAGGAATTAACCGAGGAAGAAATCCCTTCAACACTGGGAGTGGTCAGCAGCGACCAAATTGGAATTCGAGAATTGAATCGAGGATGAGCAACACAGTATGGGGGTTGAGGTGCTTCTCATGTGGACGAATGGTATATTGGGCAAAAGAGACAGAACAAAAGGACGTTGCTCCGTTGTAAGAACAAAAGGACGTTGCTCCGTTGTAAGCACGACGGGAGACGCATACATTGAGATACCCTGCAAGGAGGCAGCAGGTGGAAAGGTAGTGCTTTGGTATATTCAGGGGCGAATACCAGCTTCATAAATTCTAGTGTTTTACGGAAGGGACTGAGTGTTAATCAGACGAACGTGCTTATCGGAGCGTTTGGTGGATGCATCGGACACTAGGTTCAGATAGGGTAAATCACAGCGAGGTTATCGGTATGAGTTTTAGAATGCACGCTGTGCAATTGGATAAGGAAGTTATCCGGCAGATGGGAGACTTGGGCGCGATAAACTTTGGGGCCGCACCATACTGGATGCGGTAGTGAAACAGTTATCGTTTTATGATAGGAGTCATGGCAGGTAGGAACCCTGAATAGAGTTAAGCAAGGTAGTATGGACGTAGTAAACGCAAGGTCAACAAGAGTACTTACTATACACATAAACACTAAACTTGGGAAAGTTGTTTTGCACAAGTAGCAGCTAACGGAGAGTGTATATATGGGAGATACCGCAAAACACATAGACAAGGGTAAATTGTACGCTTGCGTACTCAATGCATCAGAAAAGCACTACACTAGTTACGATAATTTAAGGCAGCCGTATTATGAATCGGTTAATCAAATTATGCAGGTCGATTTAAGAAAAAAGATGGAAAGAGTACCAGAGTCAATGAAATTAGACCCAAGCGTAAATTCAGAAGACAAACTACCAGTGCCATTCCATGACATATTTTTCTTGAGACCAGCTAACATATACACCGGAAATAGAGCATGAAATTCCTACTAGAGTGGCTCAACCGCCAATAAATCAAAAACAGTATATAGTGGCACAAGCTCAAAAAGATGAGGTAAAGAGGCAACTCGAAGGAATGTTAAATGATAACATAATTTCACCGAGTATCTCGCCTTGGAACTCATCAATAATTTTGGTACCAAAGAAGGGGTTTGAAGAAGGGGAGAATGGTCGTCGATTTTAGGAAATTGGACGACGCCACTATCAAGCAGGTGTTCCCGATACCAAGTATAGAAGAAATCTTGAATCAATTGGGACACAGTTGATATTTTTCTACACTTGATTTAGCGAGTGACTACCATCAAGCGCTGGTGGAGAAGAGATACTCCACAATAGAGAAAGAATTTCTAGCCATAGTGTGGACTACGAAGAATTTTAGGGCATATCTGCTAGGACGCCCATTCAAAATTTATTCCCACCATCAACCGCTGAGAGGCATAGCGAATTATAAAAAACAAATTGTCTGAGTATGATTTTGAAATCATATAAAACCTTGGGAAAAAGAACATAAATGCAGATGCACTTAGCAGAGTGCCACAAAAGCAAAAGATATCGGAAGTTCGAACTAGAGCAAAGGCAAAGGCCGACAGGGAGAATACAAATGTTAAACAGTCAGTTGTCAAAACAGAAGCAGCAGAAAAAAAAACGAATGACGAACGAGACAAACAGCTAACCAGTAGTGTGGAATGGCTGGAGGATGAAAAAGATATTCAGGTAGTAAGGGTTTCCATGATCCACTTCTAGGTGGACACCAGGGATCTTGGAAAACCGACGAGAGTTTCAGACGCGTATACGCCTGGAAAGGTATGCTCTGAGAAATAAAAAAGTATGTAAAAAATTTCCCAAAATGTCAGGCCCACAAGAGTTCGAGGCTAACAAAGATGCCAATGTTGTTAACTGACACACCGGAACAACCATTTGATAAAGTTCACATGGATATTGTGGGTATTTTACATGAGACAGTTTCGGGAAATAAATACATTTTGACGTTCCAAGATGAGTTTTCAAAGTATATGGCATGCGGAGCCATACCTGATGCCGAGGCGGGTACGGTAGCCAAAGCATAATATAGCATCTTTTTACGAAATTATAGCGCGTTACAACATACTGAAAGTGTTGCTGACCGACAACGGTTCGAATTTCGTGTTAAAAATATTCTCTGAGACGTGTAAAATGCTAGGGATAAGAAATTACACATTAATTCTTATCATCCGCAAGCGAACGTTCGCTAGAACGAAGTCATAGACCTCTGTTAGAATATTTGCGTAGTTTCGTCAAAGAGGATGGCTCTAACTGGCATCAGTGGTTAACTACGGTCATGCATGTACACAACAATACTCTGCAAGTATCAACGAAGCAAACTCCCTTTAGAATACTCAACGGGTTTGATTCCAACATGGCACCAAATTTGAAGCGCAAATGTGCACCAGTATGCTAATTACCCAAATATCCATGATAAGGAAGAGAATCACTTCCACCATAAAACGCATTGCTGCAAAGTAAATAGCGGAGGAGTATTGTAATCTTTCATGTATTTCGATCGCATTTTACAAGCTGAATTCTATAAACAGATACACACCTACATCCGTGGGGTCACGGTATATAAATTAAAACATGAAGGCCACTAGAAGAGAAGTTTTAATGGTACGCCAAATCGCCAGTCTAGAATATCATTCGTACCGGTCCAAAAACAAGGGAGGTGTATGCAGAATTCGCCGTGGAATTTCACTCTAACAATGACGGTGTTTCCCCCGGACGAGCAGGTAGCTGAGGTCGCAGTACAGAGTAAGACTTTATATATATATATATATATATATATATATATATATATATATATATATATATATATATATATATATATATATATATATATATATATATATATATATATATATATATATATATATATATATATATATATATATATATATATATATATATATTTTATTTTTTTTATTTCTAAAATAAAAGAATACAAAATATAAAAAAAGATAAAGACAATGACAGAACCTAAAATATAGCAAATTTAAAAAATATACATATTATAGGATTAATAAAAATGCACAAAATTGTTTACAGTGCAAGAAAAAGGATGTAAATATTCACTAGAAGGTAATTGCACTACCTTCTTCGAGAAAGAGGAGTGGGATGTTGTGAGTCAGAATCAAGTTACCTACGTGTAGTTGACTCACAGCACCTCGTCCTAATATACACTACACATTTGGTGTAGTTATGTATTTAGAAGTATTACGATTATCAACTAATTAAGCTACAACATATTTTTAGGGTGCAAATACTATAAATAAATAGTATTTATTTATTAATCATTATGTGAACTTTTAGGGTGTCACAGTTCCGCAATCGAGTTGACGGCAGGCATTGGAATTTAGAATGCACCATCGACATTTTTATATCGAGTAGGCCAGTTGACATCAATCAACAATTGCGTAACTGGAGCACCAGAAAGGTGCCTACCGAGACTTTAAGTGTTCATTGTAAATAGTATATAAGACTTATGATTTTAAGAATAAATGGTCTTGTCTTATATTGAAGACCAAATTAACACGGTGCTTTACCTGGCAGCTGTAAGCGCCTCATTAGGAACCACCAGATCTTCGTCCACGCCTGTGCCTATGACCTACAGCAAAAGGGTGCTCGCCACTAGCGACATTTACTGACCCCAGCATTTCAAAGGCAAACCCAGAAATCACAATGGAGCTCATGCAGGGCGGAAATGTCAGCATTTGCTTGTGCGTTCGTACAAACTTTGCATATACTATGAAGTTGGAATGCTTGTAAAAGTACGTTCGTAGAAGTTTGGCACATGTTTTATCAGTGTTTGATTTGGGACTCAAGGGTAGCTTAGCTTTGAGCGATAACTTAAATTGACAAGAGGCTCGAGTACCTTATTGTTACAAAATTTCAAGGTTTTATGACGCTCCAGTAAAAAGTTACAAGCATTTGTACGAGTATATTGCAAACTTTGATAGGTGTAGGATGTACCGTATAGAAGTTTGGACCATTTGAAGTTTTATCAGTGTTTGATTTGGGACTCAAGGGTAGCATAGCTTTGAGCGATAGCTTAAATTGACAAGAGGCTCGAGTACTTTATTGTTACAAAATTTCAAGGTTTTATGACGCTCCAGTAAAAAGTTACAAGCATTTGTATGTTGTAAACTTTGATAGGTGTAGGACGTACGTATGATATAACGGTAGACAAAATCTGCCCCCAAAGGAACCATTGGAATGAATGTATGGGCATGCATTCTAATAAGTATCATAGTAAGAATATATTTTTTTAAAACTTGACAGGGTCGAATATTTGTTAGCAAAAATAGACTTTAAAAAAATGGGGAGAGAGGAATAGGCAGCTGGGAGTAAGAATTGGGAAATTAGAGTATATTGATTTGCTATAAAAAATGGAAAGAAGGTGTTAATATAAATAAAGACGAAATTGGAGTAGATATTGTGGGAATTGATTTGATTAATAGCTAAGTAAAATTTAGAATATGCAAGAGAAAGTAAAAATTAAGTGGACAGATAGTGTGGGACAATATAATGGATTAGAAAGAAATTCAAGGAAAACATTTAAACATAAGTAACAATAGCTAAAATTGAAGTTCTATGAACGGGCAAAATCGCTAAGAAATAAAAGAAATGAATCAATGGTTCCAAATAGCACCTGTAATACCGGCTACGTACTTGTACAAAAAAAGGTTATTACACCGTTAATATTTCACTCCTCTTTCCCAATATATATTACTATATTAATATTAAGTAACATCTTTTCTACTTTGATAGGGAAAGACGAGAGAAACAAAATAGAATTAGAACAAGAAAAACTGCCTGGAATGTATGTATGTGGTCATATACGAGTAAGTTACAGGGTTTGTTAATAGTCTCGTTTATGGGTACATACCAGCCGATAACTAATATTAAAAATATTAGCTGCAATGACGAATTGAGTCATACAATTGGCACAGTCTTCACATAAACGGGTTTATCTCAAATATTCTTGCTTATGACGGATGGGGCAAATAGATTTGCTCAGAATAAAAATATTAAAAAAATTGCTGTTCACTCAGAGCCCTATACAGCGGTAAAATCAATCAATAAATCCCCTCTGGTATATAATAACGAAGTAATGAATCTCATAATATAGGAGGGTAAGGCGAGTGAACTGAAGTGGAGTGGTATAGAATTCAACTTCGAATTACGGTTTTATTATAATTAGAAATTATTATATATACAACTTTAGATTAATGCTGTCACTAATGCTGTCACATGGTGTGGCTAATGCTGTCACGGAGTAAGAAGACCATTGCAGAACTGCAGTTCAACAACCCCGCAGGTGAAGTATGGTTCGCGAATGATGAGTAGGTGATTGTGACGGAGTTGCCAAGGACGGAATTGGAAATTATTTTGAAGCAGAATATGAGGGATAAACTTTCTGGGAAACAATCTACGGGCAATTCTACTGAGCTAAAGCGTAAGTGCGAAGCATCCACAAAGAAATAACGGTAGTTGGCGACCTATTGCATGCCAAGCTGTATCCATTGTTTCTAACTTCGAACAATTTAACCGAGGCAGCGCCATCATTGGGAGGCATCTCTTGGTACAATAAGGCTTCGGAACGGTTCTCCATACTAGCCGAAGTGCAAACCACGTAGACAGAAAATCTGACAGTAGTTATCAAAGTTCCACTATGATGAAAAATTCTGCAATTATTGACGATGTAAAAAATTTACGCTATTCCAAACCGATTGAACGCATATTGGAGTTTATCACCAAGTACGAGGTATGACTACATAGCCGAAAGTCATTCACAAGAACGTTACATTGGTCAATCCATAAGGAGAAAAATTGTGGATCGGAAAAAAACCAAAAGAAAAAAAAAATTAAAGAGTTCAATAATAAATAAAACAATAAAAAAAATTACAATAGATAAAAAAGGTGTCGAAAAATATAAGGACCAATATAAAAAAATATATATATAAATAATGATAAAACAACAAAACACAACAACAAACAAAACCAAAAACAAAAAACAGAGAAAATAATAATAAACAATAATAGATAAAACAAACAATAAGAGCCCAAACCGTGGCAAAAATATATAATAAAAAAGTAAATGTATTGTATAGTATATAGGATGTACAAATTGGGTTAATGGTGCAGGAAGAATTACTAACTAAGAGGTAGTTGCACTACCTACTTATAAAGAGGGGAGGGATATTGTGAGTCAAACTCACAATTTCCGCTAAACCCAAATAGCTATTCGATTTTATTATTAATAAAATAATAAACGTGCATAGCCCTAAGGCGCACTTAATGAATATGTTACCACAAAGTAAAAGTCGATTGCATGCTTTTAGGTGCGCGTATTTGACAATTGAACTGCAATGAACTTTCACTACTGTCTGGTCAGCACTATCCGAAAAGTGTGCCACTCGATGATTGCATTGGCAAACAGTTGCAGAATTTGCAAACCAAAGAGTAGGGCAATTACAAATAATAAAGTAGAACATTAAGAAACAATAATAAATGAAAATATGCAGGTGTTTTACCAATTAAGATAGCTTTCTAAACAAAAAACTTGGGCGCGTTTCAACTCGCGCGGTTAGACTCAGGCTGCAAGCGCCCATTAAATGTCCCGTAGTGTGTAAAAATTAGGCGAGCACACACACATACCGCCCCACTACCCAACACTATGTATATGGCTTGTGTAGATTTCATATTGTATGGAGTTGTATTCTTTGGTGCAGTCTTGAAGCTTGCTTAACAGCCAGAAACTGTGTTTTTTTGTGGAAGTTGATGCACTCTAAGTCCTCTCTATATCCCTATGGGAATCTACGGTTCAGTCAATCTGCTAGAAGTCTAGCGTTGATTGTTCCTGAATATCATTATCGTAGTAATAGAAGATTTTTTTTCATTGACGCCATTGGGCTATGGAATTCATTGTCAAAATCTATTCAATCCTCCTCGGGGAGACGCTTCAAGATCTTGGTCATGAGATATTTTACAGAATATATGAATGTTATTTTGGAATTTGTAACCGATTGTCTGTTCTAGTTTTTGTATGATTTTCTTCTCTCTTACTCTTTCTTTCTCTACTCTATAACTGCTTGTCAGCTTAACTACTCTCAATTGTCTTATCTATTCATCTGTTATTACTGTATTCTTCTTCTTCTATTTTTCTCATATGTATCATATTATCTTAATGCTATTTATATTATTTATTTACTTAATTTAATTCTAACTTAATTTAACAGTAATGTAATTTTGTACTGTAAATGTAACTTAAGAGATCATTGATCTCACATGTACAACTTAAACACAATAAATGTAATGTAATGTAATAAATTTCTGGTTTATAAGAAGATAATAAAACCTATATGGACATATGGGATTCAGCTGTGGAGCTGTGGGAAAGATTCCAAGCAAAACTTTTGCGGATGATTGTCAACGTACCAGTTTTACGAAACGACTTTAACATACCGACTGTTCACGAAGAAATAAAAACATATAGCACTAAACTCTGGACACGGCTCAGTACCCACTCTAACGTACTAGCTTAAAATCTGTTGGAATCAACGTAATCAACGCGCAGACTTAAACGAGCAGCTCCCTTGGACTACGTCTAGAAAATCTTTCATATTTTATTTTAATTTGTAAATAATGAAACAATGATAACAATATGATAATGATAATAGTGTAATAGTGATCATTTAATAGTAATCAAAATGTAATAATTATAATATTGTATAGAACTTTATCGTAAATTTATATGAAAGGATAGCATTGGGTCTTCTTTCCCAAGTTTATATTGTATATTATTGAACTTGCAGTGTCCCTAAGGACAGATTGCAAATAAAACGGAGTTATTTTTAAAAAAAATTCAAATAATATCTTCGTTAGTCCGGACTCGGAGCTTTCTTTAAGTAAAGGAATCCATTGAGGTGAGTCGTGTGTGCGATGAACCTTGCAGCTTTTTGGGTTTAGAGTTTGACATAATAATTCCATATCACATAGTCGATTGGTTGATGTAATGCGATGTGTTGGATCTAATTGCTTGCATACATGGAGATGGATACAGCAGAAGAGGATTTAGCTGTCCGTGATGTGTGTCCGTCAGTACGTCTAAAAGGAGCTCTTGATTTCGTTGGTAGTCCTGCATAGCCATAAGTACTCGACCGGACATCGCATTAAACATTTCGGCTATTGCATGTTGGGATTCTGACTTTGTGAAGTTGTCCTGCTGGCTATATAAATATTTTATTTGCTTGTGTAGTTGTTGAATTTGATCATCAGATTTCTTTAAAATATTTCTAGTCAATTACCGATGTTTGGTTTCGAATTAGGTGCAGAAGATGTTCTTCGTATGCCGTTTATCGTTGCAGACATTTCTTTAGCATAGTTGGAGTCCAAAATTCCAAACAACGCATTAGACAAGCTTCCAACAATTGCTAATGGAGCGTCTCGCCGTTGACGATGGATTTGTTCGTCGTATTGTAAGTACTCATCATCTTGTTGGATTAGCTGCCATTTAGTACGGGACTGATCCACAGTTTTCCCATAATTAATTGTACCGCTTTGGATCCGTGAACACGCTCGCTGCATTGCAGTTATTCCTTGCATTATGTTGTTGCGCTCAAGCCAATATTGGGACATATTGTAATACACAACTATATTCCAATCTGTTGTTGTTAAGTAAGTAAGACCCATTTGTTCGAAATAGAGTCCTGTTTGACTTCCGAAAGGTAACTTTGTAATGGGGTCATCACCTGCTACTAGAGCAATTGGAAAGCATATGCATAGCAACAATACTGACGAGAGTGACACAGATCGTCTTCGCTTAGCTGGTTTATGACTTATGCCGTCTTTGAGATTTGTGGCTTCTTCTACTGGAGCTGGATGCTTATCAGGTTGTTCTACTGGATTACTTTCGGTACACATGGGTAATGGCGCGAGTAAATGGACGCCTCTTCTGGTGAGGCCTGTTGAAGTTCGAATTTCCGCTACTCGCACTAGGCCGTCAGCACCAGGAAATGTTTGAGTTACTCGACCAAGCCGCCATATAATAACTGGCAAGTTATCCTCCTTCATTAATACCATTGTACCAGGCTGTAAATTAAGACGCATGGTCTTCCATTTGTAGCTATGCTGGAGTTGGTTTAGATACTCCTTACTCCACCGACTCCAAAATTCCTGTTTCAACCTTGTGACTAAGTCCCACTGATTCAGTAAATTTTTGTTCAGATTCTCAGTGGGCTGGTCGGCAACACTTGTCAATGGTGCACCTGTTTAGAAATGACCTGGAGTTAATGCTGCGTAATCATATGGATCATCTGACATAGGAGTCAGCGGCCGCGAGTTAAGAATGGCTTCTATTTCAACCATAACTGTCTCTAACTCTTCGTATGTTAGTCGGGCATTGGACAAACTTTTGTAAAATAGATTCTTTGCCGATTTAACCGCTGCGTCCCATAAGCAGCCAAAATGTGGCGATCTAGCAGGTGCGAAATGAAACTCGATTCCCCTGTGTGCGCAGAATTTCATCAGCTGTGATTTGGTATCTACGTTGTGGATGATGTCCGCAATCTGTCTCAATTGATTTCGTGCTCCTACGAAATTAGTCGCGTTGTCGCAATGAAGATGCCGACAGTTCCCTCTTCGGCTCACAAACCTCTTCAAGGCTCCGATAAAGGCGCTGGTCGTAAGGTTGCTTACCACTTCAATGTGTACGGCCTTAGTTGCAAAGCAACAAAATATCGCCACATAACACTTTTGTGGCGTCTTTCCCCTTTGATTGTAATGAAATTTAAATGGCCCACAAAAATCGAATCCAGCGTGAGTGAAAGGTTTATTTGGTTGAACCTTTGATGCAGGTAACTGTCCCATGAGTTGCTGCAATGGCTTCGGCATAGCTTTAGTGCAAGATACACAGTTTTTCACGATTGATCTGGCTATTGTTTTCGCATTAACCGGCCAATAAGCTTCCCGTGTCGCTGCTACTAGAAATGCTGGGCAACATGCTTGTTATCAATGTGGATGTGCGTAATCAATATTTTAGTGATATCACTCCGATATGGCAATAGGGCTTGATATTTTGCTTCATGTGGTAGGGCTGAATTTGCTAGTCGTCCTCCTACCCGCATAATGTCGTCTTTATCCAGAAATAGTGGAAGATCACCCATCCCCCTCCCAACTGGTTTGTTGTGCTTGAGAAGTTTATATTCAGGATTGAATGCTTGTCTCTGCAGGTCCTTGATTATAGTCTGAGTAGCACCTTTAATTTCTTCTGCGTCGAGGTCGATGGATTCTTGAACTGGCGCATTACGACAATTTTTAAAGAATCGAAGTGCATATGCGGTGACTCTTTGAAGATGTGTCCATGAATTCCGATGGTCAATCATTGAAGTAAATGACGGAATCTGTGGCGTAGTAAGACATACCTGTCTCTTCTCTAATTCTGTGGTTGAATTGGCTGATGCCGCTGGCCACGATGACGGTGGTCCGTATAGAAATAGTGGTCCATAAAACCACATGCCTTGTTGTTTGAATTGACCCGGGTTGATGCCTCGTGAGATCATATCTGCCGGGTTTTTGTCTGTAGGTACGTGACGCCATTGTTGCTTCACCGTTACTTCTTGTATAGCTGCCACTCGATTGGCCACAAAGGTGTGATAGGAAGACGAACTGGCAGAGATCCAGGCTAGCGTCACTTCAGAGTCAGACCATAGAAAGCATTCGCCTGTCCATTGTAAAAAATGTTTTACCCTGTCCAATAACTGGGCTGCTAACCGTGTAACACAGAGCTCCAGCCGAGGGAGCGTTTGTTGTTTTGGTGGTGTAATCTTTGATATAGAACACAACAGCTGAACGCTCACAGATCCATCTGTTTTTATCGACCTTGCATAAATAACAGCTCCATAGGCCTGCTCGGATGCATCGGCAAAAGCGTGTAATTCTCTCTGATGCACATTGTCCTTTGTGGTTGGAAATACGTAGTGTGGAAGTTCTTAAGTACCTGGATGTTTTCTCTAAACTGGCTCCAGAAGGTATGCAAGTCCATAGGGAGTGCTTCGTCCCAGATTAATTTTAGACGCCACAGCGATTTAATGAATATTTTTGCACATGAGACAACTGGTGACAAAAAACCTTTTTGGTCGAAAATATGCGCGATGTCCGACAGTACTTGGCGTTTTGTTATTTTGGCTGTTGTGCTCCATTTGGTCCTTATTAGGAAGTAATCAGTCCCAGGTTGCCACGTTAAACCAAGCGTTGTGATGGTAAAATTATCGTTGTCAAAATTCAATTGAATTGCTCGATCCTCTGCGTTGATGTTCGTTAACAGTGTTTTATTACTCGCACACCATTTCCTCAACTTAAAACCTGCTGAGGTGAGGGAGTTCAATTCCTCCTGTACGCGCAAGGCTTCTGCTAACGTGTCGGCTCCACTCATAACATCGTCCACATAAAAATCTCGTTGTAAGCATCTGGAGCCGTGCGGATACTGTGTGCTATGTTCCTTGGCTAATATGCGTAGACATTTTATCGCCAAATATGGTGCCGATGTGACTCCATATGTCACTGTGTTTAATTGGTAACTTTTCGGAGGTTCGCTTGGCCTGTTCCTCCACAAGGTTCGTTCACGATAATTTGTCTGTAAATTTTCTCGATATCTGCTGTAAAAACATATCTGCGTACTCGAAATCCCAAAAGAACCGCAAATAAGTCTTCTTGAAGTTTTGGACCTGGTAGTAGCACATTGTTCAATGATACATTTGTTGACGTCTTCATTGATGCGCCGAACACGACATGCAACTTTGTGGTGGTGCTGTCTGGCTTCAGAATGCAGTGGTGAGGTAAGAAGTAGTGGGGTTGGTTTATGCTTCCGCTAACTTCTTCCATGTGACCTAGCCGCAGGTATTCCTCCATGAAGGCCGTACACTGCATTTTGATGACGGGGTTTCTTTGCAATTTACGTTCGATGGCGTAAAAGCGTTGTAATGCGATAGCTTTCGAGTCTCCAAGAGGGCTTGCGTTATCAACGAAAGGCAAGCGCACAACGAACTGTCCGTTCGCTGCTCGACACACCGTTTGGTTGAAAAATGCTTCGCAAGTTCTTTCTATCGCTGTTAGCGGCGGGCTGTTGGTGTCAAATTCTTCTAGCTGCCAGAAACGCTCGAGCTGTTGGGTTAATGATTCATCTTCATTCGAAACTCCAATACCGCAGAACGTAGTCTCAGCTGGTGATGGAACTGTGAAATGTCCACCAAGCACCCATCCGAACACGGTGTTTTGCAATATGGGGAGTCCGATTCCCAATTTGATTTGGCCGACTAGTAGCAATTCCAGATAACATTCGTTGCCTATAAGAATGTCAATTGGACCTGATTGCTTAAACTCCGGATCAGCCAATTGAATATTTTTAGGAATAAGCCAGGCTCTCACGTCGAAACTCTGTGTTGGCAGTGGATGTGTAATTTTTGGCAGTATGACAACTTCAATTCGGCAAATGCACATTTAATGCCTGTGGTATGGTGTTGATTTGCGTGGAGTTGCTCAGTGTACTGACTGGAATATGTTGTCGTGACTTAATGAGTACGTTTTGAAGCGCATCTTCGATCTCGTAGAATTTGTCCGCATCATAACCATCAATTTCCGCCAGGTTTGTTCGTTGCCATATCCATTGGTTATTTTGCACCAGATTATCGTGGTAACGTATCAATAGTTTTGTTTTGATATCATAGTATACTGGTGGATGCGACTGATCAGTTTCCGAGTGCACATCCCCAATGACTCGAGAAATTGCACGCACCAACGCCTTTTGCTGCCGTACTAGGGCTAAAAGTCCATCGCATTCCTGATGGCTGGTTCGCGGTATGCTGTCCTTGCGGTTAGAGCCTCCTTGATGGACGTGGAAGGGAACTTCAAGTTGCACTGGCGTTTTATGCTTCTCTCCTTCCTCATTGATGATGTGCTGCAATTTGGTTAACAGCCAGTCGTAGAGGTTTGCTACGTTGCCTCTATAATCTTGTTTGAAGTACTCATGATTAACTTCGTCTAGCTCCACTACGAGATGATGTTGATGTTCGAACGTAGACCATGCCTCCTTCAGAGTCTTCATGCGTTTACTGGCAAAATCGATGATTTTACGGTCTTGTGGATCCTTTTTAAAGTTGCTCACCAGCTGCTCTATTGCCGAGCCCACTTTATACTGTGCCCTGGTCAACTTGTCCAACTGCGCAATTGTTTCTTGGTGATGCGCTATCCTTCTTGTCTCGCCGGGGCCTCCAAAATGTTTCTATTCCGATTAGTTGGTTTACTAATCGGTTGCCGATTCCTTGGGTGCAATACCGAAGGATCGTGATGATGACTTCACGTGCAATACTGAAGTCTGATATCTCTTTGGGTACAGTACCGAAAGAGTGTTGTGGATAATCAAGTATTAATTTTGAATTAACCTTGTGGTTGAAAGTGGCGACAAAGAAAACACTGTTGAATGGTTGACTTCAAAAGTATATCTCAATTTTTATTTATTAATTGATTCAATTTATATTATAATTTTGATTATGCTACAGAATTAAATATATTTGTGGTGTCTGCAATTATGCCTACGTTTGTCTGCGTTTGTGCCTACTTAGGGCAAATTAATACTTTAGAGCGCACGTGTACGGAAATTCTGATGAGGCTTCACACGCTGTATATCCGTTCGTCGGGTGTACTGCTTCTTCAGCGTTCAAGAGCGGGCATTGGTAATGGGAATTGCTGTTTGGAATTTTGCGTTGGAGCAGGTACAAACAACATACGAGGTGTGATCAAAAAATAACCGTTATTTTCAAATTTCGTGAGTTACGTATGTTCGATGTTCGCATTTTTTTTTATGTTGGTACACATGTCTGTTATATATGTTGGCAATACCAACCATTTTGGATTGTCAGTTTGTTTTTGACAGATAAAAAGGTTAGTCGTGTTTTGGTGTGCTCTTTAATTTTGTACTATTCGAAAAAATGGATCAAAGAAACTGTATTCAGTTTTGTGTAAAAAATGAAATTAAATGCGCAAGGGCATTTGAAATGTTGACTGTGGCCTTTGGAGAGTCTACTATAAGCAGAACACAAGTTCAATTGTGGTATAACCAGTTTAAGGAAGGCCGAGAAGATGTCAATGACGATGCTCGTCCTGGTCGTCCGAGCACGTAAACAACCGATGAAAACTTTGACGCAGTGAAGAAAATGATTTTGGATAATCGTCGAATCACTATCAGAGAGCTTGCTGATGATGTTGGCATATCGTTCGGCTCATGCCAAGCAGTTTTTAGAGATGTTTTAGGCATAAAATGTGCGGCAGCGAAGATTGTTCCAAAATTGCTAAATTTTGAGCAAAAACAACGTCGCATGGACATCGCTCAGGAGCTGTTGAACATCGTCAACGACGATCCACATTTCCTCAAAAAGATCATAACTGATGACGAATCGTGGGTGTATGGCTATGACATTGAAACTAAAGCCCAATCATCCCAATGGAAACATCCAGATGAGCCAAGACCGAAAAAAGCACGTCAAGTTCGGTCGAACGTAAAGGATTTGCTGACAGTTTTCTTTGATTGCAATGGCGTGGTGCATCATGAATTCTTTCCACAAGGTCGTACGGTCAACAAGGAATACTACCTTGAAGTTATGCGCCGTTTGCGAGAAGCAATTCGTCAGAAACGCCCAGAATTTGGAAAAACCAATCATGGTTTTTGTACCATGATAACGCACCAGCTCACACATCGATGCTTGTACGCAATATTTTGGCCAAAAACAAAACTCGTTATCATGCCTCAACCACCGTATTCACCGGACTTGGCCCCCGCTGACTTTTTCCTCTTTCCAAAACTGAAGACACCGATGAAAGGAAAGCGTTTTGCTACGATTGAGGAGATAAAGGAAAGATCGAAACAGGAGCTGTTGGCGATACCAAAAAAAGCATTTCAGAAGTGTTTCGAGGATTGGAAAAAACGCTGGCATAAGTGAATTATATCTGAGGGGAATTACTTTGAAGGGGACAAGATAGAAAATAACGGTTATTTTTTTATCAAACCTCGTACAAAGCTTTTATGCCGATGTTTTGAAATTTTTGTTCTTCTGCGAAGAAGTCGAGGCGACTCGTACGAATTCATACATAGCTCTGCCACTGAAACGTAGAGATACCGATGAGAGCAATGCTGCTTCTTTGCATTCATCATATCTCTTTGAGGCAAAAGGGCAGACAACTTATGTTTTCCTCCATCACCCAAAGTAAAGGTTGTTCCGTTTTTTGGTCAACATGCACATTTGACTTACATATATACATATATTTTTTGATATAAGTTTGTACGCTTATCCATGTAATATTTTATTGATCCGTCAAAGAGAAGATTGCAAAAATGAAAAACTTATAATAAATTTTTGTGATTTCGTGGGGATTGATATCCAAAAAACCCCTTCATGCTCCCTCGGTATGGCCTCGATTTCTGGCTTTTAATACGAGAAGATTTAACGGAAGAGCTTTAGTTTATATTTTTGATTTTATTGAAGGAAAACAGAACAAATTTTCAAAAATGTCAAAATTGAACAAAAGTTAGAAAAGTTAATAAAACATTTATTTTTTCCGATTTATACGAAATTTTAACGGAGCGTAGATCCCCATTACCATTAAAAAAAACTTACAAAATAACTTTGAAACATATTTTAAAAAAAAAATATCGATATTTCTACCATTTTTTGCATAATTTGCATGTGTGCAAGACATTTTTGCATTTTGTGTCGAAGTTACTAGTCTGATTAAATTTATCTGTATGAGAAAAAAAAATTTTTCTCGTTATAATTGTAAAAGAAACAATAAAATCGGTAGATTACAGCAAATTCTAGAGCTGCCAAGGAAAGATCAAAAACCGTGACAAGTTAACCTGTAAATAACTCAAGTACGGCTCCGATGATTTTCAAATAGTTGCAATTGGCCAAGATATTTTAGAAAAAGTTATTGTGTTTTTTGGAGAAACAATTTTTTTCCATATTGTAGGGTAGTGTTATTAGTGCCGTTTAACCTCACATGTGCGTGTATGTTAAACTATGGCGATGTACATTACTACTAAGTATTATTCATATATTATCATTAGAAGCTTATCTAGGGTAGTTTTTAATTAGGTAACCAGAGGAATGGAGGCGCAGCTCTTATCTGATCGACCGCAATTCCATCAACACGAGCATAGCTAAGGTGAATTTAAGTTTAGTCCCAAAAAATCCTTATATTGAAAGTAGGGGTGTCCCTTATATGATCAACCGCATACAATTTGGTCCTCAAATATGACTTATGTTATCGGTATGAGATAATAGAGCACTAGGCAGTAAATATTACCGCACACATTTTGTACAATGCCCAGTAGGACCCACATCTACAAAACTGCCAAAATCATTATACAAGTAATTTGCCCGAAGTTACAGTCATTTTAAA
Organism: Clusia tigrina; assembly: GCA_920105625.2. Lineage (NCBI taxonomy): Eukaryota > Metazoa > Arthropoda > Insecta > Diptera > Clusiidae > Clusia > Clusia tigrina. Next base: position 143,900,593 of record OV050030.1, on the reverse strand, counting down.
AAAGGTGTTCAATGTTTCATATATGTGAGGAAGGCGTCGCGTTGGTCCAAATGGGGCCATATAATTACCTGGTTCTGCTTTTTTTATAGACTATACTGCAAAGTATAATTAGGATATCTCTAATGGTGGGAAACCTCAAAATGAAAGACTTTTTCGCCTAATATACATTAGCAAGTCTGTTTCATAAGTCTTATCAACTAGCTCATAGATTATTTAGTATCTATTAAAATGAGCACAGTGGCAGACACGTAAAAAAACAAGGGAAACGTGTTATGAAACACCAAGAAAGTGATCGCGAAAGCAACTTATTTACAACAAAGATATGAAAATATAAAAGAGCATTTTAAATGAATAAATTTTAAAAAGATTTTCAGAATGTTGGACTTAAATTAAAGTAATTTAAAATTAATGGAATAAATCGAAAATAAAAATGCGTTAATTTTAATGAGCATGCACTAATTAAGCTAATATTTATTTTATATATATAAAGAATAAAAACATATATATATATATATATGTATATATATATAATATATATATATATATATATATATATATATATATATATATATATATATACTCGTATATATATATATATATATATATATATATATATATATATATATATATATATATATATATTATATATATATATATATATATATATATTATATATATATATATTATATATATATATATATATATATATATATATATATATATATATATATATATATATATATACAGGGTGGCCCAAATAAGACCAGCTGATGTGAAACACAAATAACTTTTTTATTTTTTAACATAATTTATTTTTTCTTTTTGCAGATTATTACCGAACTCTTGGAAATTTAAAATGAATACGTACAGTCCACAACAACGCATTAAAATTATCGAATTTTATTATTCTTCTCAACGATCAATTGTTCAATTGTTGTTGTTGTGTGACGCAGCGAAATTATCGCCATTTTTTTCACGTAAGATCAGCGCCCACACCTTCCATGATTACAAGCTTACAATGACGTCGTTTGTAACCGAAAATCCAAGGGCAATACATCAGCATCAGTCACACCCAATCAGATGCACTGTTTGGTGCGGTGTTATGGCCACAAAAATCATCGGCCCATATTTCTTTGAGAATGAGGATGAAACGCCAGAAACGGTCTCCGGGGCTTCTAACAGAACAATGATCGACAACTTTTTGCGGCCAATGGTGGAGCAACATCCTAATTTGTGGTTTCAACAAGATGGAGACACTGCGCATACTGCAAGGCAAACTATTGACATGCTGCGTGAAATTTTTGGTGAACGCATAATTTCAAGAAATTCAGATTTCCCTTGGCCTCCTCGTTCACCAGATTTACCTGCGCCCGATTTTTTTTATTAAAAAGGTTTATAGCTCTATTAAATATTAAGGCGAGACACACATTTCCATTAAGGAATCCCTTCTATAAAAGTCATTCAAAGTTAAGTAATTGCACGATTCGGTTCTTTTAGCGTTTGCGATCCACACTTATGGAAACAACACAACTGGTGAATCGGGTGGAGGAATAAATCCAATATACTGACCGCTAGTCGAAAAATGACAAGAAATACGGAGAGGAACAAGGACACATACCGACAGGGTCAACAAGGAAAGAGACCTGGACCGACAGGGAAAGTGGCTACTGCCAGGGGCATGGTAGGATCCACAACTACAACAACCGCATCTACAAGTACTGGTCTGGCCGGTGGACTAACCAGGAATAGCGCTGAAATAGAAGGCCCAATCTCTCTTCTACGGTCGAATAATTACGGTTTTGGAACATACGTAAGACGACGAGTTTAAGCGGCGCCGGAGCAAGGTGGTGCATGAGGTACCGAAAGGAGGGTTTGACACATGTGAAGACCATACCTTCCAATGAAGCACAGAAACAGAATGCCACAGAGGTCTCTCCTCTGATGAACAATGTAGCAAAAAAGAAGAAGGAGGACAAACACACTATGGTAAATATCGTAGCTAGGGGGTCCAATGCCAGCTATGCTAGTGCCGCTATGCAAGTGCCGTTAGTGCCGCTGCTAGGACCCTCAGAATGGCTGTCCTAGCCAAGGCATTTCCGGAGCAGGTCCTTACACGAAAAAAACTCAGTGTAATTAAGGAAGCACTCTTGGACACCTTGTGTGTAGGGGTGTAAAACTGGCAAAGCCATTGAAGGAATTTACTACCAGGACACACTGGTGGATTGGCTCGGCAAGGAAACTTGGGAGTGGCTGCAGCAAGTCGTCCTTAAACTACCTGGCTGGAATGGAGTGGAACTGACGACGAGCCAGGGTGACAACCCTGCAGGTATACAGCTAATGACGGTCTGTTTGCCCACGGTTGCAGGGAGGGAAGAGAGCACGCTCTTAGATATCCTCGTGACCCAGAACGGAGATGTCCATAGCTCCTTGTGGAGGATATTCAAGAGGGAGGAAGAAAATACCGGCAAACTGCTGCCGACACTGATCGGCGACAGATCCCTAGACGCTATAAAGAAGTGCGGCGGCTTTCTGCACTACAGGTTTGGTCGTTGGTCTGTGAACTTGGATAAACCTCGAATTAGCAGGGCAGCAACGACAATAATCAGCGCTCCTACTGGGCCAGTACAACCAGTTATACCTGCAGATATCACAACCAATGTGGCTGATGACATGGCGGTGGCAAATGTCACCGAAGAATTCTGTCTTCGAGCTCACAAACTTTAGTGTGATGAGGAGGGTTTAGCACAAATACAGCTGGGGAGGCCAGCTACATGTCTGTAAGCACTGCGTCAGAGGACTGACGAAGGAAGACGAACCCATGCAGTAGATGGAATGACCCACACCAGGGAAACGCAAATCAACCTGCTTCACGCTAAGGCCGAATCCGCGGTAATAACGAGACCAAAGAACAACTGGAGCTGAAGCTGGTCCAGGAACCCTGGGTGCACAGGAGTTAGGCCAAGGGCCTGACAGGAAAAACGCTGGTATTCGAGGCACTTGCTCTAAGTCTTGTATCATCCTACGTTGTAGCTTTAACTTTATATATCTTTCAGAATAACTCTCCGGAGACTTAGTCACTTTATAGGTACACGCATCCATCAATGGAAGAACGAAGACACTGGTGGTGGTGTCTGCATACTTCCCAGGAGATGTACCCTGCGCTCCTCCGGACACGCACAACAAACTTTAGGGCTGTTCCAAGAACTCCAAGGAAAACAAACTGCCCTTTGGTAGGAACCTTATGTGCAATATTAACCACGTCAATCTGGGCAACTCCATAAAGAACTCTCTTGAACTTGAAAAAGCGATTGAGGAACTAAATAAAGTCATAATAAACTCATATGCAGCCAGCTGCGCTAGGAACAAAGTCAAATCCACCAAGGACTCGTCTTAAAGAACTTATAAGCTTTCAAATCTTTGGGTAATTGTACGAAGACTATTTAGCCGGGGAGACTATTTAACACATAGGAGTGGCTCTTACTAACTACAACAAGGAAATTAGAAGTGCGAGACGTATAAGTTTCAGGAAATACTGTGAAGTTATCTCTTAAACTCCGGAAGTTATCTGGCTGCACAAGACTCTTGCAAAGGGACAAACTATCTCATCACTCCCTCTTTGGAGGGATGATGGTAAGTATACTGAAAATGAGGAAGCAAACGCTACGCTTCTTCTGAAAACTCTCTTCCCAAGCTCCTTTGAAAGTAGTGATGAAGGGGGTACTGCTGGTACAGTACACAGACTCAGAAATGAGGACTAGGCTATAGCAAAATCCATATGTACTGGTTATCGCCTAAAATGGGCCATAAACAGCTTAAAACTATTCCAGTCAGCAGGGGTGGATGGAATCTTTGAAGTCCTTCTACAGAAAGGGATCGATCCCATCTTTCAACCACTATTAAAAAATATTAGGAGTAGTCTGGCACTGGGTTACATACCTGGCCCATCGAGAGAGCTAAGGTAGTTTTCATCCCCAAGGCTAGGAAGAAGGATCCAATTCATCCCAAATCCTTCAGGCCAATATGCCTGACCTCATTTATCTTGAACACAGCTGAAAGGTCTGTAAGAACACCCTATCAAGCCCTCGAGAACAAGAAGGTGGCGTTCCCGGCCTTCTGGGATATTGAAAAAGACTTTGACAATACTTCACATGTGGCAATCAGTAGGGCTCTTGTTTATAAGGGGGTCGATTCTACCCTATCCAATTGGATAGAAAGAATGTTGAAAACCAGAACAGCCAAAGTATCCCCCACCTCAACAACCACAGTGGCCAATACTATTCGAGGATGTCAGCAGCGTGGAGTAGTAACTCCACTGCTGTGGTGCCTTGTGGTGGAAGAACTTCTCTCGAAATTAACAAACCTGGGCCCATGCTGTCAGGGAGACGCAAACGATATAACTATTACATGCAGGGGCAAATTCGACACTACAATATGTGACCTATTCCAATGTGGTTGAAGAATTACAGGTGACTGGTGTAACAGGATGGGTCTTAAAATAAATCCAATCCAAACTGTTGTCTATTTGAAGAGGAAATATATACTCAAAAACTTTAAACCTTAATTGGAGTGGAGATCAATATACAATCGGAATAAAGTTCCTAAATATTATACTAGATGAAAAATATCATGGAGGTCTCACATCACTGAGACAATCAGTAAAGTGAAAGGATCTCTCATGATATGCAGATGAATCGCGGGGAAAAATTGGGGATGCGATCCCAAGAACCTGGGGTGGATGTACATCACGATAGATAGCAGCACTCTTTATTGGCCAGAACCCTTCGGCTTGAAGGCAAGGGCAAGCTTAGGATTGATGAAGCACACCTTAGGCACATGGACTCGGTTAACATACCACGACTAAATGTATCAAAGAGTCTGCAATGGACACACTACCTAAAATGATTAGAATCACTCATCAATCTCTCGAAGAATAATCTTAGGATTATGACAAGCCGAATCACAGGACACTGTAAATTTAACTGACATATGGTGAAGAAGGGGGTTACCTCGGACGGCTCCTGCAAATTCAGTATGGAGAAAGCGGATATGTCCTTGCATTTGCTGACATTATGCCCGGCTCTCATGCGCGCCCGCAGGAAATTCTTGGGATTCTTCCAAGGTTTTGATAGTGATGTGAAACCTCTGGGGCAAAACTTGTCATCTCGTTTATCCAGAGGATAGGACGGAAAGATGAACTATAGATCGTAAGGTGCTTTAAATCCCCCACATAATAATAATTGTAGTAATATCGAAAAATAAAAAAATAAAAATTAAACTCAAACTTCTTTTCGCTTATTTATATTTTTTTAATTCATATTCATTTATAAAATTCCTTATTTGAGCAAAAATTACACTTCAACACTATTTTTTCAGAAGTGGTGTAAATTTATGTTTGTTGGTCTGCATCAAGTTGCACAATTATTCCTTTCCAGTATACTCCTATTATTTATGATGTACTAATTTTCATGGACCGAAATCTGGACCACACATTATTTTTCAAATGAATTTGAAGTGACGAATATTATGGGAAGTGACTATGTTACTATATAGCACTAAAACTTGTAAGCAACCAAAACAAATGTTTTTTGTGTCTGATTCTGGTATAACTTCGAATAACTGGGAATATTGTTAGATAACATTTAATATAAACAAGAAAATATATAATATACAAAGAATAAACTGCGAATAAGCAATAAAAATTCAGACTCAGAAATATACGAGAATCTAAAAAAGCTTATATAAATATTAAAGAAACGAAATACTAAAACAACATTTGTTTCACTCATTGTTCTCATTGAACTATTAATTATAGTAAATATAACATATATGTTTAATATTGAGGTTACCTTCAAAATCAGGTTGCTTTTAGTTAAGCCATCTTTGTCTTTTCTATGCATTCTTCCTCTTCGATCAGCACTTTTTTTTTGTAGATTCTGCAGAATCTAGAACCACATATATTTAAGCCCCGATAAACTAAATTTGCTTATAATTCTTATAAATATATTTATGTATATAATTATTTATATGATTTCTTATGTGAAGAAGGAGAATATCTTATTTTAACTAGATATAATTATATATAAATATACTCCTATGACAAGCTACCATTGTATTGTATATATAAATTTTTTAAAAACTTAAAATTTTTCTGCTCAAGTAACCTTCATAATGAAATTTATGTGAGAAGAGAACGTTTATAAAAACGCATTTTGGTTTCACCAATTTTGTCGAATATATTTATCCACTGCATATATTTTATATATCAGCATAAAAATATATTTTAATCAGATATAAATTCTTTTGTGGATTACTTTAGATTGAAACTGCCGCCCTCAGTTAATCGATTATTATAACTAAATATATTTAGTTCAAAAACTAAATTTATATTTATAATTGTCCTAAGTGTAAACATGTATACAAGTTATATGTCTGAAAATAATTACTTTCACGATTTAAAAAAGGCAGTGAACAACTAAAATTAAGTAAGTTGCACAAAATGTTTGTTTACATGTGTGTTGTCTTCCTCATATTGAATTTTGAATTCAAAATTCTATTTTCTATAATTATAATTATAGTAAATTTTATAAATCATGTACACATATACCAAATTGAATGGAAATTCTGGTGTCATAAAATTAATATAAATCGCATAACATGCTGTTATCATTCAGCATTATGCTGAAACATATATGTACTTAGTTGTTGATACAAACCACTATACACTTTATTTAGTGGTTTAAATAGATTGTACTAACTTAAAATTATTTGTTAGTAGTTATTAATAAGCATATATAACAACTAGTATATAAATAAGTGAGAAAACCAAAGCAACTCTGTGGAACTATGAAGTAGACGGGCTCAGAAGTTAATCTAGTAAGCTCTTGAAAAAGGCGATAGAACCGGAGCTGCCGAAGATATGTATATTTACAAAGAGTACCTCAAGGTGTATGAAAAAAGCCTCCAGAGCTAAGCGAAGTTGACGGATAAATTTCTGTGGCAGCTTCGAAAGCAGATCCGGGACCTGAATACTTACAAAGTTTCTCCTAAATCTAATTTTATTCAATGCACTCTCCAAAGATTTTTTTTTTGGATCGTTGACTTCATCAAAGGCGAAGCACTTAAAGTATTGGGCTTGTGAACTTGAAAGTCTGAGCTGAGTCAATGGAATACGTAAGTTTTCTGCCAAGGTCACACATGTTGGAGTTGTCAGCCTGGAAGTGTCAGAATAAGATAGTCCGTAGAAGTCCGTTTTTGTCCGGTCAAAAATTCTGAAGCATCTAACTCATATTGAGCGGCTCCCTTGTCTGGACGGCAGTAAAAAATTTGTCAGTTAGGTATAAAATGAAAAAACCACAAAAGTTTTTCTTCTGTCAAATTACAGCAGTTTGAGCTAAGGGGACCAAAACCAATTGTCTAATCAGCATACCTGCCATATGATGAAGGCGAACCGCCTACAAGCCTTCAAATAGGTCACACAATGGGCTAGCAGCAAAAGGCTAAACATGGTGATCGGATGCGATACGAACGCGTATTACACTATCAGGGAGAGCAGGGCCACCAACAGCAGAGGTGAGTCGCTTTTTGAATACTTACTGCCAACTGACCTCCTTGTAAGCATTAGGGACTTTTTTAATAGGGCTAAGGAGCAAGTCATTGATAGCACTTTATTGAAAAACACATATTATATGGAAGTAAGCCAGATATCCACAAACTGTTCTTTTTCAGAACATTACCAAATATTCTTGAGCCATAACTTCAAAGGTTGCGATTAAATTCGCTAAAGGAACCCGGCTTCCACTATCTTGCAGTGAATCCAATCTCAGACGAACCATATAATTCCTCAAACATAGAACAAACAAGCTAGAGAGCTGACAAACAAGCTTAATAAAGCCTTCGAAAAGGCATGCCACCTTACACTCTCTGGGAAGAACAACCACATACCGTAGTGGACAACAACTCTTATGGAGATAAGAAGGGCAACTGGAAGTTTTTTTTTTTAATCTTGCAAAAAGGACAAGAAAAGTACGGACTGGGACGCTTATAGTCAAAATTTCAATACTTTTAAGAAGGAAACTAGAAAGGTTAGAGGGATTCGTGGGCTTACTTCTATGAAAGTCTAATGAAAGTCTCTTAAATACGACTTCCCAGGATGCGTAAATATAGAGTTGAGTCGAACGTAAATTGCATACAGGCTAGTGATATCATAAAGGAATTAACGGAGGAATCCAAAATTGAGTGGGCGGTACAATCAACCTGATTCAATTTTTCCGGCAATGTTGCAAAATCTTTACCAATCATACTACTAGAAACTTCAGGGGATGGTTTGCAACGGGATATATTCCCAACGGGGGACGGAGGTAAGGAACATTTTCATCCCCAAGGCAGGTAAAGCGAATCTCAACTCTGCAAAGTATTATGGGTCAATCAGACTTTCGTCTTTTCTATTAAAAACACTAGAAAGACTGGTTCGTATTCACATGGAAAACACAATCAATCCGCAAAATTTTATCAAAGCAAAAAACGCATATTTTAATGGCAGACCAGTGGAAACTGTTCTACATAGAGTGGTTAGTTACATTAAAACAGGTTTAGATATGTAAGAATATGTTTTAGGCATCTTCCTAGACATTGAAATTGTCTCCAACAATGTGGAGCTGAAATCAATAAGTTCGGCACCGATGCGTACTGGAGCGGATGACAATGTGTTTCAATGGTCCAACAATATATTGGAACATAGAATCATCAACTAATCTCTAGGTCTTTCAACTAATAGGAAGGCAGTTACAAGAGTAACTCCATAGTGCGGTGTTTTATCACTGATTCTGTAGAAACTTGCTATCAAAGAATTTCTCACCAATTTAGAGAGAGTTAGGATAAGAGTAGTTGCTTATACATGTGCCGTTTTAATAAGAATAAAGAAAAAAATATTCCCACACTCTATGAACTGATGAACTTTGCAATTAGCAATTTGGACGAAATGATCTTAGAGTTAATCCTAATAAGACGGAACTAGGTTTGTTCACTAGGAAATACAAGATACGAGTGTTCAATCTACCACACTACACTAAGTCTTGTCAGGGAGGCAAAATATATGCGTATCATTCTCGACTCCAAGCTCTCATGGAAGAGAAACATGGAAGAAAGATCTAGGAGAGCTCTATGTGCTATTTACACATGCAATAGAATCTTTGGGAAACAATGGGTAGCAAAACCATATATCGTACACTGGATGTACACGGTGGCAAGCCAAAAACACAAATTGACAAGCTTCGTAAAGTATAGAGGCTTGCATGCCTACGCATTACTGGGGTGGTGAGATCTGCACCATTGGCAGGACTGGAGATGCTACTGCATATTCTACCAATCGATCAATACATTGGGAGTATACCAACAAAAGTATTTCTTAGAATGAGGGAATGCAGCAAACTGTTCTATTTTGGAGAAAATAGACAGAAACCTCAGTCATAAGGACACGGATTATAGGACACCCAAGATAGATTTCAATACAACCTACAACATAAACTTTCCAGCAGGGCGTGAATGGGAAGCAGAGACAACCCTTCAAGGACCATTTTTACTGACCGATCAAATATGGATGGGTAGAGGTGCGGGAGTCTACTCGAATGAACTAAAAAGTTAATGGTATTTTAGGCCACCAAACAGATGTAGCGCTTTTCAAGCCGATATCTATGCCATTGACGAAGCTGCAAAAATAAATAAGAGCCAGGCAGCTTACTCTCTCAACAATAATAATTTGTGTAGACAGTCAACCAGGGATCAAGATACTTAACTCTTATATTATAAAATCTATGTATGTAGAACATTGCAGGAAATCACTATTTGCAATAAAACACCACAAAATAGGGGACTAAAATTTCGGTGGAAATTTTGGCCCACACTACAGGTGACAGAGTCGCTACCCAGCTGAATAGCAGACCCGAACAATTGCATCAAGGAAACGCCCACAATTACAAACCGAAGCAACTGCATTAGAAATTTCACGAAAAACTACTTACGTTGTTCAGATAACCAGCAGCATATTATACCAGTTGGAATAATAGCAATTACAATGAAAACAACCTCACGCACAGCCAACGATCTTGCCAACCAGCGCCACGCTGGCTAAGAGAGGAAAAACACAGCGACGAAGGATATAACAAATACATGCAGGACAAGAGAAGGTGAGTGCACGAGCTTAAGCGGTGGAATCTGCCGAGTACGCTCGCTCGGCAAATTTTACACTAACACGCAGCAACGAGAGCAAAGCACAAGAGCGACAACGACAGAGCGACCACCACGCCAACGGCCAACAAGTACAAAGCATAAAGAGTAATGAGAACGAATAAGCTGGCTTCAAGTTGAATTGAATAGAATAATATTTAACAACAACAGCACTACAGGATTTCGGACAGCGCTGCTTGCAGCCAACAATACTACAGCAAACCAAAAACCGCTGGAGTGAGGTGGCTGACCGACAGGAGTTGAAGGTGGCCGAAAGGCAAAATGTTAAAATAACAACAAGCCTGGCCACAACAACAACAAGCGAGGCGACTAGCAGAAAGCGAGGCCGGCCAACGGAAGTAAAGTTACACAACGGTGGCCCGCCAATAACAACATGAACCAGCCGCTGTGACTAGTTGGGCTATATAAACCATGTGGCCCAAACAGTAGGTCACTTCGTCGATCACCAAAATCCTGACTAGCAACAGCTCTACGCCACACAAAGTACATTAGGAACACAGAAAGCTTAGTGAGAACATCTGGTTTTTAATAGTTTTCTCGCTAATCCATACACAGACAGAGACTATAGGGACTCAGTGAGAACATTTAGGTTTTAATCGTTTTCTCACTGAGACGCATACGCCTCCGAGACTTAGGGACTTAGTCAGAACCTCTGGTTTTTAGTCGTTTTCCCACTAAGTCATACGCCGTACAGAAACCATAGGGACTCAGTGAGAGCATCTGGGTTTTAATCATTCTCCCACTGAACCACTGAGACACACATTTACCGGGACGTAGAGACAGGAAAACAAGTACACATTTAATAAGTTTCTTTACACAAATATAGATTTAAGGAAGTAGATTTGTTTTGAGTAAGGACTAACAACAGTCCACAATCAGTATTCTGAATAAATACACTAAAATTAATTTAACTCGCAGGATTTTTATATTTTTCTGTATACGACCCCTGGAAGCCGCTGAGTTTACCCCAGCTATAAAAAGAGTCGTTACAGTGGCGCCCGAGCAGGTACTCTGAGTAAAAGAAAACTATATAACAAAGCAACGCAGCGCATCAGAGTCTAAGGAAAAGAAATCTATATCACAAGGAAACGCAGCGCATCAGACTGTGAGAAAAAACTTTATCGCAAGGAAAATAAGCGCGTCAGACTCTAAGAAAAAAAAACTACAAATCGGAAGGAAACTCAGCACGTGAGAGAATTTACCAGAGCAAAGGAAGAGCTACGTCTACACAGTCACGCAGAATACAGTCGAATTAGCGCCAGCTTTTAATACACACACAGATTGTCTTCATCGTCACCTAAGACTTTCACAGGATGGGTGTACTTGTTACGCAAGGATGAGCTGGTGATCTTTGCTGATGAATTCGGTGTAGCTACAGGCACCGCGGAAGAAGTCCGTAAACGTCTTTCCGACTTATTCACTGAAACAGAGCTGACTCAGGATCAGAAATACCAATTGCAGAAGCTACAATCCAAGTACGTTAAGATCACATCCCCAAAGCCGGCTGTGTTCATAGTTACCCGCGAAACGCTGGAAGTGGACAGGTCAGAGGCATACACAGGTGCAACACTAACGGCAGAGAACTCAGGGGTACGGAGAACACTACAGCATCGCTCCGTATCACCTGCAACAATGCATCTACAGCACAACGGGGTTGCACAGTACACCGTTGTGATTGACCAGGTGAGGAAGTGGTCACTTAACTTTGACGGAGGGCGTGACCCGCTAGCGTTTATAGAGCGAGTCGAGGAACTGGCAGAAGTTTACGGCATAAATAAAGATTTTCTCCGGCGTACAATGCCTGAACTTTTGTGAGAGCGCGCATGTGGTACAGGAACAATAATCGAGCGTGGGGCGATTGGTGTCCATATAGGAGAGACCTCCTAAAGTTCTTTTTGCCAGCACGATACATGGAGAAACTCGAAGACCAGAGCCGCCAGCGTCCCCAGAGACCCAGAGAAGTATTCAAGCAGTTTGTGGTCGAACTGCAGAATCTAATGCTTCATTTGGACTACTCCGAAGAACAGAAACTGGAGCGAATTTTCCAGAACAGCTGCCAGAATACCAGCTATACGAGCGCCGCAGAGATTTCGCATCGCTAGCGGAACTGATAGAAATGGCTGCAGACTTGGAGCGCATACGGGGAGAAGGCGAACAACTACCAGCGCCACCCATACAACAGCGAAGAGAGCAAGGTCCACCACGAGAGGTGAGGAACTGTCAGGTGACGGTAGAGAGCAGAAAGGCATCCTTTGAAACAAGAACAGACTGCCGGCGTTGTGGACAAAATGGTCATATAGCCGCATTGTCCCAACGCACAGATTCTGTTCTGTTGCGAGTGTGGTCAAAGGGATGTGAGGAATATAGAGTGCTGCAAACGAAGTACACCAACCGATCGAGAGCTACCAACGACAGAAACACAGCATGGCACAAAGCAGAGACAGCAGACTTCACCATTGGAAAACTTATTGCACTCTGACGGACAACGAATCTGCGCCACCGTTTCCATTGGCACAGAAACAATCACCGCAACACTGAACACAGGGGGAACTCACAGTTTTATGAGCAGAGAGCTTGCACGAAAGCTGCTCGCTTCCACCGGCAAATTTGGAAAATCCAATACATTGATGGCAACTGTAAGGCTTGGAGAGCAGACATGCGAGCAAGAGCTACTTATCATGCCTGACTACATTAATGAGCTACTCCTTGGACTAGACTTCATGGCAAGCCTAGGAATTGCAGTAAAGTGTGGTGAAAATGAGCCACATTGGGATCTCAAAACAATTGCGTGCAACCCCGATATATTGCAATGTGCACGACAATTCGTGTTGAGAATGCCCCACATACCCATGCAACACCTTCCAAGAAGTACACCAGCGACAAAAATTCTGAGGTAAAGAGACACAACAGAGAATACACAGTGAACCAACGAATTCGCAAACACACACCACCAAGAACAAAGATGACTCACACGAACGAATTCACCTGCCACGGACTATGCCCAGAGAAACCTCACAGCGAATCCCACAAAGGCATATACAGAAGGACCGCACGCGAATCAACATATGGGCCTCGGAAAAAGGACGCGAGCACACCCAAACGCGAGGAGCTGGCACAGCTAAGACAAAATACAATCAGAGCAGTCAGGGTATTTCCCAATCAATCCGCAAAGTCAGAACCAATGCGAAACAACCGAAACATACCACGTAGACACCGCCACAGATCAAGGAACAGCCACAGTGCAATCAAGTGCACCAAATTCAGCAGAAGCGATCACAGGTGGGATAAACGTGACTTCAATAGCCACCAACCCAACAGAATTAAACAACATATGCAGTCAACAGAGAAACATACGACAAACACAGGCACCTTATTCACATTCCAGAACTTAGAAGAGCTACAAATACCAAAAGGAGGTTATCTACCACAGAACTTTGTAGCTGAAGCTTTGCAGATAGCCAAAGGGGCTCAGCAAAAACGGCCACGAGGGCGAATACGATTTAGGCGAGACGCATACCGTGTGACCCTCAACCGTGACGTTGTCATCGTTTTTCATCGTCGGAAAAGTGGGGAGGGCGTGTGAGGGCTAAAATCTTCGGTGGAAGCTTTGGCCCACACTACAGGTGACAGTCCACCCCAGCTATAAAAAGAGTCGTTACAGATTTAATTTTAATTTTTTTTTTATAATTCCGATGCCTTAAATTAGTTGCTCCTGATGCGTCAATAAGTGAATCCACGGTTTCAATGCACGAAACTAGTTTCGCCTCCGAATTTCGATACACTCGAACATAAAACATGCCACGTACGGCGGACGCGGAAGCCAACAACCGCTGCCGCATAAGCTCCGATGCATACTGCATAACTCGACGGCATAACTGTTCTAATGAACAAAGACAGGAGTTTGTCCACTTAAACCAATGTCAGACAAAAAGATGTGTCTCTTTTCTTTATAGAAGCCAGCAATAGCCCGAAAGAGTTGACTGCTCTGTGGAGCTCTTTGTAGTTTCACCAAAATCGGCGCAACCCGTGTTAATCAAAAATAGTTGAACAAAAAAAGTTGGTTTCCGTCGTTATCAACTAGACAGGCAGCACAAAGAAAAGAGAAGCAAAATTTGGGCCTAGTTTGCACTCAATTGACTCTCAGACTCTGGTTTGCCGGCTGCTTGGGGCAGCGGTTTGTTAAGCTTGAAGAGAGCATTTTTGCTAAGCTTTACGGTGCAGTGAGAGGATCGAGCTATTCAGAAGAGGAGTGAAATGGCTGGTGAGTTGTATAAGATAAAGAGAGGCTTTAGAGAGATTGACTTGATTGAGAGGCTGCAATTAAGCGATCTGCCTTGGAAATTGAGACACTGAAATAAACTGTGCACTCTCTGCAATCCCAAATAGAAATATTTGATTGTGTTGCTGTATCAACTGATATTAATTTAAATGGAATACCTGAGTCTGAAAGTGACATACTGGATGATGTATTATATATATATATATATATATATATATATATATATATATATATATATATATATATATATATATATATATATATATATATATATATATATATATATATATATATATATATATATATATATATATATATATATATATATATATATATATATATATATATATATATATATATATATATATATATATATATATATACATATATATATATATATATATATATATAATATACATATATATATATATATATATATATATATATATATATATATATATATATATATATATACATATATATATATATATTTATATATATATATATATATATATATATATATATATATATATATATATATATATATAATTAATTTAGTGTGCTGAAGCCAAAAAAAACCTTTAGCGCGCTGAATCAGCTGAATAGAGGCCAAAATGATGAAGAAAAAAGGATGCAGTGGTTCCTGATTTTTATTTTTGTCAAACTAATATAATTGAAAATAAAGTTGCCAAAAACCTATCAAAACAAAATTAACCAAAAAAAAAATCTGAAAAATAAAAAACCGGAAAATTCGAAATATCTGTTCTCCACTCCCCACCCAATGGGGGGCCGATTACAGCAACAACACGAAACTCCTCAGCGACAACAGCAACAAACATCGGGCCACTCACAGCAGCAAACGCTGGAACAGCAGGAGCCGCCGAATTTGAAACTGCAACAACAACAACGACAACTGGGAATAGAATAACAGAATCCGCAACAACTACAGCAGCAAATTGTACAATCAGCCCAAACATGAATGTGCAGCAGCAAATGCATAAATTTCAGTACCAGCTGCAATGGTTATACCAGCAGCAAGGTTCGCCTCAAGCATTAAGTAAGTAAGTCAGAGTAAGTCTACACCAGGTAACAGTTGGACTGTAGTTGACCCCAAAAAAGGCCCCATGAGTGCCCAAAGCATGCCAACAACAAGCCAAACTGTACAAATATTGGCTTAGTGACCCTCAGTCAAAAGAAAATAAGTTTTCTTCTCGAGAAATTGAAGAATATGATAAAGGTCTTAAGCCCCAAGTAAAAGCCGCTAAGCCTCCACCAATATTTGTTGACAAAGTCAGCAACTGATGCTAACTGTAAGTTAGCTCTGATAAAGCTCCTAACGGAATCAGTTCTAATGATTTAAAACTCATAAGAAATGAGCTAGTAAAAATACAAACATCGATTCCTGAAGCCTACAAAACAATAATATAAACCAACTAGAACATAAAAATACCGAATTCTACATCTATAAATCGAAACAGGAAAGAAGCTTTAGGCTGATAACATACACTCGTCTATAAGCACTGAGGATTTTTCTGAATCACTACTAGGACTCAGCCACACTGCCGTGGACATCTGGAATATTAAACAAAGAAACACCAAAAAACCACTGCCAATGTTCATTGTTGAGCTAAAAGCGAACTCAAACAACAATAATATTTATAGAGTCAAGTACCTTTTCAATACGAAATTGTATTTAAGCCCCCTCGTCCAAAGCGCGAAATAACCCAATGCGCTAACTTCCAGCAGTATGGTCATATAAAAACCTACTCCCGCAGAAACCCGGTCTGCATTAGAACTCACTCGTCTGCAGATTGCGCGCATAAGACCAGAACTGATGATGTCAAATGTGCATTGTGTGAAGGAAAAGAAAAATTATCATCCAGCATATTGTAAAGGCTGTATGGTATACAAAAAATTGCTAGCATAAAAATATCCACCACTGAGAAAAAAGGAACCCAATCCCACACTGGTTGTCTCCAAACCGTCCACACAGACCTCGAATTCACTTTCATATTCCCAACTAGTTGGAAACATTACATAATACTAGAGTGAAAATACCCCAGCCGCATATCCTAAAGAAGTCGCCTCCAAGGCTTCAAGCGAAATGCGATAAATGATCATGCTTTTCAAGCAAGTCATGCAGCAAATCACAACTATGATGAATCGTAACTTACACGACGAAAAATTGTAGTTCTTCAATCTCATAAATATTCCCGTATGGAATGGAAATGGGCTCTCCAAATTATTATTAGAGATATTAGAGATAAAAGCACATATTAGAGATAAAAGCACTACTCCAGACTCACGACATAGATATTCTTCTAATATCTGAAAGCCATTTTACCGATAAGAGCTACTTTCAAATACCAAACTATAAGCTCTATCACACAATGCACCCCGACAAAAAAACACAAGCTGGTTCAGCTATTATAACAAAAAAGATTATCAGACACGTTTCTATTAAATCTTACTGCACAGAAGCTATTCAAGCCACCAGTTGTTGAAGATTGGAAAGGCCCAATTACAATCTCGGCAGTATATAGCTCACCCAAACATGCAATCAAGGCAGAGGAGTATCAAAAGTACTTTACAACCCTCGGAAACAGATTTTTAGCTGGAGGAGACTGTAATGCAAAACATACATACTGGATTCCCGTCCAAAGATCGCAAACTCTTGACGGCTATAATAAATCTAAATTTTCCTCAGGCTCATCAACGTATTGGTCAACCGATCCAAATAAAATTCCCAACTTTATATACATAATGATAGGCATATTGACTAGGGATATAACATGTGTAAGAACCAAAATCTTCTGTGGGAAATTTTGGTCCACACTACAAATGACAGAGTCGCCACGAAACTAAAAACACACAAACAACCGCCATCATATTTAGTGCAGCAGCCATCATGCAAGTGAGTCTAAGACTCCTCCCACCATAGTAATGCTACCAACAACAAGTGTTATACTCTGCATTGGGAGGACAGAAGACACAGCCACAATTAAGTCAGACAGTGGAACCCTGTGATAAGCGACGAAAAAAACATGCAACGAAGTCAACAACGCAAGATAACACAGGAGAAAATCACACAAACAATTGTGCAACCGGCTGACCACAGCTAAAATAATATAAAATTACAACAACAGTGCCTAAAGCAATGCTAGAATTTTACAAGAGATCGCGACAGAAGTTGCCGACTGCGTTAGTTCGGAAAATAACCCACTAACAACACCCAAAAACGAAGGCCAAACACAAAGTGGAACACGACAGACCGATCGCTAAGCACACCAACAGACCGGACAAAGCATAAAGAGGAGAAGCAAAAAATTAAATATCCAATATTTAATATTTTAAATATTTTATGCCAGCGATATAAAATATCAACAAAGTGCTGAAGGTGGCCGAAGGAGAAATAGCAACAACAACAAACAACACAAGGAACAACAACAAGGTAAATCATCACAACAACAACACAATATTGAAGGTGGCCCAAGGGCAAAAAGCTTACAAGAACAACAGCGAGAAAGCAACAACAATGTGCTGAAGGTGGCCAAGGTCACATTCAAACGAGAAGAACAATGCGGGAAACCGTAGCAACACGCCACAACAAACTACAGTTCCCGCACAACAACAACGATTGGATGATCTACGCTAAACCTGGAGCATAAAAGCAGGAGCAACTGGCAACCCAGTCTCTTTCTTTCATTCGGCATCAGGCAGACAGGACGGTCTTTCTTTCTTTCGGCATCAGGTAGACGAGACGCATCGTACTAAACAAAGTTATACACATTGACAAACGCAACAGAAGCTAGGGGAATCTAGAGGAGATTATGGTTTTTAATCGATTCTCTGCTAGAAACCCACATTGACAAACGCAACAGAAGCTAGGGGAATCTAGAGGAGATTATGGTTTTTAATCGATTCTCTGCTAGAAACCCACATTGACAGTCGCAACAGAAGCTAGGGGAATCTAGAGGAGATTATGGTTTTTAATCGATTCTCTGCTAGAAACCCACATTGACAAACCCAACAGAAGCTAGGGGAATCTAGAGGAGATTATGGTTTTTAATCGATTCTCTGCTAGAAACCCACATTGACAGTCGCAACAGAAGCTAGGGGAATCTAGAGGAGATTATGGTTTTTAATCGATTCTCTGCTAGAAACCCACATTGACAAACGCAACAGAAGCTAGGGGAATCTAGAGGAGATTATGGTTTTTAATCGATTCTCTGCTAGAAACCCACATTGACAAACGCAACAGAAGCTAGGGGAATCTAGAGGAGATTATGGTTTTTAATCGATTCTCTGCTAGAAACCCACATTGACAGTCGCAACAGAAGCTAGGGGAATCTAGAGGAGATTATGGTTTTTAATCGATTCTCTGCTAGAAACCCACATTGACAAACGCAACAGAAGCTAGGGGAATCTAGAGGAGATTATGGTTTTTAATCGAT
Organism: Clusia tigrina; assembly: GCA_920105625.2. Lineage (NCBI taxonomy): Eukaryota > Metazoa > Arthropoda > Insecta > Diptera > Clusiidae > Clusia > Clusia tigrina. The sequence continues at coordinate 143,881,618 of OV050030.1, read as the reverse complement.
TCTCTGCTAGAAACCCACATTGACAAACGCAACAGAAGCTAGGGGGACATATAGTTCAACTGTGTCCGTATTTAAGATTAGTAAAATAATTGTATCAAGTAGTTAAGCTTTTTTTTTAAAATTAATAAATAAATAAAATAATTAAATCAACGTAAACAAGCTTTGAATACTTAAGAGATTTTCTGTAAACGACTCCTGGCAATCCGGCGAGCTTACCCCGGCGAAAACGAGTCGTTACAGTGGCGCCCGAGCAGGGACCCTGAGTAAAAGAAAACTAAATCAGCCCGTCAGACTTTGAAAAAGAAAAAGACTAAATCGCAAGGAAGCTCAGCTCGTGAGAGAATTTACCAGGGCAAAGAGAAAGCTACGTCTACGCAGTCACGCATAATACAGCCGAATAAGCGCCAGCTTATAATACACACACAGATTGTCTTCATCGTCACCTAAGACTTTCACAGGATGGTGAAAACAAGCTGGGTGTACTTGTTACGCAAGGATGAGCTGGTGATCTTTGCTGATGAATTCGGTGTAGAGGCTACAGGTACCGTGGATGAAGTCCGTAAACGTCTTTCCGACTTCTTCACTGAAACAGAGCTGACTCAGGATCAGAAATACCAATTGCAGAAGCTACAATCCAAGTACGTTAAGAGCACATCCCTAAGGCCGGCTGTGTCCATAGTTACCCGCGAAACGTTGGAAGTGGACAGGCCAGAGGCATACACAGGTACAACACTAACGGCAGAGAACCCAGGGGTACGGAGAACACTACAGCATCGCTCCGTGTCACCTGCAACAATGAATCAACAGCACAACGGGATTGTACAGTACGCCGTTGTGATTGACCAGGTGAGGAAGTGGTCCCTTAACTTTGACGGAGGGCGTGACCCGCTAGCGTTTATAGAGCGAGTCGAGGAATTGGCAGATGTGTACGAAATAAACAAAGATTTCCTTCCGCGTACTATGCCTGAACTCTTGAGAGAACGAGCACTCATGTGGTTCAGAAACAACAATCGAGCGTGGCGGGATTGGCGTACATATAGGAGAGACTTTCTAAAATTCTTCTTGCCAGCACGATACATGGAGAAACTCGAAGACCAGATCCGCCAGCGTCACCAGAGACCCAGAGAAGGGTTCAAGCAGTTTGTAGTTGAATTGCAGAATCTAATGCGGCACTTGGACTATTCCGAAGAACAGAAACTGGAGCGTATTTTCCAGAACAGCCTGCCAGAATACCAGCTATATGTGCGCCGCAGAGATTTCACATCGCTAGCAGAGCTGATAGAAATGGCTGCAGACTTGGAGAGCATACGGAGAGAAGGCGAACAACTACCAGCGCCACCCATACAACGGCGAAGAGAGCAAGGTCCACCACGAGAGGTGAGAAGCTGTCAGGTGACGGTAGAGAGCAGAGAGACACCCATAGAACCAAGAACAGCCTGCTGGCGTTGTGGCCAAAATGGTCATATAGCACGCATATGTCGCAACGCACAGATCCTGTTCTGTTGGGAGTGTGGTCAAAGGGATGTGAGGACTATAGAGTGCTGCAAACTAAGAGCACCAACCGATCGAGAGCTACCGCCGACAGAAACACAGCATGCCACAAAGGAGAGACAGCAGACTTCCCCATTGGAAAACTTATTGCACTGTGACGGACAACAAATCTGCGCCACCGTTTCGATTGGCACAGAAACTGTCACAGCAACACTGGACACAGGGGCAACTCACAGTTTTGTGAGCAGAGAGCTAGCACGAAAGCTACGCTCTTCCACCAGCAAATTTGGAAAATCCAATACCAGAGCACGTATGGCAGACGGAAGTGCTAGGAGAGTCAGTGGGACATTGACGGCAACTGTAAGGCTTGGAGAGCAGACATGCGAGCAAGAGCTACTTATCATGCCTGATTCCATTAATGAGCTACTCCTTGGACTAGACTTCATTGCAAGCCTAGGAATGACAGTGAAGTGTGGTGAACAGGAGATCACATTGGGACCTCAAAACAATTGCGTGCAACCCCGAGATATTGCAATGTGCACGACAATTCGTGTTGAGAATGCCACACAAATCCATTCAACGACTTCCAAGAGGCACGCCAGCGACAAAAATGCTCAGATAAAGAGACACAACAGAGAATACACAGAGAACCAACGAATTCGCAAACACACAACACCAAGAACAAAGATGACTCACACGAACGAATTCACCTGCCACGGACTATGCCCAGCGAAATCCCACAGCGAATCCCACAAAAGCATATATAGAAGGACCACACATGAATCAGCATATGGGCCTCGGAAAAAGGACGCAGGCGCAACCAAACGCGAGGAGCTGGCACAGCTAAGTCAAAATACAATCAGAGCAATCAGGGTATCTCCTAATCACTTCGCAAAGTCAGAACCAGTGCGAAACAACCAAAACATACCACGTAGACAACGTGGCAGACCAAGGGACGACCACCGTGCAATCAAGTGCACCAAACACAGCAGAAGCGATGACAAGAGGAATAAACGTGACTTCAATAGCCACCAACCCAACAGCATTAAACAACAGAGGCAGTCAACAGAGAAACATACGACAAACACAGGCACCTTATTCACATTCCAAAACATAGAAGAGCTACAAGGACCAAAAGGAGGTGATCTGCCACAGAACTTGGTAGCTGAAGTTTTGCAAATAGCCAAAGGGGCTCAGCAAAAACGGACACGAGGGCGAATACGATTTAGGCGAGACGCATACAGAGTGACCCTCAACCGTGACGCTGTCATCATTTTTCATCGTCGGTAAAGTGGGGAGGGCGTGTAAGAACCAAAATCTTCTGTGGGAAATTTTGGTCCACACTACAAATGACAGAGTCGCCACGAAACTAAAAACACACAAACAACCGCCATCATATTTAGTGCAGCAGCCATCATGCAAGTGAGTCTAAGACTCCTCCCACCATAGTAATGCTACCAACAACAAGTGTTATACTCTGCATTGGGAGGACAGAAGACACAGCCACAATTAAGTCAGACAGTGGAACCCTGTGATAAGCGACGAAAAAAACATGCAACGAAGTCAACAACGCAAGATAACACAGGAGAAAATCACACAAACAATTGTGCAACCGGCTGACCACAGCTAAAATAATATAAAATTACAACAACAGTGCCTAAAGCAATGCTAGAATTTTACAAGAGATCGCGACAGAAGTTGCCGACTGCGTTAGTTCGGAAAATAACCCACTAACAACACCCAAAAACGAAGGCCAAACACAAAGTGGAACACGACAGACCGATCGCTAAGCACACCAACAGACCGGACAAAGCATAAAGAGGAGAAGCAAAAAATTAAATATCCAATATTTAATATTTTAAATATTTTATGCCAGCGATATAAAATATCAACAAAGTGCTGAAGGTGGCAGAAGGAGAAATAGCAACAACAACAAACAACACAAGGAACAACAACAAGGTAAATCATCACAACAACAACACAATATTGAAGGTGGCCCAAGGGCAAAAAAGCTTACAAGAACAACAGCGAGAAAGCAACAACAATGTGCTGAAGGTGGCCCAAGGTCACATTCAAACGAGAAGAACAATGCGGGAAACCGTAGCAACACGCCACAACAAACTACAGTTCCCGCACAACAACAACGATTGGATGATCTACGCTAAACCTGGAGCATAAAAGCAGGAGCAACTGGCAACCCAGTCTCTTTCTTTCATTCGGCATCAGGCAGACAGGACGGTCTTTCTTTCTTTCGGCATCAGGTAGACGAGACGCATCGTACTAAACAAAGTTATACACATTGACAAACGCAACAGAAGCTAGGGGAATCTAGAGGAGATTATGGTTTTTAATCGATTCTCTGCTAGAAACCCACATTGACAAACGCAACAGAAGCTAGGGGAATCTAGAGGAGATTATGGTTTTTAATCGATTCTCTGCTAGAAACCCACATTGACAGTCGCAACAGAAGCTAGGGGAATCTAGAGGAGATTATGGTTTTTAATCGATTCTCTGCTAGAAACCCACATTGACAAACCCAACAGAAGCTAGGGGAATCTAGAGGAGATTATGGTTTTTAATCGATTCTCTGCTAGAAACCCACATTGACAGTCGCAACAGAAGCTAGGGGAATCTAGAGGAGATTATGGTTTTTAATCGATTCTCTGCTAGAAACCCACATTGACAAACGCAACAGAAGCTAGGGGAATCTAGAGGAGATTATGGTTTTTAATCGATTCTCTGCTAGAAACCCACATTGACAAACGCAACAGAAGCTAGGGGAATCTAGAGGAGATTATGGTTTTTAATCGATTCTCTGCTAGAAACCCACATTGACAGTCGCAACAGAAGCTAGGGGAATCTAGAGGAGATTATGGTTTTTAATCGATTCTCTGCTAGAAACCCACATTGACAAACGCAACAGAAGCTAGGGGAATCTAGAGGAGATTATGGTTTTTAATCGATTCTCTGCTAGAAACCCACATTGACAAACGCAACAGAAGCTAGGGGGACATATAGTTCAACTGTGTCCGTATTTAAGATTAGTAAAATAATTGTATCAAGTAGTTAAGCTTTTTTTTTAAAATTAATAAATAAATAAAATAATTAAATCAACGTAAACAAGCTTTGAATACTTAAGAGATTTTCTGTAAACGACTCCTGGCAATCCGGCGAGCTTACCCCGGCGAAAACGAGTCGTTACACATGCAGCCCATGCTATGATCTATCCTCTGACCATTCTCCAGTAATATTTACAATAATTAATAATTTTGTTGACTTACCTTCTGAATGTAGCCTTTGCAACAGCAAAACTGATTGGAATTACTTCGGACTGTCAATATCTTCAACAATTATCCTGAAGCACTCATTTCAGTCTATTGAAGATATCATGATAGCTATTAAACACTTGAATAATTGCCTCCAACAGGATGGTTGGATGTCAACAACCCCTTGATCAAGCGTCAATGCACACAGATCTCTCCTCTTGTGAAAGGAAAACTGGGAGAAAAACGCAGGAAAAAGTGGCAACAGAGTAGACATCCTGGGGATAAGAAAAAATTAAATACACTCTTAAAAGATCTCAAGGAGTTCCTCAAAACAGAACACTACTCTCAACTTCAGTACTATATCAGTAAACTTGATGCGAATACTGCCACCGACTATTCCCTCTGGAAAGCAACAAAACAGTTAAAGGAGACAACTCTGGCACAATCTGCCATCAGAATGGAAAGCAAAGAATGGGCTAAAAACGATCTTGAAAAATTAGGCACATTTGCACGATATTTAAAAAGATTGTTTACCCCACACGAAATCGAACCATCTCCAATCAGTGCAGAAAGAGTAAGATAAATCTTGGGACACATCTACCAGATGGACCTGCCCATACCAACATTTTGAAGAGGGGAAGTCAAGGAAGCGGACACGATCTCAATAGTGGGAAATATTAAAGCAGGTTCCAGGAGAGCGATCCACTTTCCTGACTTATATATACAACGCTGTTCTATTATCTGGTTTTGTTTCTCCTCAAAGGAAAGTGGCTCAAGAAAAAATGATCGTTAAGCCCGGAAAAAATCAAGACAAAGTTGAGTCATATCGCCCCATCAGGTAGCTGCCGATCGACTATAAAAGTTTGGAAACTCTCTTCCTCAAAAGATTAATGTCAATAATAGAAGAACGAACTAACTAGTTCCTAATCACCAATGCGGCGTCAGGAAACAACACAGTACAATTGAACAGGTTCATAGACTTGTAAATTGCATTCACACTGCATTCGATAAAAAAAAAATTCTGTACAGCGGCTTTTATCGATATATCCCAAGCTTTTCTCGATATATCCCATAGCTTTCGACCGTGTCTAGCATGACGGATTACTCTACAAAATAAACAAAACACTTCCAGTACATTATTATATTTTTATCAGATCCTACCTTAAAAATCGATACTTTTTTGTAAGACAAGGTGAAACACAATCTGAAATGTCCGAAAGTTCGGCCGATGTACTCCAAGGCAGTGTCATGTGTCCCATCCTATACTTGCTTTATACACACTATTTACCTGTCTCCGAAGGAACTATCATAGGCACATTTGCAAACGATATTGCTGTAATCGTAATGGACACCTCTCAACAAATGGTGTCGCTTAAACTTCAAAGGGGCTTAAACAAAATCACTAAATGGTTGAAAGATTGGCGAATCAAGTTCAATGAAACTAAATATGTCCAGGTTACGTTAAATCTTAAACGCCACACCTGCCCACCCGTAAAACTCACTGACGTGAATATACCGCAGTGCAATGTGACTGAATACCTAGGCATGCGCCACGATAGCAAGCTAATATGGAAAATTCATATATTCACCAAACGTAATGCGCTGGGAAAAAAACCTAGAATTTTACAAAGGCTGGTGAATCGAAATTCCAAAGTTTCACTCGAAAGTAAGCTCTCACTTTACTCAGCCGTCTTAAAACCGATATGGACATATGGCATACAACTGTGGGCATGCGGCAACTTCTAATGACGAAATACTCCAGAGATTCTAATTTAAAAAAAGTATATATATATATATATATATATATATATATATATATATATATATATATATATATATATATATATATATATATATATATATATATATATATATATATATATATATATATATATATATATATATAGATAAAAAAAATAACCGTTATTTTCATCTTTTCGTGAGTTACGTATGTTCGATGTTCGAATTTTTTTTTTTATGTTGGTACACATTTCTGTTATATATGTTGGCAATACCAACCATTTTGGATTGACAGTTTGTTTTTGACAGATAAAAAGGTTAGTCGTGTTTTGGTGTGCTCTTCGATTTTGTACTATTCGAAAAAATGGATCAAAGAAACTGTATTCAGTTTTGTGTAAAAAATGAAATTAAATGCGCAAGGACATTTGAAATGTTGACTGTGGCCTTTGGAGAGTCTACTATGAGCAGAACACAAGTTCAATTGTGGTATAACCGGTTTAAGGAAGGCCGAGAAAATGTGAATGAGGATGCTCGTCCTGGTCGTCCGAGCATGTAAACAACCGATGAAAACTTTGACGCAGTGAAGAAAATGATTTTGGATAATCGTCGAATCACTATCAGAGAGGTTGCTGATGATGTTGGCATATCGTTCGGCTCATGCCAAGCAATTTTTACGGATGTTTTAGGCATGTAACGTGCGGCAGCTAAGATTGTTCCAAAATTGCTAAATTTTGAGCAAAAACAACGTCGCATGGACATCGCTCAGGAGTTGTTTTTGGCCAAAAACAAAACCGTTATCATGCGTCACCCACCGTATTCACCGGACTTGGCCCCCGCTGACTTTTTCCTCTTTCCAAAACTGAAGACACCGATGAAAGGAAAGCGTTTTGCTACGATCGAGGAGATAAAAGGAAAATCGAAAAGGATCTGTTGGCGATACCAAAAAAAGCGTTTCAGAAGTGTTTCGAGGATTGGAAGAAACGCTGGCATAAGTGTATTATACCTGAGGGGAATTACTTTGAAGGGCACAAGATAGTTGTTGATGAATAAATAAATACTTTATTTTTCGATCACACAATAACGGTTATTTTTTGATATATATATATATATATATATATATATATATATATATATATATATATATATATATATATATATATATATATATAAATATATATATATATATATATATATATATATATAAATATATATATATATATATATATATATATATATATATATATATATATATATATATATATATATATATATATATACATGGATGGTCGCCTGAAATAGCGTTGTAAGCGACAAAATTAAAAATGTTCAGTAGAGGTCAAATACGGTTGAAATACGCCAAATTCAACATTTCTTTTATATTTCAAAATATACTCGTATATATATTATATTTTTTATTTATATTTCATAAACAATTAAAATGCTTTCCAAGTGCCCTAGAGGCCAATTAGAAAAAATTTTTTTTTGTAGAATTATGTTTTATGTGTCCTGTAAAATGGATGATACAATGTTTTCACTACAAGTAGCATAATTTCTGGTGGTAGATACAATGTTTTCCCCCGCTAAGTAAAAGGCGATAACTCTATATATCATGTACGAGTATATTGAAATATTTATTGACAAAAAACGATCATTCATTATTCCTTTACTTGAAATTTTAAAAAATAAAATGGCGGAGTCAAGTCCTCGAAATTACACATTACATTAAACCTCATTTAAACTAAATAAATTATAAGCTTTAATTTGACAAATTTCAATAAATATTGTGTATGCAAAATTTGATGTCATCGATAGCAGGTGTTTTTTCCTTTCAGGACTAATAGCTATATAGGCTCATTGCGGAGCAGTTCCAATTCATGGCAAGCGTAACTAGCCTGTGTTGACTGCCGAATGTCGGACTTTGTGTTTCCGGCCTTTTCATTTCTTTCTCTCTTTTCGCAGCGCTGGAACCGGACGGACACTCGAGTACCGCACTCGCATCTTTTTTGATTTAAGGCAAAAAGCCAAATTAGTGACTCCGATGTGATATGAATACGCATTCGCCCCACCCAGAGGGATATATTAAACAATCCGCCCACGTGGCGTAAGATGCTACAGTCGTCCTCGTGACAATACAACCTTGACATCACACTATGGCAACCCGTACATGACGATTAAAAACTGATGAAACTGAAGATTTCAGGCATGTGTTTATTTCATCGGCAGAAGTAGATTTAGGAATGATTGGCAACATTTGTCTAAAGATTCCAGCTAACAGTATCAAAGCACCGCATAACAAATCTTAATTTCCTCGTAGATCTTTCATTGTTCTATCCAATGCTTCTAATGATTTTTTGTTAACACTTTAAGTGCAGAGTGTTCGACCGCCATTTAATAAAGAAGCAACAATCCCAGAAGAAGCCAATGCTATTTTATGTTCCGATCATATCGTTCCTAGTAGCAACTTAATCAATAAATTTTTACCAGTTCCTCCAGGCGCGTCCACTACCACTTTCATCGTTAACAAAATGCATAATCGTACCGTATGCATGCTTTTGATCATTGTTAAATTTTGGAATAGTTTTTGAGCAGGGCGTGAGCGTGCGTACTGTTATGACTAAGAAGCCACGTGAGCTATGTCAAATGTGGACAGCGAGGGCGTGAGAGTACGCACTGTTGTTGCTTGATTCAGTAAGTGGCATGATAGCACCATACAAACCTGTGAACTATTTCGATTCGGCAGTGGAAATGAAAATCTTACTCACTGATGACAACACCGCATACGAAAAGCTAAGGCGAATGTCATACACCGACAAATGCGTAGTGGACCAGCAAGTGGCGCAGTGGCTGGAGGAAAAGCAACTAAAAACGTCGTAGATAAATGCACCAGTTTTGAAGCTGTACAACCCGCACGCGGTGACTAAACGGGCGCTTGTATGTTTGGCTATGTGGCGGTGCTACTACAGAATGACAACGAGAAGTTTCACCCGGTTCAATATATGAGTCGTAACACGAAGCCCGCGGAAGAGAAGTACCACTCGTATGAGCTAGTGGTAATAGCAATTATAGAAGCTCTCAAGAAGTGGAGGATGTATCAGATGGGTATAAAATTTAAAATTGTAATGCGTTTACAATGATCAAGAGAAAGCGGAATATTCCATTAAGGTTGTCCCGATGGGCAATGTTCATTCAAAATTTCAATTACGAGATTGAACACCGAAGTGGTACGATAATGCGACATGTTGACGCTTTAAGCCGAGTGTCATGCCTGATGTTAGAAGATTCGTTGAATCATTGGTTAAAATAAGCATACCAACAAGACAGTTGGATACGAGCGGTCCCGGAGGTTTTAGAAAAAGAGGAATATGAAGATTTTACGTGAAACATGATGTGATGCATAAGGATTCGACAAAAGAACTTATAGTTGTACCATCTTTAATGGAGGATGAAATAATTACAATGGCACATAAATAAGGATATTTTTCAGTAAAGAAAACGCAAGATACTATTCAAAAATCATTTTTTATTCCGCTAATAAACTTGAAAGTGACCAAGATAGTATAGTAACCAATTCAAAATCTGGGAAGAAGGAAGGTTTATTGAATCCGATCAACAAAGAACTTTCCACATAGATCACATTTGACCGACAGATGTCGAAAAAAGCATTTAACTATATCCTGGTTGTTGTGGATGCGTTGTCCAAGTTCGTGTGGCTGTGCCCTATGAAAAATATTGGTGCTGAGGCAGGGGTTGATCGACTGCAGAAACATGCACCGATTTTCGGGAATACGAAGCGCAGTAGCACCGAAAGGGGTCCTGTTTTGCCAACAAACCTCGTCAAGGAATATTGCGAGAACAAGTACATCCCGCATTTGTTGATAGCGACTGTAGTTCCGCGGAGCAATGAACAATTCGAGCGAGTGCACAAAATTGTTGTACCTATGGTTTCTAAACTATGTTGTGAAAATCTAAGCAGCTGGTATAAACATTTGGATCACGTCCAACAACTAATTAATAACACTCCCACACGTAGTACGAAAACATCACCCTTTAAGATTCTAACAGGGCTAGAAATGCGAGTCGCTGGAATACCAGAGCTACAAGAATTGTTAGACAATAGCTACAGACGAACTAGATACGGAACGGAAAGACATACGCCTTCAAGCACAAGAAAACATTGCTACCATCTAGCAAGAGAACCGCCGAACGTGCAAACGCACGTCGCACAATGGGGTAAATGGTGCTAAAACTTTTTAAATTTTTAATTCACCAGACTTTCTAGTTAAGTAAAATAATTTTTTTTAGTTAATTAATTATAAAAAAGTAAGAAACTAGTGCTATTAGGGTTATTTTAATAATTTTTTTTAATATCATAAAAAGCAAAAATATGTTTATTATTTATTTATTTAAGCCTAAAATTTTATTAAAAAAAATATAATCTGCTTCTTCTTCACCATAATCATATACATGATCATAATTTTCTTCGTTAGAATTATCATCATCGCCTTCATCATTATTGCTACTCTCTATCACAATAAACTCTAATGCTTCTTCCGGTAAATCCTGTACTTTTTTTGTGGTAATTTATTTCTGGTTGGTATAACGGCATCAGAACTGCTTAAAAGTCTGTTGAATATGTCTTCCTTTGCTTCTTTCCTGCTACATTTGCGAGAAAAATACTTCCTGAAACTCTAAAATCTTTGATTCGGGCTACCTGAGCTTCTTCTAATAATTATCCGATTGGTAACAGGGGGTAGGATATTATCTCTGGTCAATGGATGAAATATTCGTGAAATGTTGGAGGCATGTTATACCAAGGATAATATTCAACAAAATATTTTGCTGTATTTAAAGAGTAGTAGCGAAATCTCTCTACCTCAATATCGTGGCCACTAGAAAGAACTACGAGTATTGTATGCATATTTTTAATTAAACTTATGTCAACTTTAGTGATTGCTGCTAACATCTCGGGATTTTGAATAAAGCGCCTGGTAGTATTGCCATCGTTACAATTCCCGAATCCAGGATGCGTCAACAATCAGACCAATTTTATCCTTAAATTCATTTTAATTTTTTTTTCGTTTTCCAAGCTCGATATGTCACTTTCTTATCGACAATTTGTGCGATAAGTGGAGCGAAGAATATAATCCACCCGTGAAGTATAGAAATACCAAATTTTAAATTTTCTGTTTTTACAACTCTCTTCACCATTTCATCAATTTTATTAATATCTTTCGCGCTAGCTCCACATAAGTAAAAATTTTGTGTAGATGTTGTGTTTCTTTTATTGCGTTTCAAACTTTTCCATCAACCATAGATAAAATAAAATTTTTCTTAACTTCCAAATATTTATTTTCTTAAAGTACAATCGAATTAACGAGATTTTGTATTTCCATACCAACTATTTCCTTTCTAGAAACAGCTGTGGCCTCTTTCACAAAATCAATTTTTAAAGGCCTGCAGAAACAGAACCAACAAATTATTGAATTGTACAAAAATTTTAATTCCAAATCAATTGAAATATATTATTTCACATTTATTTATAATAACATTTATTTATATTAAACACAAATTATCACATTTCTCACACCAACATGTATGCATTTTGGCTGTTGTCTCATTTCGTGTGGGCCTTATGACGACATGCGCAGAGAGGGCAAATTTTCGTACCAGCATTGGCGCAATCTTCTATTTTATCCTTCTTGAAGGAAACCTACCTGGAACAGATTAACTTATAATATTGTACTGCTGTCGACATAACTTTGCTTCCACCTAAACAGATAATGCTTCTTCTTTTGACATTTGCTTTGATAGTGAAGATTTGGCGAAACTCTCACGATATTTTGTCGCTCTCGATGGTGAACTTGCTGCAACTCTTTTACTATTTTTTGATGCTTCCAATTGTCCTGAATTTCTAAAGCTCATTTGTTTACTTCATTGTATACTTCAAATAAAAGTTCTGCTTCACACACAAGCGCAATATGTGATAATACGTGTGTGGGCATCACTGCTCTATTCCAACGACTTTTAAATTGACTACTAAACTTTTTTATCTTGTTATGAAAGTTTTTCATCAATTCATCAGACGGCTGATACGCCTTTCCAATTGCTCTTCTAAAAATATAAATTTCTCATAAAATTTATCACAGACAGAGTTTTTCATTATGTCATAAAGACTTTGACGAGTAACCCAACTTACATTAGAAATGGTTCCTATAACTCAATATATTTCCAGTGAGCATACTATTTACATGCTATTTATAACTGATCGCATATTTGGTTTCTCCTTCGAATAGCCTTTGTATAGTATTTAAGTATAACTGCTGGCTCACTACCGTTTGGACTCTTGTCGAATAAAGTACAGTGTATACGATTACGTGCAGTTTTACATTTTTTTGCTTTCCTTATATCTACGGTCAAAAAAAAAAAAAAAGGAAAAGAAACGTGGATTTTGTATTAAAACATCGTTTTGAAAAGTTTTTTTTTTTTTGCCGATTCGTCACGAACATAATGAGTTCTGCCAGGCTATACTCCATCGAAAAAATCGATCATAAAATTTATCCATCATGATCCGTCTATAATATAGACTCTATATGAAGAGTGTGCTGATTCACTCAGAGCTATGGAATATAAGCAACAACAACAGTAGCAGCCACGGTTACAACAATAAATGTATGGTCATTTCGCTGCTAAGTGCAGAGAGCCGAGAATAGGGCAGAAAAGCAATGCACAGTCATCGTTTGCTATTCTCGCTGCTAGTTTGTCTCAGAATTAGGCTCGTGATACATAGTATCTTGATAGTGGAGCGACAGCCCATCTATGCTGTGATCGCTCGTTATTTTGTGTATACGAAGAGCGTACTGAGAAAATTGCTTTAGCCGGGACAATTACATGGAATCTTGCGGTCAAGGTGAAGTTCGTATAGTGAATTTTCGGTCACACTGCAAAATGTGTTGTATGTACTTGCATTACAGAATAATTTCATTTCTGTAAGCAGAGCGGCTTGTAACGGCCTTACTGTTTGTTTCGAAAAAATCAAGCGGTAATAAAAAATTCAGAAGTTATAACTGTAATGAAAGCAAAAAAGAAGGTGGTTTATTTACATTCAAGTACATTCCAACTAAATGTTATTACGCGAATAATGAAAACAATACCGGCCTCGAGTGGCATAATAGGTTGGGACATTTAAATTTTGACAGCCTAAAAGAAATGTCGAGAAAAAGGCTAGTGCACAGACTTGAGCTAAAAATAATAGCGAATATAAAATCCGTTACATGTGCGAAAGGTAAAATTTCTGTTAAACCGTTTCCGAATACGTCCGAAAATCGCGCTCGTGAACTGTTAAAAATCGTGCATACGGACATTTGCGGCCCAATCAATAAAAATTAGATCGGTGGATCGCGATTTTCATAAAATTTATCGACGATAAGACGCGATATATATTTGTTTATTTCATAAAAACTAAGGACGAAGTGTTTTCGGCATTTAAGGCATTCAAAGCAATGACAGAAAAATAGACGAATTGTAAAATAAAAACATTGCGCAGCGATAACGGGCGCGAGTATATAAGTAATCGCTTTAAATAATTCCTACAGGAAAACGAAACAGTGCGTCAGTGGACGGTGGCGTACACACAACAACAAAACGGTAAATTATCAGATGTGGACGCTAGTTGACTTACCAGCAGGTGAAAAAGTCATCGGTTGTAGGTGGTTCTACAACATAAAGAGGAATTCTAGTGGCAGCATTCAACGATATAAGTCACTTTTGGTTGCGAAAGGATGTAGTTAACAATACGGCGTTAATTTCACCGAAACATTTTCACCTGTGGTGAGATATGCAACAATTTGTATGCTACTTGCATTGGCGTGCGAATATAAGTTACATTTGCATCAAATGGACGTCTCGTCGGCGTACCTGAATAGCGAGCTGCATGACAAAGCTTTCATGAAGCAGCCTGTACATTTCGTGGAAAAACAGTACCCACATCGGGTACTAAAACTGAACAAGGCGCTTTATGGTTTGAAGCAGAGCGACCGCGAGTAGAACGGTAAGCTGGATGCAGTACTTAGGGGCATCGGTTTTAAACCGTGTGTTAGCGAACCGTGTGTGTACACGATGAATAGACGAGGTAGTTTTAATGTAATCGGAATTTATGTTGATGACCTCAATTTAGCCAGCTCAAATCTAGAGGACCTGATACAGTTTAAAGCAAAAATCGCAGATGCATTTGACGTGGTCGACGGAGGGCAGCTAAAGTATTTCCTGTGTATGGAAACAATCGCAAAGGCGTTACAGGCCCTATTACTATTTGTCAGCAGCAGTACATTGCGAATTTGTTGAAGCAATACGGCATAGAAGAGTGCAGAAGCGTAGTAACGCCACTTGTCGCAGGCTTTCAAGTACAATGCGATGACAACAGCTGCAAAGAGGTCAACATTACTGCGTACCAGTCACTCATCGGTGGGCTTATGTATTTAGCCATTTCGACGCGCCCTGACATACTACACTCAGTCAGCAAACTTGCTCAACGCAACACCGACCCTCATGTCGAGCATGACGCTGAAGCGACACATATTTTGCGCTACCTAAAAGGGTCAGCTGACTTGAAACTGCATTACCAAAAGACAGGTAAATCAGTGGAGTGCTTTGTGGATGCGGACTGGGGCGGCGATGCGAGTGATAGAAAATCTTACACTGGGTGTGCATTCGTTGCAGGCGGAAGCGTATTTTCGTGGGAGGCGCGGAAACAAAGTATAGTAGCACTGAAGCCGAATATGTCGCACTCTCAACAGCAGCAAAAGAGGTGGTGTATATAAGTTGCTGAACGAAATTGGGTTTCCTAAAACGAGATCCATGGTTTTGAACAGCGATAACCAGAGTGCTCAACATCTGGTAGAAAAACAAGTTTAACATGCCAGAAGTAAACATATATATAAAGTATCATCACATTAGAGATTTATATACAAATAATGAAATTGAGTTAAATTATACTTGTACTAATGAAATGCTGCTAACAAAGAATTTGTAGAAACAGAAACATTGTAAATTTACTAGAGAAAAGGGATTATATTAGCTTTTTCATTATAAAAAGTTTTTCTTATAATTTGAAATATAATTTCGTTGATAAGGAGTGTTAGAAGTAGAACTGTGTAGTATAGTTCCTGCAACTCAATATATTTCCAGTGAGCATACAATCTACATGCTTCATTTATTATTTCCTTATATCTGCGGTACCTCCTTACAAAGATACTAATATTTTTAGCCTCTTCAAATGTAATCAATGTCTGTATACCCTTTACCGTGCTAGTTAAATATACATCACTTCACTTCACATCAATTGTTATTTATGTCAACTGTACATGACATACAGCAAAAAATAAACATAATACACATTAAACACAAATTATTAACAATAACAAGTATTACATTACATAATGTTCTTTTACATTTAAAATACCGCTACCACACATTACGATATATGGTGTAAAACAAAGCAAATGGTCATCCAGTGAACAACAAAAACAAAAACAAAATTTGTCTTATTTTTTCTTTAAAATTTATTTTGCAATTGCTGTATTTTTTATTGTTCTGCCTTGAGAAATTTCCGTATATTTGACCAGGCAGCTCATATAAAGAAATGCAAATAGTTAAGTGTTTAAACATTTATTGTGAATTCTCTCTTAAGAACTGAAATACAAATGAGAATGGGCTTACTTTTATACCTAATTCTAACATAGAAATTGTTTATCTTAAAACTATTTTCTGATACTGCAAAAAAGTAGGAGTAGGAGTTCTGAGTATGGCTTGCATTCTCAGCGCTATGTATGTATGTAGATTACAAATGATGCAAACATGCTTGTCACTGCAGAAACAGTTGCGGTTGATATTCGCGCAGCAACTTGGGCATGCATTGGATTATTGTTTATATTTCATAGCAGTGGCAGCGGTGAAGCTTCGTCTATGCAGATGATACAATGTAGCTGTTCCGCTGACACGGAAAATATTATAGGATAGAATGTGGACAAAATTAGAGTGACCACTTTGTATGTTTACTAATTACGGGTGGCCAGCTCTTTTAGTTATATTGATAGTTATATGAATATATGACTCCTCCCTCCTTAAGTTTTTGCGGTCTCTGCAAAATTTTACATTACTTTATTGTATTTGTGCAGATTATTTAAAGGGATCTGTGGATTCGTTTTGGTTTGTTTTTACGTAATTCTATGTTTGTTACAATTTTATTTTTTGATTTTCTATTTTTTAAGCATAAAATAATTCCAAATATTTTGTCTGTTAATTAAAAAAGATTAATAAGTTTCGTTTCGGTATTTGTTTTTTCTTCGGATCTGGTTTTTGTAATATTTTCTTCCTTTGTTATTGCCGTTAACTATAATGTGATCCTTATCTCTAGTGTAATTAATTACTTTTTTATATCTAGGTTGAGATTTGCTAACTCTGTAATTCTTAACATAATTATTCTTGAATTTGTTTTGTTGATTATTATATTTTGTTTTGTTATTATAGTTATTTATTATGAAGATTATTTTTGTAACGAATTTATTGACAAGACAAGTTACAACAGTAGTTGCAATTGCAATTCATATTCACAGAATTGACGGCTATCGACTTACTCACATTTACAGAATGAATACGGTAAAAAAGGTGACATCTATGTCTACTGACGAATGTTCACAAGAAATTGTAAACTTTATAGAATGTATCCTAGAAGGTTAGTGTGACCAGGCTTAATTAACCTGCCACTAACAAAAGCAATGTACTATGACACCACTGAAATGTAATAAAAAATAAAAAAAACAGAGAGAGAGAGACCTAACGGAACAAAAGAGGGGTAATAATGAGACAGAGTTGATTAGAGTGTGGTGGAATGAGACAGTACATGGACAGAATTTGATCAGTCAGTTCACCACCTGCAGTTAGCCTAGTTGTCTGGATGGACAGATTACAACAGCTGTAGGCCCAGGTTCGATTCCGGGGAGGGTTCATAATTGGTTTGCTGTTGATTTCTGAGACATAATAAAAAATGCTTGGGGAAAAATTGTCTTTCATTGAAAGATCTCTGATGAGGACAAGTGGCGCGTCCGAAATAGCTTTAAGATCTGTCAAGAAATGTTTCAATAATTCTTCTTCTTCTTCTGAAAAATTATTACGGTGGCATAACCATACATACGCAATTGCAATAACTTGTCTTGTCAATAAATTCGTTACAAAAATATTCTTCATATTCACAGCATTGACGACTATCGACTTACTCATATATAATTTAGGTTGAAGTTTAAAAACTTTATAAAAAAAAAATAAAAAATATATATATACGAGTATATATATATATATATATATATATATATATATATATATATATATATATATATATATATATATATATATATATATATATATATATATATATATATATATATATATATATATATATATATATAGATATATATATATATATATATATATATATATATATATATATATATATATATATATATATATATATATATATATATATATTCTTATATCTATCTTCTATCTTTCTTCTATATATATACAAATAAATGCATGTGTATATTACCTATAGACTCCGAGACCCCTGAAACCATTTTTAGGAAATTTTCGGGGATGGACGAATTGTTTACCTTGTCAAAATACTTTCTATAAATCCATGTCCATATATGTCCATTAGATTTTCTCCATACAGAATATAGTATTCCTTTATTGTTTTGATTAATTTTTTAATTCAATTCATTTAATTCATATATTTACTAAAAAAGAACTAATATTAAAATAAAAAAACAAAAAACATATGTAGCAAAGGCAAATACTAGCAAAAAAATTGGCTTTGAAGAAAGTGCTTTACAAATAAGAACTTATTTATAAAAATGAGAGAACGAAAAGAAAATTAGCACTATAAAGCGTTTTACTATTTTATATGGCCCCATTTAACATCTATAACGACTTGTAGTATTCTCCTCATGGAATAAATCAACTTCTGCACATCGTATTAGCTTGGTATTTTATTTCATTCCACTAGTATTGCAGTTTTGAGCTCTGCTCCACCTTTGGGGTTCAAGTGTGGACTCTGGGCAGCCTTATCTAACACTTTTTTGCAATTATAAACAGCCCACATTCTTTGCAAATGCACTTTATGTTTTTTATCAATACCTTCGTAAAATTTGAATTGCGGATTGTTATTAATATTGAACCTAAAATGAACTGCGCTATTTAAAAAATAACGTTTGAAAATATCCAAATATTGTTTTACATCCATTTTAATCTCTATGAAATCTAGTTCTCTTACCATTTTACTGGATGTGCTGACAGATACCATGACAGAAAGTTTGCCGAATTGAAACATTAATAAAATAGAATATTTCGATTTTCCAGTGTAATGGATGTTTGTTATTTTCTTTCAGAAATTTTTTAATTGTTGTAACGTCTAATTCGATGTCTGTTACTATCAATTTTGGTTTTCCTAAATATTGAATTCTATATTTTATTGCCTAAATAATGGAAATCTACGTCCTAACTTTGAGAATATTTGCACTGGCGTATAGTTAGCTTGTTTATTCTAGTCAGATACATAATATATCTCATAGGGTACCAAATATCAAAGTGTTCTATCTCGTTATGTGTTTTGGGTGTCTGTGATATTTAAATGGTGTTGAGTAGGTTCTCTGTCAAATTTGGCTGTATTACAAATTTCGCAGTTATTAATATATTTCTGTACCTCTCTTTTTCTAAGTTGGTAGAATGAAACTTTTTCTTTAATTCCTCAAAAACTTCGTTCATTCCTCTATGATTATTGTTTATATATTCTTTTTCTATATGTTTCAAAAGTATTTCTAATAATAATATGGTAGACCTTAGTATTTTAAAATATTTGTTTGTGGCAAAGTATGCAATATATAGTTCTTGAAATTGTAAAAACAAGTTGGTATTTGGGATGAAAACTGCAACTAATCCATTAGTTGGTAATATTATTCTCATAATCTCCAATAGATTACTTGATTCTGTTACAATTATTTGTTGTCTAACTTTATTTTTAAACATTATTTTTGTTGTCTTCTCTTTTTTTCTAGTCGTTTTTCCGAGATTCTAATGAAATCAGTACCATCAGTATATGCACTGTGGGCTGTTTCCATGTCGTTATCATGTTCGTTACTATTATTTACATCATGATTTGAGTTCACTCCTACATCTTTTACTTCTCCGTAGAGTTCGTTTGCGTTCGCTTGAATTTCTGCCGGTATGTCTAGTCTGCTAAGACTGTCCGCAACGAAATTTTCTTTCCCTTTAATGTATTAAATTTTGGAATCAAACTCATTTAACTTTATTTTCCAGCGCTCTATTTTG
This sequence comes from Clusia tigrina, assembly GCA_920105625.2. Lineage (NCBI taxonomy): Eukaryota > Metazoa > Arthropoda > Insecta > Diptera > Clusiidae > Clusia > Clusia tigrina. Next base: position 143,861,741 of record OV050030.1, on the reverse strand, counting down.
CTGTTGGGTTCCTTCAGATTATTTTACCATATCAAAGGTCTGTGGTCGGTACGTATGTCAAGCGTCCTGCCGAAAATATAGGGCCGAAACTATTTTTTTGCCCAAATTATTGCTAGCAATTCCTTTTCTATTGTGCTATAGTTTTTCTCGTAATCATTGAGGGTTCTACTGGCATACGCCACAGTACCTTGTCCTTGCATTAAAACTGCACCCAGCGCAAAGTTGCTTGCATCTGTTCTTAACATGAAATGATTGTTAACGACCGGATGAACTAGAATTGGATCATTTTGCAATAATATTTTAAGTTTTTGGAACGAATCTACATAGTCTCTGTCTCTAATGTTAATTCTTGTGTTTTTATTTAAATATTTTACCATGTGATATGCTATCTTTGAGTAATCTTTAATGAAACTACGATAATAGCCCGTTATTCCTAAGAAGGATTTTATTTCTTTTTGCGTTTTTGGAATAGGAATTTTTTGTATTGCCTCTACCTTCTTTGGGTTCGTTTTGATTCCGTCCGTGGTGACAGTATGTCCTAACAACTCTGTTTCTTTGGCCAGGAATGTGCACTTGTCACAAGAGATTTTGAGGTTTGGTTCTCTAAGTCTAGTGAAAATTTTATTTATTGAATCTATATGTTCTTCTATGCTTGTTGAGAATATCAGAATGTCATCGTGGAGAACATTGTTTATCATTCTCTGGAATGGCGCCGGTGCATTCTTTAGACCGAATGGCATTCGCAGGAATTCGTAGACGCCATTTACCGTAGAAAATGGTGTGAACCCTTTCCTAAAGGTGGCTGGCGGATCATCTTGATCAAGATCACTTTGAGCGTCAGTTGCCGTCTGAATCAGACGAGCATGGTGAACGTTTCCACCAGGTATCAGCACAGTTGGAACACTGGTACAGTGGAAAAAAATTAGATTCACTTTTGGCAGATCTTTGCTGGAATTTGTTAATGGAATTGGAGGATAACGAATGATATTCCATTGAATAATTCTATATTTCAATTGCCAATTTAAAATTAATTACATTAATACGGAGAAACACGCATTTCCATTCATTTTTATACCGAAAAAATGTATTCAAAAAATTTATTTAAATCAATAAAAAACGCGAAAATCATCCGAAAAAGCGTAAAAAGGATGGTTTCTGTATTTAAAAAGTGTGTTGAGTTGCTTGAAATGGCAATAATATTACATAGTATATTGTAAAAAGGAAAAACTGTAAGAACTATGTCGAAAAGTTTGCCCAAGAATTTCAAAAAAGCGCATAAAAACAGCAATAAATGGAGAAAATCGATGAAAAATGGGCAAAAATCATGAAAATAGGCTAAAAAATTTGATTTTCTCAGTTGAAATGTGCGTTCTAATGGTAGAACTAGTAATTGCAAGCCGTATAAAAATAACGAAAGAAATTTTGAATACAGGAATAGCGACTTAAATGGGCTTAAATGGTAAAAAATTCACTAATTGACCGAAATTCAAACAAAACGCCATAAAATTTTCCCAATGAGCCAAGTTGGCACTTTCATCGATGTATTAGTACTCAGGGGGCTCATCCAAACACAACCATATGGTTTTCACGTTTGTACCATTTTACAACTTGATCAGTGTAATCAAATGAAATTATATTTGAAAGTGATAAATAAAACAGAGAGAACGCTAGAACAAAACAAAAGGAATCATCTATAACCCAAAACATCTACAACAAACAACAAATTGGTCCTTCGAGCCGGATCGAAGCCGGTAAGTTTTTCATAACTATTTATGCGATTAATGTATGTGCAATAATCTCTATATATACATCTTTATATGAATACATATATACTCGTATATGGTTTTACATATTTAAAAATAATAAAATCACAGACAATTGCACATACATCCAAACATACAATAAATCATTTGTTCGTTTCGCTTTGTGCGGAGTTTCAGAGCTGGGAACTAGCAGTTCTGCCACGCTAATTTTCGCATTAGTGCCGCTGCGTGTGCTTTGGGCGAGCTGTTTAAAGCTGGTGCCGTTTACGTACCTGTACACTAGGGGCAGCAATTGTTCTTTGCATTTTGCCAACCACCTAAAGCACTGCCAAGGTCTCTGTTGCGTGTCGTTAATGCATGTGTTTGTGCATACGCAGTTAGCGGCATTTCAATTGCTTGAATATGTCGTTCTGTATTGCTAAGGTGAGTGTCACACTTCTGTTTTCGATCTACCAGGGGATCCCAAACTTTTCTTAACTTTTATGATCACGGGGTGACGAATATCCCAACACTTAAGCTACCCCATTAGTGACTCTGTGAGACGTTTGCTAACCAGTTGTGCGCGAAATTGACACCATACATAAACGCGGCGGATGCGTTGACCGCGTTTGTCTGTGGGTTCGAGAGACGACAACCGGGGAGTCATACTTGTATCTCGCTGGAAATCGACAGAGCGAACTTGAGGTCCGGTGGGCAGCCATTCCAGAAGCGAAAGCCACGGTGACCTTGGAAGCACAGGGTATCAAGGACGCAAAAGAGCTGTTGGCCTCTATACTCCAACGATTCGAGGCGAGTTATGGCATCTATCGCAGGTGTAAAATCGCGATGGCTGAATTCGCTCAAGCAATAGTGCCGCACTCATCTGCTCAGCCAGTACACGAAACGTCAGCACCAGGACATAGCATTCCGGTACCGCCCTGCGAGATCGAGCATTTCGAGGGGAACTACGCAAAATGGCCCACGTTTCGCGATTTGTTTACGGCGCTCTACATCCACAACAATCGATTGTTAAATGCGGAGAAGCACTACCATCTAAACGCTAAGACCCGGGGGGAATCCAAGGAAATCGTGCTCAAATCACCCCTTACCGATTTAGGTTTTGAACATGCCTGGGGAAATTTGAAAGATCTGTATGAAAACAAACGTAGACTCTTTCGTTATGGGAACAAACCAGGGGGGATCGAACAGAAATTCCTACGTAGAAAGATTAGATATGTTTTTGACTCTTCTCAGCTCTCGAGGCAGTGTCCAATCTGCCTCCCACGGAATCGAGGCCAACCAGGGGGATGCAGCCGACTGCTCCGCGAATTCATCGAGTCCCGACCCATCAAACACGAATTGAAACCGACGAGTGTAGAATTTGTGATCCCGCAACCCACGCCGTGCGCAGTTGTCCTACGTTTCAGGCAGCCAACGTGTCCACACGGTGGGGATTGACGCGAAAACATGGCTTGTGTGTGAACTGCCTGTCGCCCTCCCATAAGGTGTCGGCTTGTCCCAGTAGTTACTCGTATTTTCACTGCCAGGAGAGGCATCACACGATGATGCATTTGGACCCGCCAAGAAGTCGACCTAACAACAGCCAAACATAACCACCCGCACCAGGGGGAAACGTCATAATGCAGCAAGCCAGCCCAGCACCTCAAACCCACCTGCTTTCATATCCAGTATCCACACAACGCAGATCACATGCGCGGCAGTTGAGTCGGGACCCAGTCCAAGCCATCCGAGTGGTCATCTGTCTAATAGAGTACTGCTGGGTACTACCCTGCTCAACGTCGAATACCGGGTAGTCAGTTATATGGCCCGGGCTCTGGTAGATTCGGCATCTGAGGGGTCTTTTATTTCTGACTGTCTCCAAAGGCGGCTCAAGCTGCCAGTGCGAACCGTGCATGCACAATTGTCAGGGTTAAGCAATGTAGTAGCTGCTAATGTCACAAAAGTTTGTAAAAGAGTTTTAAGCTCGCGTTAAGACCCTTCAAAGCGGTTCCACGTGTCAGCCATGGTATTGCCGACTCTAACTGGGGAATTGCCCCCTTTCAAACTGACTCAAGGCGAACACGAACAATTGGGGTGGATCCACTTAGCGGATCCACATACCGGCCACTCCGCACAGGTCGATGTACTATTAGGTGGGACTTATACCCATTAGTACTGCTCGAGGGGTCAAAAAGAAACATTGTGGGGTCTCTCTCTGCTGGACTGATTCCACCAGCGTGTTGGCATGGCTACGCAAGTCATTGAACAACTGGAAGGTCTTCGTTGCAAACCGCGTGAGAACGATTCTTGATAAGGTGGGTACACGCAATTGGCACCATGACCGATCGGCAGATAATCCAGCTGATCTTGCAAGCCGAGTGGTTCCCCTTACGAGTTGGTCGACAACGCGCTCTGGTGGAATGGGCCGAAATGGCTTCAACAAGACAAATCGGAGTGGCCGATGAACATCGATGAAACATGCTTGCACACTGAAGAAGAAATGCGACCCATCCACACTAACATGGTACGCATATCTCAAAAGGACGACCCCACCTTACGCTTCTCAATCCTCTCTAGAGCTCTACGAGTTTTGAGGCTCGTGCGAAGATTTATGACATATAGCTTGATCAGATGTCGAGATACCATCGAGGCTACTGTAGTATGTTCACATATAGAATGCACACTGTACTCAGTGTTATGCATAAATATTATCACAAACACATTGTAGTACTTGGCTACAATGTATATGCAAACCTAAGACCCAAGCAGTTTCTCAGGTGCCTGGTAATATGACCGCCCTTGAGTTCAATGGGACTGGACAGTGCTGAGTCGGCATCTTTGACATGCGCGACGGTTCTGTCACTATGTGAACATGATGCCTCCTTTCTGCCGCAGCGACTATTAGCATTATCAGCACTTACTTATATTCATACATTTATACATAAGCATACATTTATACATAAGCGCAGACCGCTCCTCTGCCGGCGTCACTGGCGGCGCAGTTACGCGGTCTCTAGATATAGTAAGTTTTGTAAAGCATTAAAGGAAGCAATCATTAAACAGTTATTGCACCAATAAGCCGTGTTGTCTTCAAATTGACAAAACTAGATGTTTATATGGAAATAAATATAATAATTCTTTATATGATGACCCTGGCTTAATGTCACACGAACTCAAAGTGACACGGACTCAAAGCCCTTTCTACATGGACATTCTGCATGGAACAACAACAACAACAACAACAATTTGAGGGAACATCAATAATATCTACACTGTAAAACTGAGTGAGTAGAGATGGAGTTATGGGTAATCGTGGGGGCGTGAAAAGTAAAATAAATAAAAGAATAGCACACATAAAGTGGCTGCTATTTAAAAACAAATGCCCACCCCCTGGGCAACAGCCCAAAAATTACAAGAGGAACTTGACTTTCTCAAGTCAAGCTTTACACAAAAAAAGGCACTAACTCCACCTCACTCAGTGATAAAGACAATTAAAACTGGAAAAATAATTACACCACCTCCACTCCCTAAGCAGATACCAAGGAAACTAAAAACGTGCCCGAAAGATTGCCCGGGACCTCTGGAAAGCCCTTTTTGCGTAGCTACCTGCACAAAGGAACCTGTGCGATGACCGGCACCGGTACCGCCTGAGCCCATAGGCCCAGGACAACAGCAGCTGAACCAACAAGCGTGAGGGGCAGGCCGCCTCTTACGCCTACGAAGGAACATCGGCGAGTCAACAGGCGATAACCATCTGATGCAGCCAAGAAGGACGACACGAAAAAAAAAATTTTCTTTAAACTATGTGATTTAACTATTTATATATATGAGTTTAAACTATTTGAACTAATGTGAAATCGAGCGGAACCTTATCTGCCCGATAGCAGTATAGCCCGTAAAGCTATACGAACAAATAGGTAGAATACTGTAAAAAAAAAAAAATAATACAAATAAAAAAAAAAAAAAACAAAAACAATTAATCCAAAATTCAAATTTAATGCTTTCGAATGCAATATCAAAATACGATAATATATTAGAATTAGAAAATATGTTAAACCACGAATCGAAAGTAGCGGATTCAACCGCAAATGTAATTAATAATGCCGAAACTGTCTCAGTAGATTTAAAAATAATAACGGTCATGCTTGTAATAATTGTTGTTCTTTTGTTGGCAAATGTACTAACTAAATTATATAAGTTGCACAATAAGTGCATAAAGAAAAGATATGCAAGTAGAGCAGACAATTTAGAAATGATATAATATGATAAGCAATGGAATGGAATGCATTAGCGAAGAAAATAAATGATTATAAAGACAAGTTCGAAAAATCATACAAATGTATCAATTCTGATAAAACAATAAAGTCAGATACATTGGTACATCACGCGCAGATATTAACAGCTCAATATAATAACATAGTAACTACAATAAACAAAGTTAATGATAGATTAACGCAGGAGCATAAAAATAAATGTCAGAAAATGGTAAAAAGTTTAAAAACCAGATTACATAATATTGGTATTAGACGGAGTATTGTAATAACAATCCCAGAAGATCCAAATCTGCTGGCTGAATTCAACGAGAACCAGTTAGAGGATTTGGATGAGTCTAAACCAATAATCAATCCAGATATTTATATTGATATTGATAGTGACATTGAAACGCTCCAAGAAAATACAGAAACAATGACTAACCAGGTAGCCTTAGACAGGGAATACGTGAAGTAGGTTTCCTCTTCAGTCCCTGAATTTGATGGTAAAAAGCTATCATTAAACAGATTCCTAACTGCTTTACGCATTGTGGAAAGAACTAAAAGCAACCAGGAGGATATAGCAGTTGAGGTTATTAAATCAAATATAACTGGCACAACTCTGTACAAAGTACAAAATGAATCTACTATATCCGGAATAATAAATAAGCTTAAAGATAACGTAAAAGGAGAATCTCCCGACGTATTAAAAGCTAAATTACTGAATATAAAATAAAAAGGCAAAACTGCTTCCCAGTATGCAACCGAAATGGACAATTTGCGAAAGCAATTGGAGGCAGCCTTTATTGATGACGGACTAGACCCAAACAATGCAGAAAGATTCTCAACAAACGAGTCTATTTCTGCAATGATTAAAAATTGTTAGCATGCGAAACTGAAAGTAGTACTGGAAGCTGGTAACTTCGTTACTTTCAATGATGTAATGGGTAAATAAATCCATTGCAGCACAGAAATGACTGGAGGTGCAAGTACAGTATTATTTCATCGAGGCCGCAATAATAGAGGAGGTAGTTACCATCCTCAAAGAGGTAGAGGCAATGGTCGCGGTTATTATAATAATAATTATAATCGCAATAACGGCCAAAATTATAACTACAATAACAATTAAAGAGGAAACAATAGAGGTAATGATAGAGGAAACAATAGAGGAAGTTATAGAGGAAATAACCGCCAAAATGGAGGTTATAACCCTAATAATAATAACAATAATTACAACAACAATGTTAGAGTAGCCCAAAACGCTTCGGGAAACTCTTAACAACCTTTGGGTGCTCAGCAGTAAAAAACATTAAAATTCACACCACCAATCTCAGCCAAAACACATTCGTTACTTTTATAAATGTAGCAACGGGAAAAGAGCTAGTCTTTTTAATAGACACAGGTGCAGATATATCCATATTAAAAGAAAATTCTGATGTTTTTCAATACATCCAAACTAATCATATAATCAATATACAGGGAATAAGTCAAGAAGTTACCAAATCAAAAGGTCTAATTTCTATCGAAATACAAACTTCTAAATATATAATTCCACACGATTTTCATATCGTAAATTTACAATTCGCTATTCCTTGTGATGGAATACTAGGAATCGATTTCATTAAAAAATATAACTGTCAATTAGATTTCAAGCCATCTGAAGACTGGCTTATAATTAGACCAAATAATTTAAAATATCCGATTTATGTTCCAATAACATACAGTTCTGGCAACAACTCCATAATTCTGCCAGCAAGATCCCAAGTTGTCCGAAAAATTGAACTAACCTCAGTAGAAGACAGTGTATTGATTCCGAACCAGGAAATTCAGCATGGTATATATATAGCAAATACCATAGCAACATCCCAAAATGCATTCATAAGATTACTAAACACAACAAACACAGATCAAGTAGTCAGTATAAATAACTTAAAATATGAACCACTTTAAAACTACGATGTAGTTAAAACAGATTTAGGAAACAGAGAAAAATCTGTGTTAAGCCAACTTTCGAAAAATTTCCCGCCACAATTTCATACACAACTAACAACATTATGCACACAATATAGCGATGTATTCGGACTCGAAACAGAATCGATAACTACGAATAATTTTTATAAACAGAAACTGAGATTGAAGGATGATGAACCGATATACATAAAAAATTATAGAAGTCCTCATAGTCAAAAAGATGAAATTCAGGAACAAGTCCAAAAACTAATTAATGACAAAATAGTCGAACCATCTGTATCTGCTTATAATAGCCCACTTTTATTAGTACCAAAAAAGTCCCTTCCAAATTCCGAAAAGAAAAAATGTCGATTAGTAATTGACTATCGCCAGATTAATAAAAAACTGTTGTCTGATAAATTTCCGCTCCCTAGAATTGATGATATTTTAGATCAACTAGGTAGAGCAAAATACTTTTCATGCCTTGATTTAATGTCAGGTTTTCATCAAATTGAACTCGAAAAAAGTTCACGCGACATATGGTTCATATCGCTTCACGCGATTACCATTCGGCTTAAAAATAGCGCCAAATTCATTTCAGAGAATGATGACTATAGCTTTCTCTGGACTTGAACCTTCGCAAGCATTCCTTTATATGGATGACTTAATAGTCATTGGTTGTTCCGAAAAACATATGGTCAAAAACTTAACAGATGTTTTTGAGAAATGTAGGCAACATAACCTAAAGTTACATCCAGAAAAATGTTAATTTTTTATGCATGAAGTCACTTTCCTAGGACATAAATGCACAGACAAAGGAATCTTGCCCGACGACAAAAAATACGACGTCATTCAAAATTATCCAGTCCCACATGATGCGGACAGCGCTAGAAGATTTGTTGCATTTTGTAACTACTACAGACGGTTCATAAGAAATTTTGCCGACTACTCTCGTCACATAACAAGATTATGTAAGAAAGATGTAAAATTCGAATGGACAGCTGACTGCCAAAACGCCTTCGAACATCTAAAATTGGCACTAATGAACCCAACTCTTTTACAATACCCAGATTTCAGCAAAGAATTTTGCATTATTACAGATGCTAGTAAGCAAGCGTGTGGAGCAGTTCTAACTCAAAACAAAAATGGACTCCAGCTTCCAGTTGCATACGCATCAAGATCATTTACAAAAGGCGAAAGCAACAAAAGTACAACAGAACAAGAACTATCAGCTATTCATTGGGCAATAACACATTTCAGGCCATATATTTATGGTAGACACTTCACTGTCAAAACAGATCACAGAGCACTTACCTATCTATTTTCAATGGTAAACCCCAGTTCCAAACTTACACGCATGAGACTTGAATTAGAGGAATATAATTTTACAGTAGAGTATCTAAAGGGTAAAGATAATTATGTAGCCGATGCGCTATCAAGAATTACTATCACGGATTTGAAAAATATTCAAACAAATAATAAAATTCTGAAAGCACTACCAGAAACCAAAATAAACAGAAAAACTCCTGCGCAGGAAAAGAACAACTAGATTTGCATAAGCAAACTCTAAATAAAGCTTCTCAGCCCAACGTATACGAAGTCATTGTAAATGATGAGGTACGAAAAGTAGTGACCTTGCGAATAACAGATTCACTATGCTTACTAAAACATGGGAAAAAAGTTATGGCAAGAATTGATGTTGGCGATATGTACACCAATGGAAGTCTCGACTTAGGTCAGTTCTTTCAAATGCTTGAAAAAGAAGCCGGTCTACTTAATATCAGCCAACTCAAAGTGGCACCGAGCGAAAAGATCTTTGACACAGTCTCAATAGAATCTTTTAAAATAATGGGCAATAAAATATTAAAATCTCTAAGAGTAGCGCTACTCAAGCCGGTGACCCTATTATTAAATAATGAAAAAGAAAAAGAAGCAATACTGTTTACATTCCATGACGATCCAATACAAGGAGGTCATACAGGAATAGCTAGAACATTAGCTAAAATAAAAAGGCATTATTATTGGAAAAACATAACACGGGATATATCAAAGTATATAAGAAAATGCCCCAAGTGCCAAAAGTCAAAAACGACTAAACATACAAACACTCCATTGACTATTACTGAAACGCCACAAGTGGCTTTTGACAGGGTAATTGTGGATACGATCGGTCCACTACCCAAATCTGAACAAGGAAATGAATATGCAGTAACCTTAATCTGCGATCTAACAAAATACCTCGTAGCAATACCAATTAAAAACAAAAGTGCAAAAACAGTAGCAAAAGCTATATTTGAAAATTTTATTCTAAAGTACGGTCCAATGAAGACGTTCATTACGGACATGGGAACAGAATATAAAAATTCAATAATTGAAGATTTATGCAAAAATTAGAATATCAAAAACATAACTTCTACCGCACATCATCACCAGACTTTAGGTACCGTGGAGCGAAGCTACAGAACACTTAATGAGTTCATCCGCTCATACATCTCAGTTGACAAAACAGTTTGGGATGTATGGCTACAATACTTCGTATATTGCTTTAACACAACACCCTCTATGGCACATGACTACTGTCCATATGAGTTAGTTTTTGGTAAAACATCATATTTGCCTAAACAATTTAATAGTATAGATAAGATAAAACCCCTATATAATATAGAAGACTATGCTAAAGAATCTAAATTCAGATTGGAGCAAGCATTTAAGAGAGCTAGATTAATGTTAGAAGCAAATAAGCAAAAACAAAAAATTAACTATGATAAAAATACTTTAAATTTTAATTTAAAAATAGGAGATCAGGTCTTATTGAAAAATGAAACAGGACATAAGCTAGATTTTAAATATAATGGACCCTATAAAGTAGAAAGTGTAGAAGAAAATGACAATATAATAATTTCAAATAATAAAAATAAGAAACAAAAAGTACATAAAGATAGGTTAAAAATTTTTATTTCATAATCTCAAATCTTTACTATACAAATAACTATACTAAGAAAATAACTTCATATAATTACGTTATTTTTCTAAAGGAGGGAGATGTAGTATGTTCACATATAGAATGCACACTGTACTCAGTGTTATGCATAAATATTATCACAAACACAATGTAGCACTTGGCTACAATGTATATGCAAACCTAAGACCCAAGCAGTTTCTCAGGTGCCTGGTAATATGACCGCCCTTGAGTTCAATGGGACTGGACAGTGCTGAGTCGGCATCTTTGACATGCGCGACGGTTCTGTCACTATGTGAACATGATGCCTCCTTTCTGCCGCAGCGACTATTAGCATTATCAGCACTTACTTATATTCATACATTTATACATAAGCATACATTTATACATAAGCGCAGACCGCTCCTCTGCCGGCGTCACTGGCGGCGCAGTTACACGGTCTGTAGATATAGTAACTTTTGTAAAGCATTAAAGGAAGCAATCATTAAACAGTTCTTGCACCAATAAGACGTGTTGTCTTCAAATTGACAAAACTAGATGTTTATATGGAAATAAATATAATAATTCTTTATACTACAACGATTCGTCTTATCACTCTCGACCAACATCTTATTACCCGAAGGAATGCAGTGCTTTCCTTAGAGGAGACCCTATCCCTACTTCAAGCCCACTACTTCCGGCGTACCGACGGGTCACTGCGAGTGAATGGTCGACTGCCGTTAACAGTGCATTTGCCATTTTCTAAGAGGTATCCCCTCATTCTACCTTATTACAGCCACTTTTCTCGTTTGGTAGTCAAGTTTACTCACCTCATCTCGTTACACGGGGGGAACGAAGGCCAAAACACCCATTAAAAGTACAATTCTCCAATGTAAACCTTGCCTATTAGAAAAGAAACGAAAGCAGACCCAGTTTATGGCTGCTTTACCTCTCGAAAGAGCCACGTGCGCTCGAACTTTCACCAACACTGGAGTAGACTTTGCGGGCCCCTTCGATAATAAAAATTATAGGGGACGGGGTTGTCTCCTTACGAAAGGATACGTATCTTTTTGTGCTTTGTTACCAAAGCGATTCACCTTGAAGCAATCAACGATCTGAGCACCCCCGCATTTCTCGTGGCCCTGGCTCGGTTCATTGCCCGACGCGGGTGCCCCTTGCAGATTCATTCCGATAATGGACGAAACTTTGTAGGTGCAGAGAAGGAACTCCGCCGTAATTTTGAAAGGGTGATCCGAGAAACGCAGGATCGAGCCACCGCCGCTTATACTCAAGGGAATTTGAATTGGCAATTCATTCCACCTCATGCTCCGTATATGGGGGGGACTATGGGAGGCCGCGGTGAAGAGTTTTAAACACCATTTTAAGCGCATGGGGGACAACTTAAATACATATTCGAAGAATTTTCTATTCTTTTAGCTCATATTGATGTCTGCCTGAACTCACGGCCCATCTGTGCGATGTCAGATGACCCGTCGGACCTTCAACCGCTAACTTCAGGACACTTCTTGGTGGGAGGCCCACTTCTGGCCTCCGCAGAACTCGTGGAGATGAGACCGTACCCTTCGGTGTTGAACCGATGACAGAAAATCCAAGCCCTTGCGAAGCAATTCACGGCTCGGTGGAAAAGGGAGTATCTGTTGTTATACGGGAAGACAATTTAGCGCCTCAGGAGTGGTGTCTAGGCCGAATTGTCCAGACGCACCCAGGTCCGGACGGGAGAGTGCGGGTAGTAGAGCTGCGGTCTGCACAAGGAATTGTGTCCCGGCCTATTACAAAACTTGTGGTATTACTATATGAGGAACCCCCTCCTCCCCGAGGGGATGACAAATTTATTATAACTCCATAATTTTTGAAAACTCCCCTGGCTATCGACCCATTATTAATGAGTTTGTTTATTCTCTTTAAAATGCCGAACCCAAAACGCAACAGGGGCCAACGGAGCCTCCAACTGGATGTCACCCTCAGGGACCTAGCAGTGTCCCCGCCGCCAAGGGACCCGTAACGACCGCCGCCCGACGAAGCGCCCATCTGGAATTGGCTGGCCGGAATTCAAGCCAGGGACCCGCTACCACCGCCGCCAGACGTCGCGTACATCTGGAAGTGGTTGGCCGCGGTTCACGACCACAACAAAGGGGTTGAGGGCCAGGGGCTACCAGCAACCAACCCGAGGGGTACGACACCCTCATCAGCGCGGTGGCTCCTGGAAACGCTCCATCGACATGGCCATTTATCGATGGATACGGACGCAGCCCGCCGAGCAAAACCAACTGCGCCATTGGTAACCACACGTGTCTTACCCTTGCCACCAGTGATCGCACCCCTCGACACCACTTTAATCCAGATTAGCCGAGGCTGATCAACGGCAACCGCCACGCGTGTGGCACCCTTGCCCGCAGCCCGGGCACCCGTCGACACCGGACCATTGCCAATATTGCCACCCAAACGGGAGCATCACTTGACGCCACCACGACGACTTCCAGTCGTCCACATTGTCGGTCACCGCCTGCGGGTGATTTGCACCCTGTGCCGGCAACCGGGGCAACACATCGAGGGGTGCTCACGTTCCAGCACCCGTGCGCGATCTGTTATGGTGACCACCATACCACCCTCCACCTGGGAGGGGATGAAGGTCGGGTTTCCGGCGTGGCCGGGCCGTCTCCATTGCAATTATTGCAAGGGGGGGCATGTTCACGCCGTGAACCCTTTCCTAAAGGAGGCTGCGACCTGGTGCTCGCGGCACCATGGCGTCTCTCATTTCAAAGTGAGGCATGTTTTGGGAGAGAGTTCCCCTTCCATGTCTCACCAAGAAATGAGTGAAAACCATGAGTGTACGTGTATCCGGGCCGTAAATCAGTCTCAGTCTCTTCAGCATCGTGGCCGTGGATGCATACAAATAAGTAATCTCTGAAAGTCACTAATCAGTATTTTATATTAAGGAATATATTGTATAAGTATAATCAAGTGAAATTGATATTTTTGAAAGTGCATAATAAAACAAAGAGAAAACTAGAACAAAAAAAAGGAGTCATTTCTAACCCAAAACATCTACAAACAAACAGGAATCAACAATATATATATATATATATATATATATATATATATATATATATATATATATATATATATATATATATATATATATATATACATATATATATATATATATATATATACATATATATATATATATATATATATATATATATATATATATACGAATACATATACTCGTATATATACTCGTACATATATCTATATGCCTATAAATATGTATAATTATACATATCTGTAAATGTGAATGTATATGCTTATGTATATATATGCGGATATGTATATATATATTTATATGCATATGTATCTGGATATTGAAACGTGATTGCATACCGAAACATAATTGCATACTTTTAGGATCACATCTGGAGTTTGAGAATGAGTGCACCCTGTGTGTAAGTCAAGACACGATCTATTCGAATAAAAGTTTACTTAAGAACACCCTGTCGGTGGTGTAAAAGAATATTCTCGAAAATAAAAATTTCCTTCGAGGTGAGTAGAAGATTCTAGAAAAATCCAGACGCTTCTTGAAAAGCGTAGAATTTTCAACTTCAACCATTCGAGAGCTATAAAAACCACAAGACTGTTCAGAGTCGAACAGTCGAACAGAGATCGTAACATTGTGTACATCGTGCATTCTAATCGAAGCAGCAATATTTGTAATTGTGATATTGTAAAGTGATGAAATTAATTATTAAATAAAGTGATTAATGAATTGTGAAATATAGTGCAAATTGTAACAAAGAAAACTTTAAGCCTAATAGTAAATGTGTAAATTGCAATAATTAAATAATGTTAGTTATTTTAATTTAACCAACGATTGTTTAACTACTACACAATCTAGTGGTACGAAACCGAGTACAGAGAGTTAACCCTCTCATGCCCGAATTAAAGTGGGCGGGACTAAAAAATATTTGAGTGTAGGTATGTTTTAGTCTTGACCTAAATAAGAACTGACAAAAATTTCAAGGTCCTTGGTGTCCTCGTTCGTCAGCTACAGTATGTTGCCTATAGGCAAAATTGGGCATTTACGTATAATTTTAAAATACATTTTGATTATTTTTTTAATGCTTTTTTATTTGAATTTATGTGTGGTAGCATACAAAACAATTTTTTTGTGGATTGCAACACAAATAAACTTTACATTTGCTGCACTGAGAGCGTGGATAACCTGTCTGACACAGTGTGCATCATCCTTTTGATCCCCATTGCACCCAGTAGTGTAAATTGTCAAAGCGAGTACTTTTTGCAGGTTCTGCAACATACGCTCTTTTATGGGAGCTTGATTCCGAGGCCGTTGACGGAGCTGGTGATGACGGAGCTGGTGATAATGGAGCCAATGGTGAAGGTGATGGAGTGGTTGAATTCATATTTGAAATGTGTGATGATGGCGACCTCTTTTCCTTGGTAAAACTGATGTTTGTGATGCGTTTAAAAGTTCGTTACCAATATCCAACTGAAATGTTATTAGCGGCATATGATTCAGTTATATATAGATATATATATATATATATATATATATATATATATATATATATATAAATACATATATATATATACTCGTATATATATATATATATATATATATATATATATATATATATATATATATATATATATATAAATATATATATATATATATATAAATATTAGGGTGGGGCGATTTGAACATCTTAATGGGCGCTTCGCGTTTCTGATTCTTCCACTAGACCATACATCTACGGTTTAAATCGAGCTTCCAGATTTTGACTTGCAGTTTTTTCTCAGACTTTATTTTTTTTGGAAAATTTGCAATTTTTCTTGGTCTCATATTTCGTAAAGTATTTGAAATTTAGACTTATTTTACTCGGGCTACAATTTCTCTGAACATATTACTTAGAAAAACTTCGTTTTCATGGTCAAAAAGTCGAAAATTCACCACTTTTTGTCAATTTTTTTTTTAATTTTGGCCTATTACAGCCAAACCATTGAGATTTTCGATCCAATACTCAGACAAAAATTGTAGCCAAGACAATAGTTAAGAACTCTCTAGTACAAACAAAAGCATTGGAACGCTCCTTCAGGCAGTTTTGGCCTTGTGAAAGTGCAAATTTTTCGTGAAAATATTGATAAATTACCATTTTCAGCTGTTCATAGCGCAAAATCAAAAAATTTTATATAAGTTAAAACGTTACCTAATACTACAGTTAATATGCCAGCCTACCCGCATACCTGAGCTTTCACACCAATACGAATTATTCTGACACCATGTCTACGCCGCCCTGCACGAGCATCCGGTGCACCACCGAATCGTGGGAACGTTGCACTAGCAGAAGTGCAGGCATCAGCAATATGATAGGCTAAGCAGGGTAGCGAGTAAGCTGTAGTGTTAAGAATAATTTAAATTGTAACTCATTCTTATTTTGGAGCGGAACTAATAAAGAGTAAAACTGTAAACCGGTTTAATTTATTTTACAGGTATAGAAGACGGGGCCAGTTGCCGGCCCCCATTTTTATTTTTCTGGTGCTCCCTAATGGGAGCGCCTTAACTAGCGTCCGAGCAGGGACCCACTGTTAATGTGGGTTCCTTGAAGAAGACTCCTTAAAAGAGGAGATCACAAGGTGCGGCAGGATCTCGGGTGATGTTGCTGGCTAAAGTTGGACAGATGCAGTGAAAAAATAAAGTAAAATTAATGATTGAAGCATATAAATCCTTATGTCTACATCCTGCGATTCCTACGGGACCCTCCAGGATATAACAAATAAAAATATCTGTGACCCCGAAGATCCTCAGACTATTGTAATAACAAAAAAATAAAAATAAAAAAAATATTTTTCTTCATTGTACTCTGCGCGAAGCATGGTAGTGGCATTGCCTTGGATTCTTGCGGCATCAACTTTGGATCAGGAAATGCTACGCTTCTAAACATCTAGACTAGCTTTCCTCGATCCATTATTACCAAAAAAAAACAGGGTTTGTTGGTCCAGCGATAAGCTACTCTATAGTGGCCACGATACGCCCAACTGGGTGCACATCATAGGGCACATGAGAACACTGTGATTATTTCATGGGCACGGTAGCGAATTTCCAAAATGTTGGATGTCGCATTGGTCAAAACCCTGGCTGTAGACTGTTCCCTAGTAAGTTGCCTACAATCTAATTGTTGGAGACTAAAGAGGAAAATGCAGCCGTTCCATGGCTATGATGGCCATGGAAGCGTTTAAAGTTCAGAGCATGTTTTTCCAGTGCTTGACGCCGTCAAAATAAGAACACGGTACTAGAAAGGAATAAAAGGATTAATAAATTTTTCCTATATTATTATTATTATTTATTTTTTTATTTGTTTTATTTTTACAGAATATATTGGTGAAAATAATATTGTAAGAACTATTTAAAAATAATTTCAGTGTCGACAAAACAAAATTTAAAAAAAAAATAGAAATTAATATTTAATAAAAAATAAATTATAATTCCAGTGTGCCAATAAAAAGTTAAGAGAAAAAATAAAATTGCAAATGTGCCAAAAAGAAAAATAAAAGTAAAGAAAGTGTGCCAATAAAAAGTTAAGATAAAAAATAAAATTCCAGTGTGCCAATAAAAACTTAAGAGAAAAAATAAAATTCCAAATGTGCCAAAAAGAAAAATAGAAGTAAAAATAAAAAATAAAATTCAAGTGCGCCAAAAGAATATAAAAACAAAATTTAAAGTAAATTCAATTAGAGTGTACCAAAAAGAAAATAAAAAATAAAGGAGGCAAAAAATCGAGAAGTATTCTGAAGACATCTTGCGGAGTAAGGAAAATTGGTGAGTATTTTGATTTGTGCTTTCTACTTGAATTTTTATAAGAATGGACAGTTTAACTGACAAAGTGACACAGTTGACGGGGGCAGTTAACGTACTACTGGACCAAATTAAGGGAATAGAAACTCGCTTAGTTGCGGCCGAAAGAGCTGCGGGGAGTCGTGATCAATTCCTATTAGGAATAGAGCAGAGGATCAACCAAAGACTCGATAGTTTGAATACAATAGAAGGCTCGTCAGATATTAGGCCTACGGTTATAACTCGTGCACCCCGAACAGAGGAGGAGCTTCGTGAAATCGGGCGATTGCCGGATTGCGTAAAGGAACTCCAGGTGTTTGATGGAAATCCTTCACAGTACATTTCCTGGGTACACAATGTTGAGTGTATTTTGAAGGATTACGATATCATTAGGGAAAAGCCCCTTTACCGCTCAATCCTTCTGCATATTAGGCAAAAAGTTAGGGGTAGGGCAGACGCCGCATTTTGTGTCCTACAACGTCTTACAAAATGACTGGGCGGAAATTAAGCGCGTTTTATCCCTACATTACGCTGACAAACGGGATATTCGCACGCTAGAACACCAGTTAAACCAGCTCAATCAAAGGGGATCCAGGCTAGACGAATTTTATGCCACTGTCAACCATCAGCTGTCGTTAATCGTAAATAAAATCAAAAGCGAGGATTACACTGAAGAGACCATGGGTGTGCTTGTGGAGACTTACAGGAATAGAGCTCTGGACGTGTTCATTCGGGGCTTGAATGGGGAGCTCTCTCGCATGTTCATCGTGCAAAAGCCGAAAACATTGCCGGAAGCGTATTCCGCGTGCTTGGATATCCAAAACTTATCGCTGCGAAACAACATAATTCAAGTTAACTCAAACAATAGAATAATCACCCCAATGAATACTATGGTAAATGGTGAACGACGACCCCCTCTACCTCCTAGGTATCATCATAACAATAAATGAGTAAACAGAAATCAGATATATCGTTCGACCCCGCATGGTAATAGATTCCCAGATCCTGTTAAAAGGAATGTCTTTCCTCCCAACAGGCCGATTGCTCCAAAGCCGCATGAGAGAATGGAGGTAGACCAATCCATCCAGACAAAGCGAGTGAATTACATGAACCACCCCAATGGGAGAACCGTTTCAAGAGGTATGTACCAGTAGAGGGTAATGATGTAAAACAGCAGAGGCTGTTTAACCTACAAACCAACGCAGAAGGCGAGTCCCAGGTATTAGATGATCATCAGGAAGAACACGTAAATATAGAAGGTAGCCCACCAGCGTTCCTCGTATAGGGAATAATGCGATCGAAAACAAAGCAATAACAATAAGTTCCAGTATACCCTATTTCACGTGTTATTTGACAAATGGAAAAGAGCTCAATTTTCTAGTTGATACCGGTGCTAATAAAAATTTCATAAAACCTAACCTCACGGACAAATATATTCTTTTAGACACACCCTTTTCTGTACATACAGCTGCAGGACCTATTCAACTTAATAAAAAAATTAGTGGAAAATTTTTCCAAGAAGTAGGAAATGACAGTTTGATAACTTTTTATGCTTCCGGGGTTAGAATCATTCGATGGCATTATTGGGGACGATACACTGAAGCACTTAGAGGCAGTAATAGATCGCAAGAAACATATGCTTAATATCAGACCTAACATTGTCATCCCTCTAAGGAACAGGATATTAACCGAGTTGCATAATTTAGCCGATTTAACTAACGTACCCACAACTTCAGTTCAAAAAATTGAATTTTTACTAGACAAATACGAGAATTTATTCAAATCCCTCAACAGTAATGAGAGTGTAGAAACCGCGGTGCGAGCGGCAATTAAAATAAACAACTACCGAACCTATATACATCAAAAGTTACCCGTACCCCGCTTGCATGCGGGACGAAGTTGAAAGCCAAAACGCTGAACTCTTGACTGAAGGTATAATTAGACCATCAGAAAGCCCATATAATTCACCCATATGGGTGGTGCCAAAAAAACCCAAGCCCACAGGTGAGAAACAATACCGAATGGTGATAGATTTCAAACGTTTGAACGCTGTCACCATCGCAGACACATACCCCATCCCCGACATTAATGCGACACTAGCTAGTCTGGGGGCAGCCAAATACTTTACTACAATAGACCTAACATAGGGATTTCACCAGATCAAAATGAAAGAGTCCGACATATCCAAGACGGCATTCTCTACGATGAACGGGAAGTATGAGTTTTTGAGGTTACCATTTGGGCTTAAGAATGCTCCTGCTATCTTCCAACGCATGATCGACGATGTCCTTAAAGAATATATCGGGAAAATATGCTATGTATACATTGACGATATAATTGTCTTTGGGAAAAATGAGGAGGAGCATATCAAAAATGTCAATATAATCTTTGCCCGCTTGAGCAAGGCCAACTTGAAAGCGAATCTCGAGAAAACTCATTTCATGAGAACTGAAGTGGAATTCCTTGGGTATGTAATTACCAGTAACGGTATTAAGCCTGACCCAAAAAAAGTGGTAACTATTCAAAACTTGGCACCCCCTGAGACTCTAAAAGACTTGAAAAGCTTCCTCGGAATGACCTCGTATTATAAAAAATTCATCCGTGACTACGCGAAAATCGCCAAGCCTTTGACAAATATGACGCGAGGTGAGAATGCACAGGTTAAAGCCAATTAGTCAAAAAAGGTGCGCATCAATCTTGACTCCGGAGCACTAAAGCCATTTATGGATTTAAAACTACTCCTTACTTCATCGGATTTATTAATTTTTCCAGATTTTGAAAAACCATTTAATCTAATGACTGATGCATCTAATTATGCCATAGGCGCTGTGCTTTCACAGGGAGAACCTGGAAAAGATAAACCCGTCGCTTTCATCTCTCGTTCACTGAGCAAAACGGAAGAAAACTATGCCACTAACGAGAAAGAGATGTTAGCGATAGTTTGGTCCCTTGATAACCTACGATCATACCTATACGGTGCAAAGAAGGTCCGAATATGTACGGCTCATCAGCCTCTCACATTCGCCTTAAGCAATAGGAATTATAATGCGAAATTGAAAAGATGGAAGGCCCGTATAGAAGAGTATAACTACGAACTGATTTACACTCCTGGTAAATCTAATTTGGTAGCAGATGCTCTATCAAGAATGAAGAGCCAGATCAATCACCTTGAAGAACTACCCACGCCAACCGAGATTGATGGAGGAGATTTAACTACGGTGACAGCCAGCGAGGACAGTGATGCTTCAAGGACAGTTTCAGCTAGCGAGGGAAGAGGCTCTACAACAGACACGGCAAGTGAAAATGGTACAGCTCATAGTGCTGACCAAGACGCGACAGACTTATTGCCTCATGTGGAAGCACCGCTAAACGTCTTTAAAAACCAAATTATCTTCAGGGAAGGCAAGGAGTTGAGTTGTAAAGAGAACCCTCATCCCGGTTACTCACGACATTACTTTACTCTAGCCAAAATCGAAAAAAGCATGTTCACAAAAATTTTAAAGGAATGTCTGAATCCGTCTATAGTAAAATGGGGTAAAAATACCAGAAAACCACCTACAACTCTTCCAGGATGTGTATCTAGAAAACTTTTTGTTATACAAAATTCGAATTACCCAGAGAATAGTAGAGGATATTGCCAACGAGAATAGTGTTTGCGAGATAATAGAGAGGGAACATAAAAGAGCGCATAGGAATCCGCGAGAGAACAGGATTCAGATACTTGAGAAATATTATTTTCCTAGAATGATGAGTCAGATAAAAAATTATACGGCCCATTGCGAGATTTGTCATCTAAACAAGTATGATAGGCACCCATCAGTACCACCTTTAAAAGACACATCCTTGCGAGATTGTCCATGTGGATATTTTCGAATTGCAGTGCGAAAAATTTCTGTCATGCATTGATAAATTTTCCAAATTCGCTAAGTTTTTCCATATCAAGGACCGATCAGCATTTACCCTTAGCAAAAAATTTTCAAAACTCTTGCATTACTTTACGGCACCTAAGATAATAGTTACAGACAACGAACGTGGGTTTATGAGTCCTGTTGTCTCCCATTATATAAGAAGTCTCGGTATAAAGATCTATCAAACTCCCATTCAAAGGAGTGAGGTAAATGGCCAAGTGGAAAAACTGCACTCGACCATTATTGAGATATATCGATGCATACAAAAAGAAATAAAGAACATGAGCTCAAAAGAGCTACTTAATATTGCAGTGGACCGCTATAATACCACC
The DNA here is from genome assembly GCA_920105625.2 of Clusia tigrina. Taxonomy (NCBI): domain Eukaryota; kingdom Metazoa; phylum Arthropoda; class Insecta; order Diptera; family Clusiidae; genus Clusia; species Clusia tigrina. The sequence goes on along the minus strand of OV050030.1, from coordinate 143,839,750 downwards.
ATCCACTCCATCATAAAGCAAAAATCAAGCGATATATTTTTTAACAGAACGCAGAGAATTAACTATCAAAATTTGTCAGATTTTAAGAGTAGAGTTCACAAGGAAATCAAGTCTCAAATTAAGAAAAATCAGGAAATAAGGAATTTAAGGTTAAATAAGAATAGGCGAGCTCCGCGGAAGTATGAAAAAGGTGACACCATCTATATCAGAGACAAACAGATTAAACCCAAACAAAGACCGTTGTATAAAGACAACTGTAGGAAAGGACAATACTGTGACTATTAATACAGATAAAGGGAAGAAAATTCATAAGGCACAACTCAAAAACACATAAACGAATTTCCTTCATTATTCCTCAATAAGATCAAAAATATAAAGGTCGTAATTTATAAGTTGTATTTGAAAAAAGCACCTCACTATAAAAAAAATTAAATAAGAAAAAAAATGGCTTTTCACTATATAAAAAAATTTTATTAGAAAAATGGCATCTCACTATATAGAAAAATTAATGGCATCTCACTATATGAATAAAAGCAAAAAAAGAAAAGTGCACCTCTCAAGCAAAAGAAAAAAGAACTTACTCAAAAAATAACTAGTATGTAAGACAACAAAAAATTTTTTCCTTTTTTAAATTTTTATTAAAAACAAAAAAAACAGAATCGGCACTAAGCAAAATTCTACTATAATAATGTTAAGACTATATTTAACAATATATATAAGTTGATAACTTTCTCTTTGAGCTAGATTACTGCTGATATTCAGCGCCTCCGGATTCAACATTTTTTAATACAACTCCCCCCTTGTGGTTATTCGTCACGGCGACGCCTGGATTGTAAATGGACATTTTAAACTAATACATACTATCGACTTGGAGTCCTTCGGGACGATACTAATGAAACTTAAGGTATCGGGTAATGCTGTGCGGAACGCTGTCAGGAAACCTTTCATTGATTACAACTTAAATAAGTTAACACAGCACCTCGATGAACTACGTGCTGTAAGAACACGAGGACGCCGATCAATTAACTGGATTGGGTCAGCCTGGAAATGGATTGCCGGCTCCCCTGATGCTACTGATTGGGATAATATCTTAAGACGCCAAAATGATGTCATCAGCAATAACAACCACCAGTTCAAAGTTAACGAACAACTTTTTAATGTCACGCTAGAAACCACTAACCATCTGAATCTCATGATGCAACATGTAAATTCCCCAGGCAAAGAGACCAACTCTGGAAATGCAGAGACCATAATCGTTAACCAAATTCAGATTTTGAAGGAGCAGATTGGCGAAATAGTACGCGCATGTCAAATGGCGAAGGCAGGCATCGTTAACACGAACCTACTTAATCAAGAGGAAACCGAGCTGATCGTCACCAATGAGGAGGTCTTGCCGTACCAGAACGTTATTGAAGCTGTCGAATATGCAAAACCATCTTTGTATTCAAATGGTACTCTACTGTTGTACGTACTATCAATTCCGAAAGTAAAAGCAACCAAATACCACCTATTGATAACCAGAGCTCCGACATATTTTGGTAAAAAAGCAACCTTAGAGTACCAAAAAGTATTGATAAACGATGACGAGACGTTTGGAATAGTGGGGAAATGCCGTTCAACCAATAACTCAACAATATGTGGATCAGAAGCCGTAAGGAAACTGCCTGAAGAGGGATGTCTGGCGTGACTTCTAAAGGGAGGAGACGCCCAATGCCACTTTGAACCCGACAACGGGGAAGTTATGGAGCTGATAGATGAGAATACTGTGTACCTATCGAATTTTAATGGAATCATCAGAAGCGGGAGTCGTTCAAAGCTTCTTGAAGGCACATACGTGATTCAGCTTAACAATGAAACTATTGAAGTAAAAAACCAAACATTTTCGAGCACAACATCAAGGAAGTTGCAGGCATTACCGTCAGTTCTCACCAACGTGACAAGTCGGGGTATCAAACCAAACCTGGAGTATTTACACGACCTAAGCATGACAAACATTAAGCATCTCAACGCTCTAGGTATCAGATCCCAAATCTCAATAGCAACCGACGCATTGATCCTGAGTGCGGTAATTGCGGCGTTCTTCATTATTTGGCGTAAGTTGACTGGGAGGATTGAGATGCCAACAATCCTTTTGAAATTCAAGGAAAAGTCGGCAATGCCCCAGCCACCTGTATCAACATAAAATCTGCGGGACGCAGATATTTAAGGAGGGGATAGTTAACACGTTACCTAATACTACAGTTAATATGCCAGCCTACCCGCATACCTGAGCTTTCACACGAATACGAATTATGCTGACACCATGTCTACGCTTCCCTGCACGAGCATCCGGTGCAGCACCGAATCGTGGGAACGTAGCACTAGCAGAAGTGCAGGCATCAGCAATATGATAGGCTAAGAAGGGTAGCGAGTAAGCTGTAGTGTTAAGAATAATTTAAATTGTAACTCATTCTTATTTTGGAGCGGAACTAATAAAGAGTAAAACTGTAAACCAGTTTAATTTATTTTACAGGTATAGAAGACGGGGCCAGTTGCCAGCCCCCATCTTTAATTTTTGGTGCTCCCTAATGGGAGCGCCTTAACTTATATATTCAGTACAATCCCAAGAATCAGAAACGCGAAGCGCCCATTAAGATTTTTTCCTTCCATACTAATCGCCCACCCTAATATATATATATATATATATATATATATATATATATATATATATATATATATATATATATATATATATATATATATATATATATATATATATATATATATATATATATATATATATATATATATATATATATATATATATATATATATATATATATATATATATATATATATATATATATATATATATATATATATATATATATATATATATATATATATATATATATATATATATATATATATATATATATATATATATATATTGAGAATGTCTCAGCGGATGGATCTTGTAGCACTTGAGGCCCATGTTTATTTTTAGCGGGACTTTTGGAAAATTTCGCCAAAGTGGCGATGATTTCAAGCATGAGTTTATCTGATCAGCGTACTTTGAACGCGGAATGACGGGAAGTGAAATCACCTGAAAGGAGTAACGGAGTGCCGCCGTATTTTTTTATATCTTTCAGTGGTCTGTTCAACGCCTCAAGATAATGTTTGTGTGCCATAGTGCTTTCATCCCAGATGACAATTTAGCATTGTTTCAGCACTGTGGCCATATTCGTCTGGGTTATTTTGAATATTCAGAGGCAGCTTAAATGCTGAATGCACTGTTATGCCTCCATCCAATAAAGTTGCAATTCCAGATGATGCAACGGTCAATGCGATGCCATTACTTGATCGTATTTCGGCGAGAATTATCGAAATGAGAAATGTGTTGCCAGTTCCACGTAGTGCATTAAAAAAAAATCCAACTTGTTCCGCCGAAAGTGCCAGCATAATGCGGTCGCAAATGAGTACGACCATATACTGCCAGGGGGCAGTATATGGTCTTGGGTTAAAGCAGTCCGACGAATCTTTGTATATAATTATATATATATATATATATATATATATATATATATATATATATATATATATATATATATATATATATATATAAAATTATATACAAAGATTCGTCTGACTGCTTTAACCCAAGGCCATATACTATATATATATATATATATATATATATATATATATATATATATATATATATATATATATATATATATATATATATATATATATATATATATATTGAATATTTTTCGATTTTCCATACATTTTGCACTCCAAAATGTCCACTTGTTAGTTACTTCTCGTAAAATTTCGTCCATAAATCTCTAATAGATCCAAGTTATAAAAATCTGTTAATAGTGAGCGCGAGAATTCACACATACGAGGGCGGATTGATATTGAAGCTACCTAAGTAGGAAAAAAACATTTTTTTTTCAAAAACCATTTATTTCTCAACATAGTCTCTTTTTACTTCGACACACTTAGTAAGACGATATTCCAACTTTTTTATACCATCTGAATAATACGATTTCGGGAACCCCTCAAAATACGCGTTAGTTTCGGTAATCACTTCTTCGTTTGAGATGAATCTTTTTCCTGCGAGTCATTTTTTCAAGTTTGAAAACAGGAAAAAGTCACTAGGAGCTAAATCTGGACTCTAAGGTGGATGATTAACCAATTCGAAGTGTATTTCACGTAATTTTAGCATCGTATCTAATGCTGTGTGAACCGGTGTGTTGTCTTGAAGAAAGAGCATTTTTTTCTTCTTTAAGTGTGGTCGTTTTTCCTTGATTGCATCAATCAATTGATCCAATAATGCACGATAATACTTTCCTGTGATTGTGGATCCTTTTTCAAGATAATCGATGAGCAATATTTCGTGTGCATCCCAAAATACAGTGTCCATAACCTTGCCAGCCGATTTCACTGCCTTCGCCTTTTTCGAAGCACTTTCACCAGCTTCCACCCATTGTTTCGATTGATTTTTGTTTCAGGTGTGTAGTGGAGGACCCACGTTTCATCAACAGTTATTAATCGACGCCAAAAATCAACAGGATTACGCTTGATCATGTCCAAACGCCGCTGTGAAGTGGTCTGTCGAACTCGTTTTTGTTCGACACTGAGCAAACGCGGCACCCATCATGCCGATAGCTTTTTCATATGCAAATGTTCATGCAAAATGTTGAACACACGTTCATATGATATGTTTACCATTTCAACAATCTCACGAAACTTGACTCGGCGATCATTCATAACGATATCGAGGATTTTCTTGATATTTTCTTCAGTAACCACCTCTTTTGGCCTTCCTGTTGATGGTATTGTTGCAGTGCTTGTTCGGCCGCGTTTAAATTCAGCAATCCAATATTTTACCATGTAATCTGACGGAGCAGACTCACCGTAATGTTTATTGAGCTTTTCTTTTGTCTCTTTCGCCGTTTACCCTTTCAAATAATAGTCTTTAATCACTGCACGAAATTCGCTTTTTTCCATTTTTCAAGAAACACAAAAGTTACTTACTTCAAACGACTACAACAAATAAACCTAGCAGTGTCCCCGCCGCCAAGGGACCCGTAACGACCGCCGCCCGACGAAGCGCCCATCTGGAATTGGCTGGCCGGAATTCAAGCCAGGGACCCGCTACCACCGCCGCCAGACGTCGCGTACATCTGGAAGTGGTTGGCCGCGGTTCACGACCACAACAAAGGGGTTGAGGGCCAGGGGCTACCAGCAACCAACCCGAGGGGTACGACACCCTCATCAGCGCGGTGGCTCCTGGAAACGCTCCATCGACATGGCCATTTATCGATGGATACGGACGCAGCCCGCCGAGCAAAACCAACTGCGCCATTGGTAACCACACGTGTCTTACCCTTGCCACCAGTGATCGCACCCCTCGACACCACTTTAATCCAGATTAGCCGAGGCTGATCAACGGCAACCGCCACGCGTGTGGCACCCTTGCCCGCAGCCCGGGCACCCGTCGACACCGGACCATTGCCAATATTGCCACCCAAACGGGAGCATCACTTGACGCCACCACGACGACTTCCAGTCGTCCACATTGTCGGTCACCGCCTGCGGGTGATTTGCACCCTGTGCCGGCAACCGGGGCAACACATCGAGGGGTGCTCACGTTCCAGCACCCGTGCGCGATCTGTTATGGTGACCACCATACCACCCTCCACCTGGGAGGGGATGAAGGTCGGGTTTCCGGCGTGGCCGGGCCGTCTCCATTGCAATTATTGCAAGGGGGGGCATGTTCACGCCGTGAACCCTTTCCTAAAGGAGGCTGCGACCTGGTGCTCGCGGCACCATGGCGTCTCTCATTTCAAAGTGAGGCATGTTTTGGGAGAGAGTTCCCCTTCCATGTCTCACCAAGAAATGAGTGAAAACCATGAGTGTACGTGTATCCGGGCCGTAAATCAGTCTCAGTCTCTTCAGCATCGTGGCCGTGGATGCATACAAATAAGTAATCTCTGAAAGTCACTAATCAGTATTTTATATTAAGGAATATATTGTATAAGTATAATCAAGTGAAATTGATATTTTTGAAAGTGCATAATAAAACAAAGAGAAAACTAGAACAAAAAAAAGGAGTCATTTCTAACCCAAACCATCTACAAACAAACAGGAATCAACAATATATATATATATATATATATATATATATATATATATATATATATATATATATATATATATATATATATATATATATAAATATACGAATACATATACTCGTATATATACTCGTACATATATCTATATGCCTATAAATATGTATAATTATACGTATCTGTAAATGTGAATGTATATGCTTATGTATATATATGCGGATATGTATATATATATTTATATGCATATGTATATGGATATTGAAACGTGATTGCATACCGAAACATAATTGCATACTTTTAGGACCACATCTGGAGTTTGAGAATGAGTGCACCCTGTGTGTAAGTCAAGACACGATCTATTCGAATAAAAGTTTACTTAAGAACACCCTGTCGGTGGTGTAAAATAATATTCTGGAAAATAAAAATTTCCTTCGAGGTGAGTAGAAGATTCTAGAAAAATCCAGACGCTTCTTGAAAAGCGTAGAATTTTCAACTTCAACCATTCGAGAGCTATAAAAACCACAAGACTCTTCAGAGTCGAACAGTCGAACAGAGATCGTAACATTGTGTACATCGTGCATTCTAATCGAAGCAGCAATATTTGTAATTGTGATATTGTAAAGTGATGAAATTAATTATTAAATAAAGTGATTAATGAATTGTGAAATATAGTGCAAATTGTAACAAAGAAAACTTTAAGCCTAATAGTAAATGTGTAAATTGCAATAATTAAAAAATGTTAGTTATTTTAATTTAACCAACGATTGTTTAACTACTACACAATCTAGTGGTACGAAACCGAGTACAGAGAGTTAACCCTCTCATGCCCGAATTAAAGTGGGCGGGACTAAAAAATATTTGAGTGTAGGTATGTTTTAGTCTTGACCTAAATAAGAACTGACAAAAATTTCAAGGTCCTTGGTGTCCTCGTTCGTCAGCTACAGTATGTTGCCTATAGGCAAAATTGGGCATTTACGTATAATTTTAAAATACATTTTGATTATTTTTTTAATGCTTTTATATTTGAATTTATGTGTGGTAGCATACAAAACTTTTTTTTTGTGGATTGCAACACAAATAAACTTTACATTTGCTGCACTGAGAGCGTGGATAACCTGTCTGACACAGTGTGCATCATCCTTTTGATCCCCATTGCACCCAGTAGTGTAAATTGTCAAAGCGAGTACTTTTTGCAGGTTCTGCAACATACGCTCTTTTATGGGAGCTTGATTCCGAGGCCGTTGACGGAGCTGGTGATGACGGAGCTGGTGATAATGGAGTAAATGGTGAAGGTGATGGAGTGGTTGAATTCATATTTGAAATGTGTAATGATGGCGACCTCTTTTCCTTGGTAAAACTGATGTTTGTGATGCGTTTAAAAGTTCGTTACCAATATCCAACTGAAATGTTATTAGCGGCATATGCTTCAGTTATATATAGATATATATATATATATATATATATATATATATATATATATATATATATATATATATATATATAAATACATATATATATATATACTCGTATATATATATATATATATATATATATATATATATATATATATATATATATATATAAATATATATATATATATAAATATTAGGGTGTGGCGATTTGAACATCTTAATGGGCGTTTCGCGTTTCTGATTCTTGGGATTGTACTGAGAAAAAAAGTCCACTAGACCATACATCTACGGTTTAAATCGAGCTTCCAGATTTTGACTTGCAGTTTTTTCTCAGACTTTATTTTTTTTGGAAAATTTGCAATTTTTCTTGGTCTCATATTTCGTCAAAGTATTTGAAATTTAGACTTATTTTACTCGGGCTACAATTTCTCTGAACATATTACTTAGAAAAACTTCGTTTTCATGGTCAAAAAGTCGAAAATTCACCACTTTTTGTCAAGTTTTTTTTGAATTTTGGCCTATAACAGCCAAACCATTGAGATTTTCGATCCAATACTCAGACAAAAATTGTATCCAAGACAATAGTTAAGAACTCTCTAGTACAAACAAAAGCATTGGAACGCTCCTTCAGGCAGTTTTGGCCTTGTGAAAGTGCAAATTTTTCGTGAAAATATTGATAAATTACCATTTTCAGCTGTTCATAGCGCAAAATCAAAAAAATTTATATAAGTTAAAACGTTACCTAATACTACAGTTAATATGCCAGCCTACCCGCATACCTGAGCTTTCACACCAATACGAATTATACTGACACCATGTCTACTCCGCCCTGCACGAGCATCCGGTGCACCACCGAATCGTGGGAACGTTGCACTAGCAGAAGTGCAGGCATCAGCAATATGATAGGCTAAGCAGGGTAGCGAGTAAGCTGTAGTGTTAAGAATAATTTAAATTGTAACTCATTCTTATTTTGGAGCGGAACTAATAAAGAGTAAAACTGTAAACCGGTTTAATTTATTTTACAGGTATAGAAGACGGGGCCAGTTGCCGGCCCCCATTTTTATTTTTCTGGTGCTCCCTAATGGGAGCGCCTTAACTAGCGTCCGAGCAGGGACCCACTGTTAATGTGGGTTCCTTGAAGAAGACTCCTTAAAAGAGGAGATCACAAGGTGCGGCAGGATCTCGGGTGATGTTGCTGGCTAAAGTTGGACAGATGCAGTGAAAAAATAAAGTAAAATTAATGATTGAAGCATATAAATCCTTATGTCTACATCCTGCGATTCCTACGGGACCCTCCAGGATATAACAAATAAAAATATCTGTGACCCCGAAGATCCTCAGACTATTGTAATAACAAAAAAATAAAAATAAAAAAAATATTTTTCTTCATTGTACTCTGCGCGAAGCATGGTAGTGGCATTGCCTTGGATTCTTGCGGCATCAACTTTGGATCAGGAAATGCTACGCGTCTAAACATCTAGACTAGCTTTCCTCGATCCATTATTACCAAAAAAAAACAGGGTTTGTTGGTCCAGCGATAAGCTACTCTATAGTGGCCACGATACGCCCAACTGGGTGCACATCATAGGGCACATGAGAACACTGTGATTATTTCATGGGCACGGTAGCGAATTTCCAAAATGTTGGATGTCGCATTGGTCAAAACCCTGGCTGTAGACTGTTCCCTAGTAAGTTGCCTACAATCTAATTGTTGGAGACTAAAGAGGAAAATGCAGCCGTTCCATGGCTATGATGGCCATGGAAGCGTTTAAAGTTCAGAGCATGTTTTTCCAGTGCTTGACGCCGTCAAAATAAGAACACGGTACTAGAAAGGAATAAAAGGATTAATAAATTTTTCCTTTATTATTATTATTTTTTATTTTTTTATTTGTTTTATTTTTACAGAATATATTGGTGAAAATAATATTGTAAGAACTATTTAAAAATAATTTCAGTGTCGACAAAACAAAATTTAAAAAAAAAATAGAAATTAATATTTAATAAAAAATAAATTATAATTCCAGTGTGCAGTGTGCAAAGTTAAGAGAAAAAATAAAATTGCAAATGTGCCAAAAAGAAAAATAAAAGTAAAGAAAGTGTGCCAATAAAAAGTTAAGATAAAAAATAAAATTCCAGTGTGCCAATAAAAACTTAAGAGAAAAAATAAAATTCCAAATGTGCCAAAAAGAAAAATAGAAGTAAAAATAAAAAATAAAATTCAAGTGCGCCAAAAGAATATAAAAAACAAAATTTAAAGTAAATTCAATTAGAGTGTACCAAAAAGAAAATAAAAAATAAAGGAGGCAAAAAATCGAGAAGTATTCTGAAGACATCTTGCGGAGTAAGGAAAATTGGTGAGTATTTTGATTTGTGCTTTCTACTTGAATTTTTATAAGAATGGACAGTTTAACTGACAAAGTGACACAGTTGACGGGGGCAGTTAACGTACTACTGGACCAAATTAAGGGAATAGAAACTCGCTTAGTTGCGGCCGAAAGAGCTGCGGGGAGTCGTGATCAATTCCTATTAGGAATAGAGCAGAGGATCAACCAAAGACTCGATAGTTTGAATACAATAGAAGGCTCGTCAGATATTAGGCCTACGGTTATAACTCGTGCACCCCGAACAGAGGAGGAGCTTCGTGAAATCGGGCGATTCACAGTACATTTCCTGGGTACACAATGTTGAGTGTATTTTGAAGGATTACGATATCATTAGGGAAAAGCCCCTTTACCGCTCAATCCTTCTGCAATTATTAGGCAAAAAGTTAGGGGTAGGGCAGACGCCGCATTTTGTGTCCTACAACGTCTTACAAAATGACTGGGCGGAAATTAAGCGCGTTTTATCCCTACATTACGCTGACAAACGGGATATTCGCACGCTAGAACACCAGTTAAACCAGCTCAATCAAAGGGGATCCAGGCTAGACGAATTTTATGCCACTGTCAACCATCAGCTGTCGTTAATCGTAAATAAAATCAAAAGCGAGGATTACACTGAAGAGACCATGGGTGTGCTTGTGGAGACTTACAGGAATAGAGCTCTGGACGTGTTCATTCGGGGCTTGAATGGGGAGCTCTCTCGCATGTTCATCGTGCAAAAGCCGAAAACATTGCCGGAAGCGTATTCCGCGTGCTTGGATATCCAAAACTTATCGCTGCGAAACAACATAATTCACGTTAACTCAAACAATAGAATAATCACCCCAATGAATACTATGGTAAATGGTGAAAGACGATACCCTCTACCTCCTAGGTATCATCATAACAATAAATGAGTAAACAGAAATCAGATATATCGTTCGACCCCGCATGGTAATAGATTCCCAGATCCTGTTGAAAGGAATGTCTTTCCTCCCAACAGGCCGATTGCTCCAAAGCCGCATGAGAGAATGGAGGTAGACCAATCCATCCAGACAAAGCGAGTGAATTACATGAACCACCCCAATGGGAGAACCGTTTCAAGAGGTATGTACCAGTAGAGGGTAATGATGTAAAACAGCAGAGGCTGTTTAACCTACAAACCAACGCAGAAGGCGAGTCCCAGGTATTAGATGATCATCAGGAAGAACACGTAAATATAGAAGGTAGCCCACCAGCGTTCCTCGTATAGGGAATAATGCGATCGAAAACAAAGCAATAACAATAAGTTCCAGTATACCCTATTTCACGTGTTATTTGACAAATGGAAAAGAGCTCAATTTTCTAGTTGATACCGGTGCTAATAAAAATTTCATAAAACCTAACCTCACGGACAAATATATTCTTTTAGACACACCCTTTTCTGTACATACAGCTGCAGGACCTATTCAACTTAATAAAAAAATTTGTGGAAAATTTTTCCAAGAAGTAGGAAATGACAGTTTTATAACTTTTTATGCTTCCGGGATTAGAATCATTCGATGGCATTATTGGGGACGATACACTGAATCACTTAGAGGCAGTAATAGATCGCAAGAAACATATGCTGCATATCAGACCTAACATTGTCATCCCTCTAAAGAACAGGATATTAACCGAGTTGCATAATTTAGCCGATTTAACTAACGTACCCACAACTTCAGTTCAAAAAATTGAATTTTTACTAGACAAATACGAGAATTTATTCAAATCCCTCAACAGTAATGAGAGTGTAGAAACCGCGGTGCGAGCGGCAATTAAAATAAACAACTACCGAACCTATATACATCAAAAGTTACCCGTACCCCGCTTGCATGCGGGACGAAGTTGAAAGCCAAAACGCTGAACTCTTGACTGAAGGTATAATTAGACCATCAGAAAGCCCATATAATTCACCCATATGGGTGGTGCCAAAAAAACCCAAGCCCACAGGTGAGAAACAATACCGAATGGTGATAGATTTCAAACGTTTGAACGCTGTCACCATCGCAGACACATACCCCATCCCCGACATTAATGCGACACTAGCTAGTCTGGGGGCAGCCAAATACTTTACTACAATAGACCTAACATAGGGATTTCACCAGATCAAAATGAAAGAGTCCGACATATCCAAGACGGCATTCTCTACGATGAACGGGAAGTATGAGTTTTTGAGGTTACCATTTGGGCTTAAGAATGCTCCTGCTATCTTCCAACGCATGATCGACGATGTCCTTAAAGAATATATCGCGAAAATATGCTATGTATACATTGACGATATAATTGTCTTTGGGAAAAATGAGGAGGAGCATATCAAAAATGTCGATATAATCTTTGCCCGCTTGAGCAAGGCCAACTTGAAAGTGAATCTGGGAACACTCATTTCATGAGAACTGAAGTGGAATTCCTTGGGTATGCAATTACCAGTAACGGTATTAAGCCTGACCCAAAAAAAGTGGTAACTATTCAAAACTTGGCACCCCCTGAGACTCTAAAAGACTTGAAAAGCTTCCTCGGAATGACCTCGTATTATAAAAAATTCATCCGTGACTACGCGAAAATCGCCAAGCCTTTGACAAATATGACGCGAGGTGAGAATGCACAGGTTAAAGCCAATTAGTCAAAAAAGGTGCGCATCAATCTTGACTCCGGAGCACTAAAGCCATTTATGGATTTAAAACTACTCCTTACTTCATCGGATTTATTAATTTTTCCAGATTTTGAAAAACCATTTAATCTAATGACTGATGCATCTAATTATGCCATAGGCGCTGTGCTTTCACAGGGAGAACCTGGAAAAGATAAACCCGTCGCTTTCATCTCTCGTTCACTGAGCAAAACGGAAGAAAACTATGCCACTAACGAGAAAGAGATGTTAGCGATAGTTTGGTCCCTTGATAACCTACGATCATACCTATACGGTGCAAAGAAGGTCCGAATATGTACGGCTCATCAGCCTCTCACATTCGCCTTAAGCAATAGGAATTATAATGCGAAATTGAAAAGATGGAAGGCCCGTATAGAAGAGTATAACTACGAACTGATTTACACTCCTGGTAAATCTAATTTGGTAGCAGATGCTCTATCAAGAATGAAGAGCCAGATCAATCACCTTGAAGAACTACCCACGCCAACCGAGATTGATGGAGGAGATTTAACTACGGTGACAGCCAGCGAGGACAGTGATGCTTCAAGGACAGTTTCAGCTAGCGAGGGAAGAGGCTCTACAACAGACACGGCAAGTGAAAATGGTACAGCTCATAGTGCTGACCAAGACGCGACAGACTTATTGCCTCATGTGGAAGCACCGCTAAACGTCTTTAAAAACCAAATTATCTTCAGGGAAGGCAAGGAGTTGAGTTGTAAAGAGAACCCTCATCCCGGTTACTCACGACATTACTTTACTCTAGCCAAAATCGAAAAAAGCATGTTAACAAAAATTTTAAAGGAATGTCTGAATCCGTCTATAGTTAATGGGGTAAAAATACCAGAAAACCACCTACAACTCTTCCAGGATGTGTATCTAGAAAACTTTTTGTTATACAAAATTCGAATTACCCAGAGAATAGTAGAGGATATTGCCAACGAGAATAGTGTTTGCGAGATAATAGAGAGGGAACATAAAAGAGCGCATAGGAATCCGCGAGAGAACAGGATTCAGATACTTGAGAAATATTATTTTCCTAGAATGATGAGTCAGATAAAAAATTATACGGCCCATTGCGAGATTTGTCATCTAAACAAGTATGATAGGCACCCATCAGTACCACCTTTAAAAGACACATCCTTGTGAGATTGTCCATGTGGATATTTTCGAATTGCAGTGCGAAAAATTTCTGTCATGCATTGATAAATTTTCCAAATTCCAAGTTTTTCCATATCAAGGACCGATCAGCATTTACCCTTAGCAAAAAATTTTCAAAACTCTTGCATTACTTTACGGCACCTAAGATAATAGTTACAGACAACGAACGTGGGTTTATGAGTCCTGTTGTCTCCCATTATATAAGAAGTCTCGGTATAAAGATCTATCAAACTCCCATTCAAAGGAGTGAGGTAAATGGCCAAGTGGAAAAACTGCACTCGACCATTATTGAGATATATCGATGCATACAAAAAGAAATAAAGAATATGAGCTCAAAAGAGCTACTTAATATTGCAGTGGACCGCTATAATACCACCATCAACTCCATCATAAAGCAACAATCAAGCGATATATTTTTTAACAGAACGCAGAGAATTAACTATCAAAATTTGTCAGATTTTAAGAGTAGAGTTCACAAGGAAATCAAGTCTCAAATTAAGAAAAATCAGGAAATAAGGAATTTAAGGTTAAATAAGAATAGGCGAGCTCCGCGGAAGTATGAAAAAGGTGACACCATCTATATCAGAGACAAACAGATTAAACCCAAACAAAGACCGTTGTATAAAGACAACTGTAGGAAAGGACAATACTGTGACTATTAATACAGATAAAGGGAAGAAAATTCATAAGGCACAACTCAAAAACACATAAACGAATTTCCTTCATTATTCCTCAATAAGATCAAAAATATAAAGGTCGTAATTTATAAGTTGTATTTGAAAAAAGCACCTCACTATAAAAAAAATTAAATAAGAAAAAAAATGGCTTTTCACTATATAAAAAAATTTTATTAGAAAAATGGCATCTCACTATATAGAAAAATTAATGGCATCTCACTATATGAATAAAAGCAAAAAAAGAAAAGTGCACCTCTCAAGCAAAAGAAAAAAGAACTTACTCAAAAAATAACTAGTATGTAAGACAACAAAAAATTTTTTCCTTTTTTAAATTTTTATTAAAAACAAAAAAAACAGAATCGGCACTAAGCAAAATTCTACTATAATAATGTTAAGACTATATTTAACAATATATATAAGTTGATAACTTTCTCTTTGAGCTAGATTACTGCTGATATTCAGCGCCTCCGGATTCAACATTTTTTAATACAACTCCCCCCTTGTGGTTATTCGTCACGGCGACGCCTGGATTGTAAATGGACATTTTAAACTAATACATACTATCGACTTGGAGTCCTTCGGGACGATACTAATGAAACTTAAGGTATCGGGTAATGCTGTGCGGAACGCTGTCAGGAAACCTTTCATTGATTACAACTTAAATAAGTTAACACAGCACCTCGATGAACTACGTGCTGTAAGAACACGAGGACGCCGATCAATTAACTGGATTGGGTCAGCCTGGAAATGGATTGCCGGCTCCCCTGATGCTACTGATTGGGATATTATCTTAAGACGCCAAAATGATGTCATCAGCAATAACAACCACCAGTTCAAAGTTAACGAACAACTTTTTAATGTCACGCTAGAAACCACTAACCATCTGAATCTCATGATGCAACATGTAAATTCCCCAGGCAAAGAGACCAACTCTGGAAATGCAGAGACCATAATCGTTAACCAAATTCAGATTTTGAAGGAGCAGATTGGCGAAATAGTACGCGCATGTCAAATGGCGAAGGCAGGCATCGTTAACACGAACCTACTTAATCAAGAGGAAACCGAGCTGATCGTCACCAATGAGGAGGTCTTGCCGTACCAGAACGTTATTGAAGCTGTCGAATATGCAAAACCATCTTTGTATTCAAATGGTACTCTACTGTTGTACGTACTATCAATTCCGAAAGTAAAAGCAACCAAATACCACCTATTGATAACCAGAGCTCCGACATATTTTGGTAAAAAAGCAACCTTAGAGTACCAAAAAGTATTGATAAACGATGACGAGACGTTTGGAATAGTGGGGAAATGCCGTTCAACCAATAACTCAACAATATGTGAATCAGAAGCCGTAAGGAAACTGCCTGAAGAGGGATGTCTGGCGTGACTTCAAAAGGGAGGAGACGCCCAATGCCACTTTGAACCCGACAACGGGGAAGTTATGGAGCTGATAGATGAGAATACTGTGTACCTATCGAATTTTAATGGAATCATCAGAAGCGGGAGTCGTTCAAAGCTTCTTGAAGGCACATACGTGATTCAGCTTAACAATGAAACTATTGAAGTAAAAAACCAAACATTTTCGAGCACAACATCAAGGAAGTTGCAGGCATTACCGTCAGTTCTCACCAACGTGACAAGTCGGGGTATCAAACCAAACCTGGAGTATTTACACGACCTAAGCATGACAAACATTAAGCATCTCAACGCTCTAGGTATCAGATCCCAAATCTCAATAGCAACCGACGCATTGATCCTGAGTGCGGTAATTGCGGCGTTCTTCATTATTTGGCGTAAGTTGACTGGGAGGATTGAGATGCCAACAATCCTTTTGAAATTCAAGGAAAAGTCGCCAATGCCCCAGCCACCTGTATCAACATAAAATCTGCGGGACGCAGATATTTAAGGAGGGGATAGTTAACACGTTACCTAATACTACAGTTAATATGCCAGCCTACCCGCATACCTGAGCTTTCACACGAATACGAATTATGCTGACACCATGTCTACGCTTCCCTGCACGAGCATCCGGTGCAGCACCGAATCGTGGGAACGTAGCACTAGCAGAAGTGCAGGCATCAGCAATATGATAGGCTAAGAAGGGTAGCGAGTAAGCTGTAGTGTTAAGAATAATTTAAATTGTAACTCATTCTTATTTTGGAGCGGAACTAATAAAGAGTAAAACTGTAAACCAGTTTAATTTATTTTACAGGTATAGAAGACGGGGCCAGCTGCCAGCCCCCATCTTTAATTTTTGGTGCTCCCTAATGGGAGCGCCTTAACTTATATATTCAGTACAATCCCAAGAATCAGAAACGCGAAGCGCCCATTAAGATTTTTTCCTTCCATACTAATCGCCCACCCTAATATATATATATATATATATATATATATATATATATATATATATATATATATATATATATATATATATATATATATATATATATATATATATATATATATATATATATATATATATATATATATATATATATATATATATATATATATATATATATTGAGAATGTCTCAGCGGATGGATCTTGTAGCACTTGAGGCCCATGTTTATTTTTAGCGGAACTTTTGGAAAATTTCGCCAAAGTGGCGATGATTTCAAGCATGAGTTTATCTGATCAGCGTACTTTGAACGCGGAATGACGGGAAGTGAAATCACCTGAAAGGAGTAACGGAGTGCCGCCGTATTTTTTTATATCTTTCAGTGGTCTGTTCAACGCCTCAAGATAATGTTTGTGTGCCATAGTGCTTTCATCCCAGATGACAATTTAGCATTGTTTCAGCACTGTGGCCATATTCGTCTGGGTTATTTTGAATATTCAGAGGCAGCTTAAATGCTGAATGCACTGTTATGCCTCCATCCAATAAAGTTGCAATTCCAGATGATGCAACGGTCAATGCGATGCCATTACTTGATCGTATTTCGGCGAGAATTATCGAAATGAGAAATGTGTTGCCAGTTCCACGTAGTGCATTAAAAAAAAATCCAACTTGTTCCGCCGAAAGTGCCAGCATAATGCGGTCGTAAATGAGTACGACCATATACTGCCAGGGGGCAGTATATGGTCTTGGGTTAAAGCAGTCCGACGAATCTTTGTATATAATTATATATATATATATATATATATATATATATATATATATATATATATATATATATATATATATATATATATATATATATATAAAATTATATACAAAGATTCGTCTGACTGCTTTAACCCAAGGCCATATACTATATATATATATATATATATATATATATATATATATATATATATATTGAATATTTTTCGATTTTCCATACATTTTGCACTCCAAAATGTCCACTTGTTAGTTACTTCTCGTAAAATTTCGTCCATAAATCTCTAATAGATCCAAGTTATAAAAATCTGTTAATAGTGAGCGCGAGAATTCACATATACGAGGGCGGATTGATATTGAAGCTACCTAAGTAGGAAAAAAACATTTTTTTTTCAAAAACCATTTATTTCTCAACATAGTCTCTTTTTACTTCGACACACTTAGTAAGACGATATTCCAACTTTTTTATACCATCTGAATAATACGATTTCGGGAACCCCTCAAAATACGCGTTAGTTTCGGTAATCACTTCTTCGTTTGAGATGAATCTTTTTCCTGCGAGTCATTTTTTCAAGTTTGAAAACAGGAAAAAGTCACTAGGAGCTAAATCTGGACTCTAAGGTGGATGATTAACCAATTCGAAGTGTATTTCACGTAATTTTAGCATCGTATCTAATGCTGTGTGAACCGGTGTGTTGTCTTGAAGAAAGAGCATTTTTTTCTTCTTTAAGTGTGGTCGTTTTTCCTTGATTGCATCAATCAATTGATCCAATAATGCACGATAATACTTTCCTGTGATTGTGGATCCTTTTTCAAGATAATCGATGAGCAATATTTCGTGTGCATCCCAAAATACAGTGGCCATAACCTTGCCAGCCGATTTCACTGCCTTCGCCTTTTTCGAAGCACTTTCACCAGCTTCCACCCATTGTTTCGATTGATTTTTGTTTCAGGTGTGTAGTGGAGGACCCACGTTTCATCAACAGTTATTAATCGACGCCAAAAATCAACAGGATTACGCTTGATCATGTCCAAACGCCGCTGTGAAGTGGTCTGTCGAACTCGTTTTTGTTCGACACTGAGCAAACGCGGCACCCATCATGCCGATAGCTTTTTCATATGCAAATGTTCATGCAAAATGTTGAACACACGTTCATATGATATGTTTACCATTTCAACAATCTCACGAAACTTGACTCGGCGATCATTCATAACGATATCGAGGATTTTCTTGATATTTTCTTCAGTAACCACCTCTTTTGGCCTTCCTGTTGATGGTATTGTTGCAGTGCTTGTTCGGCCGCGTTTAAATTCAGCAATCCAATATTTTACCATGTAATCTGACGGAGCAGACTCACCGTAATGTTTATTGAGCTTTTCTTTTGTCTCTTTCGCCGTTTACCCTTTCAAATAATAGTCTTTAATCACTGCACGAAATTCGCTTTTTTCCATTTTTCAAGAAACACAAAAGTTACTTACTTCAAACGACTACAACAAATAAACTAATCGATGAATTTGGATGAAATTTTAACAGCTGACGGTTTGACAGATCGCAATTTCTAAAAAAAAAAGTTTTTGTGTTTGTGCTGCCATCTAGTGCTAAGTAGCTCCAATATAAATCCGCCCTCGCACCTCACACATTTTGCATAGTGTTTAGTGGGACCCGCATCTACATAACTATCATATTTCGTCACTATTCCTGCAATTGGACCGAAGTTATAGTCATTTTAAAAAAGGTTGGAAAAGTTGCATATTTGGGTGGTATATTCTGTATCTTTGTCCTGCCATACTTTTGAAAAGTTTCATTAAAATAGTTCTAACGATAAAAAGTGACCACAGACGAACAGACAAAATCTAAATTGTTCAGAAAGTGATTCTGATCATATCTGTATATATGCTATCGCATTACGGAAGAAACGGCGGTACTAAACCTATAGGGCATAGTAGATCGGACAATTGTGATCACATGGATCATTAATGACAAATGTAGTATGACACAAAAGATCTTTTAGGTCGCAGTGTCGGCCATTGGCAAACTACTAAAGCTAAATTATTTTTATTATTATCTGTATATATAAGTCGATACAAAACCCGCCTCCTTTTTATAGTTGAAATACCTCTTAACTGCACAAACTTAGTATAGCCTCTTTACTTTGTTAAAAGTAAAGGGTATAAACATACTGAGGAAGCCTCAGATATTGAATGTAATGTAAAAATTAAGAAATTATGTTTCAGAACAAGAATGTTTACAAAATCAGAATATAAATAAGAAAATTATAGAAATTGCTCACACACGTAAACGAAAATACGCAAAAATATTAACTTAACTAAATTATTTTAATTTTGTCTTTCTTTTTAATTTTCCATTTGAAATGTATCCAATGTCGGCAATTCAGGTTTGATATTATGACGTAGATGCGCAGAACGAACTTTTTTTGGCCCTCTATCGGCGCAATCTTTGTATTTTATCATTCTTAAGCAAAATATACAATTTATAAATATTTTAACCAAAGCTCTAAACTCAAGTCCCAAATACACTTAACATATATGAAAGAACTGAACAATAATGAAGTTAAGATTCAACCTGCTGAATCAATTCACTACACAGAAATTATAAAGTTACTAAAATAGAAAGCCACTCAATTCGATACTTATAAACCTAAAGAACTAAAAGGTTTTAATGTAATCTTAAGGAATATGCATTATGCTAAAGATACAAACGATATCAATAATGAATTAGCCGAGTTACGGCATGAAGTCATAAATATACACAATATTCTATAAAATGTCACTGAAAATCAACTATTATTATTCTCAATAGAACTAAAAACTAATAAAAATAACATAACTATATACTTTAGAACTCAACTATTGCACTACAAAATAACATTTGAAC
Organism: Clusia tigrina; assembly: GCA_920105625.2. Classification (NCBI taxonomy): domain Eukaryota; kingdom Metazoa; phylum Arthropoda; class Insecta; order Diptera; family Clusiidae; genus Clusia; species Clusia tigrina. The sequence goes on along the minus strand of OV050030.1, from coordinate 143,819,352 downwards.
CACCTCAATAATATATAAAAATGTCTGTACCCAGAATCAGTTTGTGTAAAATATGCTGCCAGTCATTCACAGAACTATAAGCTGCACATTTCCCCAAAATTACAATAATATTAAATGCGCATTATGTGGAGGAAATCATCGTTCCAGTTATAAACGCAATCTCTAAAAACTAAACGTTTTCCCACTCTAAGGAAAAAACCTCCTCCAAGCACAGACGATCAATAGAAAGTACAACCCCATCAAAACTTGCAAAATATAATTATGTAAATATAAAAATGCATCAGATATTGATCTAATCGCACAAAACAAAGGCGAAGATTTCGCTGCACTTAAAGATATGATAAAACAACCAATATCACAAATGACTACGGTTCAAGAAGTATAAAAACCCTACGGTTCAAGAAGTATACAAATTAATAGTAACAATATATTTCAAGTTATATATACAAATAGAAAACATAACAAATATCACTTGCATATTAACTGTAGTGTATGAAAAGCATAATGTATGTATATACACACAAACGCCAACACCATACGCGGCGTAGGCATATGCAATGTGAGCAGAGACCCAACATAAGTATAACGAACTCTCATATAAGAATGCCCACGTTATGAAGCGCAAACAGCGCGCACGTTTTTGATTACGCAGCATTCTAATGTTCAATGCCCTCGAACGAATGTACGTTGGCATTGACCGTGATACTTTCCGCTGACATTGCAAAAGCCCTCTTTATGTATTAAGAATCATATTATATACTAAGTCTTAGCTCATAAGAAATTAAAAGTATAAATAGAAATAAGGTTATATCAATAAATCAGATTCGATCTGGAAACCAAACATACGAGTATCGCTTCTCATTAAAATATTTGGCTTTACTTGGCTCGTTGCGGCAACCAACATTCGCTTTCGAGACTTGGTAACTCATTCATTCTGTTGTGAGTCAAGATACTGCTACCTACGAGTAGTCGACTCACGACATGACTTCCCATACAGTGTTAACCAATGCAAGCTTTCAGGGTGACTCGGTACATGCAGCTGCGGATCAAAGTGCATGATCAGCACGCAAATAAAATCAGGCCAGTTGCCGCGAAAGCAGAATAGGCGAAAGTAGTTTACACTGTATAGCGTAAATGTAAGTTTATATATATAAGTGTTTATAACTTAATAAAGAAATTGTATTTCTGAAAGCGAAACGGTAGTGTCTTGTTTTTGCGCCGCATTTCGGCTAATTTTAATAGCAGTAGAATCTGTACTGAATTTACAGGTCCAGGAACCATCGGACAACTGCCGTGCGAGCCGCGCCAGTTTCGCAAGGAGATACAACAATTCTACTATCATTGTACGTAGGAAGTCCTCGTCATATGCAAGAATAGGAACACAAGTTTGTTTGAACAGTGCGGACGCGATTTCATACGTGCTCCGTGATTGGGACGGTTTTTCACTGTATTTAAACTGAATTCATTCTTTAAACTTCGCGATATAGACGCTAATACAAAAGTGCAATTTATTTATATAATTTAACAATATTTTATTCTGCAAGAACAGATTAAAAGTGAAGTGTAAAATTCACAAAACATTTTAAAAACAACAACATCATTAAAAATAAAAGTGCGTGCCAAAAAACAACTAGCAGGAGTTGCCACATGTGTCAGTACTCTAAGAAGATTGGTAACGCCACTTAATTTTAATTTATTTAATTTTAAAATTCCTCAGAGTTGCATTTGAGCCATTTATTAATTCTTCATTTTCTCAACTCTTAATGAGTTTCCCGAATATAAACAAACTTACAAACATCAGAAATCCTTATGTGACGGTGGTTGCTGAAGATTGCTGCAAAAACAAACAAGAAATAACTAAGGATAACTCGTACCTAACAACCAAACCAATTAGTCGGGCTTGTTCATGTTCTCCTGCTTTAGTGTTAAACAGCGAATCTACACCTACAATTGCGCCAGCAAGTAAGTTAGTCATGCCAGCCCCACAAGCAAATGAAAAAACAACATAAATTAATCTAAATAACCCCACAACTGGAGTATTGCTTAAAATTACACCCCCAGTGAATTGTCCGGAAAAATCAAAAATTCAAGTAGGATTGGACAGATACATAACCGTGCTAAAACGGGGACGAAGGCCAAAATCTTCGAAGATCGCTTTAATGGCAAAAGTACCCAAAGATGGAAATGCAGACATCTCAAGTTCCCAAAATCGTTTCGCAATTCTAGAGGATGATACGAATGATTCTAACACTCTGAAAATGTCGTGTAAACCACCCCCGATTTAATTGACGGAGCGTAACTCTAACGAGCTAATAAAGAGCTTAATATCATTAATTGGTGAAAAGGCGTACTACGTAACTCCATTAAAACGTGGAAACATTTTAGAAGCGAATATCCAGGGAAACCAGGAAAATGATTACCGTGTGTGTGTGTGTGTGTGTGTTTGTGTGTGGGATTGTCGAAATCCTAACATGATGGAAACCCTGGAATAAAACCAACCGACGAATAGCTGGGAGTTTGAAATCATCATAGTTTATTTATTTATGTTAAATTACTTTTTATAAACTTTTTTGTGAATACATATACTAAATAATAAAATACTCATAATAGCGGATTAAAAGTCCCAAGTTGGGGGCTCAACGGAAATGCGAAAAGTATTTTGATTGTGAACTATACGAAAAGTGTTTTGTTTGTGATATCGTTTTGTTGCACGAGCCGTAAGCCAATTGTTCCATACATACACATATTAAAAAATGGGTATCAAAAAATGGCTATAAAAAATTACTATACATCAAAGCAATTGTGCACAAGGGGGTAGTGCTATTTTAACAAAAACAACTATCAAACATTTTGAAGAAGAAAAAACTTACAGAGAGTAAGTCCAGGTAAATACTGTTACCATTGATACCGCACAAAATCTTTCACTGATGGCTGTAAATAGTCCTCCAAGACACATTAACAAATGTAGTCAGAATGAACAAATGCAAAAATCGTTTTATTATAGGAGGAGACTTCAATGCAAAGCATACACACTGGGCATCGAGGCTAATAACTACAAAGGTAGAGAAATTTTAAAAGCTATTCAAAATAGAGGCTGTGACTTTATCTCTACTGGTAAGCCACCATATTAGACAACAGATCACGGAAAAATTCCTGATTTACTCGATTTTTTCATAATAAAGCAAATGTCTCCATACAACTTGTTAATTGAAGATGGATGAGAACTTAGTTCTGTTCATTCACCAGTGTATCTTACCTTATGCGAAAATATTATTGAGATAGAAAAACCACATTTTTTCTCCCATGTTATATCAAAAATTGTTCCTTTTCCTTTCTCAAAAATTGAACGAAGGTAAAAGGGTTTGCTGAAGCTCATGCAGTCAGACTACGTTCTCATGTTAACGAAGAAGCATCTAACCTGCTTAATTACAAATAGTATAGAACATAGATTAAAATGCACTAAATCTAGATACCTGATAAAACAAACCTAACATATTAGGGAGTGGGCAATATATAAATTTCTAAAAGAATGAATTGTTAGTTTAAAAATAACTAGTTGCAGTAATATACGCATTTTATAATATAAGAATTAATTTTATAAACTTATAAATAGAATACGTAAATAAAAAAATAAAAAAATATATTTAAAAAAATTGTGGTATGGAAGGTCACAAAAGTGTGGACTGCAAGACAAAAAAAAAATGGCACTAAGTGTTTTCAGTGTAAAAACTTTAGACACATATCAAAGAGTTGTCCATAAATGGTACTACGCGCAAAGAATAATATTATGAACAAGCTTGTAATTATCGATAATAAAAACTATTTCGCTCTATTCGATATGGGAAGTAAATTTTATATAATGACCTATAGTGTTTACAAGTCGTTAAGTAAACGAGTTTTGGAAAAAACAAATATTTGTGTAGTGGGTTTTGGTGAACGCAAATCTGATAACAATATAAGACCAATTGTTGTGAGTCAGAATCAAGCTACCTGAGCGTAGTTGACTCACAGCACCAACTCCTAATAGACACTACAGATTTAGTGTAGTTAACATTTATAAGTATTACAAATAAACTAATTAAGAAAGTACATATTTTTACGGTGCAAATATTATAAATAAATAGTGTCACGGTTTCGCAATCAATTTGACAAAGCAATTGGAATTTAGAATGCTCCATCGATATTTATATATCGAGTAGGTCAGTGGGTTTAACCAACTGACACCAATCAACAGTTGTGTAACTGGAACACCAGAAAGATGCTTACCTAGACTGTAAGTGCTCATTGTAAATAGTATATAAGATTTATGATTTTAAGAATAAAATGGCTTGTCTTGTCTGATATCGAAAAAAGAACAACACATTATTTGCCTTATTTGGAACCATTAGGTAATCATCTACGCAGCGCCTATTACCGGCAGCAAAAGGGGGTCACCACCACTAGCGACGACAAGCATGGACACCAACATTTTGGCGCAGCCGCTATTTGTGACAGCAAGGCTGCCAGCATAAAGCAGCCGGTCATAGGGACCTACTGGAGCAATCCCAGTGCAAGGAATCCTGAAGCAGGCAGATCAGCCTGCAAAAAATCTGGAGTAAACCCATTGCAAGGAACACTAAAACAGGCAGAGCATCCTGCAACAGACAAAATGACATCAAACACGATAATGGTGAGTACAATTATAATAGCTTATTATAAGTAGATACTTCTGCGACTCTGAAGGCGCCGTAGCGCTGGTCAAAGAAGCTGCAACATACAGGCGCATTGCGCTGTTGCACGCAGCTTCGTATGGGCAACCATAAACCGTCAGTATGATCGGACAGTCTATGTATGTCCTCCTAGCTGTGATGATTTTTTTGGTGGGGAATGTGCAAGTTAATGTTTTGTACTTATCTTGTGCGATGTCACGAAAATTAAGTACTCATTTATGGGTAAACCATTCAAGTTTATTGCTCAAAACAGACTAAACTAAAATACAAAATATTCTTATTATGAAGCTAGCCTTGACTTATAATCGCTGGGGCAGCACTTATGTTAAAGCGGATTGGGTTTCGGGTGTCGGCGCATGGAATGTTGGCGGCAGCATAATTGTGCCAAAGTTGCAAAAGTAGCTGAACATGCACCGTTGACTGTGAATTGCATGATCACCGGGTCAGTGAACTATGCCTGGCCGGATGTGTTAACTCCTCCTTCGCTAGATTGAAGGCCGTCCTCGGTTTTCCTTGAAGTGTCCAGTACAATTTTCAGGGACGATATCTGTTTCCTTTTGTTGGAATTTTGATACCTCTTGCGAATTGAAAATCCGATAACCAGAGCGATGATGGTGAGTACGCTGAACGCCGTAGGCCATACAATTAGCTTCCTTTCGACGTTGTTAATGTAGTGTAGGTTATCGAAGTTCAACCTCTGAAGATAGGGCAAACTCAAAATCTCCTGATGTCCGGTTATATTTAACATAGTCGATGCTGCAGAACCTGGGTGTCGTCGTATGATGTTTTTTGTGTTTCTGAATTGAGACCCATTTATGTGAACTTCATCGGCAAATGTCAGCAGGAAGGTGCCATGAATAGGCTTGTCTGTTTCATTGCCTATCTTTACTGTAGCTGTTTCCTCATTTATTATGATGATACCATCGTCTACCACCTCTAATGGCACTAGGTGACTGGGACGGGTATTGCATTGTGCAATGCCTCCAGAATGTAGTTGTTGCGCACAAGTTGTGAAAGGTAGCTCTTTGCAAAACGTAGCGGCAAGTGTAGCAGTACAATTTTCAATTGGCACGATTTTATTTTCACAGTCCGCCACATTACCATATCCAGCAAAATGCAGTATGGTACCATTTCGCTGAACAGGAAACAGGGTTATCTTTTTACAAATAATGCTAGGATCAGGATACTTAATAATAAAGTGTATAAATTTATAATCTAACAGAACAGTGACAAATGAAACTTCCATTAAGTCTGCTATTGTTATACTGGTAGAGTGCTCCTTTAAAATTTGATTTAAATCTTCTGAATCAAGCATTGCCGGGTTTATAATTTGGATTTTTGCGAGTGTTATTGATAACATTAACATTTCAAGTTCTGAGATTACCATTCTATTTCTTGCTAGTAAATTTTCATAAAGGTGTCCTGTTTCTATTTGTTTTTCCTTTGCAAATTTCATGATAATATTTATAGATTCTGTTATATTATTAATCTTTTCCTGAACTCTTGTGTTAACAACTGCCTGTCAGTTAATTGATTCATTAATCTCTTGTTGCCGAAATTTTAGTGCTTCAAAGTCAGCAAAATCAGGAGTCCCGGCAACAACTTTAAGAGCCGTTCCCAAAAAATTAAGACTCCGTGTCTGCCTATGGTGAATGGTTACAGTTTCTAGCAATGATGTAATATGACCTATATCGGATTCAAGAATTTTTTTCATATGGGACAGAGGGAATTGATTCATGAGTGATTTTGTCTCCTCGACAATTTCCGAGTACATGGCTAAGTCTGATGAATGTCTTAGGAACTTAAATTCCTTCCAAATAACTGCATTTCCATCCATTAAGGGAATGTTGTCCGAATTCGAGTAGTCCACAATCTTTCCAGTTGTTGCTGTTACAAAAAGTAAAACAAGTAAGATCCGAGCCCTAGAGAAAGATACAGAATAGGGTGAGTATTGAATGCTTTTTTTATCTTAAATTGTCCTTATGGACCTCCCTCCCCCTAATTAGGACCGTTGATCCCAGGTCGGCTTCCACTGTGACTTCTTCAAACAAAGGCGTTAATTTATTACCAAGTATTTTATTTAATTTCAAAAATACTTTGTCGCCTACTTGAAAAGTTCTGTCTCTTCTGTCGGTGTTATGTCCTTTTAACGAAAATAATTGAGCTTTAGCAATTTTGTCCCTTATCTCTGCTTCAAATTCCGGTGAAGATGAATGTATTATATCAATTGGTCTCCTGTCCACAACGGAGTGGACTGATTTGTTGTATTCTATTGTTGCCTGTAGTATTATCTCAACTGTGTCGCTCAAGTGTTTTTCCAATTTTAGACATGTAGCAATTTCCGATAGTGTACTATGGAATCTTTCCACTTGCCCGTTTGAACTGCTATGGAGAGGCGGAGAATTAATAATTCCTACGTCAAAGCGATTTTTCAAAAGTGATTTAATTGTTCCTGAATTTAAAGATGGTTCATTATCGCAATATACGATCTTTGTGCGGGGGTAGAAATTCATGAGTTGTAAAATGCATGGCTCGATGTCAACTATGGTCCTAGAAGCAATAGGTTGAACAATTGCAAATTTCGAAAACTTATCGACACATGTTAGGAAATATTTGCTTTGAGTTGAATAAATATCAATATGGAGAATCTCTCCAACTTGGTTAGGGACGGGCGTTTTGCCAATACACTGTTTTTGTGGATGTCGATCATATTTGGCTTTGTTACAAATTCTACAGTTTGCGACAATTTCCCTTGTCAAACGAGTCATTTTTGGGAAGAACTAATCTTGCAGAATTTGTTTTACGTTTTCCTGAACTGCTCTATGAGCTCTGCCATGTTCAGCGACTATTATTTCTCTTTGCTCATTTCTATCATGAACATCAATAACCAGCTTGTTCGAATGCCAAAATTTAGTTGATGGGAAGGTTTCGACCAATTTATTTTGGATAAATGCTAATGTTGGTAAGTCGCACTTGATTGCGTTGACAACGTCTTTATTAACTGCATCGCACACCCTTCCTATCAGGTTTTCCCTGTCAGTAAAGTATATGATATGTCTCGTTTTTTGTCCGAACATAACTTTGATATTTCGTGAATCTACCATGCCTTCGTCAATAATTATCTGATTTCGGTAACAATTTACTGGTTTGTCAGTCGACTCAATAGTGTATGTTAGCGAAAGTTCACTGTGTACAGTGGCCAGATCAGAGGGAGCATTTTCTTCCAGAGCGTGAACATTTTGTCTCGATAACGCATCGGCAACAAAATTTTCCTTCCCTGGCTTATAGAAAATTTTAGCGTTATGCTCGTCGATAAATGCTTTCCATCTCTTTATTTTCGCGTTCGTATTTCTATCTGAAACCGCGAATGTCAGTGGCTGGTGATCATTGTAAATGTTCAAGTTCTTTACCCCATACAAATAGCTTCTTAGAGATTTTAGAGCCCATACTACGGCAATTAGTTCACGCTCGTTTGTCGCGAAGTTTAACTCGTTATCCTTTAACGTTCTGGAAATCATTGCTATTGGCTTCTTGTCTTGAGATAAGACTGCACCTTGGCCAGACGATGAAGCGTCTGTCGTCAAGTCAAATGACTTCTGATAGTCGGGATATAGGAGCATGACGTCCTCTGAAACTAGGATATCTTTTAATTTTTGAAAAGCTGAACATTGTTTTTCGTCCAAATGAACAGATATTTTCTTTGATTGTCCCGCACTTACTTTTCCGTTGTCACCCTTCAGCTCGTCCGTTAGTGGTTTAGCTATGGACGCGAAATCCTTTATGAAACATCTATAGTAGCCCGCTAGGCCAAGGAATGATCTTAAATGGAACAACGTTGTAGGTTGCTCGAACTTTGCGATTGCTTCTGTTTTGCTGGGGTTGGTTGTGATACCCCCACGAGATACCACGAATCCAAGATACTCAACTTTTTCTTTAAAAAAGATAGACTTTTCACGTGATACCCTCATGTTTGCATTATACAGTCTGTCCAAAACCCCTGCGATGTGCTTTACATGATCTTCCATATTTTCCGAGAATATGATTACATCATCTACGTAAACGTAGCATGATTTTCCGATCTGTTCCCGTAGCACATCGTCAATAGCTCGCTGAAAAATTCCTGGAGCGTTTTTAAGGCCAAAGGGAAGCCTGCTAAATTCATACTTCCCATTTCCTACGGAAAATGCTGTTTTTCCCTGTCTTTTTCTGCCAGGAGGATTTGATGAAATCCTGATTTCAGATCGAGGGTAGTGAAGTATTTTGCTTTTCCAAGATTTGAGAGGATAGCAACTATGTTCGGGATAGGGTACTTATCATCAACCGTTTTTGAATTCAATTTACGAAAGTCTATAACGAGGCGTTTCTTTCTGTTTCCGTGTTCGTCCGTTCCCTTTTTGTCTACTACCCATACCGGATTATTGTACGGTGATCATGAAGGCCATATATTATTATCTCTGAGCATACTATTTACCTCACTATTTACAAAGTCTGAAACTCCTAATGGGTAGGGATATAATTTTGAATAAATGGGGTCCTCGTCTTCTGTTCGAATTGTGGCGATAATATTCGTGTTATACGGGAGTGCCTCATTTGGGTCAGCAAATACAGATATTCTTTCCTTCAACATTTTTTAAAATTTTTATCTATTTCTAGGAGGACTTCTATGTTTTCGATTTCCGTAAAATTTACACTTGCGCATTTTTTGAATTTAATTATTTCGGATCCAGATAGGGTATTTAAAGTTTTATTCTTAAAGTCTAAGGTGGCATTTACTCTATTTAATAGATCAAGCCCAATTATTCCATCAAAACTTGATAAATTTGGAAGCAAAAAGAATTCTGTTGTGACATCGAAAAGATGCAGAAGGCATTTTTCCTGAACGGGGTTAAAGCCATGAATTGACTTAACCAAAAACTTTTCTTTTACCGAGGTTACGTTTTTTAATTCTGGGATAGATTTTATGTAATTTTTTGAAGCGCATGTGTCTATGAGCAATTTAATTGTTCTACCTGCTATCGTTCGCTCTACAAACGGCAGCAGGGAGCTTTGTCTAAAAAATTCACCTCTTGAAGGTGATTTTCATCGTCTACATCTGTTACCTCTGACTCAACAATATCCTGGTATTCTTCTTCCTCTTGATTTTCGAAATTGTTTGACTGTGAGATATGATTTACTCTTTGTTGTTTCAGACCGGTATATCTAGCTGTACCACTATTCGCCCTTTTTGAAGCCTGATTGGGATATGAAGGATAGGTATCATTACCATATTGGTTGTCTGAACCGGGATGAATTGTGAATGTCCATTGGTTGGGGTGGTTCTTGTGTTACGTTTTGATTATTATCCCGTGTCTTTTGCTTAAAATATGGGTTTTTCCCCGGTTGAGAAGTATTATTTTCGGAGGGCAAATGTTTTTGCTGTCTATGCTCGTTGCGGTGAGCCCCTTCCTCGATACTTCTTGCAAAATTATTCGCGAATTGAAAACGCTCATGATTTGACTCAACTTCTTGGGCTAAGGCCAAAGCTGATGGCAGATCTTTTGGTCGTGCCGAGAAAAGAACGTCGCTAAGAGCTTTTTTTGTTCCCGAGATGAATACTCGCAGTGCATCTGCTCTGTATTTTTCATTAAGAGAGGAAGCTATGGCAGAGTCATATGTCATTATTGTTTTATTTATTAAGAGCGTTAATTTCTTTTCTATTTCTTCATAGTATTGAATTGTTGTCAAGCTTCCTTGACGAAGAATAGACAGCTCCTGATCTATTAAGTAAATTGGCCGCTTATCAGCGTAAGTAAAATCAAGTCTATTAATAATTGCTTTGAAATTTAATGGTGTGTCATATGAAGACAGTACCATATCGGCGGGGCCTTTGATTTTATTCCTAATTATACCCAAGGCTTGATAATGTTTGGAACTTCCCACATAATTTTCAAATATTTTATATGCGGTATGCGCAGCTTTCCGCCATGAAACATATGTTTCGATTTTGCCCTCAAAATCAGGCAAATATTTAACGATGTCTAGTGTTTCGTCACATTTTACGCCGGGAGTTATTACAGCGTCAGTAAAAACTTCCACCTCTGGCGCGGATACTAATGTTCTACGGAATTTATTTTCCATTTCTAGAAGCTTTTGCTCGAATACTCTCGTTTGATTTTCAAGTGCAGAATTAACTGCGAACTCTAATAGAGTTTTCATATCGGACTGATTAAATGACATTTTCGGATGAATTTCACTCGGTCTAAGTATAGTTTTCAAATCCGCCACTAATTTATCAACTTCAATATCACTATCACTCATGAAATGGATTTATGTTTAACTAGCCGTAATAAAAACTCGCAAAAATCAATTACAACTCGCACTGAATTTATAATTTTAATTTTTATTTTCCTTTTCCTTTTTTTTTTTAAATAAGCACTCTACTTACATTTTTCAAGGTTTTTCTTAGAAAGATTATTTGTTGCTGCTGCTGCTGTTTTTTCGTGTTGTTTTTCCACGTAGCACGTAGCCGTTGTTGCTGCTGCTGTGTTTTTGTAGTTGCGTGTGACTGCAACGATGTTGATTTGTTTGGGTGAGTTCTGCTCCACCGATGGGCGCCAGTTAATGTTTTGTACTTATCTTGTGCGATGTCACGAAAATTAAGTACTCATTTATGGGTAAACCATTCAAGTTTATTGCTCAAAACAGACTAAACTAAAATACAAAATATTCTTATTATGAAGCTAGCCTTGACTTATAATCGCTGGGGCAGCACTTATGTTAAAGCGGATTGGGTTTCGGGTGTCGGCGCATGGAATGTTGGCGGCAGCATAATTGTGCCAAAGTTGCAAAAGTAGCTGAACATGCACCGTTGACTGTGAATTGCATGATCACCGGGTCAGTGAACTATGCCTGGCCGGATGTGTTAACTTGCATGTGTGTCGGTGGGGACATTTATTTTGTTTTAGCACTGATTTGAATATTTAACAGTGTAAGCTTACGGTATTAGGTAAGAATACTTCAAGAGGTGCATACAACACGTGTTGTTGCATCAAAGTTTATGTAGTTCCGAAACTATGATTTGCGCACAAATGTTTAATTAAAATTTTGCATGGAAGAGCAAAATAAAGAAACTGGATATTATGCTGAAAATAGAGAGGTTGTAATCATACTTTGCGTTTGAAAACTTTTGTTTTATGGGGACATAAGATGGATAATAGATTTGTGAAATTGGTCACGTTTGTTAAAATGAGTTCATAGAAATGTAGTAACAAAATATACGTCAAAATTTATTTGGGTTACAGGGTTGCATTTGGAAGGTGTCTGATTACATCCCACTTGGGAGAGGTCTGCATGATCCTTGCAGGCACACATCAAGCATCTGACAACCTCCACGTGGTGTCACCTGGGCAATGACATATTATCAACCGATAAGTGTTAGCTGCTGTGAGTAGGCGGAAATGCAGGCTCGTTATCTCTATCTTTGGCGGCGTCTTGTGCAGAATCTGTTTCCCACGTTGGGGACGGCTGAAACAAAGTGGTGCAAACTGAAAGCACCCCTTAATCGGCAGTGTTATGCGCACCGTGCAGTCGAATCTCTTTGCAGCGGAGCGATACGAAAGCTGAATTTGAACGGAGCCTCTCCGATACCTACTACCCATTATCGGGGGCTATGGCATGGTGGACATACAAATACCCTATACTCGTGGGAATCAAATGGAAAACACAAAATCAAATAAAAAAACACTAACCAGCAAATCGCCGACGAAAACTTGGAATCTAAAAATAAAACAGAAACTATGAATGTTAACGATCTTGTACAACTCAACTGTACAACGAATAATACAGGAGAGATTTTAGGAGAGCCGGTAAGTAACTTCCCTTTATATGCTGTGCATTTAGGTATTGGACGCACCCGGTCACATTCACTGAGCAACTATTTTACATATGACAAGAACAAAAATAAAATTCATACCGGTATTGATCGTTACATCACAGTCCCAAAAAGGCTGAGAAGCCCGAAATCAATATTGCCAGGAAATCAATGAAAAAATTTGCTGGTACCGATACTGTCAACTCAAACCGATTTGCTCTCTTAACTGATAAAGATGAAGAGCCAGTCAAACCGATAAAGACTGCGAAACCTCCTCCAATATATTTGAGAGAACAAAATTCAACCACCTTAGTCAGGCGCCTGGAAGTCCTTGTAGGTAATGGACAATTTCATGTTTTTCCTCTGTTAAAAGGGACCATACATGAGACACAGATTCAAATTTATGAAGAAGGCAATTTTCTTAAATTGATAAAAGATTTCGATTCTAGTAAAAGAAACTACTATATTTATCAAATGAACTCTGCCAAAGGGGTACCAGTTATCATCAAAGGCATATAGCATTCTGTTGTCAATAAAGAAATTACAGCTTCTCTAAATGATGACGGATATGCGGTCAAATCCGTTTTCAACATTCGCATTCGTAACAAAGTGCCTCAGCCCTTATTTGAGGTAGAACTTGAACCAGAGAAAATTATATTAATAAAAGTGAGTCTCAACCTATCTACTCATTAAAGTATCTGATGCACCGCAAAATGACTGAAGAAGAGCCTAGAAAGAAAACTGGTCCGGTTCAGTACCATAACTGCCAGGAATATAGGCACACTAAAGAATACTGTACTCTAAGTGCGGTCTGTGTGATATGTGGAGATATACATGCATCAAAAGATTTTGATAAAAAAAATGTGAGATCGCACAGTGAAAAAATGCAGTAATTGCGTAGGTAACCTTACGGCAAATTATAGAGGTTGCTCAGTGTACGCAAGCGAGTGGAGAAATCTTTCATCCTCAAATCGACATCTAGCTACTCATCAAAATGACAGAGGACAAAGACAAACTACTTTTGGTCCCAAACACTTGAACCACCAGCACGAGAATTAGTCTGATGTTGCCAAACGTGCTATACAACAAAGTGATACACCAAGTGGCACATTCAATACTGACCAGCAGAACCTAATGCAAACTCTTAACACATTTATGACATATATGCAAGGTGTGATGACTATGATGCAACAAATGATGACAATGTAAGAGTCGCTCCCGCAAAAAATTCTTTCCAAGGTATGAATTTATCATTGAAATTATGCTTTTGGAACGCAAACGGTCTTACGAACCATAAATTGGATCCGCCTGACTTTCTGACAGCTCTTCAAATAAATATAATGCTAATGTCTGAAACCCACTTATCAACAAAAAACAACTTTAGAATTACGGGATATACATTTTACGATTCCAAACATCCAAACGATAGAGCGCACGGAGGAAGTGGAATACTTATATGTAGTAGAATTAAGCATGTAGTCCTTGAAGACGTCAGCGACGTGTACCTGAAACCAACTAAAATCAAACTATTAGAAGGAAATATCACCATATCTGGCCACTGGCCACCAAGATTTTCAATTGAGTCTATAAACTTCCAATGCTTTTTTAAGTCACTCGGGAAGAAGTTCATTGTACCCGGTGATTTCAATGCAAAGCTTGGGGATCCCGCCTTGTGTCACCGAAAGGTAGACAACTTTATGACGCCATAAGGTTAAAGAAAAGCGATGTCTTAGAAGAGAATGGCAAAATCATCGGTCACCAAAATTGAAGAGTGAGCTCGCGTGTTTCATCCGTAAACTAAAAAACACATTGAAGCAGAAACACCAAAAATCAGTTGCAGACTATTTTGGAAGCTTGAGTCCTCATGGCGGAAATGAGTATTCATTGTGGCGTGCTACTAAGAAGTTCAAAGGTCCAATACAACAAAAGTCACCACTTCGTAAAGATAATGGCGCTTGGGCTAAAAGCGATGATGAAAAATGCACTGCCTTCGCACATCACCTGAGTAATGTCTTCTGTCCAAATCCCCCCATCCGTTTGAACCTCGTGAAATACCCAGTATTGAAAATAGTGAGCGCCTCAAAACTTCAATGGACGAGTTAAATAACATCATTAAGGACTTAAATCTTAAAAAAGCACCAGGAATGGATCAAATATCAGCAAACATGATAAAAGAATTACTTATTAGATATTAGTATCTCACTTTGTCACAGTATTCCACGGTATTTTTCGCACTGGGCACTATCCTCAATGCTGGAAGATTTCGAAAATTATGATCCCGATGCCAGGAAAGGATTTTACACAGGTTTGTTCCTATAGACACATTAGTCTACTGCCAACCTTATCTAAAATCTTCAAAAAAATAGTTCATCGGCAAGTTTTCATGTATTTAAATAAAAACAATGTAATACCCCAATACCAGTTCGCTTCCGTGAAAAGCATGGAACGATAGAGCAAGTGCATCGCATAGTAAGAGTTATATGCTCAGCATTCCAACAAAAGAATTACTGCTCTGCTGCATTTCTTGACATTACGCAAGCCTTTGATGAGGTGTGGTACAAAGGGCTCATATATAAACTTAAAGATATTCTTCCAAAGAAATTTCACACACTATTTGAAACCTACATTAAAGGCAGAAAATTCATGGTAAGGCAAGGTGACTCTACATCCGACTACTTTGATATCAAAGCAGGAGTCCCTCAATGCAGACTGCTTGGACCACTGCTGTATTTTCTGTTTTCAGCTGACATGCCAACTTCCGATCACTCGGCTATATTCACATTTGCCGATCATACCGCCATACTGAGTATAAACAGCTCCCATCTTTAATCATCGCAATGGCAACAGAGCTACTTACTGTCTATTGAACAGTCGCATAACAAAAGGAGAATAAAGTTCAACGAAGCTAAAGGTGCACAACTAACATTTGATTAAGGAAGAAGACATGCCCCCTATTTGCATCAATAGTCAAAACATTCCACAACGTTCTGACATAAACTACCTGGGAATCCCCTCAGACAGACGATTAACCAGGACTAAACACATTGACTCAAAGTGTGCTCAGATCAAATTGAAACCCCATTCCTTAAACTGGCTTCAAAATATGCATTCAAAACTTGTCTTAGAATATAAGGTACTTATTTATACTAATATCATTAAGTCTCTATATGGACATATGGGATTCAATTGTGTAGAACCGCGGGTCCGTCAAATAGGGAGAAACTCCAACGCCTCCAATCGAAAATTTTGAGAATGATCACCGGTGCTCCATGGTACCTGAGGAACATAAGCTTCCACCGTGAGCTGTATATACCCACGATTGAAAATTAAATGGTGGAAAACCTACGCTCTTAAATTGGAAAATCACCCAAACTTCTTGGTGAGGAAACTACTAAAGCTTCCCTCTACAGAACGCCTCAAAAGGATATATATTTTAGACCTGATTTAATAACGTCTTATGACATGCTGTGGAAACACCAAATTCTCGATGCAGTGGCTGAGGATGGCTATTACCTATATATATATAAATATAGTCCTCTAATCTTAGAAAAATTACTGTTAGATTCTTAACAAAGAAAATATTTATTGGTATCAGTAGTTGTGCAATTAATTAAGTATAATTTTTATACTTAAGTAATATGAGTAATTTTATTTTCTCCACGGCATTACGCCACTGCTGTTTTTGTATGTTGAGTAATGTTTGTTGAACTAAATATTAAAACTAAAAACTTTTTGGTATACTATTACGCGGTTACGTTTAGAAAATCAACCTAATTGCCTTCATGTGAAGCTAGGTTGATGAAAAATATTATAAGCTGAAACAAAAAAACCAAATCGGTTCATATGAAAAATAATTTTAGTGATGCCAAAACTACGTATTTCTGATGAGTTTATGGTGTTCAGATGGGTTTATTGGGGTGGACTTCAGTTGGTATACATTGAAGTCGATGTTGAGTTTAATAACACAGGATAACATAATCACAGCTTGTAACATGGGTACAATGGAAGTTGCTCATGCGGTGGAAAAGTTAGTGCCCATGTTCTAAGAAGTCGAGCTGTATGATCTGAGAACTGAGATCAGGCGCTCAAAGAAGGTTGTGAGCTAGCACAACAGAGTCTTCCGGAAGCAGACCGGGAACACTTAATAAAGTGTATTAGACAAAGAACCACAGGTGATGCGTTTGATTTACTAACGCATAGCTTAGTAAGCACCCTGGCAGAGTTATATGCACTTTTCGATGGAACATATTTAAAACAAAAATCGTACGACTGTCTCGTACGTGAAATACAGGAATCAACTCAGAAAACTGTGGAGGAATTGAGCGCATGGGGACGAAGGCTCTAGTCATTGGGGAACGCTGCTGAGACGTAAGCCAACAGGCAGTTTCCATGAAGCATTGGATCATACAAGGCTCAAGTAGAACGTGATATGATTTCTGTGTTCAAGGCAGGCCTGATAAATAGGGACTTAGCTAATTATAATCTTAATCTCACGCAGAGAAACACGGCACAATTAGTTGAAGCGATCTCTTCCACCGAAGCAGCAATCCAACAGCGAGCGACAACAGCTGAAATCTGCTGGACTAATGCTGTAGCAGAGGCAGGACCGGAACAGCAGTGGAACAAAAGTGAAGCCGGTATGTTGATTATTCAATTTCCGCAACAAAGAGACCAAGAATTCCTAGTCGAGAGATTCCAGCCAAGAAAACCCATTTGCTCATTCTGCCGTAACCCAGGTCATACAAAAGATAAATGCTTTACATGCAAAAACACGGCCTACTGTATGAAGTGCCAAACAAATGGTCATGAGGCAAGTTGATATTGCCAAGGAGACACAAAATGGGATCAGACTAGAAGGCAGCCAGCTACGAGACGCCCGGATCCACCCTTGAGGGACAGCAGGGGTAACTGCAATAGTCCCCGAGTTAATTCAACAGAAGGAATTAACCAAGGAAGAAATCCCCAGAAGTGAAGCCAAGATGAGCATTGATATACCCTGCAAGGAGGTAGCTGGTAAAACGCTACTGCTTTCGATAGATTCAGGGGGGACACTAGCCTCATAAAATCTAGAGTTTTACGAAAAGGGCTGGGTATAAATCAGACAGAAGTAAGAACGTTTAACGGAGCGTTTGGAGGTGGCATCAGGACACTGGGGTCGCTCAGCAGAAGCTAGCGGAGAGCGCATATATGAGAGATACCATAAAGCACTTTGACAAAGGTAAGGTGTACGCTTGCGTGCTTAATCCATCAGAAGAGGACTATGGATAAGGATCTTTGGCCTAAGTTCACTAGTTATGATAATTTTAAGTAACCGAATTATGGATCGGTTAATCAGATTAAGCTGGTAGATATAAGACAAAGGATGGAGAGAGTACTAGAATCACTGAAGTTAGACCCAAGCGTAAATTCAGAAGAGAAGGCATCTATAGATGCCATTTGTACATCATTCCATGACATATTTTTGATGGAAGGAGACCAGCTAACATATACACCTTAAGTAGAGCTTGAAATATCTACTAGAATGGATCAAGGAAGGAAGGAATGTTAAATGACAACATAATTTCACCGAGTAGCTCACCTTGGAACTCGCCAATTTTGGTACCAAATCAGGGTCACAAGAAGTGGCGTATGGTCGTCGATTTTAGGAAATTGAACGACCATACTATCAAACAGGTGTTCCAGATTCCAAGGGACACAGTAGATATTTTTCTACATTTGATTTAACGAGAGGCTACCATCAAGTTTTGGTGGATACCCGAGACAAGCAGAAGACCGCGTTCAGCACCGGTTTAGGGCATTATGAGTTTAATAGGATGCCGTTTGGTTTGACACGAGCACTGGCTACCTTCCAAAGGTTAATGAAACATGTGCTTACAGGCTTACAAAGGTTAGATTGGTTTGTGTATCTCGATGATATTGTAATTCATGGGAAGAACTTGCAGCAGCAGTCGCAATGCTTTTGCAAGGTGCTCCAGAAATTACGAGAAAACAATTTGAAATTGAATATGGAGAACTGTCAGTTTTGCAAAGAGAGGTGGTTTATTTAGGCCATCGTTGCTCAGAGGCAGGAGCACTGCCTGACCCGCAGAAGGTGGAATGCGTAAAAAATTTTGCAATTCCGAGGAATAGAAAGTACAAGCATTCCTAGAACTAGTGAATTATTATAGAAAGTTCGTAGAAAGACAAGCCGAAATTGCGTTGCAAATTAATAAATTGTAGGTAAAGAAGCAAAGGTCGAATGGACAGAGGCTTACTAACTCGCCACCGATTTTGGCGTACACCGACTTTGAGCAAACTTTTTTGTTGACCACTGATGCTAGCAATGAAGCATTAGGGGCAGTATTGTCACAAGGGGAAGTCGGTAATGACCGATCAATAGCATTCGCAAGCAGGGCGGTCAGCGATACGGAGAAGAGATACTCCACAATAGAAAAGGAATTTCTAGCCATAGTGTGGGCTACGAAGAGTTTTAGGGCATATCTACTAGGACGCCCATTTAAAATATATACCGGTCACCAGCCGTTGAGAGGCATAGCCAATTTGAAAGACCAAATGTCTAGCCTAGCCAGGTTCAGACACTAATTGTCTATATATGATTTTGAAATGATATACACACCTGGGAAAAAGAATCTAAATGCGGATGCGGTCAGCAGAGTACCGCAGGCACAGAAGTTATCAGTAGTGCAAACTATGGCCAAAGCAAAGTCAGACAAGGAGAAAGCCGGGAGAAATCAAGAGGGTAAAAGTGATGCGACAGGTATGCTCAGAGACCATCAAAAAAATATGTAAAGAGTTGCCCAAAATGTCAGGCCAACCAGAATTCGAGGCTAAAAAAGATGCCAATTGTGTTAACTGACACACCAAAGAAAACTTTTGATAAGGTTTATATGGACATTGTAGGAATCCTCCCAGAAACGGTTTCAGGATGATTTTTCTAATTACATGGCGTGCGTGGCTATACCCGATGCTGAAGCAGGTACGATAGGCAAGGCATTTATTGATGAAATTGTGGCACGGTATCAAATTTTGTATAGAAATTATTCTCAGAAACTTGTAAAATTATTAGCACCATATCATCCACAGCAAATGGCTCATTGGAGCGTAGTCATCGACCTCTGGCCGAGCACTTGCGCAGTTTAGCCAAGGAAGGCTGCTCGAATTGGGATCAATGGTTGACAACTGCAATGCATGTACACAACAATACTGTTTATGTGTCAACGAAGCAAACTCCGTTTAGAACACTCGGCGGATTGATTTCAACATGCTAGCAAATTTGAAGCGCAAATGTGCGCCAGTTCACAATGCTGATAACCCAAATAAAGTGCGGAAATGTCAGCTACAGCAAGCTCACGAGTTGGTTAGAGAAAACCAAGTTCGTGTTAATCGAGTACCCAGGGAAGCCTACAACAAGGT
Source organism: Clusia tigrina (assembly GCA_920105625.2). Taxonomy (NCBI): domain Eukaryota; kingdom Metazoa; phylum Arthropoda; class Insecta; order Diptera; family Clusiidae; genus Clusia; species Clusia tigrina. The sequence continues at coordinate 143,799,381 of OV050030.1, read as the reverse complement.
ACTAGACCCAGGAGTCTTTCATGAGGAAAGAAATTCTCACCTGTTTGGATAAGTCCAAGTAGCAGAAATCCGCAGCCCAGTTACCACGGTGGTAAAGATTAAAGGCAAACCCAAAGAACTCCACAATAATTTATTAAAATTGTCCCATTTGCGAACTAACAATTAAAGACATGTGTTGACAGTGTTTTACAAGTGTAAACGCAAGATGAGCAACGAAATTAAACTGATATCGCTTACGTATATCAAATATCACAGTTCCGACTTCCCAAGTCAATGTCAGCACAAGTTTGCCAAGTAAACTCGGGCTATTAAAAATGACGTAATGTGAATATGCTCATTAAGCACTATAGCCGAATGAAGCGCAGTAGAGAAAACAAGAGACAAATATTTTTTAAATACTTAATAATAAAAAAGGGGTTCATTGAAAATAGTTGAACAAAAATCATAAGCCAGTCGTGGGTAATAAATATAAAACAAAACTTAAAGTAAATACACACATAAATACGGCAGTTTATACATTGAAATATGATGCGTAAGTGTTAACGCCGGGCACAAGCTTGACGGCGCAAGGAACGTTTGAGATAAGTATATATATATATATATATATATATATATATATATATATATATATATGTGTGTGTGTGTGTGTGTGTGTGTGTGTGTGTGTGTGTGTTTAGGTGTATAATATAAAGAACGAATGGACGAACTTATATTTAAATAAGTATAGGTAAGTATATAGGGACATACGATGAGAAATTGGGAATTTGCAGATATGTACATACTGCAGCAGGATATATGTAAATATACATACATTTTTCTTGTTATCGCTGAGGAAATTAGCGTGTGGAAAATTGAAAGTAATATATACATATGTATTGAAATAGAAGAAAATATTTAGCTTAACATTACAATATTAAGTAAAAACTGTAGCAATTAATTCTAAGCAAGTGAAAGTGGTTTGAATGTATGTATGTAGCCATATTGAAAAAGTGAATTGAAAAAATTTAAAAGGTATGATATGAAAAGAAAAATGATATGAAAGGAACTATGAAATATTTAATAAAAAAAAAAGTAATAATAAGAGACCGATATATGAAGAACAAATAAATATAGATGGAAACGAATGACTTACTTGTTCTTACAAGTTTCATAAAATAAGTACAGATTATTGCTTATTAAATATGCAAATATGTAAAAACGGTCGTGTAACCAAACGGACGAGTAATTACACGAGCTACGCCCTTGTGACATTTATCGTTGTTTAAAACCAAATAACTAGTGTTACCAAACACGCGAAACAGACGCTATACGAAAGTGCATGTTTTCAAGAAAGTGTCTACTTCTGTTTAGATAATCTAAATATTTATAATAACTAATTTGAAGTTTATTAAAATTGAATAAATAAATAAACAATCCAACAAACAAAGGAACTGTTAAAAACATCCATACGAGTATATGAGTTAATAGTTGAAAGAGACAACAAATAAAATAATCGCGGCTGTGTGTGGTGTTGCCACAGTGGACTCTGGCCATAATAAGTGATTAAAACTACCACACCAAAATTTTGTTTTTGGGGATATTTTGCATGCTTTATAATAATAAATAAGATTAAAATATAGCAAAAATAATAATAAATAAAATTAAAAAAAAACTAATAAGCAAAGTATAGTCGGTAATCGCCTCGAGTGTGCAGCGCTCTCCCCCGTGGGAGAGAACGAGATCCATGAGCGAGTCAGAAATAACTAATAACACTAATGTTCGCTCTTCGTGGAGGGCACATGGCAAACCTAGAATAATGTGGATTGTGTCGACAACTAAAACAAATTCGTCAGCAACAACAACATCTGCCTTCTCTACGTACGGTACAACAACTACATTCTCGACTACAACTGCGACATCATTATGTTCTTCTACCTGTGTGCAACTTCCGCCAAAAGGCGTGCAGGTAAGTCAACTGCAACCGCTACCAAAGAGAGCACGAACCTCACCCACGACAGATAAAGCGAAAAGAACAACCAACACTAACAAAAAGCAAAAAATAGCAAAAAACCCAAGCCAAAGTAAGTTATCAAACTACTGGTTGAGCAATACTACTGCGGAAAGAAAAAACAAATTTGCTGCTTTGACTCGCACAGTGGACAAGTTGATCAAAATGATTCCAAAAAAGAAAAAACAACCAGTCCGAAAAAAAAGTTGTTTAAACTTTTTTAAACAACCCCCATACAAGGCATAGAATGCATAAAGACGTTAAAAAATGCGCTAACCGCTGTTGCAGACAGTAACTTTATATTTAAAATATTAACAAACAATGAAGTACGCGTTCAATCGAATAACTCGGAAATATACACAAAAATATTCAAAATGCTAAAGCAAAAAGGTATGAAGCTGTACACATTTAAACCCAAAAATGAAAGGGGTTTCAAAGTCATTATGCGCAATATGCAGCCTTCCGCAGACCAAGAAGAAATTAAAATTTAGCTTGGTGAAAACGGTCACAAAGTTTTAAACATAGCTAACATAACTCAACGGACAATAAAAAAACCGCATAGATCTAGAAACAAATACTAACAATAAAGATATTTATAGCATTAACAAATTAATGCATTGCATAGTAGTTTTTGAGGCACCTCAACATAAAGGAGATGTCGCGCAATGCACTAAATGCACAAAAATACGGACATACAAAAAACTACTGTACAAGGGATCCAGTATGTGTGAAATGCGCTGGAAAGCATCTAACAAGTGAATGTAAAAAAAAAATAACCAACGCTGCTGAAATTAAATGTGCCATACTCGTATGTGGCGGAAATCATACTGCAAACTACAAAGGCTGTGAAATATACAAAGCCATAAAAATTCAAAGGTTTCCATCTTTACGCAGAAAGGATCCATTATTACTACAGACCAAAAATATGGATTGACCAGTAGTTAAACCAGGCGAAAGCTATGTCGCAATTGCAGGGTCGTCAAATCCAAATAAAACTGAAGAAAATGCAAAAAAATTCAAACGATAGTGATATTAATGAACTTAAAGACATGGTGAAATCCCTAATCACTCAAATAACTAATATGATGCATATCATTACAATGTTACTAACAAGCTTAAATGCACGAAAGTAATAGTTTCAAAATTGTAGCCTGGAATGTAAATGGCCTAACAAAACATTATCTTGGGTTAAAGCAATTTTTGTCTGACAAGAAAATTGATATATCTCTAGTTTCAGAAACACATTTTACGAACAAAAGCTATTTAGTATTTCCTGGATATCAAATTTATGTGACAAATCATTCTGATGGTATTAAAACATACTGAACGGCAACCATATGCAACACCTCATATTCAATCCACTACTGTGCAAATTGAGGATACAAGTGGGACAATACTCATCTCCTCAGTTTACTGTCCCCCCAGACACCTAGTAACGATGGATCAATATGATGACTACATAAAGACGCTTGGCGTAAGATTCATTGCAGCTGGAGATCTGAATGCAAAACACACTGACTGAGGATCTAGGCTAACCAATAAAAAAGGACGAAATCTGATTAATGCTATGAACAAAAATAAGTGCAAATCTTTAAGCTCAGGTGAACCCACATACTGGCCAACAGATAGGAAAAAGATACCAGATCTAATCGAACTCAGCATAACAAAAAACATAAAGTGTAACCAATTAAAAATTAAAGCTTGTTTTGAACTTCTTCAAACCACTCTCCGATAATCCTTGACTACACAACTGACAGCAAACCATAGAACCAATAGCTAAGATTTTTAGCCACAAAACAAACTGGAATGATTATAGACAGCATATTGGAAATCAACTGGAGATGTCTATCACACTGAAAACACAATTAAACTTTGAATGTGCCATTATTCACTTCAACGAATTGGTCCTAGACGCAGGAATCAAATCAAGCCAACAGCAAAAATTTAGAAGAAATAAACCTACAACGGATATTTTCATAAGAAAGCAAATTATTGAGAAGAGAAAGCTGAGAAAGAGGTGGCAGCTAACTAGACCGCTTGAGGATGAACACAATTTAAACATAGCCTGCAAAAAACTCAAGAAAATATTAACTAAAAGACAAAATATAGAAGTTGAAAATTACCTAAAAACCTTGACGCCTACCCAGGATACGAACTACTCATTATGGAAATGCACAAAGAAATTAAAAACTCAGATAAGGTATCAGCCACCACTACGGAAAGATGACAACTCATGGGCTACTACCAATGAAGAAAAAGCAACTGCATTGGCTAAATACTTTGAAAAAGTCCTATCAAATGACGAAGATAAATATATTGAAACACGCAATGACTTAAATATAGACATTACAACCAAAATTAAGAAAACAAACACAACAGAAATAATTAATTGCATTAAAAAACGAATAAACCACAAAAAAGCACCAGGATACGATATGTTGGCATGAAAAGCTCTCGCTGAGCTACCTACTATAGGTTATAACTATTTAAGGAATGTTATCAACTCAATGTTCCGACTAAAATTTTTTCCCAAATTATGGAAAGTTGCTGAAATTATTGCACTACGGAAGCAGGGAAAAGATGCTAGAACTGCTTCGTCGTATAGACCAATTAGCCTACTTCCCATAATCTCGAAAGTTGCTGAAAAACTATTACATGATAGACTTAGCCAGATCCTTGACAATAAAAACATTATACCAAATCATCAATTCGGCTTCAGAAAACGACATTCAACAATTCAGGAGATACACCGTATAACAAACAAAATTGAAACAGACATAGAATATAAGCGGTACTACGTTGCTCTATTCTTAGACGTTGCAAAAGCACTTGACAAAGTATGTCTTAAAGGACTGCTGCATAAACTGACGACTATTTGATTGTTGAAAGTTATCTTAGTGATCGTTACTTTTACGTCAAATATAATGAAGAGTGTTCGGCTATTCATCTTACAACAGCTGGAGTTCCTCAAGGAAGTGTTTTAGGACCACTGCTATATGTCATATTTACCTCAGATATACCACTTCCAAAAGAACTGAATACCACAATTGCTTCCTTTGCTGACGACACAATCCTCTTAGCATCTGACAAAAAATTAAATACCGCGACTGCAAATCTGCAGATATACACAGAGAATATTAAGGAATGGTTTGATAAATGGTGCTTCAAAATTAATGAAAATAAGACTGTACAAATAATTTTTACAACTAAAACAAAATTTAACCCAATCCCTATTAAAATAAATAATAAAGATCTAAAAATAGGGTCTACTACTAAATACCTTTGTATACACATGAACTCAAAGCTAAATTGGCACTACCACATCAAACAAAAAACGAAACAAATACAAGAAAAATTTAGGCAACTATATTGGTTAATGGGCATGCAATCTAAACTCACACTTAACAACAAGTTGCTGTTATACAAGTGTGTTATAAAGCCAATTTGGACGTACGGACTTTAAGTATGCGGAACGGCAAAGCGATCACACATACAAAAAATTCAAAGACAGCAAACTATAATATTAAGAGTTATCATAAAGTCTGGTTGGTACACAACAAATGAAGACATTCACCGCAAACTAAATATGACAAGAATTGACGAAGAAATAAAAAAGATATCCACAAAACACTACGATACACTGCATGGGCATAATAACGAAGAAATAAACCAGTTGCAATGTCTAGAAGAAACTACCATGCGCCGTTTAAGGAGAACTCGACCAAACGACCTAATGTACTAGAAAATCCAGACTACACATATTAGTAATAGTATTATAAATTTAATTGTAAATAATTATCTTAAACATAATTTTGATCATAAATTGCTATAATATAATTATAGTGAAGTATTATAATTAATGTAAATAATTTTTGTTGTATCACTTCTTGGCACTGGCCAAAATGTGTTTTTTAATATTAATTTCTAAACAAATTGTCAAATCATGTACTCGGTGTCAATATAATGGTGACAGATGTATGAAATAAAGGGAAATAAATAAAAAATAAAAAAATGCATACCGCCACCGACTGACACTCGTGCCTACTAGTCGTGTTTTCTTTGATTTATTGCTATAGTCGCAAAGTGTTTAATTTTTCATTATTTTTATCTTCTTCACCAGCCAGCCCCCTGACCTCAGCAATAACCGGTTCGCCGATCTTGCTGATGTAACCAATAAAAGAAAACGCAAACTTGCAAAAAATGCAAAAATTTACTTCTACCCAGACCTTCCGCAAATTTAGCAACCTGAATCAAAATTGATTATAGTCCAATCAACTGACGACAAAAAACGTTTATCACATTACTCGTGCTTTGCGGTTAACAAGTCTCTAAACCTAATTAGTTAGGAAATACTATCTATTTCTGAACTGCGAGACGGAAATTTGTTGCTTTTGGTGAATAATAAAATTGTCGCCAAGAAATTCATTGCCACGAAATAGCTACATGGCGTGTGTTCAATATCAGCCAAATACCACAAAGACAAAAAATGTTCAATATCAGCCAAATAAAAAAAAAAAATATCAAAAAAGGCACAATTTATGCGCCATTCCTTAATAATATTCCTGAGGCAGAAATAATTGAAGAACTGAGCTCTTAAGGTGTGTGTTTCAAATGTCTTTAAATTCAAATAATATATTAATGGTGAAATGGTTCCAAGTGGTGTAGTTCTATTAACATTCGATCTCTACAATTTACCAAGAAAAACAGATATAGCTTGGAGAAGAATGGTGATTAGACCTTATATTCCCAGTCCCATGCGTTGTAAGCATTGTCAATGGCTTGGCCATACAGCTAAATTTTGTAAACAGTCCCCTTCATGTGTACAATGCAACTTGCCCCCTCATTCCCCATTACCATGCACACGCACCTACTGTGCAAATTGTGCAGAAGAGCACCCGGCTTCTTCATTTGAATGCACTAAATTCATACAAGCTAAAGAAATTTTAAAATTAAAAACAACAACAAATGTTCAATGCGTGAAGCATTAAAAAAATACGAAGAAACAACAACTACTACTACCGCTTCATAGACACATCATACTCGGCAGTTGCTGTCCAAGCTGTTAAAAACAATAATAATAGTAAACCTCCAACCATTCAAAACAACTCAACAACTCAACTTTTTCAATAAACGATTCGCGCAATAGCCCAAGCACAGTAACCAACCAAATCTCTCCCTCCTCCACTCTTTCACTAGAAAGAATCTATTTAAATCAACCTTTATTAAAATCTACTCCTAATACTTCCTCATATACTCTTGCACAAAAAAACAAATCCAACAACCACAACCCCTCTTAACCCCCTCAAATACGACTATTTCTTCTCAATCAACCAACACTCTCCCTCACTCTCTAATACCCATCTCAAATACCACCGCTGACCCTCACTTATTTCACCAAGCAACATAAACCAAACTAACAACAGTAACACTAACTCGGAATCAGATTCTTAATACATTTAAATCACACACATATTAAAAACAAATAATAAGAATTATTTATATTATATATATATATATATATATATATATATATATATATATATATATATATAAACAATATACCAGTTTCTTTTACAATTTACCGATAAATTCAACCTCTTAACAGCGAATCGCAGTACTTGTAAAAAAGGACATATCTCATGCTCGAATATTGCCAATATTGCCATAGAAATTAACATAGGCTGTAAATTTACCATATTATCCCTATACATTCCACCACAAAAACATTTTAGTTTGAAAGAATCACTGGACATAACTAGCCAATTTTGAACACCAATAATCATTATTGGAGATATGAACTCCTGGAGACCGCTTTGGGTTCCCACACAGCAAACCACAGGGGAAAAATTTTAGAAGATCTGATTTTATCTGAAAATCTTATCGTACTGAATGATGGCTCACCTACACATTTCTCAACTCACCAAACATTAACCCACATAGATTTGACTATTTGTACCGCCAATATTGCCTCAAAATCCAAGCCAAAATTTTTAACAGACCAAGTTAACTGGAATAAATACGAAATGCTACCTAAACAACTTACGACAAATACTATACCATCTAATAACATAAATAAGGAAACTGCCTCCATTGTAAAATTGACAAGAACTGCTGCTAATTATGCAATTTCTCAAACTAAAAATAAACTACACAACTTAATTGTCCCCTACTGGTCATGCGAGCTGACAAACTTCCGAAAGAAAAACAGAAACTATGGATCGAAAATAGGAGAATGCGTTCAAGCATAAACTTATTGAAGTATATGAAAGCTAACGCTATATTTAGGAAAAAACTTAAGGAAGCTAGAAGAAAAAGTCTTGAGACTTTAACAGCTTCAATAACCAATCCAAAAAAACTTTGGTCTGACTTGAAAATGCTTGCAGGGTCACATTCTCAATCCTCAATCAAGTTTATTAAAACACCTCATGGTCCTCTTTAAAACGCAAAAGATATTTGCGAGTTTTTTGCTTCTACGTGGTCCTTGTCTTCCCATAATTCAAACTTTCACAGATCTTTCATTACAAATAAAAACCTAATTCTAAATCATGATTACAAAAATGATTATCCCTCTCCACAAGCTAAAATAATTGAAACTAAAATAACGTGTTACGAATTCAATAAACTTACAACAGTAATTACCGGTTACAGGCCAATCTCCCTTCTTCCTTGCTTTGGAAAGATAATAGAAAAAATCATTGCAAAGCGCTTAATGTGGTACGCTCGAAAAAATAACCACATTAGTCCCCATCAAGTTAGCTTCATAGAAGGCCAAGGCATAATGGATGCACTTTTGTACTTCGATCATTTTACAGCTACAGCTCTGGCACATAGAAATCATGTATCTGTGTTAAGTCTGGATTTTGAAAGGGCTTTCGACAGAGTCGGAGCTTATATGGTTGGTTGGTTTCAGTGGCTGATCCAAGTCGGTCCTCACATGGATCACAATTATCGCCTTAGCGACGTTTTGATACCACAACCTCTTCTAACGCCTGAGAAAACAATGGATTGTTCACTAAATCCACTTTGTGGAGTTTAGGTATCTTAAAAGATCTTTCGGTTTTACACCCGAGAGTTCGGATAAACTCGCTAGGAAATAGTTTCCTAGTTTTCTATTTCTTGCGGTCGCCAGAGCTGGGCATTCGCAAAGAAAATGGATTAAGGTTTCCTTTTCTTCTAAATTTCCGAACCTCTACAATGGGTATTGTACGGTCTCTGCAATTTCTCTGCCGTAATGGCCGCCGTTAGGCGGCTGATTTACATGCGGTCCCTGTTTATGAGATCCCTAGATCTCGCTGTGTTAAAGACTGGCCTGGTCGCCCGGGATGTATTACATGTCCTCCATCTATTGCCCGCTAAGGTAAGACAGTGCATGTAGATGCCCCTCTTAATCGCACCCATGGAAACAGGTACTAGTTCCACATGGGATAGATCGAGAGAGGCTCCTCTGCGCGCCAATTCATCAGCCTTCTCATTTCCATCTATATTCCTGTGTCCGGGGACCCAGATGGTTGTGATGTCAGCATGGTGACCTAGCGCCCAAGTTCCTCCCTGCACTGTCTGACCAGTCTGGAGTTGATGGTGTTTGATTGTAGGGTTTTTATGGCAGCCGGGCTGTCCACAAAAATAGCAACCTTGCTCCTCTGCCCTTCTCTAGTGTGGTGGGTGATCTGTCGACATGCCTCTCTGATCGCGAGTACTTCCGTCTGAAAAACTGTAGCTGTATCGGGTAGGCGTGTACAGTAGTTAATGTTAGCGTGCGGATTAAAGACCCCCACCCCCACGCCCTGGTCCATTTTTGACCCGTCCGTATAAATGGGTATATCGTACTCCATTTGGAGTTTCCTTTTCGACCACAATATTCTTGAGGGAAATCTAACCTTGAAGTCCTTTTTGAAGTCCAGTTGTGGTACTATGTAATCTGTCGTCATTTGTGTTAACTCCCTCGGCACTGTGTATAGCACCTTACCATGACCGTACGTTCGCTCAGACCAGCAGTTTGTCGCTTTTAACCTTAGCGCACTGTTGCAGGCAACGTTCTTAATGTACAGGTCGATAGGGAGGATGTGTAGCAATACGTTGACTGTCTCAGGCTCCCTACAATACCAGCGGTAGCTGTTTTTTTAACTCTACTATGTGTTATAGCCCTTACCTACAGCTGGCCACCAGATTATTGAACCGTAAGTTAGTATTGGAAGCACGATTGCTTCGTACATCCAATGAGTGATATGGGGGCGTAATCCCCATATTTTCCCAAACATTTTCTTGCATGAGTAGAAAGCTACGTGGGCTTTCCTGACCAGTAACTCTATATTGGTTCTACAATTTAGCTTGGGGTCCAGGATAACTCCTAAGTATTTCGCTTTCTCCGCTATCTTTAGCTGTTGTCCGTTAAGTGTCGGAAGCTTAAAGATCGGAATCTTGGTCTAGTCCAAATCCTGTGGCCCAGGAATTCAGTTTGTCCAGTCCCTTTTGCATAATATCACTTATTACACAGGGGAGCATGCCTGATACAGCTATCACTACATCGTCCGCGAATGCTACCGTCTTAACCCCTATTGAATCTAGTATGCCGAGGATGTTGCCTATTACCAATAGCCACAATAGGGGTGAAATCACGCCACCTTGTGGTGTTCCTCTACTGACGTGTTTGACGAGAACCGTGTTACCCAGCTCAGACTGAATGGCCCTAGCCCTAAGCATTGTAACTATCCACTCCCTAAGAACGTCAACCCTGGTGAGAGAGTCAAGAATTGCTTTGTTACTAACGTTGTTAAAAGCCCCTTCTATGTCCAGAAAGGCCGCCAACGTGTACTGCTTATGGTGGATTGTCTTTTCTGCTGATCGAATTACCTCATGTAAAAAGCTGTTTCCGTAGATTTACCTTCCTCCAACTGAGGGGGACGTAGTTGAAGCGTATACAAGCCTTATACGAAGGCGGAATGATATTGAAGCTACCTAAGTAGGAAAAATAATTTTTTTTTTCAAAAACCATTTATTTCTCAACATAGTCTCCTTTTACTTCGACACACTTAGTAAGACGATATTCCAACTTTTTTATACCATCTGAATAATACGATTTCGGGAACCCCTCAAAATACGCGTTAGTTTCGGTAATCACTTCTTCGTTTGAGATGAATCTTTTTCCTGCGAGCCATTTTTTCAAGTTTGTAAACAGGAAAAAGTCACTACGAGCAAATTTGGACTCTAAGGTGGATGATTAACCAATTCGAAGTGTATTTCACGTAATTTTAGCATCGTGTCTAATGCTGTGTGAACCGGCACCGTTGTCTTGAAGAAAGAGCATTTTTTTCTTCTTGAAATGTGGTCGTTTTTCCTTGATTGCATCAATCAACTGATCCAATAATGCACGATAATACTTTGTGATTGTGGATCCCTTTTCAATATAATCGATGAGCAATATTCCGTGTGCATCCCAAAATACAGTGGCCATAACCTTGCCAGCCGATTTCACTGCCTTCGCCTTCTTCGGAGCACTTTCCCCAGCTTCGACCCATTGTTTCGATTGATTTTTGGTTTTATGTGTGTAGTGGTGGACCCACGTTTCATCAACAGTTATTAATCGACGCCAAAAATCAACAGGATTACGCTTGATCATGTCCAAACACCGCTGTGAAGTGGTCTGTCGAACTTGTTTTTGTTTCCCACTGAGCAAACGCGGCACCCATCTTACCGATAGCTTTTTCATATGCAAATGTTCATGCAAAATGTTGAACACACGTTCATATGATATGTTTACCATTTCAACAATCTCACGCAACTTCGCGATCATTCATAACGATATCGAGGATTTTCTTGATATTTTCTTCAGTAACCACCTCTTTTGGCCTTCCTGTTGATGGTATTGTTGCAGTGCTTGTTCGGCCGCGTTTAAATTCAGCAATCCAATATTTTACCATGTAATCTGACGGAGCACACTCGCCGTAATGTTTATCGAGCTTGTCTTTTGTCTCTTTCGCTGTTTTCCCTTTCAAATAATAGTGTTTAATCACTGCACGAAATTCGCTTTTTTCCATTTTTCAAGAAACACAAAAGTTGCTTACTTCAAACGACTACAACAAATAAACTAATCGATGAATTTGGGTGATATTTTAACAGCTGACGTTTGACAGAACGCAATTTCTAAAAAAAAAAGTTTTTGTGTTTGTGCTGTCATCTAGCGCTAGGTAGCTTCAATATCAATCCGCCCTCGTTTATCCCCTTCAGCCATGGGATCACTAGAACCTGTAATTTTGCAGCATGATTGGGAAAATCCCATCGAAGCCCGGCGATTTGATAGGCGAGAAACAATTTATAGAGTGTTTGATTTTTTCGTCCGTGAATATCAGCTCACAAACCGGTTGCATCTGATTGTCCATAACGGGTGATGAGATACATTCGCGGTATCTTTACAGTCTGGGAAGTGTGTTTGATGTACGAAATCACGGAGTTTATCCTTTGCTGTAGTGGACGATCTCGGAAACACCTTCAGTACTGGCCTTCTACAACCACATTGTTCTGTTGTAGAAGGCTGAGTCTACAGCAATCCTTCAAGCAGCTCTTCAAATCCAACTGCAAATACTTGATTTGCACTGATAGCCTATCGACAATATCTGCTCTGATGAACCATGCGAACAAAAGTAACCTTATAATAAACATTCGAAACATTTTAGATCAACAAAGAACTAAAATCAAAATTATGTGGTTGCCAGGTCATGCGGGTATCATTGGTAATGAAACTGCTGACGAAAGGGGGCTACAAAACAGCCTCTTCATCTCATTTATTCTATAGAAAAGGAAGATTCACTCAGAGAAATAGATTATTATCTAAATAGATTAAGAATGGACAAATGGCGAAACATTACCCGCCACTATGCCAATATAAACATAGATGGCACGAAGGCAATGTACCCTCCGAGAATTCGTTGCGACCACTTGCAGGCTTTCACCCGCTTTTGAATCGGACACACAAACCCCACACACATGCACTTACTAAAAGGCTCTGGAATACAATCATGTCCATATTGCAATTCAACTCCTCTGTCTGTAACTCATATTCTCGATGAATGCACACAATTTTCTGTAATACGAATTAAGATTTTTCAAGATCAATTCCCATCAAACTTATTAAAAACAAACATAAAACATTTAAAATAATTATTTATAACTTTAGCTTTGTACTATTTTTAAATTTTATGTAACTATTATAATATATGTTGCTATATGTACCAGAGAGCCAAAAGCCTTGGCAGCTAGTGCTCCGTTATCATGTATTCTAATTATTTAAAATTATTGTACATATAATAATAAATAAATAAATATGCATCATATACTCGCATTAACAAAAGTCATAAATTTTAATATTATAATCTGTGTAAAAGTTCAAATTAAAAACAAAACTAGTTTATAAAATAATTAGAGTTACAGAAATTAATTATTTGAAATCTGAATTTATAATGAAATAAATGTAATATTTCAAAGAAAACAAAAATAGCACTAAATAGAAAATTTATAGCCAGGAGTATATATAGTATATATAGTATAGTACAGTATAGTTTATTTAATTATTATATAATATGTTTAAACGATTCTCGACCTCCGGTTGAAATTTAATAAATTTGGTTTTGTAACGAGTTCAAGGTCCAAAAATAAAAATTATTTTTATTATTATTTAATTAAAAAGTTCCCAATATTTCGGTTTCCTCCGGAAACCATCCTCAGGGTCTACAATTAATGACAATTATATAAAAAAAGTTTCAATTCAATAAATATCTTGACACTTAAAATTTTCTGATCTGTCAACTTAAATGTAAATCCGTGTCCGTTTTATAATTAAGTCTTTGTTTTGTTGGTATGTTGGTGATATGTAGCATTCAATTGTCATTAATTGTAGACCCTGAGGATGGTTTAAGGAGGAAACCGAAATATTGGGAACTTTTTAATTAAATAAAAAAAAATTTTTTTTTTTACCTTGAATTCGTTACAAAAAAAAATTTATTATTATATAATTTTAAAATAGACTTAATTATGAAATGTTTTACTAAACTTAAATATAGAAAAATATCAAACTAAAATGTTAACTAGAAAATTAAGCAAATTATTATAAGTATTCTGCTCTGATGATGTGAATTGAAGAAGGAAGTTTCAGGAGTAGCGCATATCGGAGGACGGTGCCGACTAAGGGACCAAAGTAATTATTCGATGGATTGGGGATGAATGGCGACTGATTTAATATTTCTCGAAACAGCATATGGCCGCAGCATTTGAACATGTTGTGGATGGGCTTATTGACAAGCAACGAAAAATAAACAAGTTTCCTTGCGGAGTCATATTTTGCATTGGATAGTTTTACGTTACAATGTCCACCCAGTGTATCACAATCTCAACAGAATCGATTTTGAATAAGTTGAAGATGTGCAAATGCTTAAGGAGGGTGAAATTTGGCTCACGGAATTCAATTGTTTCGCTAAAGTATATGTCCAATCTAAAGGGTGAATATATGATTTACTAGAAGAAGACACAGAGACTGGTATCTGATCGGAGTACGCAAATTGCGTCGTTAAACGTGTACCTCATAGAAATACCGATAGTCTACACATCGAGGCTAACGAAGGCAAATTCTATTATGAGGCAGCTCAAGAAAAACACTTCCACCATAAAACGCATTACTGCAAAGTAAATAACGCAATAAATGCATTTTACAAGCTGGTAAACTATAAGCAGAGGCAGTACCATCTACATCCGTGGGGCACGGTATATAAATCAAAAGATGAAGGACATAACAAGCGAAGATTTAATGCTAAACCCAATCGCCAGCCTAGAATATCATACGTACGAGTCCAGAAAGAAGGGAGGGGTATGCAGAGTTCATCGAGACACTTCACTCCGACAACGGCGGCCATCACCCGGACCAGCAGCTAGCAGAGGTCGCAGTGTAAAGTAAGAACTTTTATATATATAATATATATTATATTATTATTTATACTTTAAAATCTTGTTTGTACGCCGATGAGAAAAGAGTCAATGAAGTTCTAAAGCACAAAAAAGGGGTATTAAAAAAAAAAATTTAATAAAAAATACAAAAAAATAAAATATAAAATAAAAGAGCAAATATAAGAAAAAAAGAGAGAAAACTATACAAAAGAAAAGGAAAATTAAAAAATATATCAGGAATTAAAAAAAAAAAAGATAATAAGGCGATTTAAAAAAAAAAAAAAATGTATATATATATATATATATATATATATACGAGTATATATATATATATATATATATATATATATATATATATATATATATATATATATATATATATATATATATATATATATACTATATATACATACGGATTATAGCATTAATAAAATGCACAAAATTGTTCACAGTGCAAGAAAAAGATTATAAATATTCATTAGAAGCTAGTTGCACTACCTTCTTCTAGACAGAGGGGAGGAGTGCCCTGAGTCAGAATCAAGCTACCTGATTCCTCACTTACCATGTTCCTCTGACCTGCTATTATACAATACCCATACGCCACTTTGTTTGGCTTTATATGGCTCGGTTAGTACAGCACATCTATGTCTCATTCTCTCACTTTTTGTTTCTGGAGGTTTTGTGCTGCCTAGCAGTGTTTCAGATTAAGCTGGATTAATCTCATGTTCTACGATGTATTTCCTTCCCCGCCTTTTGATAGGACGTACATGAGCCGCAGCCTGTTGGGTGCTGTACATCTTTCAGACCCTATGCGCTGCATAGTGTACAGGTTGGCTTCTTGTCGCATACTCAGATATTGTCGCCCTCTTCTCCACATTTGAAGCACTTGCCGCGCCAATCAGCCTTGTTGCAGCACTTCTGGGATGTGTGTCCAGAGTGCACGCATTTATAGCATCGGATAGGGGCCACCATTTTCCTCACACGGAAGGAGCTCCAACCGATTCTCACCTTACCTTTTGTGATCAGGGTTGCTGCAACACTTGGAGTCAAGCTAATGGTTGCTGCCTGTGTTACGCCATACGCCTTCCGAAGTGATCGTAGTGCTGTTTTTGGGAGATCATTGGGTGCATCCAGCTGTTTCCCAAGTGCTTCAAGTACTTCCTCAAATGTGGTGGCCTCGTCTAGGTCCTTATCAACCACCAGAACCTCCTGAGGGAGAGTTCGCACTTCTACACTATCTACTAGTGTGATCTCTACGGCTTTGCGATATTCCCCTGCTTTTTGGATCAGCTGTTTTTCACAGTTCTAAGAGTAGGTCTTATTCGTCTTACGGACTTTCTGGATACTCTGTCCCAATTTCCGTAGCTGTGGCTCCGTTTTATGTTTGAGGAGTATATCAGGAAAGCTTCCTCCTTCATTCGTATTCCTGTTCAGGATGGCATCAGGGCTTACGGCTTTCAGGTGTTGGTTAGCACGGGTGCACTTACGCACTGTAGTCCACTCTGTCTTAGACATATCCGCTTGCAGCACCGAAGCTTTTGTCACTAAGTTCTCTTTAATTTTAGCCGCTTTTATGGCGACTGTAATTTTTGGCGTTTGCTCTTTTCACCTTTTGGGGCCGGTCCGGCTCTTTGGGCTGGTCTTTTCTCCTTCGGTTCCATCTCTGGGCCTCTTTGGGTCCGACTTTTCATCTGAGACTTCCTACTGTCGGATGTTGCGCCATTTCTTCCGGTGCTGCCGCTTTGGCTACAGCAAGCGTTTTCAGGTCGCATAGGTCTCCAATGGAGTTTCTCCTAGGAGCCGTTCCTTGCGCGGATAGTAGGCGCACTGTCGTTTGGACCGCTTTCGTTGGCGTCCGTTGCAGCTTATGTCCTTTGTTAAATGGGCCCACTATCTCTCCTCCTTTTGCTTCGTTTTCGCACATTATTTCTATATATAACTACAGAGGGTCATAAAAAAGGAGGAAACAGGAAAGAAGTAAACAAGTAACACACCCTATAGGCAATACTTAGCTTGCGTCCAGGGGCGTTGGTAACACTTTTATTTATTTTAATAGAGTGTTTCTTTATTTGCTCGGATGAGCGCACTGCACTCCCACACACTATGCCACTGAACCATGCCACTGAACAGGTTCAAACACTCGCTCAATTTTCGGATAAAGAAAATGGAGAGGCGGGAACTTGCATAGACTGCCGACGCGTACGCACATTTCTAAATATAAATAAGAAAATATAAAACTGCATTCGGAGTGTTCCGCCTGCCTAAACTTCGCTGCACAGGAGTCTTATTTTTTAGACCAAGCCACTGACCAACTTGGCACTATGCAAGCACTGATCAACTTGGCACTATGCAAGTTGAAGCGATCGAAAAAATATAGAATTTAATTGGGTGTTTCTGCCAGTGATTTGCTGCAAATTTTATCCCTGGATTGTTTTATCCGTACATCAGACCGTAAACTGCAGCGATCTCGTATATATATATATATATATATATATATATATATATATATATATATATATATATATATATATAGATATATATATATATATATATATATATATATATATATATATATATATATATATATATATATATATATATATCCTTTAATCCGCTATTATGCTTTAATCCTTACATATGGAAAGTACCCCTAATTTATGAGTGTAGCGCACAAATTTAATCGATAATTAATCAAAGAAACGTATACCTAGAGTCCTGAGTACAGTGCATATCTGTGTTAAGAAAAGAAACAATTTAAAGGAATGAAAGATGAATGTAAAATCAGCGAAAAAACAATAGACCTTACGAGACAATTTATACAATGGCAATTACGCTTTACGAAGTTAAATCGTTCTAAAACCACGAGCAACGAAAATGATGAACATGTCGATATATTGTGTTCCAAAGAATTACAGTTGGAGCAATTGGAGGTTGAGTTCACAAATGCTTGAGAAGGCCGATTAAAATTTGATTTTGGTTTAGCACATTTCGACTTTTCTGGTACTTCTGCCTTTTTTCCACGACTCTCCAAAAATTGACAGCGATAGCTCAAGATATCATAGCATGTGTTCCACGAAGGAAGCGATTTGAATTCCTGCTTCTCGTCGTAATTCTCCTTGCTATCAGAGTCCAATTTTGTTAGCAGAATATGAATTCAAAGACCATTTAAAACAGCCATATCTGAACCGAGCGATAAAAGCGAACCACGAATTGCCGAAACAGTATTAATGATATGCCTTAGAGAGACACTATCACCCTTGGACATCACAGCAATTTTGAACAACGCATTAATATGTTCCAAAAATATAAGCACCTTGATGTCGTACAGCTCCTCTAGCCTCTTCAGCGCATTTGAATAATTTTTCTCGGTTACCTAATATGGTTCCACCACTGCTAACACTGGATCCGACAAACATTTCAAAAAATAATTAAACTTATGTACGCCAGTAATAGAATAATTTTCATTGACCATATTGTTGAACTTCGAAATGAACCGTTTGTAGTCCGCATAGTTTCCATCAAAACGAGGCAACTTCAGCGAGGGCAAACGAGTCTGATGTGAAACTCCAAGGATCGATGCGTTAGGAAAACTGTGATCCATCGACACCGCATCACGATTTTTATTTCGCAAAATCATTTTTTTCGCCTTTACAAATTTCCTCCAAATCACATCTCGAATTGTCTATTGGGCTAAGTTTTTCTATTTGACCTGGAATGTGACACAATTGCTTGAAGTATGACAAAATTTGTAAGCGGAATTCCAAAATGGTGGCATCAAACTTGCCGCCATCTTTGTCCGTCTTCTTCTGCGTATTCGAGATGTTTCTCTTCATGTTACTGCTTTGCTGCTTCAGAGACACAAGTTCTGTGCCACTAACTGTAACATCTTCCATCACTGTATCTGATCCGTCTTTCGACATTTTGAATCAAAAGAAAGTCTCACCACAAAAAAAATCAACAATTTACGTATCTCGACTGGAAAGCGAAAAACTTCGATATGACTTTCAAAATTAAAGATGTATTTCCTGTTATGACACTATCGAAATGTATTTCGATGATTATATACGAGCCACAAACAACGATAGCCCTTAAATTTTCTGTTAAAGAAATCACCAAATGATTTGTCCGATTAATAATTCTTCGTGCAGCAGCAATATTATAATATCCAAAGAAATTTCGTACGAACAGCAGCGATGTGTCCCACGATTGCACCAACAAATTTGCGATGACGATGATCCAAAGACGAGAATTCCAAAAATCTGTGGCTCCAAAAGTGGCTCGAAATAAATTGCTGCTCCCCGAGACACTTTAACTTAAACTACATTATCAATGTATTACGTACTGTCCTGCCAGGGTCGCCAAATGTTTGCACAGTAAACTTTTTGTTGTAAAAATCAGAAATTTAAGTTGAGTTTCTTGTTCTTCCACTTGTTTCGTTTAATGTTTATTTTCGACTACTACTTACAAAAGTGCAAAAGACGCTGGACCACAAAATCACAACGAGCGACAACCGAAGGAGCAACAATAAAAATACAGTGGCTGAATGGAAGAACTAAAGTAAATTACTTGCGACACCGCTGTTGTTATTCTATTCTGTTTTACATCGACGTCGTAACCAAGTAGCGCCAACAACATGCATATTGGTAAAAGCATATTGGCAAACAACAGTATGTATGCATGCTATTGTTGCTGTAATAATATTCTATTAGGGTGGTCCGCAATTATTTTACTATACAAATTATGATACAAAGCAAAAATAAACAAAATATAATTAATTTTGACGATCTCATCCGACAACAATATTACCATTTATTATTAGTCCGGTAACCCACATAATTAATCATTGCTTTACGGCTTCTTGCTTTCCTAGAGTTTGGAAGGTTGGTATCGTTATTCCAGTAACTAAAAAATCCTCAGCATTGGAGCCAGTTTATTTTATACCAATTAGTATTTTACCTTCTCTATCGAAAGTTTGTGAACCGCTTATGGCTGAGCAAATTTCGGGTAACTTTCATCAAAACAATCTTTTTTCTCCATTGCAGTGTGGTTTTAGATCAGGGCACAGTTTTGGAACTTCTATGCTTAAGGTTATGGATGAAATTCGGGTAAGGTATGACCAAAGTCTTGTTACTTTTCTATGTCTCCTAGATTTCTCTACATCGTTTGATAGCGTTAATCATTCTTTGCTCTGTTAAAATTAAAGCGGTAGTATGGGTTTTGTGATAGTGCTGTTGGTCTTATAAATAGTTATTTAACAATGAGAATGCAGCGAGTAAAGGTGGGCAATATCTATTCTGATTATAAGCATGTCTTTTTGGGTGTTCCACAGGGATCGATTCTTGGCACAGTCCTGTGTACTATATTTACAAATGACTTTTCTTGGTTTGTAAATACGTAAATATACATACATATGGTTATGACCTACAGATTTATTTTTCTCACCACATGGTGTTTATTGATGACTTGAGTCTTAGTATGTATGAAGATGTAAATAATATATTTGATTGGTCAAAAGAAATGTACTTTTCCTAAATCCGTTAAAGTCCTATGTTTTACCAATCTCGAATAAGAAAATAGAATTGGACAAACTTCCTTTAATATCTATTGGTGGCGCACAGCTGAAGTTCGTTGAAAGATCATGTAGTTTGGGCTTCCTTATTAATTCTTCTTTCACTTGCACTGATCAAGTAAATAGTATACTGAAATAAGTTGTTTTTGTGCTGAGACAGTTACATATGTCAGCAGAGTTTACCCTTGTCGACACTACGAGAATGTAGCGGATTGTTCAGAGCTTGTATATAGTAAGTTGGATTCAAACTCCCTACATAAAATACAAGTTGTATTTAGCTATGCCACACGATATGTGTTAGGATTACGTAGGTTTGACCATATAACTACTTGGAAGACAAGTGTTCTTGGATGCAGAATTGAGAACTGATCACAAGCTAATTATCACGAGAACACCTAATTCTCTCTTAGAAAAACTTCATCAGAGCCAATCAAAAAGAAGTCGATGATACTACCTAAATTTGCCTACGCTCACTCAACTCGATATTTTTTCAATAATGCCATCAGGATCTGCAATTCGGTGCCTTCTGTTATGAGAGGCGTGGCAGGGATTAGTGACTTTTAGTATTTAGTGTTCCAGTATTTTTGTTGAGAGTTAATATAGAGCTCTCTTAATTTTACCCTTGTAGACAACCAAATATCTCATTTATTGTTCTTTTCTGTCAGTATTCTTTTAATTTCTTATTGTATTTATTCATTAAATATTTATTTATTATTTATTACTTATTTATATATTCATTTTTTATTTATCTACTTAATTAGTTGCAAATTTAATTTAATAATCTATTTTAACAACTGCTATATAGTTATATATTAAAAGACTTTGTCTTTTTGTGTAGCTTTAAACAATAAATTGAAATTGAAATTTGTAAGAAAATGCATATGTGTGATACGCAATGTAGTCAACCCAAACGCGGTATACCTTTAAGAACACATATGTTTTTGTATTTAGTTGTAAGAATATTAGAATAGACATTCATTTGATTTATTTGCGATCGGTCGTGTCTTGTTACACCAACAAAGTTTATGGGCTCAGAACACGTGGGTCGGAAAATTAAGTAATTTCATTTAAATGTCTGCTTAAAATCGTTGGTCGATATTTTTTTAAAGTTTGATTACCCGCGAAATTGAGTTCCTCGTTAACAAATATAGAAAAGCTTTCCGGCGATAATTATTGAACGTGGGCGTTATTGATACGGAGTTTGCTAGTAACACAGGATTTGTGGAATGTCGTCGAAGATCCCTTAGAGAGAGGAGGGTCAAATTTGGAATTAAAGACATGGAAGACCGCTGATCAAAAGGCATTGGCGATGATACATCTTTGTGTAAAATCTTCAAAGTTTATTCATATTAAGAAGTGTTTAAGAGCAAAAGAAGCATGGAGCGTATAAAGTGGCCTCTACAATGCCGACGGACCTCGTAAAATCCAAATTCAACGCTGGTGAGAAGTTTTCACTTCAGATTAACGAGTTTTGTTCTATTGTCCAAAGCCTTAGCGAAATAGGCATAATTGTACAAGGAGACTTGCTCAGTATATTGCTATTATCTAGTCTGCCAGATGAGCTAAAGAATTTCGTAATTGCAATTGAAAGCCGAGAAACATTACCGAAAGTTTAAATATTGAAGCTCAAAATATTGAAAGAGGACAAAGACAAGGGCAACGATTTGATGAAAACTGTTTGCGGCGAATTTACACAAGAGGCATGAGAAGAGAGATCTACTACAGGCAGCCGCTAGTAGGCGAGAGAGTACTAACTGTAACAAAATCAAGTATGTCCAGCGAAATGCAAGCAACGTCAAATGTTATGCATGCGGTAAGAGCTGCATTCTTAGATGCTTGATAGTGGTGTATCATCACATATGTGCTATGATATGTCATTATTTACTTTTTTGCGCAAATTCTGTCAAAACGGTAATGCTAGCATCTGGAGAAACAAATAACGCAGAGGGAATTGGAAAAAGTATGATCAAGTTAAATTTTAAAGAAGTCGCGCTGCGTAATGTACTCTACGTGCCTAAATTAAAAAATAATTTCTTCTCGGTTCTCGGCAAGATTCTCAATAACGGGAACGAGGTACATTTTATAAAAAAATAAAGCAGTTGTAAAACCACAAGAAAACGAAATATTATTTTCCGCTAAAATATTCATCGGAGTATTTTGTGTGAATATACAAACGAAGAAAAAATCAATTCAGTGATTGTAAATAATAGCAACATACTTAGCTGAAAAGTGGCATCGTCGATTCGGGCATGTCAATTATAAAGATTTGTTTATGCTTTCGCAGAAGAATATGGTACGCGGATTGAGCTTAAACAAGACTCACAATTTAGACTGCGATATATATCCAATGTGTAAAATAAAAAAGGACACGTCCGCTAGTTACGCTTATCTGCAAGCAATAGAGTTTAGAAATAATTTTTCTAATATTTGGTGGCCTATGCGTACAATGTCGCAAGGTGAGGCTAGGTACTATATAACCTTCGTAGGCGATTTTTCTCGATACACGGAAGTACAGTTTTTAAAAGAAAAGTCTGATGCATTTAAGGGATTTATAACGCGAGCGGAAAACCAAACTGGCAGCAAAGTGAAATGTTTACGCAGTAATAACGGGCGCGAGTATTTAGCCGGTGAATTCCAATATTTTTTTTCAAAGATAAGGTTATTGTGCACTAAACTACCGTGGCTTACACGCCTGAACAAAATGGATTAGCCGAACGCGCTAACCGCACTCTGATTGAGATGGGGCGGTGTATGTTGATATCATCATATTTACCTGAATCCCTCTGGTCCGAAGCAGTTAATACAGCCGCGTATATACGAATTCGGTGCGATACAAAAATCTTAAAATATAAAACACAATATGAGTGTCTCCATGGGGGCAAGCCAAGTGTTCATCACTTAAAAATTTTTGTTTGCGAAGCAGTTGTTCTAAAAAAGGAGCCAGTCAGATCGAAGTCCGATAGTAAAGGTGAGAAAGTGCTGTTTGTAGGTTACGCTAATCATACTAAGGGTTACCGACAATACGAAATGAAAAGAAGAGCATTATAGTAGCACGCGATGTGGTATTCTTTGAAAACGTTTTTCCAAGAAACGAAACCGACAGTGAAAATATAGATATCATCAATATAGAATTGATAAACAATAACGATAATGAAATAAAAGAAAATGATAATCATGAAATAATTGAAAATAAGAAAAAAGCCATTAATGAACAGTCTTCAGTTCGTAAAAACTTGGACATATATGACTCTGTAAACAACGACGAAGATCCTGTAGAAGTAACTGAAAGTTCAGGAAAAAAAGGGTAGGCCGAAGATTTGTAGACCGGGAAAAGTCGGTAGACCGAGGAGACGGAACACGGTGTTTCTCTCAGCACAATGGAAGCTAAATATATAACAATGTGCAATGTTGCAAAAGAAGTGTCTTTCCATCGGAGCTTGTATATATATATATATATATATAGCTTTTATATATATATATATATATATATATATATATATATATATATATATATATATATATATATATATATATATATATATATATATATATATATATATATATATATATATATATATATATATATATATATATATATATATATATATATATATATATTACACAAAATTTATTTTTAACAGATTACATAATGTACGAGTATTATATATGTCCAAGTTTTTACGAACTGAAGACTGTTCCTTAATGGCTTCTTTCTTATTTTCAATTATTTCATGATTATCGTTTTATTTTATTTCATTATCGTTATTGTTTATCAATTCTATATTGATGATATCTATATTTTCACTGTCTGTTTCGGTTCTTGGAAAAACGTTTTCAAAGAATACCATATCGCGTGCTACTTTAATTCCCTCTTTATCGTTTCGTATAGTCGGCAGCTCTTAGTATTAGCGTAACCTACAAACAGCACCTTTACTATCGGACTTCATTCTGCCTGGCTTCTTTTTGTAGCAACTGCTTCGAAAACAAAAATTTTTAAGTGATGAACACTTGGCTTGGCCCATAGAGACACTCATATGGTGTTTTATATATTAAGATTCTTGTATCGCATCGATTTCGCATATACGCGGCTGTATTAACTGCCACAGGGATTCAGGAAATTTGATGACATCAACATACACCCATATATATATTTATATATAAATATATATAGATATATATATATATATATATATATATATATATATATATATATATATATATATATATATATATATCTATATATATATATATATATATATATATATATATATATATATATATATATATATATATATATATATATATATATATATACGAGTATACGAGGTCCCCTTCAAAGTAATTCCTTTCAGATATAATAAACTTATGCCAGCGTTTTTTCCAATCCTCGAAACACTTCTGAAACGCTTTTTTTGGTATCGCCAACAGCTCCTGTTTCGATTTTTCTTTTATCTCCTCAATCGTAGCAAAACGCATTCCGTTCATCGGTGTCTTCAGTTTTGGAAAGAGGAAAAAGTCAGCGGGGGCCAAGTCTGGTGAATACGGTGGTTGAGGCATGATAACGGTTTTGTTTTTGGCCAAAAAATTACGCACAAGCATCGATGTGTGAGCGGGTGCGTTATCAGGGTGCAAAATCCATGATTGATTTTTCCACAATTCTGGGCGTTTCTGACGAATTGCTTCTCGCAAATGGCGCATAACTTCAAGGTAGTATTCCTTGTTGACCGTACGACCTTGTGTCAAGAATTCATGATTCACCACGCCATTGCAACCAACGAAAACTGTCAGCAAAACCTTTACGTTCGACCGAACTTGACGTGCTTTTACGGTCTTGGCTTATCTGGACGTTTCCATTGGGATGATTGGGCTTTGGTTTCAATGTCATAGCCATAAACCCACGATTCGTCACCAGTTATGATCTTTTTGAGGAAATCTGGATCGTTGTTGACGATGTTCAACAGCTGCTGAGCGACGTCCATGCGACGTTGTTTTTGCTCAAAATTTAGCAATTTTGGAACAATCTTCGCTGCCGCACGTTTCATGCCTAAAACATCCGTAAAAATTGCTTGGCATGAGCCGAACGATGTGCCAACATCATCAGCAACCTCTCTGGTAGTGATTCGACGATTATCCAGAATCATTTTCTTCACTGCGTCAATGTTTTCATCGGTTGTTGACGTGCTCGGGCGACCAGGACGAGCATCGTCTTTGACATCTTCTCGGCCTTCCTTAAACCGGTTTTACCACAATTGAACTTGTGTTCTGCTCATAGTAGACTCGCCAAAGGCGACAGTCAACATTTCAAATGTCCTTGCGCATTTAATTTCATTTTTTTACACAAATACAGTTTCTTTGATCCATTTTTTCGAACAGTACAAAATCGAAGAGCACACCAAAACACGACTAACCTTTTTATCTGTCAAAAACAAACTGACAGTCCAAAATGGTTGGTATTGCCAACATATATAACAGACATGTGTACCAACATAACAGAAAAAAAATGCGAACATCGAATATACGTAACTCACAAGATGAAAATAACGGTTATTTTTTGATCACACCTTGTATATATATTTATATATATATATATATATATATATATATATATATATATATATATATATATATATATATATATATATATATATATATATATATATATATATATATATATATATATATATATATATATATATATATATATATATATATATATATATATATATATATATATATATATATATATATATATATATATATATATATATATATATATATATATATATATATATATATATATATATATATATATATATATATATATATATATATATATATATATATATATATATATATATATATATATATATATATATATATATATATATATATATATATATATATATATATATATATATATATATATATATATATATATATATATATATATATATATATATATATATATATATATATATATATATATATATATATATATATATATATATATATATATATATATATATATATATATATATATATATATAGAGAGAGAGAGAGAGACATTTTATTAAGCCGAACGTATTTCCGTTTCTCTCCATATATCAACTCTTATAACACCTATCAGTTGATGGAGTTTCGAGAGAATGTATTTTGTACTCAATTGCGAGCAGTCCTCTCAAGTAGCTGACTTGTTTGCTTTATATTTTGGTAGATTCGCGGCTTTATGCACATCCAATATCTTCAATATTGGTAATACTTTATATCTCGAGAAAGATCAAAGATGAATGGAAAATATCGCTATTGGCACATTTAGAAAAAGACGCGTCTATTAAACAAAAGAATATTTTATAGTAATAGCCGCTATCAAGCGGATGAAAGTTACTTCGATAATCGTCATTTGCTCTTCATTATATTCCGAGTTTTCAGCATTCCATTCCTCGCTATTTGCCTCAACAATCTCTGCTTTTTTTGTCTTCTTACTCTAATGAAAGTGTTATATTTCGTTGGATTGATTTGCTATGGTACTCTAATACCTACTCTTACAATATCATTAAAATTAATAACACTTTAGAACAGTGCGTTGCCTCCATTTTTGTTATAGTAAAATAGTCTTTCAACCAGGGCGGGCTTATCTTTGCGAACTCGTAATGAACAAATACGACAAATAGTCAAGTAAAGTAGACCAAAAAAAAACCTATGTATTTACTATTTGCCTTATTTTTAACTTCTCATTAATAACTTTTCTTCTCATTAATAACTTTTATTTATTTATTTATTTATTCATACTTGTATTAAAATTAAAATTTTAATACAATTAGACTTACAGCTATGACATCTATGGTCTTAAGCTAGTTAATTTTATATATACTCGTATGTTAGATTTCTTTATAGGTGTTAGAGTACTTAAGGTAATTTATCAGCATCTTTAAGTCTTTATCGGTAGGGTTGTTAAGTAGGGTTGTTGGTTTGATGTTTGGAAGTGATTTTCTGTAGATGTTAAAGTATGTACAATTGTTTAATATGTGTTCGACGTTCATGTTGGGTAGGTTGCAGAATTTGCATATGTTGTTTGTTTTATTGATAATGTATTCATTGGTCAGTTTTGTGTGTCCAAGTCGGAGTCGTACGAGTTTTATTGAGTCTTGTCTGTTTATGTTGGTGTTATTAACAGTTTTAAAATGTTCATAGATAGGTATTTTTGATTTACTAATTTTTTTGTACCAGTCATTAGTAGTTTGGAATAGGTCTTTGGCTTTTTTCCGGTGAATGGTTTTTATGAATTTTAGGATGTCTGATGATAAGATATTTTGTGTAGTCGTTAGTGGGGCACACGTGGCATTTTTGGCAATTTTGTCCGCTAATTCGTTGCCTTTTATATTGACATGTCCGGGGACCCAAATGAGTCTGATTGTGGATTTATGCTTGATTAATATGTTTTTTATATCGTCTATGTAATGGTTGCTGTTTACTGGGTTAGTAATTGCGTCTAAGACTGAGAGAGAATCTGAGCAGATCGCGTTTTTCCTTCTCTTTGTGTTTGCGTATTTAGTCGCTTCGTGAATGGCTATTAGCTCAGCTCAAAAACTTGTGCTGTAATGTGGTAGGTGTGCTGTTTGAATGGTTTTGTTTTCTTCCACGATACTATAGCCTGTAAGGTCGTTTTGTTTTGAGCCATCAGTGTATATAAACTTAAAGGAGTATAGCTCTGCTTTTAATTTAAGAAAGTTCTGTATATAGATTTCATTTGGTGTATTATTTTTTTTATGTTGTCGTAGGTCAGTATTGACTGAGTTATGAGGAAGTAGCCAGCTAGGAAATACTAAATATTTTTTGTGTACTTTTGTGATTATGGGTACTTCAATGTTTTGGGCGGTCTTAATCACTTTATTTATTGTGGATGGTACTTGTTGGAGTTTTTTAGATTTAAGGATTTGGGCACATAGGGTTAGGAGTGGGGAGTGGTCGTTGATAATAACTGATTTAATAAGCTTAGAGGTGATTAGGTCCCGGGCAAAGGATATTGGTGTAATTTTAGCTTCATACAGGAGGTTGGGAACAGGGGTTGTTCTGAATGCACCTAGTGCAATCCTCGTAGCGGAATTTATGGTAGTGTTTAATTTATTTATGGTTGATTTTGGTGCATACCCAAATAAGTAAAGACCATAGTTAATTTTAGATAAGAGGAGGGATTTTGTTATTGAAATTAGTGATGCTGTATTGCAGTTGAATTTTTTGCTTGAGAGGCATTTGATTATATTGAGTGGTTTGATTAATGAGTCTATTAATTGATTAATATGTGTTTCCCATCGATATCTTTTGTTCAGTGTAATCCCAAGTATCTTTAAATTGTCAACTTTGATTATATTTATGTTGTTGCATATGATGTTTGAGGAGCAATTGTGTTTTCTACAGATGTGAATTTGCTTGCATTTTTGTAGCGATAATGCAGCTCCTGAATATGCGCACCAATCCGAAATTTTGTTGTATATGGGATCGAAATTGTAGGGGGTGTTTTTGTTTCTATTTAGTTTTTTAATTAGTAAGTAGTCATCAGCGAATGCGAGAAAGTCAATTTCTTTGTGGAGTGATAAGGTGTTGCTTAGCTTGTTATAGGCTATCAGAAATAGGATTATGGAGAGGGGGGAACTTTGGGGAATGCCATTTTGGAGAGAAAAGCTTTGAGAAAATTGGGATTCGATTTTTACTTTGATGTTCCTATTTGTCATATAGTTTTTTTATATAATTATAAATGTTGGGGCCGATTTTCCACAAGTTAAGTTGATCTAAAATAGCATGTACTCCAATTTTATCAAATACTTTAGCAAAATCCAGTGAGATGAGGGTTATGTGTTTTTTGCAAGAGAGGGAATGGATGATCTGATGATCAAGGTAAATCAGAAAATCAGACATTGATTTCCCTTTTTTGAATCCTAATTGGTGGCTATTGAGAAGTTTGTTATTTGATACAAACCACCAAAGCCTGTTGGCAATGATTTTATCTAGTACTTTGGAGCAGCAAGGGTTAAGTGAGATTGGACGATATGATGTTAACATGGTTTTGTCTGCGTTAGGTTTAGGTATAGGGATAATGAGACTATTTTTATACATTTGAGGGATAAAACCAGAAAATATTTTATTATATAAGTCAGTAAGTCGACTTTTTACTGCAAAGGGTAGGTGTTTAATCATTGGGTAGGATCTTCGATCTATTCCGGGAGTTTTGCCTTTTAGTTGGTTTATTGCCATGTTTAGTTCGATTAGATTGATTTTATCGTCAATAATTAAGGCTGATTTGCTCGGACTCGATAACCTACTTCTGGATAGGGAGTTTTGTTTGTTTAAAAGGAAAGTAGGAGAGAATGAATTATCGTGTGCTTCTTTGGACCATGTTTCTGCAAGTGTATTGGCTATTATGGAGTTATTTGTGATCGAATTTTGGTTAGGTTGGGGTAAGTTAATTGAATGGACTGGGGTATAGGTTTTAAGCCCACAGAATGTGCGAATTGTTGACCAAATTTTTCCTGAAGGTGCAAAAGGATTGATGTTTGAGGTGAAGTTAAGTATTGAGGTTGATTTAGATAATTTTATTTCGCGCTTAAGTATCGCGTTTGCTTTCTTGAATTTTATGATATTATCTAGTGATATGTTTCTGGTTAGGCTATTTCGAAGTTTGTTTCTTTCTTTTTTTAAGTCTTCTAATTTATTGTTCCACCAGGGGACTGTTGTTCTTCGCTTAGGTCTAGATTGAGGAATGGATTCGTTAGCGCTTTGAATTATTATTTTTTGAATATTAGCAGTTTCTTTGTTTATGTTTATACTAACAGCTCTTTTTTCAGATAAGTGATTAGCTAGTATGCTGAATTTGTCCCAATTCGCTTTGCCTAAATTGAATCTAGGTCTACTTGTAGTTGGAATTGTTGTGAGATTGGGGAAGAGGGATATGAGGATAGGAAAGTGATCACTACCGCATAGATCGGATTCTATTTGCCAGTTGGTTTCTATTGCTAGGATAGGAGATGCAAGTGTAAGATCAATATGAGTTAGAGTGTTATGCGTTGTGTAGTGGGTTGGGGTGCCGTTGTTTAGGAGAGTCAGTGCCGATTGTGTGATAAATTTATCGATTTTTTTGCCTCTAGGATTGTTGTAATTAGAACCCCAACTGGTGTGCCAGCTATTGAAGTCACCTGTGATCAAGTGTGGTGATTGTGAGTTGTCAAAAAGATCGTGAAGATCTTTGACTTTGAAAGATTTTGTGGGTGGTAGGTATATTGAGCTAAGTAGGAATTTTTGTTTTGAAAAAATAAAAATATTTACTATGTCAAAATTGTTTGTAGGAAAGTTGGTTGTGCTGTGTTGTATTGAATTATGTATGAGTATGGCTGCGCCGCCAAATGAATTTTGTGGGTGTAGAGATGTGTATAATTGGTAGTTAATGGGAGTAGGTATTATTTTGTCGTCTTTTAGGTGTGTTTGTTGTAGGGTAATTATTTGTGGTTTATGTTTTTTTAATAATATTTCTAGTTCATTATAATTGTTTTTGTAGCCTTTGATATTCCATTGAATAATTTTTAAAGATGCTGTCATTACTGTCAGATTTACAGAGTTTTTGCAGATATTTATATATGTTAAATTATTTAAACAAATGGAGGAGTTTGAAGTTGTTTCCATGTCAGGCTCAGAGCTGATTTCTTGTGTGTTGAGTTTATTGACTTGTTGTTGTCTGGACTGTTTCAGTTTTTCAAGGCTTTTTAGGTGTGTGAGTGTAAATTGAGAGAGTTCTGGTGAAGAAGTTTTATGAGTTTCTGGAGAGAGATTGTTTTGGGGAGAGTTTGGTTTGGTGTGAGCGGAATTGTTGTTTGTAAGAGAGCTTGTTGGTATATTGTGTTTTTGAGTGTTTTCTATGTTGTTAGATTTGGATGAATTGTATTTTTGCGTTATATATGTTTGAGGAGTGTCAGTTTTGTTTAAAGTTTTGTTGTTGGTTTGATTTTTTTCGAGTGTGGAATTTACTGTATTCTTGTCAATGATAGTGTTATTTATTGTTGCTGTTGTAGTTGTTTGTATTGTTTTGTTTTCTCTATTGAAGCTTTTGTTTTTAATGGCAAATGCTTCTTCTAGTTTTTCGGTTAATGTATGATTCGTATTAATGTTTGTGTTGGATTCGTTAACTGAGTGTAATGCTTCTCGGAAAGTGCTTTTCTTAATTGTTTTTACTTTGAGAATTTCTTGTCGTTTTTTGTAAGTTGGGCAGTTTTTGTTGTTTGAACGATGCTCTTGTCTGCAGTTAATGCATTCGAATTTTGTGCAGGGAGTTGTGTCGTGTTCAGCTGTTGAACACACGAAACATTTCCTTTCATTTTTGCAGTGTTTTTTTGTATGCCCAATTAAGAAACAGTTTTTACATTGCATTGGTGATGGAATGTAAGGTTCGACCTTGACTTTGACCCACGCAACCTCTACTTCGTGTGGAATATCGTAGGTGTTGAAGGAGAGAATGTGGAGAGGGGTGTTTATTATTTTCCCGTCTTTTAATTTAGTTATTTTTTTGCATTCTGTCACTTGTTGTGTTTTTAAACCTTGGACAATTTCCATTTCAGTTAAATGTACAAGATGCTCAGAATGTATGACTCCTTTCGATATATTTAAGGTCGGGTGCAGTGAAACTTCAATGTTACATAGGTTTGAGAGCTTGTTTGCTGTTAGGAAGCGATTTGCTTGTTGTTCATTTTTTGTCAGAATTAATAGGTGTCCTTCTCTTGTAAAAGTTGTTTGTAAAGGTTGTACAGTAGTTATACTTTCTAATGCTTTGGCCACTGTAAAAATGTTAAACGAACGAATAGGTTTTACTTCGTCAGTGTTTTTTAGTAAAATGAATTTAGGGCAAACTTTATTTGTCACTTTTTTTACTGTTTTAATGATTGGAAAGTCATGTTTATTGTTTAGGTTAAATTTTCTTTTTTTTGGACTTTCGTCTAGAATGGAGAAGTAGTTTTGGTCCCCTCCACCAGGATCGGATGCCATCATGGCTCGGTGCACCTTATCGAGAAATAAGTCGACCGTACTCTAAGAGAGATGATTGGTAACTGATTAATAACTTATTTTAACACACATTTTACAAACCAAGAATACCGCATATATTAATTTATAATTTTAGTTGCCTACAATGTGTAATAATAGGAGCATGGGTTTTTACAGTATATAATAATAATAGTGTCTGTGTACTTTATTTTTAAATCTGCATTCATAGTAGTTTGAGGAGTACTTTCAAGCAATTTTGCAAGCCCCTATAAATTCTATAATACCTATTGAAAGAAATGTCATGTATTAGCTACGGAGATTCGTGGCAAGGAGATACATATTTAGTAGTAATATTCAGACTATATATACTCTAATGATTCTAAACACGGATCCATTAGCAGATAAATTTTCAATTAGAGTCACACTTAGCAGTCTATATCTTTGTCTCTGTCAGATTGTCTCGTCTATATCATGATTCACAGTACAGCTTTTTGTTAATCATATAAAATAGTCACCTACATGTGTTTGCATTGGTTCACTAAGATCATATATTTTGTATCAATCAATCAAATTTTATTTGATGGCAACTATTTATGAGATTTCACTTCATTCACCTGATACAACGATTTATCGTCATACGAAATATATTTATATATCGCTACATGGTGACAAGCTGTACGAGTATGCACTCGTATATATTATGAGTGAAGTTATGAATCAATATGTATGAGTATGATTTTACAAAATTAATGATCTCTTTCATAATAACACAAAATAAAGCCAAATCGGCGTACTTACATATACTTCCTCCCATTGTGACACATAGCGTACAAGCCTGGAAAGTCGTAGTAATCTAACAAGGGACAGCAACTTAGCTAATCGTAGAATACGTAAGGCTCGACCAGCGTGAAGGATTTGAAATGAGTCCGAAAAATCCTGTAATTTCATTATCTTAATTAAGGATATACGATCTGTTTTCTTTTCATTCATACCTGATTAAATATTAAAAATATATAGTCCAGCGGTATGGATGAAATTAAATCGAGAAAAAACCATGTTTTTAAATAATGCTTCGCTATAAGCTTGGGATCCAATATAACTTGTTCGGCGTTATCTTGTTGCATTATACCTGAAAAAATAAGATCAAATAAGAAGATATTATACTTCTTTAATCTTTCCTAGAACATATCTTAAAAGTAGAGTAGAATCTAAAAAATATCTTAAACGTAGATTTAAATCTAACAATTATAATATTAGCCAATGCTAAAATACATAAAATTAATTATTGTGTTTTATTTTATTTTATTAAAACTGATTACAATTAAAATTATAAATAATTATATAAGCTCTAGTCGTCAGGGCTATCGGCTGATGACGATTGAGATTTTATAAAATAAGAAGAACAAAAATTTTGATTGTATTTATGTATGTATATCATATTTTCAATTCTTAGTTGTTGTGGATAACTGTATATTGTACAAAAATGTTCATGACAGTTCGGATGGTGGAAATGGAGGGACGGGCAGAAAGGAGATGTGAGATGTGAGATGGTGAGGGGTGCATTAATGCAGAAGCCACAGCGGGGTTGAGGTTCGTTTTTTAAGATATGCATGTGGGTTATTAGCATATGACAAAATCAAAGTTGGGTAAAGCATTTGTTCAAGGCAACAGAAGTTGCTTTAGGATGGATGAGAGGGACTCTTGTAGGGTGGTCTCATGTCGCTTAAATTTATATGTATATATCTCTTAGCTGAAGTAATAAAACTTAACACGCACACTCTTAACCCAAATCCCATGTCGCAATAACATCCGCTCCAAATAATTTAAAATTGCACATTCACACGCTTACGAAATCCAAAGCTTCTGTCGCAAGAACATCCGCTCGAACCTGGCGAATCCTGCACGGGCTATCTGCACATGGATCCGTCTGATTAAGCAATCCCGAGCTTGCGCTGCCAACAACAGGCGAACAACAACATTTAGCACATAAGAATTATTATTAAGAATAATATAATTTCGTGCATAGCTCAACAGGCAGAAGGGCTTTGTGCAACACTTACATGACTTCAAGTTTTCATCTGGATAGAAGGTATCGAACTACAATCGAAGAGGAGGGGTGGCGTAAGGGAGGGAGGCCCAGCCGAAGGACCTTTAACACAGACGGCGCTAAAACGATGGATAGTGTGGGAGCGGAAATCTTCTGCTCATAGTTGGGAATTAAGCACCCTATAAAGCTGCCTGACCAGAGCAGTATCTTTCAAGCGAAAGTCTTCGCTGTTAGGAAATCCACAGAGCTAGCCTACACCAATACAGGAAGTGACTCAAAAAACCCATTTACCTACGAGAACGTAACTCCAGTGAATTAGTTGCAAAGCTTACCGAGCTCAATGGTCGTAAAAATTTCCATGTCACCCCTCTTGTTAAAGAAAATATCCAGGAAACAAAAATCCAAATACATAGTGAGAGCAATTACAGAGTGGTTATAAAAAACTTCGACACTGATAAAAAAAGCTACTACACCTATCAGCTTAAAAGTAGCAAAGGCCTCACCACTGTCATAAAGGGACTTGAATCGGATATTCCCCCTGCTGAAGTCAAAGAAGCAGTACACGAAGCAGGGTCGCTGCCCGCTCTATTATAAATAAAATAAATCGCAGCAGAATCCCTCCGCCATTGTTTCTCGTACAATTGGAACCTGAAACCCAAAAGCTTAAAAAGGAAAAGTACATGGTATTTATAATCTCCACTATCTTATGCATCGTAGAATAACGGTGGAGGAGCCTCTAATACGAAACGCAGGACCCTCTCAAACGAATTGCACAACCATAGAAGTCAATCCCATACCCCGACACAGGGACGACGTATGCAGGGGTACTTAAGTTAGGTAAGGATCAGAAGTCCGGGACTGGCTCAAATCTGCATAATCCAAACAAAAAATGATTCAAGAAATTATGAGAAACCAAAACCAGCTCATGCAGCTTCTGCTATCTCCGAAATGAACGTACTGAAGATCTGTCAATGGAATGCAAATGGTGTAAGCCAGCACAAGTTAGAAATCAACAAAATTTTACTCACTAATGAAATCGACATACTTCTTATATCCGAAACCCATCTAACCGAAAAACACAATTTTTACATACCGAGATATAAATTCTATGATACAAAGCTTCTCGCTGGTAAAGCCCATGGTGCCACTGGAATCCTAATCAAACAAAGAATAAAACACTTCGCTATGGAAGAATAGAACAAGGAGTACCTACAAGCAACATCAATTTGTCTGGACGGATAGGAGGATAACTTAACAATATCCGCTGTGTACTGCCCACCTAGATTTAAAATAACAAGTAACCAGTTCTTAGATTTCTTCTCCACACTTGGAACAAGTTTTCTAGCTGCTGGCGACTACAATGCCAAACACACTTACTGGGGTTCACGGTTAACAACACCAAATGGAAAACAATCAAATGACTTCATGCTTTCTGACAACAAGATTGATATTATCTCTTCAGGACAACCATCGTAGTGGCCGACAGTCCCACGTAAGATACCTGACCTTATTGATTTTGGAGCAACTCAGAGTAGAACACCTTAATGACCTCTCTTCAGATCACTCTCCTATTATAATACATCTGAACAAAAAGTTACGCCCTACCTACGAATTCACACCCACTAAAACTAACTGGCTGAAATACAGAAAATACATCAGTAGTCATCTCAGCCTAAACCCACGTCTCAAAACTAATGAGGACATTGAAACATTTCTGGAACAATTTACCTCGATCCTAAGATTAGCTGTGCGCCACTCTGCGGACAAGCGTGACAACAACTGCAATAGTATCCGGCGCCCACAAACCTCAACCCAAATCGATATTATCCTTACTGAAAAAAGGAGGACACGTATTGAATGGCAAAAACCCTGGTCTCCTTTCCTAAAACGGAAGTTATCTAGCGCCAGTGAAAACTTGAGAAAAGCCTTGCGTCTAGAATCAGATCGTTGTCTGGACCAATATATCCAAAACCTTTCTCTGACTGACGTCACCAACTATTCTCTGGGGGAAGCTGTCATTAAAATGAAACAACCTACACGCGGAATTCCACCAATTCGTACAAAAAACGGAAACTGGGCAAAAAGCGATGATGAAAGTCTGCTGTTTTCGCAGAACACTTAAGAGATGTTTTTACCCCAACCCACCTCGCAATACTAATAACCTAATATTAATTCCCTCGCCAGATGCAACATGCTCGCATATTAAATTAAAAACAAAAGAAGTAAGTAATGCAATTAGTAACCTTGCTCTTAACAAAGCCCCAGGACACGACCTCATTACCGGAAAAATGAACAAGGAGTTGACCCAAATGGCCATCATCTTACCTACTTCACTATTTAATGGCTTAGGATACTTTCCTAATGCCTGGAGAGTTTCAGTAATCTCAATGATCCCGCAACCAGGAAAAGACACCTGCCAATCGTCATCATATAGACCGATTAGCCCCCTTCCTATCTTATCAAAACTCTTAGAAAGGCTTTTTCTTGCAAAACTAATGCCGCATATAAACGAAAAACGCACTATTCCCACTCACCAATTTGGCTTCCGCGAACACCATAGTACAATAGAGCAGGTTCATCGAATGGTGAACGAGATAAAAAATCCATTCGACAAAAAGCAATATTGTTCAGCAGTGTTTTCAGATGTAGCGCAGGCGTTTGACAAGGTCTGGCACGAGGGGCTTATTTACAAAATCAAAAAACTGTTGCCCCCAAAAGTACACCAAATATTGGTATCGTATCTGAGGGGTAGAAAGTTCAAGGTAAGGTACAATAATGCTTACTCCAAATGCTATGACATTACAGCTGGCGTACCACAAGGAAGCTTGCTATGTCCGGTGTTATATCTACTACATACCTCAGATCTGCCAACCAATAAATACTTAACAACAGCAACTTTCGCCGATGATACGGCTATCCCTAGCATTCATCCAAATTCGAAAATCGCATCCCTTGACTTAGATGATCATCTGGTCCTAGTAACAAATTGGTGGGCTGACTGGCGAATTAACGTTAACGAATCGAAAAGTACGCATATCACCTTTACTACGTAAAAAGGTACATGTCCAGCCATAAAACTAACTAACTATTCCCCAAGCAAAGGAGGTGAGGTAGCAAAGAATTCATTTTGACTTACGTTTGATCTGGAAAAGCAAATAACCTAGCTCCTGCACAAAAATTCCAGATTGAGCATAGAATACAAAACACTCCTGTACAAAGCCATTATAAAACCAATTTGGACTTACGGTAGCCAGGTGTGGGGCGGCGCAAGCAACTCTAATATAGAACTGATACAAAAAGCACAGTCCAAAATTATAAAAACCATTACTGGCGCACCTTGGTTTATAAAGAATACCAACATTCACAACGATCTGAACATTCCGCTCGTAAAAACGGAAATCTTGAAAGTCGCCTAAAACGTACGAAATCACCAGCACAACTAACATCGACAGCTTAATCATGTACAAACAGGCAATACAGTATGGTAGTAAACTACAGAAAACTCAGACCGATCATTACCCCATAAGAAATGAATGAAGTAATAGTATATTTAGGAAAAAACAGTTATTTTTCAGTCCTCGATTTGAAGAGTGGTTTTCACCAAATCGCCTTAAGAAAATTTAATATTGAAAAAACTGCTTTTTCTATTAATAACGGCAAGTATAAATTTACCAGACTTCCATTTGGATTGAAAAATGCACCGTCAATATTCCATAGAGCACTGGGCGACATACTTGATGACCATGTAGGCAATATTTCTTACGTTTATATTGAAGATATCTTCACATGGAGAAAGTCTTTAGAGCTCTCCAAGAAGCCAACATGAAGCTACGGTTAGATAAACAAAAAGTTTAATTTTATTTTAACGGTATTATCCAACTCAAACAAAGTAGAAGCCATACATAATTTCCATATCTATAGACATTAAAAGAACTTCGATCATTCCTCGGACTTTCAGGGTATTATTGACGTTTCATTACATCTCTCTTAAGGGTGGAAGAAGGACACAAGTCAAAAAGCAACTCAACTAAAGTTCCAATTCATCTCAATACCGAAGCCATATACGCATTGAATAGACTAAAGACTTTAATTTCAAAGGATCTGACTTATCCCAATTAGTGTAAAGAATTCAACGTACAACAGATGCCTCGAACTACGCAATCGGCGGAGTAATCTCTCAAGAACACAATCCCATTACATTTATCCCGAGAACTTTGACCAAGACCAAAGAAAATTATGCCATTATGTTTCTAAATCCAGCGGATCCATCGATAGACACAGAGGTCGAGAATTGACGCGTACTTCAATTCCCACCAGTGTGGTATAGAAGTGGTCGCATCCAGCGCCCGTTTCATATGATAAATAATTCCTTTAACAGCTGCTTCCCAATAACCTACCATATGAGGAGCAGAAGGTGAGTTGAATTTCCACTCAATGTTGTAATCTGTTAGCGGTGGAACTCCAAATTTTTCATTGCTTTATCATAAACAATACGCAACTCTTGTTCAGCTCCTATCCGCGCCATGCAGCGAACCTTTTCAAAACCCCTATGAAAGTTTCAGCAGAAAGATCTTCCGCAAGCTCCAAGTGCATCGCGCCAGTAGCCATACAAATAAAAACAATAACGTACCTCTCACGTCCTTATAACCACGGCTTTTTGAAAACTTTAAATGTAAAGGTCCAGCAATATCAACGCCAGTGGAGAAGAATGTAAATGTGATATTCACTCGAAAACAAGGACGATCTGCCACGACTTGTTGAGTACGGGCAGCATTCCTTGCTCCTAAAACCTAAAATTTACATTACTTGGCAGTTTGCATTAATAATGGGCCGCCATGATACAACATTTTGTTGCAAGTCATTGAAAATCCAATTCACGATACGCGATTTAATATGGAGTATAATCGGAAATTTTCATTGCTATCATTAGCGCTGTCGTCATTCAGCAGCTTCGAGAAGTATTCCCTCCATAACGTGAGTACGCTCTGGACATCCGTCACTAAATTCCCGTTTTCGTCTTTGCAGGAAATGGAATTGGCTCCGGACTTAAAACCTTCCGTTTGGCGCCTCACACGTTCGTAGAATTTTCGAGCTATATTCCTGCTGCCAAACATCTCGATTTGATCGCATTCTCTTTTTTCGGCTTCTCGTTTCTTGCGCCTAAAAAGACGCTTCTCTTCCCTTCTCTTCTCTCGATATCGCTCCTTAGCGCTCGCGTTGCAGCCGATCGCAGGATTAGTTGGTATGCTGCGTGTTTCTCTGCAGCTGCGTTGCGACACTCTTCGTCATACCAGATGTTTTTCTTCGGGCGGTGATAGCCAATCACCTCTTCTTCGGCCGTGCGCATGGAGTGAGATATAAGCGACCACTGCGGGCAAATATTGAGATCAGGGGAGGAATCCGTCAGCATATTCGAGAGCCGAGAAGCAAATGCGGTAGCTGTCTGTAGCGATGGTAGCTTTCCGACGTCAAGCTTCCTCTGCGAATTAAAGCGAACGTTTTTTGCCGCACTGAGGCGAGTGCGAACCTTAGCTACAACAAGGTAGTGGTCCGAGTCAATGTTGGCACCTCGAATTGTACGTATGTCTAACACGCTGGATGCATGCCTGCCGTCGATCACAACGTGATCAATTTGGTTCCTGGTTTTATGATCAGGGGCAGCCAGGTGGCTTTATGAATATCGGGATGCTGGAATCTAGTACTACTAACTGCCATGTTCCGTGCTGCGGCGAAGTCGATCAGCCTCAAACCGTTTTCTGATGACTGCTCGTGGAGGCTGAACTTACCGACGGTTGATTCAAAAATGCTTTCTTTACCCACCTTGGCGTTGAAGTCACCTAGCACAATTTTTACATCGTGGCGGGGGCATCGATCGAAAGTTTTTTCTAGTTGATCGTAGAAGGCATTCTTGGTGTTTTCGTCTTTCTCATCCGTCGGAGCATGTGCGCAGATTAGGCTGATGTTAAAGTATTTCGCCTTAATGCGGAGTGTGGCAAGCCAGCCGTCGACTGGGGTAAATCCCAGGACTTCATCTCGCAGTCGTTTGCTTACCACAAAACCTACACCAAGTCTGCGCTTCATCGCATGGCAGCTGTAGTAGATGTCACATGTAGCTTTTTTTGAGCGTCCATGTCCCGTCCATCGCATTTCCTGGAGTGCGGTGACGTCTGCTTTATATTTTTGGAGGACGTCAACCAGCTGGATAGCGGCACCATCCCTATTAAGGGTCCGGACATTCCAGGTGCATATCATTAAATCGTGTTCCTTGTAACGTTTGCGGGGGTTGTCGTCAACAGTTGTGAAGTATTTCATCCGAGGCTTCAATCTAATATTTACTGGATTATTTGTTTTTTATGTGGCGGGTTCCAAGCCCAGCGCACAACCCTAAGCTAGGGATATTTTGTTTGGTAGTGGTAACCCACTTAGGGGGTATGGGCGCTGCCGTTGGTACCTATAGTACTCCTCCGCCACCGTTCCTACATGCGAGACCCCACCTGGCCTCGCACACTTTGATGGATCCTTAAACCGAATATGTCAGAGTGGCCTCACCAAAGCTCCCTCTCTCGTTGTAGCGCCCCCCGACTATGACGAGGTCTGGCTAGTTATTAGGCGGCTCAAAAACAACAAAGCCGCCGGAGCTGATGATATACCAGCGGAGCTATGCAAGGCTGGCGGCGATGAGCTCACGAAACGCATGCACCAGCTCATCTACAAAATATGATCGGAGGAATGCATGCCTAGCAACTGGAACTTAAGTGTGCTCTGCCCAATCCACAAGAAGGGTGATCCGGCAATCTGTGCCAACTACCG
Organism: Clusia tigrina; assembly: GCA_920105625.2. NCBI lineage: Eukaryota > Metazoa > Arthropoda > Insecta > Diptera > Clusiidae > Clusia > Clusia tigrina. The sequence continues at coordinate 143,758,017 of OV050030.1, read as the reverse complement.
CGGGATCAGCCTTCCGAACATCGTATATAAGATCCTGTCGAGCGTACTCTGTGAAAGGCTGAAGCCCATCGCCAATGAACTGATTGGGCCTTATCAGTGTGGCTTCAGACCTGGTAAAGACACCATTGACCAAATGTTCACACTACGCCAAATCCTGGAGAAAACCCTAGAGAAGTAGATTGACATACACCACCTTTTCGTCGATTTCAAAGACGCATTCGACAGCACCGTAAGGAGTCGAATTAGCCTAGGAGGAGTTTGGCGTCCCTGCTAGGCTAATTCGGCTGTGCAAAATGACGCCAAGCACCACCACTGGCTCAGTTAAAATCGGTAATGACTTGTCCGAGCCGTTTGTTACTGAGCGAGGATTCAGACAAGGTGACTCCTTATCGTGTGTTTTCTTCAATCTAATGTTGGAAAAAATCGTACGTGCAGCAGGTCTAAATCGCACAGGCACTATCTTCAACAAGAGTGTTATGTTACTGGCGTATGCTGATGATATTGACATCATTGGCCATAACAGCCGCGCCGAGAGTGCTGCCTTTTTCGGCTTGGAGAGAGAAGCGAGGCGAGTGGGTTTAGCGGTGAACGAGGACAAAACGAAGTACTTGGTGTCAACACACAAAGAGTCTCAGCGTCTTGGACACCACGTCAGTGTTGGCGACTACAACTTTGAAGTTGTGAAGGATTTCGTTTATCTGGGAACCAGCATCAACACCACGAACGCCGACATTGATATAGTTCAGCGCATTAAAACACAGAGGCTGCGCTGGCTGACCATGTTGTGCGAATGGATGAAAGTGCTCCGGCGAAAAAAGTATTTGAATCGATGCCGCCGGGTGGCGGACGCAGGAGGGGGAGACCACCACTACGTTGGAAGGACCAAGTTGAAGAGGACCTGGCTACACTTGGTGTTTCCAATTGGCGCCAGCGTGCGCGAAGCAGAGACGACTGGCGAAGGCTGATAACGCGGCAATGATCAGAAATGGTTGTACGCCAATTATGATGATGATGATGATGATGATGATAATCGGAAATTTAGCGACTAAAGATATAGATGAACGACGTATTCTTCCTCCAACTCTCAATATATCCTTAGAATCTAAGAATATATTAAAACTCGAAAGTGGGCTGCGAAGCGGCATAGCTTTAGATTGCATGCAGCATTTAATCTCCTCAAGGAATATAACTGCTTACGTGCTTTTTATCCAGATTTCTTCGGCTTTGAGCAGATCATGCTGCATTAGTTTGCCAAAATCATGGCAATTCTAGTACATATAGAGGCGATGAATAGATTCCAATAAGCGGTGCTGGGCTTTAAATTACTAATGGAATTGTAATTCATCAATAGCTTACAAAATGGGTTATACTCCACGGCACGTGCTCACAATTTCCTTGTGCGGTTTCTAGTTGCGTGATGGCATTTTCTGTGCTTGACACAGACCATTCCACAGTTGGCTGAGAGAGCTACGCTGGATCCTTCCACCACACTCATGAATAGCTAATTTAGAAGCTGACAAACCCCTAGATGCACAGTCCTCAGGGTTTTCATGCGTAGAGATATGAAACCACTTTTCAGGCAATATGATATCCTTGAGCGATGCGATTTGCTACAAATAAATTCCATTTGCTAAGGATGACTGAGTTACCATACAAGCGTATTTTCTGAATCACTCCAACCATAAATGTTTGCTTAACACATTCCGTAAGCGACTAGAACAGCTTCTAGTTTCGAAATAGAAATCGGTCGCAATATCGAAACTTTACTTTTAGCATTTAGCTGGGATTTCTTGATAGATCTATCGGGATATTCGGTGCGTGCATACACTACCCCACCGTAAGCAATCTCTGAAACGTCCCCGAGGGAATGTAGGCCAGTCGTAGAGCCCTCTACCCCGGTACCAAGCCAAAGTGGAATGCGGAGAATAGCAAGAGTCTTTATATATTCTCTATGATCACAAAAGTCACAATTTTTATGCTGGTGATGTCCTCAAGGCGTAGTGCTTCTCCACAGGCCTACTTCTAAACGGTTATGGCTACCGAATGCTCGTAATGACTCCGAAAGCATCAGTGGTGCAGCTACGAATCGCCCCGTTACTCCCACGCATACAAGACGATGGAGTTTATTTAATTTACTTCTGGCTGCTTTTTGTCGTACCTTCGGCCAGCAACCCAAAGCTGCTTAGAGGTCGTGCAATGCTATTATATTACCAGTATGCTAGTTTCGCCGAGATTCCCCAGCTTTCACCAAAAAACTGTTGGCATGCAAACAGTGGTCTTGTTGCTTTATTGGTTATGAAATTTAAATACGAGTTCCAAGTAAGCTTTTATCAAGGACTACTCCCAGATATTTCGCCTCTTTGGAATATTTTAAAATTGGTTCATTTTACGAAACTTTATTCAGATTGGCTTTTCTTCGATTGGGGAATGGCACAATTGTAGATTTCAGCGGACTTGACGATAGTCCTTTTTCCTTGCACCAGCAGCTGGTTATGCTTAGGGCATCTTGTAGAAGAGAGCAGATGGTCCCCTCATGTTCTAAAGCCCAGGCCATTTAGCATTCAATTTTGACGATTCTGTTTTTTAGCTTATTTATAAACCTGCTGGAGATTAGGGAAGGAATGTCCTTTCGGATTAATGCATATTTGATTGTGTGAAATGAAGTATTTTCGAATGTACCTGAGTTGTCCAAGAACGCACATAGGGCTATTTGTTTTACTTTGACAGCTTTTTCAAAAATGTGTGTTAGGCTGTGTATAACAGTTGTTTTTGATTTGCCAGATTGGTAAGCAAATTGACTGATCGTGGTACGAGAGCTTTAATAACTGCAGAGTAGGGCCAATAGTTGACGTCACATTTGCCAGCCAGCAATTTCGAAATTGATTAAAAGAAAAGTCGCATCTATATATAACGAGTCCGCCATCTAACGTTTTTTTTCCAGCTAGTGCTTATTTCGTGAATGGTAATACTTAGCTCTTGTCTGATTTGACAGATAATTAGTTTTATCCTTCCGCTGAACGACTGTGGTTGTGTATATACTTGAACAACGCTGGGAAATATTGCGACATTATTTTGAAAATCATGGTAATGTTGCAGAATGCCAAAAAAATCATTTGCCAAAAAAATCATCTTTTCAGATGAAGCTCATTTTGATCTTGGCGGGTATGTTAAGAAGCAAAATTGTCGCATTTGGGGCACAGAAAACCCGCACGCATACATTGAAAAGCTGATGCACCCAAAACGAGTCACTGTTTGGTGCGGATTTTGGTCCAGAGGCATAATTGGGCCATTTTTCTTCGAAAATGAGCAAGGAGTGGCCGTTACAGTCAATGGCGATCGTTATCGGATCGTTGAACGAATTTTTGTTCACAAAAATTGAAGAGGAGGATATTGGCAACATTTGGTTTCAACAGGACGGCGCTACGAGAGAAAATATACAGTAGTTTTTTTTTATAGAATTTTCAAAAAAAAAAAAGTTATTTGGCGGACCCGTTATAACCATAGAATTAATAAAACCAAGAATTAATATCTGAGAAACTGCCGCCAAAATCGATTTCATAAGGGCAGTATATGCTTGACAAAATGAAGGAAGCACAAGTTACTGCAGAACATAGAACAATGCGACTTATGGAAAAAATTACTAATGCTTGTTATGCAGCCAAACCTAGGAAAGGAAAAGAAAATGGGATTATACAAATGTTCTGGTGGAATGAATCCATCGTCTGTCTGCTAAAAGAATACCACAGGCTCCGCAGACGGCAGCAAAGGAGCAAAGGTTCGGGAAATCATGAACAAAACCAGACTGTGTTCAAGGTAAAACGTAAGCAATTGAATAAGGCAATTAAAAGACAAAAAATATGCTTTCTCCAACCTCAGGGAAGATGTACAAAATAATCCCTGGTGCAATGTAAACGAAACTAAACACTAAAGCCAACATACTTATCTATGCGAAAACAATGACCAGGATTGTGATTGATCACTTTCCATTCTGATAGTCTGATACCGCCAGTTACCACTGAAGCGGCTGGAAAAATTAAAAGCGAAAGTGTGCCAGGACTGGATGACATTCCAAATGTGGTAATAAAAATTGCCATAAAAAAGAACCCGAAAATCTTCAGAAGGCTCTATACTGAGTGCCTTAAAGAAGGAAAGTTTCCAGAAAGGTGGGAACATCAACGACCGGTTCTCATACCAAAAGCCGATAAACCTCTGGAAGAAGAAGCATCGTACTGACCCTTGTGCATGCAGGAGCTGGAAAGGATAATCTACACCCGACTCGATTGCTATGCCGTGAAAAACTCGGGTCTATCTACACTGCAATATGGTTTCAGAAATAACCGATGGATATGGGATGCATGTATGTGATATACTCGGAAAAGCAATGGCTGGGAAAAGATGCTGTTGTTACGCTGGACATTAAAAACGTCTTAAAAATTGCCAAATGGAATTGAATCACTACTGCCCAATGCAGATTGTAGGTCCCTGACTATCTTCTCTGCATTATAGAAAACTATTTTAGGGATAATGTCCTATGTATAACACGGAGGAAGGTCCCAAAACGTATGGTGTCCTAGGAGGGGTGCCTCAAGGAAGCGTGCTTATTCAACTTTTGGGAAATAGCATGTATGATGGTATACTTTAAACTGTGCGCCCGAAAGGGGAAGAAATGATAAGGTATGTGAATGCATATAGCTCTTGTGGCAATAGCCAAATTTTTTGACATGGCACACAACTGCAACGAGACCCTCTATCGCTCCAAGACATGCTTGCAAATGGGTAGGTTCTAGCGAGTAGACAACACAACGGAGGTAGAATTAATGAGGTAGCGATCCGGATGGGAGTTCAGCCTATCATATCACGCCCATATATAAAATACTTGGGAGTCCTTCTGGACGACAGCCCAAACTGCAAGGAACATTTGGTATTTGCTAGCGATAAAGCCAGAAGGGTTGGAGCAACCTTGGCAAGGCTGATGCCAAACATTGCACGTCCAAGGCAGCCAATAAGAAACTTATTATTCAGTGTAAATACCTCCATCATGATGTACGCAGCACCCATATGGGTTCCAGCAACATGCTACAAAGCGTACATGAGAGGTGTAATAACGGGGTATATGCTGACATCTATAATCATATGTTGTGCACAAAATGATGCAGATCATAGGGTGACGAATGCTATTGGTGCAAACGCATACAAAAAATATGCTGGCAAAATGGAGATAGTTAAAACAAACTCGCCAAAAGAGTGACAGAAAAGGTGGGATACATCCACAAAAGAACTGTGGACCCATGATATGATCCCAGATATTCAAGTATGGATTGCCAGAAGTCACGGTGAAGCTAGCTACCATCTATGTAAACTTTTGTCAGTACATGGATGCTTTCGATCTAATCTGCACAATTGAACGCATTGTAGATGACCCATACTGCTTGTATGTGCTAAAAGATATGAAAATGCAGACCGCTTGGTGATGAAATGTTAAGATCTACAGATCTACACAAGATGCGTGCTTGAGAGTTACATGAAAGAAAAAATAACCCCTTACTTGTCAAAAGATGCCAGGGATGCAGCTGGTTACATATTGGTCAGTATCATGAAGCGAATAAGATTAGACGAGCAAAGAGCTAGAGGTTTAGGGAGCTAAACCTGTTAGAATGACGGAGCTAAACTTGTTAGAATCTCGAAGAAACGCGAAAGTTGGCCTGTTTAACCATAAAAGAGGAACAAAGTGGCGTGTGGGGACAGGACAATAGTGGCAAAGCAGCACTGTGGGTGTGTGGTGCGTGAGTACAATAACTTAGTGGGAGGCTTAGTGGTAACGGATACATCAGAGCAACCATTTGGAGAACAGCCGCCAAATTTAACTATGGGGGAGTTCGAGGTGGATATCGACAGCTTGTACTTGATGCATGGGCAACTGAGTGGCGGAACGACCGAACTTCACCGAAGGAACAGTCGCTTATGGACATCCTTGTGTATAAAACGTGGTCCTTATAAACGCAGGGGAGGTGCGAGTTCAGTGATCATTATTGCGACATATTATTAAAACACAATATGCTTCCGCTACTCAAACATCTCTGTCTTTGTTGTTTAATTCAAATTATATACGAGTATATATTACATTCTAAATAATATTTAATTTAATTTTGTTTTTGTAATTAATTATCAACGATTCCTGTCCTTGTTCTTATATTTTTTAGTTCGTTTACTAACAATCATTTAATTTCAAAATATGTTGCCTGTTCCTCTTGTAACCATCTTCCCTATTTGCATGTTTCTGTTATGTTGGTGTTTTTCTGACCATGAACTTTCACCTTGACAAACCGGCTCCAAGTACTTTTTCCTTTCTTATAATAATCAGTAGACTGCAGTTTAGTAATTTTCTTCTTTTTGAAATATATAAAAATACAACCCTTGGCTTAAAATATTTTTCAATTGAATCTCGTCATTAAGAAAACTGCTGGGCTTGGTCATCCTGATTTTAGTGTCGGCCTGTAATGAAGTAATTCAACATAAGGATCAGATTTAGTTTCATACTTTGCAAGCTTATCTTTAATCAATTGAATTGCATGCTCTGCTATTCTATTCGATTTGGGAAAATATTGATTGGACGTTGAGTGTCTAATTTTCTATCCTGACAAAACACTTTAAATTCTTGCGAATTGAATGGCGGATTATTGTGAGATATTAAAATTTGGGGCACACCATCATGTCTGGCAAAGATATATTTCATTTTCATCATAAATTGGTTGCTTAAATAACCGTTGGATAATATTTTAATCTCTATATCTTTGAAAAATATTGTACAACTAACAGTTTGTTTTTTGAATTCAAACAAATCACACCCTAATTTGTACCAAGAAATGTTTATGACATCATGCGACAACAATTCCTGTTGTGGATTCGAATGTTTGTATTTAATGTGGGCCTCACTCATAGCCTGAAACTACGTTAAAAATGTCGATGTTTATATTTGCCCAATATACTGATTATTCCTCATACTATTAATGCTAACGTTGTAGTATTTCAATTATGGAACTTGAAGCAGTGCCCCACAATTGAATCCGTTTAAGTTCAAATTGATTTCAGGAAACTTTTATACATCAGCAACTTGTTTTTAGTGAATAGCACTGACTTACGCTTGAGCAACAAGTAATTTTAATCCCAGAGTTCTCCTTTTTGCGGGTATTAAATTTCATATATTTAAAACTAAGTCATTAATTCTATAAAGATCGTCTTTGATTTGGAAATACGGTACGACTTCTGAATCTATAAAATTGTTCGCCACAAATTTTTAGCGTAATGTGTAATTGTTTATTTTTCACTGATCAACTTTCTATGAATGACCCTAAATTTTTGAAATTCCTCTATTGTCTTTGGTGCCGAAATTGGCAAAGTAGCTTTTTTTTTCATTAACAGGATTTTCATCAAAAATATGACCTACAAACTTTATTTTATTTAATCCTTTTTTCGATTTCTCTTGAATTGAGCCCAGCAGCTTTTGTTGAGATATCGTCTATGTAAATAATAAGACCTTCAATATTTTCAAATATTTTTGTCATTTTGCTATGAAAGATTTCTGGTGCCGCATTTATACTAAATGGCAGCCTTAAAAACGTTATCTTCCAAAAGATGTGTTGAATGTGCACAATTTTAATGACTTCGTCCAATGGGACCATCCAAAAACCTGAGTTTGTATCTAAAGTACTAACAAATTTAAAACCGCAGAGTCGAGTTTCAATGTCCTCTACATTAGGGAAAGGAAAATGAGGCCTCATTTAAATGGCGAGGATCTAATCATAATTTTAATTTACCGTTCGGTTTTTTTTACCAGAACTGTTGAATTCACCCCTTCAGTTGGTTCACACATATGAACTATAACTTGCAAATTAACCATTCTTTTTAATACCATTACAGGAATTACATTTTTGGTCACTTTTAATTTTCAGTTTTGTTCCAGTAAAAATGTATGCATAATGTTCAAAAATTTTATTTGGGCTACTTATTACATTAACATTATGAATAAGATTCATATTTATGGCTGTATTTAAATCAAAAATATATTTTTACAAGGCATTTTTAGAATATGAAAATCTTCTGAGTACTGTTTATCACGAAATACAAAATTAATCTCCATAATGTGAAAATGCTGAAGTTTTTCATCACTAACAGTTCGTAATCTAATGCGTGACTCTTGAAATTAGATTAAAAAATTGTACAGTTTCTTCTGAAATAATATTTGCTTGATAGCAGTATCTACTTGAAAATTCTAATTTCTATACCCTTCACCTTTGAAAAAGGTAAAAAGGGTATACTAATTTTTTGCTTTTGAAATTTGATCGTATACAGATACGATCAGAATCAATTTTGCAATAAATTTTTATTTTGTCTGTCCGTCTGTCCATCTGTGGCCACTTTTTTTCTACACAAAGGGCAAAGATTCATAACCAGATTGCAATATGGTCCGATTTGGACAAAGACTCCGCCTACCTCCAATATAAGGAAGTTTTCTCACCCTTTCTAAATGACTATAAATTCAGTCCAATTGATGGATTAGTAACGCAATTTAGCAGTTATGGAGATATGGTTGCTACTAAACACTATGCAAAAAGTGGGCGGTATATATTAACTGCCACGCCCACAGTTAACAAATATTGATAACTTAAGATCTGCTGGAGATTTATGGACGAACTTTTACGAGAAGCAACATGTGGCACCAAATGGGGTAGATCAGTTAAAATATACGCCCTCTTTTGATGTAAGGATCTAAACTTAAAATTAGCCTACCTATGCTTCTATTGATGCCAAAGGCATTAAAATTGGCAGAAGGATAGAAGGGGTCCATTATACTGTGTGTGCAAAATTTGGAGATCAGAATACTACTGCCACGCCCACAACTAACCAAAAATCTTTACTAGGTTCCAATTAAAAATGCATCAACGAAATTTCACATGAAGGTTGAGGGTACTAACATTAAATACCACACAAAAAATTGGCGGGTTCTTTTCACAGCCACGCCCACTATTTACATATTTTTATAACTTACGAAATTTGTTTATACAATACGAAATTTTATATTAGTACGTGTATAGACCCTACAAAGCCATATAAGTTAGCGACACAATCGTGTCGGCCAAACGCAACCACTTAACCCCACAACAACAACAACAACATCGAATTCCAATCATTGAACAGACACAAATTCCAATTCTTATTAAGATTATTATTTAAGATATTTAATATTTCAATTCTTATGAAAATCTTCAAATTCATGTTTACTTGAATTCCCATGAAAATGATCCTATCATATTGAGTTCAATTCTTATGAAAATCTTTAAATTCATATTAACGACGTATTTAACTTATACAAGAATTGTCTTTTGAATTGCACATTTTTGCAAAGTGATTTCTTTTCTTACATATACTGCAAATCAGGAAATATGCAGGGCATCTACTTAGAAGAAGATTTCCACATTTGTCGCATTTTTCCTGCGAACCACTAGACGAGATCTGCATTGACATTTTGTTGTTGCTATTTGTTGCTGACTGTATCAAATGCAACCATACGTTTGAGTTTTCGCACTTGGCGAAAATAGGTTCAGCGAGTATTTTAAAGTTTAGTTCGTTTCTGACGATGGAGCTGTGCGGTTGTGCCAAGGGAGCAGTGCGAGAGAGCACAAAGAGCAGTGCAGTAGTGATGTGCAGTGCACAAATATACTAGTGCAATCTATGTGCCAAGGGAGCAGTGCGAGAGTTCAGTGGTGATGTGCAGTGCACAAATATACAAGTGCAATCTATGTGCAGGGAGCTGAGCCAGGCGAGCGGTACAGAGCAGGGGATCTTAGAGAAGGATCCTATACAGAGCCTATACACAAGAGCAAGTATGAGCGGTGCCACAGGTATTCTTAGAGCAAATTTATGTAGACATATATTCGCTGAATATATGTGTTTCAATATATATTTATATACATGTATATCTGTATGTGCTAGTAATGTATTCTATTTTTCCAGCGTGCTAGTAATGTATTGCATAATTCCCAGTAATCTGTTGAGCTCAGTTAAGTAAAAATAAAAGGTGGTTTTTTCATAAGCTTTTTCCACTTAAACAGATTGGGTTTTATTTCCATTGAATAGCGGTAAGTATTGCCATAGTTTCATTGTCGATTCGATAGATTGTTCCTTTGAGCCAGATCGTACCAGTGATCTATGCAATACAGCAAGTATGGTGCGATGCATGTAAATATGTACTGGATTTACAGTATTAAGCTGCCCTATAAGTAATTATGTGCAAAATGAAATTGCGCCTTTAATTTAGGCATTCATTTGAGATGACTTCAGAGCTATGTGAAATCAGATCGCATATATATACGTATGTTTGTAGTATAAAGTCGCTATATACATATTCTTAAGTGCAAAACTTAATTCCGCCTTTATTTTAAGAGTTCCTATGAAATCACGCCAGACACTATGTAAACGCAGATCGTATATGCACGTATGTATTTATGTATGTGCGATTGTGTACTGGCAGGGTAGGTAATAGATAATTCTTTCCTTTGAATTCCTTTGTTCCGTTGTGCCAGAGGGAAGGAGAAAGAGAGCAAGCGCAACGCGCTAGAGGAGCATCAATTGCTGAATGCGCAATACGCATTCGGAACATATAATATGGTATTTGAGCAGAGCGAAGAGAGCACAGGCAGGTACTGAAAGAAATAGACTAAATTTCAAGAAAGAAATAAATTATAGAACAATCTAATAATAAAGTAAAATACAGTCCACGGAGCTATAGGAGCCGAGCCAACACTGCAATACTAAAAAAGAATAATAATAATAAACCAAGGGCGTATGTTCTCAAAGCACATACGACAAATTGGTACAGTGCATCGGGCTTCAGCAAAAAAAAATAATAATAAAATCATGAAATCTAAAATAATTTAGGGGTGAGTGTAATGTGCGCAGCAGACACAGTGCGGGGTTTGTGCATAGAATATGCGCACGCAAGCACTATGCGACGCAGCCATAGAGATGCGAAGTATGCTGCGCAGTGGCTGCCGCCTTGCTGGCGGCCGACAGTGAGGCGGCGTGTCTGCGTGTGCGCGTGCTTGGTGCCGAAAATTATGTGTAAATGAGAGACCAGTGCGGTTATTCGTCTCAAAATTTAGTTACGAGCGAGCGAAAACTATGTGCAAATGAGAGAAGAGAGCAGTGCGGTTATTCGTCTCAAAATTTAGTTATGAGCGAGAGAAAATTATGTGCAAATGAGCAAATAAACCAGTGCGGTTATACGACTCAAAATTTAGTTATGAGCGAGCGAAAATTATGTGCAAATGAGCGAATAAACCAATGCGGTTATTCGTCTCAAAATTTAAATATGAGCGAGCGAAAATTGTGTGCAAATGAGCGAATAGACCAGTGCGGTCGTCTCAAAATTTAATTATCAGCGAGCGAAAATTCTGTGCAAATGAGCGAATAAACCAGTGAGGTTATTCGACTCAAAATTTAAATATGAGCGAGCGAAAATTTTGTGCAAATGAGCGAATAAACCAATGCGATAATTCGACTCAAAATTTAAAATTTGAGCGAGCATTGGTGCAAATAATTTCGTGCTAGTAAGCGAACTAACCAATGTGGTTATTCGGCTCAAAAAATTATATAAGACCGAGTATTGGTGCAAATAATTGAGTGCTAGTGAGCGAATTAACCAATGTGGTTATGCGGCTCAAAAATTATATAAGAGCGAGGAAATTAAATAAGAGCGTGCTTTAGTGCTGAGCTTGTGAGCTAAGTGGGTGAATAAACCAGTGCGGTTATTCGACTCAAAAATTTTAAGCACAAATATGCAGTGTTGGCACGGCTGCAGAAGGAACAAGGAGGAAACAGTTATTTCTTCTTTCAAAATTAGTTAATTTTTCTTCTTTTCAACAATAACAGAGCAACAATAACAGAGCAACAGTAACAGAGAAAAATAACAGAGCAACGACAAGATGAGCTATGGGCAACACCAGTCGGCCTACAAATCCATCCGAAGAGCAGCAGAGCGCGTCAAAGCTGACGAGTTTGGGCGACTAGGGCTTGCTGAAGCCAAGGTGTGTTTGAACAGTTTGGGCAACAGTGGGAGCGTTTTAATGAGCTCCATGAGGAGTTAGCATCCCGAGCGAAGCGCGACGAGAGCGCCGATCTAGACAGATCAATGGAGCGAGCAGAGCGGCGGTGCCTCGGAGCGAGCGGTGCTCTGAAGGGTAAAACTGAGCAAGTGGGCCCAGCAAGGAGCGCAGAGCAGAGTGCAAAGGTGCCGACCTCAATGCAGCAGGCCTTGTCACCAACAGTTATAGTGCGTGTCGAGATTGCGGGAATGCTCTATGGGCTAGTGCGAGCACTTATGGACACTGGAGCGCAGCCAAATTTAATGAGTGCCGAATTCCGGCGAAAGTACCAGTTGCCTGTACGATCACATAGCAGCAAAATGATAGGAATATAAGGTAAATCATTTGACATAAAGCACTGTTTGAGTGCCAAGGTGTTCTTCTGTTACCCTATGAAGAGCGAGAATGATTATTTAGCGACAAAGTTTTGGGTGCTACCAAGAGAATGTAACTAGTGCCCAGTTTTGCCAGCAAGAGATTTAGTGGAGATACCCATGCATCTTAAGAATGAGGGTTTATGGGCGGATCCTGAGTTTTGGAAGGCGAGACCAGTCGAGCTACTGTTAGGAGCAAATATGGTGGCCAGAGCCATTAGGGCGATAATGCCAAATGAGGTGCAAGGCATTGCCATATATGAGAGCATGTGTGGGCAAGTAATTTTCGGGGCACAACCCTGTGAGAGAGATGAGGAGCAGGAAGTGGAGCAAAATTTTATGGAGACTTATACTAGAGATGAAACAGGGAGTTTTATTGTGACAATCCCAGTGAAAGAGACGATGCAAGGTTTAGGAACTTCAAGAGCAATAGCATTGCGCAGGTTTATGTATTTGGAGCGGAAATTAGAGAAAGACTCAGAGCTGAGAGAGCAATATGTAGAATTCATGAGAGAGTATGAGAGATAGGGCATTTAGAGCAATTTAAAATTAGCAGGTGGATTGGTACCATAACAGATGCTAAGGTCCAGATTCATGGATTTGCGGACGCTTCGATGAGCACGTATGGTGTTTATGTGCGAATTGGTTATGGCAACCAGCAAGTGGAGCCAAATTTACTGACGTCTAAGGCGCGCATAGCTCCTTTGAAGACGATTACAGTACCAAAGCTTAAACTGTCAGCAGCCAAATTACTGGCACAGCTGCTATGCAGCGTGAGCAAAGAAATGGAATGCGCAAGATGTGAGTACAGCTTGTGGACAGATTCACAGGTTGTTGTGCACTGGATCAGGAAACTACCATGTGAGCTGAAGATGTATGAAGCAAATAGAGTTTCAGAGATACAGACTCACATAGAGCTTGGGCGTTGGCGATTTCTTAACTAGAGGCTTAACAGCGAGAGAGCTAGTTGGTAATAAGCTCTGGTTATATGAGTGGTTACGTAAATCAGAAATGAGTTGGCGAGCCAACATTTTTGAGCCGGAAAAACCAACTGAAGGGCTTAACGAGCTGGGAGCGTAACACGTGACATATTCACGCGAGTTTTTGCAAATATTTATACCGAGTAGGGGCAAGAGTATGGCGCTGATTGACTATGCGCGAAATCTAGAGAAGAGCATCAACATATTGAGCTACATCATCAGGTTTGTGCGTAGAGCAAGGCAGAGAAAGACTAGGCGCAGATCTCGGCAGAACAACCGAATAGTGCAAGCGCCAACAGTGGAGGAGAAATATGAAGCAATTCCTGCTGAAGCAGCCGCAGGAGAGAGATTTCAGACAAGAGATAGACAAACTAAGAGAGATTGGGCAGGTGCAAGAAGGGAGCAAAATTAGTGCATTGAATCCAATAATGGACAGCAACGGCCTATTGAGGGCGATTGGCGAGATCAGAAGAAGCCATTGATGCATCCGGTGGTAGTGAAGGATGGTTCTCGAACAGCATGGCTGATAATGGACCACGTTCATCGTATGACTAGGCATGGTGCTGTGCAAGTGATGATGCAATTCTTCAGACAAAAGTTTTGGATTCCAAAACTACGGAGCCAATTAAGGGCTTTTCTCCACAAGGGCGTGGGGTGCGCGCGCTATAATCACAGATTTGAGCAACAGCTGATGTCTGAATATCCAGGCGATAGTGTGTAAGTTGGTAAGCCTTTTCTACATACAGGTATTGATTGCGCAGGTCCTTTTAGAGCAAAGGGACTGAAAAGAGCAGGAGAGCGAATGAGGGAGCGTAAGTGCTGGGTGGCTATATTTGTTTGCCTAAAAACAAAAGCCAATTATATTGACATTGCTTTTGATTTAACCTCTATAGGCTTTATTGCTTGTTATGAGCGCTTTATTTGCAGAAGAGGGAGATGTGAGCGAATATACAGTGACAATGGTACATCATTTTTAGGGGCGGCAAGAGAGCTGAGAAGAGCACGAGAGAGCTGGCAAGTAAGAGATGTTTTTGAGCATTTGAGCAACAAGGGGACAGAATGGATATTCATGACGCCTGCAGCACCGCATCATGGCGGAATATATGAAGCTGCTATGAAGTCAATGAAGTACCACTTCACGCGCATTGCTGAGCAAAATATTTTAACACAAGAGCAGCTATCTACCCTCCTAGTAGAGATAAAAGCAATTTGGAACTCAAGGTCTTCAACACCTTTGAGTGATGATGTGGAAGATATTCAGGCCTTGACACCAGTGCATTTTTTGATAGGGGAGCCATTGATCATTTCCTTACCATTCGCGAGCGAGCAGCAGTTAAACCTGAAAGCGGCAAGTTTGTGGAGAGCACGCCAGAAAATGGTTGAGCATTTCTGGAAGAGAAGGAGAGCGGAATATTTTACGATGCTGCAAGAGCGTAAAAGATGGCGCAGAGAACGAGAGCCAATGAGCCTGGGTCATTTAGTGCTGATCAAGAGTGAACTTTTTCCACCAGCGCAATGGGCTTTGGGCAGAATTTGTGAGCTAATAAGGAGCCGAGATGGGCTAATACGTTCAGTCATTGTGCAGACGGCCACAAACCCTCTGACAAGGCCTGTTCAGAAGATATGTGTGCTTCCAATTGCGCCGAGCGAATAAAGGGCGGCTTTATGACTGCAAAGACAGGAGGTCCTTCTCTTGCTTGCGGGGACTGTATCAAATGCAACCATGCGTTTGAGTTTTCGCACTTGGCGAAAATAGGTTCAGCGAATATTTTAAAGTTTAGTTAATTTCTTACGATGGAGCTGTGCGGTTGTGCCAAGGGAGCATTGCGAGAGAGCACAAGGAGCAGTGCAGTATTGATGTGCAGTGCACAAATATACTAGTGCAATCTATGTGCCAAGGGAGCAGTGCGAGAGTGCAGTGGTGATGTGCAGTGCACAAATATACAAGTGCAATCTATGTGCAGGGAGCTGAGCCAGGCGAGCAGTGCAGAGCAGGGGATCTTAGAGAAGGATCCTATACAGAGCCTATACACAAGAGCAAGTATGAGCGGTGCCACAGGTATTCTTAGAGCAAATTTATGTAGACATATATTCGCTGAATATATGTGTTTCAATATATATTTATATATATGTATATCTGTCTGTGCTAGTAATGTATTGTATTGTGCGTCCAATTATATTTTGTATACATTCATCGCATAATTCCCAGAAATCTGTTGAGCTCAGTTAAGTAAAAATAAAAGGTAATTTTTTCATAAGCTTTTTCCACTTAAACAGATTGGGTTTTATTTCCATTGAATAACGGTAAGTATTGCCATAGCGTCATTGTCGATTCGATACACTGACCATATATCAAGGTTTTTATGGTACCGACACATGTTTCAGAATATTCGATACTCACTTGAAGTTGAGAAACGTTTGCAATGGCAATTTCTAGATTTTTCGATATGTCCACTGCCTTCTGATAAAAATTATATATCACCTTTGTAAAGTAGTCTTTCTTTAATGATTTCTGTGCTGACAATCCGCAAAGAAAAATGTCTTTGACTAAATCTTCACGTATGGTTTCCACTTTGCAATTTAGACTTAAATTTTCGAACACCGTGATATATTCATAAATTGCTTCCTGCTTTTTGATAAAAAAAAAACACTTATGCCTCTCCATGGCTATTTTGACCATCGGCACAAAATTGGCATCAGATTTTTCCAGCAAATCACTGTATTTCACTGCGTCAACATCCAAATTAAGTGAGTTAATAGTGCCTCTGGACTCATGTGATGTAAAAGAAGCGACAATTTCGCTAAACCGTTTGTTCTTCTATTGGGAAGTTGCACAAATAGTCCTTATACCAATATCTGGGAAACACACAGAAGGAACTGACATCTTATAGATTCATTAGTTTGCTGCCAATAGTCTCCAAAGTGCTCGAAAAATTCCTCCTCAATAAAATAATGTCCATTCTTGATGAAAAACTCCTAATAACTACCCATCAGTTTGGGTTTGGAAAACAAAACGCTACCACGGAACAGGTATATCACGTGTACAAGGCTATTAGACACGCTTTTGAACGTAAAAAATATTGTACTGATGCTTTTCTGGACATCATCCAAGTGTCTGATAAAGTCCTGGATAGCTTTACAAACTAAAACAAGTTTTTCCTTCTAACTCTTACTGTATCCTGAAACCCTATCTCGAAGATATTGTTTTCAATGACGAAGGCACACAATTATATCCAATCAAATCCGGCGATCTGGGACCTGTGCTTACAGCTGAATTGCCAGCAACAGCAAATGCGGCATTTTCCACCTTTGCTGACGATACAGTGATTATGATTACATTCCAAACATCGGTTGACTTACAATTAAGAAAAATTGCTAAGAGAGTTGAGAATTAAAGCAAATGCGACCAAGTCTACTCAAGTAACTTTCACACTCACATTTTCTTCGGATTTTTTTAACAACGAGAAACTACCACAGTCAAAAGATACTGAGTACCTTCTGCGTCAAAACCCAATATTACTGTCCAGCAAAGATTCAAATCAAAGGTTATACGTCTGATAGCAAACGCCCCTTGGTATGTAAAAACTAACCTTTACATCGAGATCTAGCGATACTCAATATAAATGATGAGACACTTCAATATAGTTATAGATATAGCGAACGCTTTTCACGCCATCCTAACCGACTTCGAAATACCCTTTACCTTTCCTTGTGCGTGAGAGTTAAACAATGGGAATATTTTCTTCATTAGGAGAATATCTACTGAAATTTTCGGTAGGCTACTTTGAATTGATTATGTTAGTGGGGGGCGTGGCCTTTATCTGATCGACCCCATTTCTTGTATGTGTCTTTGTAGAATCAGTAAATGTACTAATATAAAATATCGTCAAAAAATATTGTACAGGTCGAAAGTTATAATAATAAAAAAAAAGTTCATCATATGGAAGGGAGGCGTGTCCATTATATGATCGAATCCAATTCTCGTATATGGCTTTGTAGGGTCCATATACTGACTAATATAAAATTTCGTATTGTATAGGTCGTAAGTTATAACAATTTGTAAATAGTGGGCGTGGCTGTAAAAATAACCCGCCCATTTTTTGAGTGGTATTTAATGTTAGTACCCGCAACCTTCCTGCCGAATTTTGTTGATAATCTTTAATAGGAACCTAGTAATGATTTTTGGTAAATTGTGGGCATGGCAAAAGTATTATGATCTCCATATTCTGTACACACACTTCTATCGACCACCCATGTATATTTCTGCAAATTTTTATTTCGATGGCGTCAATACCAGCATAGGTAGGCTAATTTTAATTTTAGACAAGAAAGTTCCTTATATCAAAAGTGGGCGTGTATTTTGTTGCAGATCAACAAACAACATTTTTGTGGTTGATCAACCCCATTTGTTGCAGATAGCTTTATAATGTCCACATGTTCCATCCCGTAGATTTCGTCCATAAATATCTACCAGATCTTAGGTTATGAAAACTTGTTAATATTGGGCGTGGCAGTTAATATATACCGCTCACTTTTTACGTAGTGCTTAGTAGCACCCAAATCTTCATAACTGCTAAATTGCGTTACTATTCCATCAATTGGACGGCAGTTATATATTGATTTTTAAAAATATGAGAAAATTTCCTTATATGTGAGGTAGGCGTGGTCTTTCTCCAAATCGGCCCATATAGACATCTGATTCTGTATCTTTCTCCAGACTACACTTTTGCAAAATTTCATTCACAATTACTTTAGAGGAATAGCCACAGCAATGGAATTCTGACACAATAAAAAGAAGAACTATAGAGCTGTTAAAATGACAAGACAGAAGCGTGAACTGAATGAAGTATAAGCTCAGGTAAGCAGAAGTACAATTTCATAGCGAAACTTAAACCTTTGAAAGAAAGAAATTAGACTTAAATTTTTAAAATTAAATGAAATAAGACTATACATAAATTAAATTGTAATTCTTGAGCATTTATACAGAATATTCATGTGAACATAACAAATTTTGGACTTGCTATTGGGCAAGAAACCAAGTCACAGAGAATATTGCCATAAATGGCAATATCAGCAACAAACATGAAGCATACATTGATGCTTTTGTAATAATATCAATAATTTTCTTAGTATTATATCTGATAAAAAAGATTAATAATTATTACGAAACATACGAGTATGTTGTAGAGAATAGTAATCACAAATGCTGAATAAGATAATATATATATGGAGACTATTATAAATGAAATAACAAAATTAAAAGGAAGTGCCAGCTAGAACTTTTCAAAAGAAAACTACATAATACATTAGCCAAATGCCAATCTGAAGACAAACAATTAAGCGCATTAACTTCTAAACCAGACATAGATGCACAAAATTTATTAGAATGTAAAGAAATAATTAATAGTATATACGAAGCAATATAAGAAAAATTTCGTCACTGGACTATTCATTTGAAGAAGAATTTGGAATTTGTCAAGAAGTAACAATGTCAAACATTGATACAGGTACAGCTCCAAAAGTCATAACAGAATTTGATGGGAACATCAAATCTCTCTGGACATTTACCGGCACCAAACTTTCCGATAGGATAAAGAACATACTATTATCACTGAACCCCATCACAATAATAGATATCTTAATTTCACCTTTACACGACATATATAAATTAATTCTAAATTCGTTAAAAGTACAAAATGTCCTACACAACACACGACATGGTTCGCCAAGATTAACAAGCTTTGCGAATAGAATCGAGGGCCTAATAGTCTCACTCAACAAATTACAGATTATCGAACTAGGACAAAACAACAGATAAATAATAGTAAAATTAAACGACCAATTAGCTATAAGCACATTCAAAAATGGTCTAAACCAGAGATGTCCACGAAAAGTGTATCCGGAACTAGACCAAAAACAAAAATGGATTCGACCAACAGATAAGAGGGCGGATTGATATTGAAGCTACTTAGCGCTAGATGGCAGCACAAATACAAAAACTTTTTTTTTTAGAAATTGCGATCTGTCAAACGTCAGCTGTTAAAATTTCACCCAAATTCATCGATTAGTTTATTTGTTGTAGTCGTTTGAAGTAAGCATATTTATGTGTTTCTTGAAAAATGGAAAAAGCGAATTTCGTGCAGTGATTAAACACTATTATTTGAAAGGGTAAACGGCGAAAGAGACAAAAGAAAAGGTCGATAAACATAAAGGTGGGTCTGCTCCGTCAGAATACATGGTAAAATATTGGATTGCTGGATTTAAACGCGGCCAAACAAGCACTGCAACAATACCATCAACAGGAAGGCCAAAATAGGTGGTTACTGAAGAATATATCAAGAAAAGCCTCGATATCGTTATGAATGATCGCCGAGTCAAGTTTCGTGAGATTGTTGAAATGGTAAACATATCATATAAACGTGTGTTCAACATTTTGCATGAACATTTGCATATGAAAAAGCTATCGGCAAGATGGATGCCGCGTTTGCTCAGTGTCGAACAAAAACGAGTTCGACAGACCACTTCACAGCGGTGTTTGGACATGATCAAGCGTAATTCTGTTGATTTTTGGCGTCGATTAATAACTGTTGATGAAACGTGGGTCCACCACTACACATATGAAACCAAAAATCAATCGAAACAATGGTTGGAAGCTGGTGGAAGTGCTCCGAAGAAGGCGAAGGCAGTGAAATCGGCTGGCAAGGTTATGGCCACTGTATTTTGGGATGCACACGGAATATTGCTCATCGATTATCTTTAAAAAGGATCCACAATCACAGGATAGTATTATCGTGCATTATTGGATCAATTGATTGATGCAATCAAAGAAAAACGACCACTTTTAAAGAAGAAAAAAATGCTCTTTCTTCAAGACAACGCACCGGTTCACACAGCATTAGATACGATGCTAAAATTACGTGAAATACACTTCGAATTGGTTAATCATCCACCTTATAATCCAGATTTAGCTCCTAGTGACTTTTTCCTGTTTCCAAACTTGAAAAAATGGCTCGCAGGAAAAAGATTCATCTCAAACGAAGAAGTGATTACCGAACCTAACGCGTACTTTGAGAAACTAACGCGTATATTCAGATGGTAGAAAAAAGTTGGAATATCGTCTTACTAAGTGTGTCGAAGTAAAAAGAGACTATGTTGAGAAATAAATGGTTTTTGAAAAAAAAAATGTTTTTTTCCTACTTAGGTAGCTTCAATATCAATCCGCCCTCGTAAGTACATACTTGCATTCATTAATTACTTGCATACTTGCAAATTAATTTTAACTTTAAACTAAATTGAAATCATAGGTAAATACGTTAAAGTGATCCCACTGTACATAATATCCCAAAGCGACACAAACATTTTTATTATTATTATAATTACAATTAAAATTATAAATAAGAAAGCACTAGCTGCCAGGGCTATCGGGGATTGGTTTAAATTAATCTTAGATGAAATATAGATGTTTAAACTGATGAAATTAAATTGTCGATACAGTTTTTTTTAATTAAGATTAATTTGAATATTTTTAACGGAAGGTTCACAAAGTAAATTGTTCGGTCTTTGATTCGAATTTCTGGAGCAGGTTGTAAGTGGACAATCTGCGAGTATATGGGAAACTGTGAGGTGGGAAATACGGCAAAAATGGCATACAGGTGGCGATTCGTTTTTTTAGTAGTTGTCCGTGCGTGATGTTTGTGTGTCCTAACCGAAATCTAACGAAGCATATGTTCATTGCTGCAGTTGTCGATGATGGGTGTCTTAAGACAGTGTGGTTAGAGTTGAAGGACTTGTATTCATGATTGTAAATTTGCAGTTTCCGCTAGTTTTCTTGATGGCATAGGATAATGCGACCTTTGCCACAAATTTGTTGTCGAGAGGCTAAACGTGTGCAATGGAGAAGATTTCACTGCTAATTTCACTCCTTTATCTGCACATTCGTTTTCAGGTATCCCTGTATAACCTCGTATCCACATTAATCTTACCTTATAGCCTAGTTCAATTAGCAATTGCTTTATAGCCACAATGGGTTCAGAGTAGTTAGTCATGTTTATTGCGACTTCAAATACTGATAGGGTATCAGAAAATATTACGACTTTTGTATACCCTTTACCTTTAAAAATGGTAAATAGGGTATACTAACTTTGTGCTTTTGAGAGGGGTTGCAATTTCAAGAAGGAGGCGTGGTAGGTATAGACATACGAGTATATATATAGATATGATCAGAATCACTTTCTAAGCTATTTTTATTTTGTCCGTCCGTCTTTCTGTCTGTCCGTCTGTGGCCACTTTTTTTCTACACCGTCAGAACTATCTTAATGAAATTTTACAAAAGTATAGTCTGGACAAAGATGCAGAACCAGATTGCTATGTGGGCCGATTTGGACAAAGACCACGCTTGTCTCCCATATAAGGAAGTTTTTTCACATTTTTTAGAATTACTATAACCTCGGTCCAATTGATGGAATCGTGAAGCAATTTGGCAGTTATGGAGATGTGGGTCCTACTAAATGCCACGCCCACTATTAACAAATATTAATAACTTAAGATCTGGGAGAGCTTTACGGACGAAATTTTACGGGAAGGAACATGTGGACATTATAAAGCTATCTGCAACAAATGTTGATCAGGGAGAGGACACGCCCACTTTTCATATAAGGAAGTTTCGGGTCTAAAATTAAAATTAGCCTACCTATGCTCGTATTAATGTCAGCGGAATAAAAATTTGTAGAAATATACATGGGGTCCATAATAGTGTGTGTGCAGAATATGGAGATCATAATATAACTGCCACGCCCACAAAAATTAATACTAGGTTCCTATTAAAGATTTATCAACGAAATTTCACAGGAATTGTGCGGGAAACAACAGTAAACAACGCACAAAAAGTGGGCGTGCTATTTTACCAGCCACGCCCACTATTAACATATTATTATAACTTACGCCCTATACAATATATTTGGACGAAATTATATATTAGTACGTATATGAACCCTACATAGCCATATGCAAGAATGGGGGTCGATCAGATGGCGGATACGCCTCCCTCCTATATAATGAACTTTGGGGACCCCACTTAAAAGCTATTATCCTATCTATGCTTCTTGTGAAAATATATATATATATATATATATATATATATATATATATATATATATATATATATATATATATAGTATATATATATATATACATATATATATATATATATATATATATATATATATATATATATATATATTTATATATATTTATATATATATATATATATATATATATATATATATATATATACATATATATATATATATATATATATATATATATATATATATATATATATATATATGTATATATATATATATATATATATATATATATATATATATATATATATATATATATATATATATAAATATATATAAATATATATATATATATATATATATATATATATATATATATATATATATATATATATATATATATATATATATATATATATATATATATATTTATATATATTTATATATATATATATATATATATATATATATATATATATATATATATATATATATACATATATATATATATATATATATATATATATATATATATATATATATATATATATATATATACATATATATAAATATATATATATATATATATATATATATATATATATATATATATATATATATATATATATATATATATATATATATATATATATACTAGCTGACCCCGAAGGCGTTGACCTGCGTGAAATTATGTGTTTTGAAAAGAAAAGAAAGTTGAATTTATATTGTGTTGAAAATCATTTATTTGAGATTTTTCTACATTTTTTTCAATGTAGCGCAGCTTGATTGAACATTTTTTTTTTTCTGTTCCGGTGCGTAAATGTGCTAAGATGGTTTTCCAACTCGTGAACATGCCACGTATAGCTGGCAAAGGAATTCGTGGAATCAAGCATTCTGCACCTTTGTAAGCACCTTTCAAAATTCTTGCAACTATCACATTATTCGATAGCTGCGTCACAATCAGTCGGGTTCCATTACACAGTTTCGGCGCATGAAGATTGCGAAGCATAATAATGACAGATCCAACTTTGAGACGCAAATGATGTGGCGGCATGCCAGGCAAATCCAAAGAATTTAGAAATTCCACTGGATAATTCAAGGCTTCGTCTTCATTTTCAACACGATCGATCGATTTGTATGAGCGCAAATCTCCCTGAATTTGAATTGGAATCGTCCAGTTTAAGTCATTAACATCGGTATTTTTGGCAGCTAAAATTGCGCGTGCACTCAACCAATCGTAGTTACGATAATTTTGGTCAATGTTGGGATAAACATTCGTGATGAGTTCAGCTTTCGTTGAAGTGAATTGACAAATGGCAGGTGGAATTGATATCAAACCACTGGAATTATCAACCGGAATTTGCCCATTTCCAATTCTTAGCAGTTCTTTAGACAAAACTTCTGCGGTGCTATCCTGTTGCAGGAACGCTCGTATCTTCATAGTCAATCGTATGGTTTGCACGTACCGCCACAAATACGATGACTTGAGACATGCGTTCAATGCATCTGCCGCTGTTGATTTCGGAATAACAGGAAGTGTTTGTCGAAAATCGCCTGCTAACAGTATCATTGCGCCACTAAAGCGACGATTATTATTCCGCAGATCTTCCATTGTTCTGTCAAGTGCTTCTAGAGACCGTTTGTGAGCCATTGTGCACTCATCCCATACTATCAGTTTACAATTCTTCAACACTTTTGCCATAGCTGATTGCTTTGAAATGCTGCAAACAGGTGTTTCATTGATTTGCATGTTTAACGGAAGCTTCAGTGCCGAATGTGCCGTTCTTCCACCTTCTCGTAGAGTTGCAGCAATCCCAGTAGATGCGAGAGCCAACGCAATACCATTTTGAGATCATATTGTTGCAAAATCAATGATATCAGGAACGTTTTCCCAGTTCCGCCGGGCGCATCAAGAAAAAATAGTCCACCGTTTCCATCATTGACAGCCTTCATCAATTCATCATACGCACTCTTTTGCTGCTCATTCAATAATGGAGCATTTCTTTGTACTTGTGGTTCCAAAGTTATTCTGTCGTATGCACAGCTCACGTTCCAATTCACGATACAGTACATCTCTGATTTGACGATTTGGCGCTTGCATATGAATTTCAGTCAATAGTTTGCCACTCATAAGCAAACACAGATCTTCAATCAACACCAATGCTTCATTGTAGATTTCATCGTTCATTTGCAATTCTGAATTCCATGTTGCCACTCGAATACGATGTAAAATGTCTTCGGCAATGTAATTTTTGTACGTATCCCATAATTGACGCGGATTTGAAGCCTGAAAAGTGTGCGAACTTCAGTGTCATGCGAAGTAGCTATCGCATCGTCCATCGTTTGATTCCAGTGATTATCATGTTCCAGCAATTGTAATTGCTGGCATGCTCCTTGAAAAGTTGCACACACCGTACCATTCACAGTACGCAATGACTCAAATGAAGTTGAACCGCGTACATTAATCAATAGCAACCGAAGGTAGAAGCAATCGTCGTTTTTCGAGGGGATTGTGTAAATTCGTCCTATTGCATTATTTGAGAACACACCTGGATGTCCATCTACTGTTTGGCCTTGCTTTCTGCGTAACCATTTCTTTGACGATGCATTCCATGTATAATATCGAGGCATTTCCGAATAGAGCAATGTTCTCGCAAACAGATCACTGGCGCAAGTTGAGATAAAAGTCGTCTATGTTGTTGCTGGTGGTGTTTAGAAAGAAAGAAAATATTCTCCAAAGCGCTTCATTGCAGTTCACGTATTGACCCATTTGATACTTGCTGATCTCATCTCGTTCAAGGCCAATAACCGCCTTGTCGCTTCCTTTGGTGACGTACTTGCAAACGTATTTGATCCATTTCACAGAACTGCAGTACTCAACATTGATATGAGTTTTGAATGTCTTAGACAATATTGGCGAATATGGTACGATCCATGTGTTGTCAACTTCGATATTCACTCCTCTAAATTGAATGCTGAATGTTCTGCCATTGTTGTCTGATGAGCGACGCCGATAGATTGGATATCCATCATTTCCAATTGGCGTTTCAGAAAGAAAAGCACGTGGATAGTGTTTCGTGCATTTCTTGTCAGACATACAAACCGAAGTGGGATTGTAGTGTCCGCAAGGTCCATGAACCATATTGGTTTTCACCACTTCGTATAATTCTGGATCTATCTCTGGATCAGGAATTTCCGCAGAAATGATGTCATCAATTTGATCTGGTGTAATCTTGTCCACCATCCAAAGAAGAATATGTGCGTGCGGCAAACCTCTTTTTTGCAACTCAACAGAGTACAGCATCTAACAGCACCATATATACGTTGCTTCACGATAAAGTCCATCAAATATCGTAGCTGTTGTTTGAAAACTCGTGCTGTGACATCGTGACGATCGCTTGCTGATTGACCGCGATTCAATAATTCCTTTATCTGTGGGCATTTTGGATTGCAAGTGAATGTAACAAACAAATCCGGCCGTCCATCATTCCGCACGTATGTCATCGCATCCTGCGAGTTCTCGTGCATGTGCCTTGGGCTGCCAATGTATGTTGATGGCAAAATCGTGAGTCGGCCAAGGTTTGTCACATCTTCATCGCTATTGACCGCATCTCGCAAGTGAATATACTCTTCAGATCGAAGCTTGGTCTGATTAAAGCGAATAAAATTGAGTCATTCTGTCTCCATCGTCACGTACACATCAACTGCATACTGTTGAAATAATCGGCGATATCTCAAGAGATGGTTGTCAATACCTTCGCGAATCATCAATCGACACGCGTAAAAGTTCATTGCACTGACCTTGTTATTTTTTATCGACACTTAAAAGTTGACAAAAAATGAAGTTACAATCAAGAGTGTTTGTTTTTCTTTCACTAACCATTGGCAGGATTGATCATGTTGTATCTCAAGTGATATCCATCTTCACCACGGCAGAACATAAGCGGATATTGTAGCCAGTCATACGATCGATGAATTTCACTGATTCGTTCTAATACATTTACAGCTCGACGCTTACTAACAATATCACGGGATTCTAAATTATCGCCAACAACAACAGTTGATATTTCATCGGCCGTCGGTGCATTATATTGCCGTTCATGAGTGCCTGCTGGTCGTTTGTCCGCTTTTATGACGATTCCGTGATCATCAGATGGCATCCTTTCTAACGAAGATTTGAATAATCGAATTAGTTCGTTGAGTTCATGCAACATTTCTGGCAATTGCTGCACAATTTCTCTTTTCGTCGCATTGAAAATTGCACAACGTCGATTCACTTCTTCATTTGAATCTCCAAGGATATATATTTGGAGATATTTGTGATCTTGATCACGATGCGGCAACAGCGATCCAGCAAGATGATAAATTTGCCCGTGAATCTGTATAGTTGCAGACAAATATGTTAATTTCTGTATTTTATTGGCAAGATAATAAGTGTTAGATTGTGGTGAACTAACCTTGAATGTGGGATTGTAATTATGTTCATTCACAATTTCCGCACCAAACGACGTCATTTGGAAACAATCGTTATACATCTTGGATTTTGTAAAAAATTATTCGAATTTGGTGATTCACCGCAATGGCTCTGGTGGAGGAAGTAACTCTGGTAATTTCACTTTTCCGCTTGCGCAACTTAATCCGGCCGGTTCTTTTGGAAATTTCAGTGCATCGCAATGCGGGCAAACGACAGACATCGAACCAAATCGAACTGATGCGTGCGCACCGTATTCAATGTCCGGCTCATATCGAAAGGCTGCACGTTCGATATTCAAATTAGGCAATCGTTGTTATTGCTGGCGTTGTTGGTGAGCAGCCAAACGTTGTTCTCTTGCTTCATGAATTTCCTGAGCACGAACTTTTATTCTTCTCAATCGTTGTTGCTCATTGTAAGCTTCGTGAGCCTCTTGTGATTGTCGCGCACAATGTTCAATCATTCCGATTCGAGCAGATTCCCTTGCAGTAGCATTTTCCTC
This sequence comes from Clusia tigrina, assembly GCA_920105625.2. Taxonomy (NCBI): domain Eukaryota; kingdom Metazoa; phylum Arthropoda; class Insecta; order Diptera; family Clusiidae; genus Clusia; species Clusia tigrina. The sequence goes on along the minus strand of OV050030.1, from coordinate 143,730,467 downwards.
TTCCGTACGACGTGCTGTATAATTACGTTGGTCCGTTGTACGTCGGGAACGCCGACCGATATTAGCGCGACCTCTTTGTGGCATCGTAACAAATTTCAATCTGTAATTTATCACTTTGTATGAAACACACATAAAGTTTTCACTGAATAATTTTCAATAATTTACCTTTTGAATAGCCGAAATAAAGAAAGTAAACGACCGAAATTGAACGATTCATATAATTTACAAATCCGCTCAAGAAATAACACAAATAAATTCCAAAGGAAATGAGGTTAGGTATTCACCAAGAAACGAAAATAATGAACTCACTTTTTTGTTTGAAATGTCAATAATTTCACTCAAAAAATGATGATCCACAGATTTAAAATCAAATATTTCGTGAATGTAAACAATTTAACAATTTAATGTAATGAATTTAACTCGAGAAATGATTTAAAATTTGGAAAAATGTCAGAAAGTCAATTGACCGTGTCCGCACTGTTCGAATAAACAAATCAGAAAGAACAAACAATATACGCAACTGTCAAAATAAATAAGCGTCTACAGCTCCATCTGTTGAGTTATTGGAGTATCAGTCAGTGCTTACAACACCAATATGAAACTATATGCGCGCGTGTAACACCACGCACATACAAAAAAAATGAGAACTAAAAGTGAGACTAGGTTTTTCTAATTTTTGAATTTTCCGACTTTTACAAATGTTTTGAGATCGATAGATTTGTAAGAAACAATTGGAAAAAAAATTTGAAAGAAAAAAAATTTTGTATGGAAAAAAGTTCTTTTTGGAATTTTTAAATTTTCCGACTTTTTTTCAGGAAGAGTATAAGGTTTTTTTTATTTCTAAACATTCCCAGATCCACAACTGAAAATTCCATCAAGATTGGTCCAGCTGTTCTCGAGCCTTAGCGTCACTAACAAACAAACATTCATTTTTATATATATAGATATATATACGAGTATATACTCGTACTCGTATATATTATTTTTTTTTCTAACAGTTCATTTATTTACTGAATTCACTCATTTCGTGCCTAACAATAAGTAATTAAATCTTAAGAGCTAAATTAAGTATATTTATCCCGCTCCAGTGTTTGGGCTTAGTATTAAATTTCACTACATTTATGCCTTTTAGTATTAATTCAATTTAAATTCATTTCATTTTAGTATTTTATGTAGTAATTATTTAATATTTAGTACATTTAATATAAAGGTAAGCCCAATCTTTTGAGGTGTGTTGCTGTTTTAATTCTAACTAGATTTTTTACCAATGGATTTGAGTGCTCTCGCAATTTCTCTTTGGGTTTGAGCATAATCTCTGTGAGCTCAGTTTTAACAAGAGGAATGTTGAGGTCCTTATGGATGTCAGCATTTCTAACGAACCAAAGCGCACCCGTAATTGCACGCAAGATTTTAGATTGCACTCGTTGTATCAGCTCGACGTTCGATGAACTAGTATTCCCCCAAAGGTCAGCTCCGTATGCCCAAATTGGTTTGATCACTGCCTTGCACATTAGAAGTTTATGTTGTAAACGAAACCTTGACTTGGAGTTGAGTAGCCAATTTATTTTAAGGGCCTTTAGCTTTATCTGCGTTCTTTTTGCCTCAATATGGTTCCGCCAAGTTAGTCGGCTGTCTAAATGGACTCCTAGGTATGTTACAGTATTCGATTGAGGAATAGCAACATTGTTTATTGTAATCACAGGGAATGTTTACGTAATATGAATGCTCTTGGTCTCATTTACCTTAATGCGCCAATTTGCTAGCCACACTTCCAGTTTCTTCAAATGCTCCTCAAGGCGATTCGAAGCCACTATTGGATTGCTATGTATACTAAGAATAGCAGTGTCGTCTGCGAATGTTAAAGTGACTAGATGATCATCAGTAGGGAGGTCTGTAGCGATTTATACATATAGTACAGGACCTAAAACACTACCTTGTGGAACCCCAGCATTAATATCAAAGTCGTTTGTGGTGTATTCTCCATATTTTACTCTGAACTTTCGGTTATCCAAATACGATTCGAGTAGCATATGCACATTAAATGGTAAGAGTTTTTGAATTTTATATATTAATCCTGCAGACACCTGTGCAGTATCTAAAAATATAGCAGAGCAGTATTTTTTGTCTTCAAAAGTATTTCGAAGTGCACTAGTAAAGCGGTTAATTTGCTCAATGGTTCTGTGATTCTTATGAAATCCAAATTGATGGTGGGGAATAATGTTGAATTTGTATATGTGCGGCTGCAGCTTTAGAAGAAGCAGTTTCTCAAATAATTTGGAAATTACTGGGAACAAGCTTATGTGCCGATAAGATGACGGTTAAGTTGCGTCTTTTCCGGGTTTTGGTATCATTGTAATTTGTGATATTTTTCAGGGTTGTGGAAAATACCCAATCCTAAATATTGCATTAAATAACTGGGTCACTATTTTGATGGCTATTTCAGGCAATTCCACAATCATTTTTGCGGAAATTAATTCAAATCCTGGTGCTTTTTTCGGGTTTAGCTGAGTTTTAATTGCAAGTTGCACTTCCTCCATATTAACCTTCATCGATATTAGTGGTATTTTAGGGGCCAGAAATGGAATTTCAAAACAGTTGGTTGATTGGGAAGGTTGAAATACGGATTTGTGATTAATAGCAAACCCAGAGGCTTTATCTTCGTCATTTCTTGCCCAAGTTCCATTATTTTGCCTGAGTAGTGGATGACAGTCTTTAGGAGTCTTTATAACTTTCAAACTGTTCTCTAGCTCGCAGTTCAGTGCTTCTTGGAGGCGTTTTTTTGGTAGTGCTCATTTCTGCTTGGCGTAGGCTGATCTAGTTTGTTGCCACTCTCTTCTTAAGCTCCTTTTCTCCTTAACGAGATTATCGATAACTGTAGATATTGTACGAGTTGTTGCGGAGCGAGTTAATGAGGCTGCTGGAGATGAATGTGTGGCTGCAGATGTAACAACTGAGTTGATGGCCAAAAGTACCGAGTCAATATCGCTTGCACTCTTTAGTCGAGGACCAATGTTTATATGACTACCTACATATTGACGGTACCTGAGCCAGTTTCTTCTTTAATTGGTTTGGTGACCTGTTTTCTTACCCAGTTGAGGTTGTTTATGTAGACATATAATAACTGATGAATGATCAGAAGCGAGCTCTAAAAACGATTCTGCAGATAACAAGTCTCGATCAATACAACTGGTTATTCCAAAGTCGATGAGGTCGGGAACTATTTGAGGGTCGGGAACTATTGGTTGCTCTGAAGACACGAAGTCTAGGTTAGAACACCGATTTAGTAGTCCAGAGAACAGTTGTTTGCTTTTGGGATTTATTAACATGGAGCTCCAAAAAGTATGCTTCGCATTATAATCACCTGCTGCCAAAAATTTGGTCCCCAATGATGTGAAGAATTGTGTGAACTGTAATTCAGTCACTGAGTATCTTAGAGCACAATAGACTGAGATTAGTACAATTTTTTCCTCCCAGCATTGAAGACATATTGGTGTTGCCTGCAGATAGTCCTTTGCATACTCTTCTAGTGCACGTTGCTTTAATCTAACTCTTATTAATATACCCGTACCGCTATGTGCTTTATTATTAGGATGGTTTGTCTTGTAGAATTTATATCCTGATATTACACTATAATTTTTTTTTGTCAAGTGCGTTTCTGATAAAATCATAATTTTAATTTGCGTAGTATGCAGGAAGTGTTGAATTTCCAGTTTATGCTGGCTAATGCCGTTTGCATTCCTATGACATATTTTAATACAGTTCATTTTTTAGATATCAACAATTCCATAAGTTGGTTTTGAGTTTCCAACAACTCGTGCAACATGCTTTGCATTGATGCCATAAATTCTGTGATACAATTTGTTAATTTGGATATCATGGATTCTACGTTTTGCATAGGATTTGCAAAGCTAGGAATTCCTTCAGATCCAGACTTTACTACATTGGCATATGACTTTGATGTAGAAGCGTTTCACTGGTCAGTTGCTTATGGGATTCGATTGATTTGGCAATCTCTGTGTAATGAAAAGCTGGTTGCTGTTTCTGATCTTATTTATTTTTGAGTCAAAATACAGTGGTCAGCCTCTGTAGTTTGCCGTGTGGTTTTCCCCACAATCTGCTGATGCGGGTGCCAACATTAAACACCACACAACAAATGAGCGTGTTCTTTTTACTGCCACGCCCACTTTTGGCATATTTTTGTAACATGCGACTGATACAATATTTTTGGGCGAAATTGGTAGCAGGATGTATTTGTTCCGAAAAAGCATGTAGGCAAAATATGGGCATATTATCACTACTGCCACGCCCACAATTAACCAGTACTCATTTTTTGGGCCTTATGCAAGGCCCGTCAACTGAACTTCATATGAAGCTTCAGAGTGATAGAAAATTAGAGATGCACTTTATGAGCTACGCCCTGTATAGATAGGTTCTTAAAACTTTGGACCTATATCAAATTTAAAAAAAAAGCTTATTGACTTTATAAAGTCATACAAAAGAAATGGGGTGGTCCAGATAAAATACGGTTTTTCTGTTTTTTTTATATTTTTTTAAGCACGCGTCAATTATTCTTATGTATAATCTTCTGATGACATTCAACGTATAGTGAAGTTGGTAATGTTCACAAAATGGCGGATTATAACATGAAGAGCAGTAGCAAAACATTTGGTTTTTTAAATTTTTTTTAGCCAAGCGTCCTTTATTCTTATGAATAATCTTCTGATGGCATTCAAATGGAATTATTATATATGTCAAAATATGTCAAAAGCTAGCAAATTCAGTTCAGTATTTGTATAGCAAGAAATTACATGAAGGTAAATTCACTTTTGAAATCATTGTATATAAATATAGAGATATCCATTTAATAGTACTTTATAGAAATAAATCTTTTCCGTCAGGATTATATAAAAATTGAACTACAAAATATTTTAAGTACCGATTGTTCTGTCAATAAGATTTTAATATATGTCGTGGCAGTGACTGTGACCAAGTAGAAGACATCCTATCGGATCTTATTATCTCTTCTATGTAGAGATAAGAGTACCACTTCAGGAAATACTCACATAGACTGGGCTTTCTCTAATATGGACAGTAATTCCATCAAAGTAAAAACTTACGAAACGATTTACAGTTACCATGATGCAATTTGTGTTACAATTTCATCACAATATGTTCTTATTTTTTGGTACATTCTTTATTTATTTAATGTACTGTAACTAAGTTAATTTAGGTATAGTAATAGGTACAATTAATTAGGTTCCTAGAGGACGCATCCCCATATATTGGAGGTAGGATCTGTATCAACTACCTCCCGCGGACCAACAAGCAGTAGTATTCATACCTTCAAACCTTTACTATCCAAAATGTTAAATTAATTTTGTGCCGTAGAGCTTTTTTTTATAAATACCAAAATGGCCGTAGCAGGTATGGATATGTACATATGGAAATGTGAAGTATAACTACAGTACAAAGTTTACTACATTCATAACTCGAAATCTCTACAAAATATATCAACAAATGTGTCTATAGCATTATTGAATTCAACTATGAAATGTATTAATCATTATAGGTGTAACATTTCAACCGACATGGAGAAAAGATCCCATATCGCCATGGTTTAACTCTCACGTACATTATATTTGTATGAGCGCGGTAAACTATAAAGGTAAAGGGTATTTTGTAGTCGGTCTAACCCGACTTCAGACTTCTTTACTCGTTTTGTTTCATTTTGTGTTTTTTCAATACTTAGAACAACGTCTTTTGCTACTTTTGAAATTGTTTAAAGTTAATTCGAAGTGGGTGCATTTTTTGTGGTATTGTATACTGGATAATGAAAATATAATTTTTTTTATTTTACCAGAATTTTTGAGAATCATGACAAGAGAATTTAGTCTTAGTCGACAATCTACTAATGCCATGAGGCAAGCTGCTGCCAGTGCCGATGAAAGTGATGTACAGCGTACACAGTGAACACAAGATGATCGAGAACGCAGTGCTCGGACAGGTTCTCGTTTACGAGAAGCAAGGAACAGTGATAATCGAGCACGTATTTCAATCATGCTGCATTCAACTATGATAGTTAAGTGGATTATAGTTCATACAAATCAATTACCGTTGTTTCAATGAACAAAGTTTCTGGACATTGCAAGGCACTCAAATTCAGCACTAGAACCACCAGAACCTTGCATTCCTTGGTTTGTGGAACGTCACCAGAATCGAAGGATTTTTTGAAGAATATTCAGGCATACAATCCATGTTTTCAAATGACTTCCTTTAGTGCAACAAATATTATCAGAGATAATTTCTTGCCAACATTTAATGTAATCGAAGATATAAACGACAATTGCAATGTTTACAAAAATGTTATCTTGATATCTTTTGAAATCAAGATTCAAGGTCAGGTGTATCACAGAGTCGGATTGTTATTACCATTTGCAGATAGTTCCCATCATCTTTTGCAAATTTATTTTCTTGGAAATTTCAATGATCAAATTGATCAACGGTGTTCTATTTCTTCGAACGTACGAAGAGAGATAATTGCTACCTTAGAAGATTGTTTTCTTCAGCAGAACGAATTGGTGACTTTGTTTACAATGGCATCCGACAGAATGCCGTCGGATAATCATAGAATTGTCATAAGAGCTGACAAAACGCCCGCTGGACGTTGAACAGCACGCCAGAAGATACCATGTACCGACAATAGACGATGTAGCAGTGGTAATCCCTGGAGAAGAATTTAATGCACGCGATATCTTTCTTCAGCAAATGATCAACATCAACGTGTCTCTGAACTTCATCGCTCTTATGATGCTTTGCAATATCCGATTCTGTTTTCGCAAGAGGAAGACGGCTACTAAAATAAACTTTTAAATTAACATTAAGTTGGTCAATCCGTCAACTGGTTAGTTAAATTTATTCTCACAAATTGGTAACACAATTTTTACAAAAGTTAAATTTCAAGTACAGTTGTGGAAATTCCAAATAAAACGGTCAGCGCAAAAAATTATGATGCGTACAAATTGAAGATTCGTGAAAATCAAGACAATTATATTCTGAAATGTCAAAGACTTTTCACCAGTATGTTGTCGACATGTATGTGAAAATCGAGAGTGGACATTTGAATTACATCACAAAAGGTTACGCGCTGAAGAGTACATACATCTACGTGATGCCATTAAAAAAGATGGCAATCAGCATGTAAATCCAAATGACATTGGCCAATTGACGGTATGTTCGTTCTTATGGTCGACCAGACTTGTTTAACACTTTTATCTGTAATCCACAATGGAGTGAGCTTCGAGAATACTTATTTCCAGGGCAATCGCCATCAGACCGTCAGAGCATAATGGTACGTGTGATTAAACAAATCTGAAATGATAGTCAAACACAAACTATTTAGCGAAGTGCAATGTTGGATATATTCTGTCGAATCGAAAAAGGAGGACTCCCTCACGGACAAAATAAGAACGGATCAAACTGATGACATAATATTTGCGGAAATTCCAGATGAAACCACCGATCCAGAATTATTTGAAGTGATCAGAAAGAAAATGATCCATGGTCCATGAGCTCACCATGCATGATTGATGGTAAATGTTCGAAACGTTATCCCAGAACACTGATTTCAGACACAGTTACAGGCAATGATGGATACCCGTCATATCGCCGCCAGTCGACAGAAGATAACGGAAATCAGCAACTATCAAAATAAGAGATCAATAAATTGAAGTTGATAATCGTTGGATCGTGCCGTATTCACCGATTTTGTCCAAAACGTACAAAGCCCACATAAACGTAGCGTATTGTAATTTGGTGAAGTCCATAAAGTGCATCTGTAAATACGTACATAAATAAAGGTAGCCACATGACTGTGTTTGGTGTCCATGATCCAAAGAGAAACGACAAAATCACTTAATTTCAATTAAGTCGTTACAACAGTAATAAGGAGATGTGGGGGATTTTTACATTCCCTATTCTTGAGCGACATCCATGTCCACCTGTCCATCTTGAAAATGGTCAAAGCGTTTCTTTTACACCAAATATCAGCGACACCACCATCGAAAACATTAACGGAACTTTTTAAATTGTGTGCGTCAGATACATTCGCCAGGATAAACCAAAAAAAAAATGGTTCAAAGGCGTAAGCAAGGAAAACCAATCGATGGCCACCGAAATGTGTTCTCGACAGATGCTTTGGGACGTAATTACCCTATCTATGCTTATAGTGATGATATATGAATAAAATATGTGGTAGCTATACACATTCGATTTTTACTAGAATCCATTCCAAATATGAGCAGATTATTGCTACTGCCACGCCCACAATCAACCAAAAATCATTTCTTTGTTCCTATTGAATATTTATCAACGAAATTTCACAGAAAGGTTGCGGGTAACAACATTAAACACCACACAAAAAATGAGCGTGCCACTTTTCCAGCCACGCCCTCTATTGACATATTATTATAACTTGCGACTTATACAATATTTTTGGTAAATTGGTAGCAGAATGTATTAGTTTCGAAAAAGCATGCATGCAAAATATGTGCATATTATTACTACTGCCACGCCCGCAATTAACCAGTACTCATTTTTGGGGCCATATGCAAGGCTCGTCAACGAAACTTTATATGATGCTTCAGAGTGATAGTATAAAACACAAAACAAAAATAAGAAAATTAGAGATGCACTCTATGAGCTACGCCCTGTATAGATAGGTTCTTAAAACTTTGGACCTATATCAAATTAAAAAAAAAAGCTTATTGACTTTATAAAGTCATACAAAAGAAATGGGGTGGTCCAGATAAAATACGGTTTTTCTGTTTTTTTATATTTTTTTAAGCACGCGTCAATTATTCTTATGTATAATCTTCTGATGACATTCAACGTATAGTGAAGTTGGTAATGTTCACAAAATGGCGGATTATAGCATGAAGAGCAGTAGCAAAACATTCAGTTTTTTTTAAATTTGTTTAACAAAGCGTCCTTTATTCTTATGAATAATCTTCTGATGGCATTCAAAGGGTATTATTATAAATGTATGTCAAAATTGAGCTAGCAGATTCAGTTCAGTATTTATATAGCAAGAAATTACATGAAGGTAAATTCACTTTTGAAATCATTGTATATAAATATAGAGATATACATTTAATAGTACTTTATAGAAATAAATCTTTTCCGTCAGGATTACTAAAAATAGAACTACAAAATATTTTAAATACCGATTGTTCTGTCAATAAGAGAATAGTTGTATTACGAAGATTTTAATATATGTCGTGCCAGTGACTGTGACCAAGTAGAAGACATCCTCACGGAAAACGGCTTAATATCTCTTCTATGTAGAGATAAGAGTACCATTTCAGGAAATTGTCAAATAGACTGGAATTTCTCTAATATGGACAGTAATTCAATCAAAGCGAAAAAATACGAAACGATTTACAGTTACCATGATGCAGTTGTGTTACAATTTCATCATAATAGTGTTCTTTATTTTTGCTGCATTCTTTATTTATTTAATATACGCTAACTTAGTTGATTTAAGTGTAATAATGGGTACAATTAATTAGGTGCCTCGTGAGTGCTTGTAACTCCTAGAGGACGCGTCCCCAGGTATCGGATAGGGGAAAGCCTCTCATATATTGGAAGTAGGAGCTGTATCAAGTACCTCCCGCGGACCAAGAAGCAGTAGTATTCATAACTTCAAACTTTTACTATAAAAAATATTAAACTAATTTTGTGCCGTAGAGGTATTTTTAATAAATACCAGAAAGGCCGTAGCAGGTACGGATATTTAAATATGGAAATGCAAAGTATAACCACAGTACCAAGTTAACTCGAAATCTCTACTAAATGTATCAACAAATGTGTCTATAGCATTATAGAATTCAAGTATGAAATTTAGTGATCATTATAGATGTAACATTTCAACCGATATGGAAAAAAAATTGTGTTGATCCCATATCGCCATGGTTTAACTCTCACGTACATTTTATTTACATGAGCGTGGTTTTATAAACTATAAAGGTAAAGGGTCTTTCGTAGCGGGCTAACCCGACTTCAGACTTCTTTATTAGTTTTTTAAGCTTTGGTTAAAAGCAGGGCTGTTATAGTTCCTTGTACTTCAGTATCAAAAGCACTGGCAGCAGGTGGGAGTTCTCCATAGCCCCTCGTGATATCAGTTGCGTCCACTACCACGAATGCGGCCATCGTTTGATTTGGAGCCATCCGTAAAGAGCAGCTCCCATTGCTTTTCTATTAGGGGTTGGACTGGTTGCATATACAACTATTTCTATTCGGAAGAATTTGTATGTTCTTTATGGTGTGGACTAAGAACAGTAATAAATATACTGTTATTCAGTGACCAAGGTGTTTATTTTACGGCTGGAGGAGGCATCGGCGTTGTATCAAGATGTTTGAGTTATCAGATCCAGTCCTTCGCTAATACCAGATTTAGCTTTTTATTAAACTATTACAATGTTCTCTAAAACTATTTTCACAGTCAAATACTAAAATTAATATTTTTAAGAGAGAGCGCTAGAATTCTGGGACCAATTGTCGATTGTTGCTAATGGAATATCGAAGCTGGTAAGAATTTCATTTTCCGATTTACTAAAAACATTTTTATCTAAATATATAAAAATGAAGCCTCAAAAAGTGATGTGCTCGCTAAACTCGATTACGCGTGGACCGATTTCAACCAAATTTTCACACATTGTAGACAGTGTTACGGAAAAGGTTTTTGTGCAGTTTGCTTAAAATCGGAATACGCATGCGTGAGTTAAGCGTACACACGCATCATATGGAATTGATTATACGAAGCGTTCACAATTACAACAACACATATAAGAGACACGGAGCTATGAGTACTGTGTTGTTTTTTCTTTTCTTCTCTTTCGGCTCATTTGCACTCCAGTAGATATAGAGCGGTGTGTGTGTTAAACGCCCTGGCCACACATCAAATTAACTGATCAAACTTTATGTATATGTTGGTAATTCTACCTCTGCCGCGAAGTTTCACCAAATATCTAAATGACTTTGATATTCGTCAAACTCATGCGTGGGAGTGGTATCTCAATAACACAATCAAAAAAGAGCGAGTTTTTACAACAACACATATAAGAGACACGGTGCTATGAGTACTGTATTGTTTTTTCTTCTCTTCTTTTTCGGTTCATTTGCACATAGAGCGGTGTGTGTGTTAAGCGCCCTGGCCACACACGTTCGCTATGCTTTGAATTTATTAGTGGCGAACATCGCAGAACGTAAATAAACTGACTTATGTTATAGCCAAGCTCTTTCTTTTCGCTGCCACCATTGGTTGAGTAACACGTATTGAATTTTCATCACGCATATTTTTCGATATTTTTTGCGAGTTTTTGAGAATTTTTTGGATTTTCTGTTGAATTTTTTGAGAATTTTTTGGATTTTCTCTTAAATTAAGGTGAGCACAATTAACAACAAGTGAAAAAAAGAGTGTAAAAATAAAATTGTGTGTGATAAATATGGAAAATTTTTCTGTATCAGCAAGGCTGAAAAAAGTGTCAATGTTTGCCGGCAAAAATAATCCATTTTTGTTCTCGTTGTAATCAAAATAAAACACGTAACAATGTTTGCCGAAAAAAATATAGCATTTTTGTGGTTTTTTTAGTCTAAATACAATGGAATGCTTAAAAAATTGTGTTTAATCGATAATATTTTGAAAAAATAAATTTAAAAAATACATCCGTTACTTAGATGAATCCAGATTTGTGTTTGGCAATTTTTTCCTTTATTCTTAATTAACAAACACGTGTTACTTATGATTATTTACAACAGGTGGCGCCATTAATTGCTCTATTGATTAAGTGTGTTACATAGCAATGACATTGCAACGAGTCACTTTAAATATATTTCTCATCAATAATGATTAAGGAAAATTTTAAAAATATATGCTCATTCAAATAAAATACAAACAAAATTCCATGAAATTGGTGTACAGTGAAGTTTAAATTTAATTCAATTCATTCATTTGAATTATTTAGTTTTCTTTAAGACTTCTGCAATATGAAGACAATGTTATTGATGAGTAAAGAAGTATATTTTCTTAAATACATAAACAAATAAATTTCGTTTTCATTAATAATTTTAGAAAATGCCCACAAGAGCCAGAAGTAATCTGGGACGTAGTACACGTAATGCATTAAGAGTTCAAAATCAAAGGGCAAATGAAACAGAACAAGAACATGGCGATAGAATAAGTAGAAATAGACATCAACGGGAGAGATCACGTTCAGACATTCGAGCAACCAATATAAATTCAATCAATTTAAACAGAATTGCCTTTCAATACAACAACAAATTACATTATGGTTCACACAAATATGTAATCATTGGCGATATGGATAAAGTCTGTGGATATTGTCGGGCTTTGAAATTTAAAACAGAAACGCCCGGAATGTGTTGTGCAGCAGGAAAAGTTCAATTGCCAGAATTAGAATATCCACCTGAACCATTAGCATCATTGCTTTCTGGAACATCGCCTGATTCCAAACATTTTTTGGAGAAAATATCTGTCTATAATTCAAGCTTTCAAATGACTTCTTTCGGTGCAACAAGTTTTTGCGTATTTAGGTTTTGTTTTCTGGTAATTTTTAATTATTGAACTATCTCACATTGTTTAATTCTGAAGCGGTACGAAGTTCGCCGGGTCAGCTAGTGTAATTATATAATTTTGGACCGATTTTTAGTTCATGTAGCTCTTTAGAACCATGTGAATACAAACTCTTTCGAATGCCATCTCAAAATCAATCGGTAGAATTGATAACGGATTCTTATTAGATAAGTTTTTTGATATCAAGTGATATCAGTGATCTAAATAATATAAAGCGTCAATTGTACTAGAATTTGGTTTGAAACAGAATTGATTGAGTGAAAGTGATTTAGTCGAAATAAAAAGCCACATCAAACACTTAGAAACCATTTTTTATAATAGCTTGCTTGCAAGGGAGTAGCAAGATGTGACGGTAGGAGTCTAATAGTGAAATATATTTGTTTGGCTTTCTGGTTGGAATAATGACTGCGGTTTTATAAAATTGCGGAGTGATCACAATATCTAAGATTTGTTGAAAAAATTAAGGATACGGATTTTAAAGGGTTTAGGAGCATTTTTGAACCTTGGATAAGTGATTTTATTGTAGCTGGAGTAGTGCCAGTAAGGTATTTTAAATCAAGTTCATTGAGATTGAATGGCATATCCATAATGTTAGTTTTAGCTGACGAAGGAAATATTATAGGATGGTTTGAAAAATAGTTTTTGGAGGCGCCGAAAGCTGCTCGAAAGATTGAGTCATGTGATTGATTTGAGCAGATCTCTGCGAAAGCGGTGCAGATTTCTACTGGAGAGGACTTTGTGGTAATTGCGTGCCTACTAATCTACGAATAGTTTGCCAAATATGAGCTATTGGGGTAGTTGGATTGATTTTGTCAGTAAAGTCAGCAAAGCTTTGAAGCTTAGCAGCTTTCTTAGATCTATTAAATATCGCGTTAACGTTAGAATCTTCCTAAAGGTTATAAGTTTATCAATAGTCAGCGGGCTTTGAAATATATGCCAGGCTTTTTGTTTAGATTCTCTGAGACATTTCAGCTCTGAGGTCCAAGGTACTGTTCGAGAGATTTTCTTGTAAAATGTGGGTGCAATGGACTCTTTTGATGCTTTACGAATGATTTTTTGAATTAAAGCTGCCTCACCATTGATGTTGTTAACCGGTGAGAAAGTGAGTATTTTATTTTGAAATAATTCCCAGTTGGCCTCTTTATATTATATTTTGTTATTTTGTGATGTTGGGTGAAGCATTGAGTGAAGCGTTTGGATGATACTGAAGTTATTGTTGGAAAGTGAATGCTATTATGGAGGTCATTTATGGTATACCATGAACATAATGGTAAAAGTAGTGTGAGTGCTAAGATGGGTGGGGGATCCGTCATTTAAAACACTAAGATTAGATGTCAAAATCATGTCTTCAATAATTTGACCACTTGGATTGCATGTAGCTGATCCCCATAGAGGACTCCATGCATTGAGGTTACCCAGTATTATTCCTGGTTTGTTTAACGTGCTTCAAATGATTAAGAGTTCTGTTAGGGAAAAGCTTTGTTGAGGAGGTATATAAATCGATATTATTATGAAACTAAAGTTTATTTTAATTTCAGCTGCCACAATAGAGATGTTTGAGGGAATATTTAATAGTATACGAGTATATGGTATTGATTTGTGAATAAAAAGGGCGATGCCTTGCTTAGACGTGGTGTTTTGACTAAAGTTGTGGAAAAGGCCGCAATATTGTTTATTGACTGTGGGATTCAAACTAAATTGACAATGAGGTTATTGGAGACAGATGATTTTAGGGGATAGTTTTTTTATAAGCAGTTCTAGACTGGTGTAGTTATTATAATAGCCACGAATATTCCATTGCAGAATATCGAGCATCAATATAATTAATCGAGGAGTTTTACTTATCACAATACAGCTAATATATTGTGGGAACTAAGACTGGTTATGATTTGTCTGACAGATCTGAGTCGTTGAGATAATCCATGTAATTATATTGTTTTGATGTTGTATGATGTACGAGTATGTATGTTCATTGCATAGGTGCATTGATGTGTTGTGATATAGAAAGTGAATATGAAGAATGAGTAGTATGTTTCTGAAGTTGGGAGTGTGGGTTATCATGTGAAGAATAAGTAGTATGTTTCGGATGTTGAGTGTGTGGTTTATAATGAGTAGAGTAAAGCGAGGGAGTTTTGTGTGGTTCATTGTTTGTGGTTACTTGGTTTTCTCTTGTTGTATATGTTGATTGAGAGTCTGATTTTAAAGTAGCAAAATATGTAGTTTCTTTGGTTGGAGTGTAGTTCTGCCTAAAAATTCGTTTAGCATCAAAGATGCTGCACTTGTTTTGTGTTTTTATTTTTAATAGTTCTTTTTGTTGTTGAAATATGCGGTAGCAGAGGCTGGGTTTGATCCTAAACATATGACGCATAATATACGGGAGCACTCGGACGGATTATGTGGTGGTAGATTACAATTTACACATATTTAAATACCTTTGCAGTGTTTGGCTGTGTGGCCTAACTTATGACAATTTTTGCACATTATTGGTTTAGGGAAGTATTCCCTAACAGGCGGTTTGTACCAAGCAATGTTGCTGTCTTTTGGAAGTCTATATAGATAAAATGTGAGAAATGATGGTATATCCCGTAGTAGTGAATTTATTGCGATTTTTTTTGTAAATTTGTGAATACCGGTTACACCTTGATTTTTTAAATATTCCACAATTTCTTCTTCAAGTGTTTATATCGGATTTTTATCAAATATTGTCCCTTTTGAAAAGTTTAAATTTTCATGAAGTGTGCAAGATATTTTATATAGACCACCAAAGTTTTTCCTGTTGAGAAATTTATTTGCCACTTTTGTGTTCTTTTTGAAAATTAATAAAATACCATCACGGAACATATTAATATACTCAATTTCAGTGCTGATTGAATTCAAACCTTTTTTTAAGAATACACTGAAACTAGAAACAGTTATGATTTCCTCAACTGATTTAATCACTATAAATATTGGGTTCGGTACATTGTTGGCGGTAGGTGATGTAAAGATTTCACTTGTTATGTCTTTACATATTTTTTCTTTTGATTATTGAGCTATCCTGGTGCTCACTGAACCCATCCCCCGTGTACGACGAAGTCGTGCGGCATTTAGTGTCACTTTTCACTGTACGCGATTGTCTAAATTATACCGGAGTATCAAACAAAACTTAGTAGAGGTCGAAAAAGCGCCGTTTGTTTTTTCGTGTTTCGCATGCACAGAAAACAAAAACAAATTTGCTTGCGCAATTGATATGTTGGTGAAGTGGAGTCGGGGCTTTAGGGTAAAGGGCGAGGTACGGTCAATCTGTGTAAAGTATATGAGAATGCCTTCTATTTGCTCGGAGCTACCGGAGCTTATTTTTGTTTAGCGTGGACATCGGTGGTCTAAACTTCCAATATAAAACTGTAATACTTGTTGCACAGCCAAAAACATTCACTCAAGCAGTGCAAGCAGCAACTGAAGCTGACATGAGTTCCAGGAATATATTCAATGTAATGAGCTACAACGGGCATAGACAACAAAACTACAGACAGTTCAACAATAGAAGAAACTACACTAAGACAAATAATAGATAACAATATTATAGCAAAAAATAAAATTGAAATTACAATGGCAATAATATTAATGTCTTTTTTTTATACGAGTATATACGAGTATATATTTTATTGAATGCTCTAAAAAATATCTTAGAACTAACAATAAGTCTTCATAGTATATTTAACATTTCACTTTTAAATTCATATCAATCATTACCAACCTCCCAGTGCCAGTGAGTTAAGTGAGTTAAGGAGTTATGGTATATGTAAAGAAGTAGCGCAATACTTAAATAATAGCGTAATGAATAACATTAAAATCTAGTTTGTTGCTAAGCGCAGCACGTCCATCCTTTTCAGGCGGGTGTGTCCTTGATGCTGTAGTAGGCGCCTCGCTAATGCATTGGGATGCTTGTCTAGTTTTGCTAAGTAAGATTCAGCAAGTCGGGAAACTTCTTTAGTTACATACGGGATATGTAAATCTCTGTGGATGTTAACGTTTTTGATGTACCAAGGAGCATTGGTAATCATTCGAAGGATTTTCGATTGGGCTTTTTGCAGCTTTTCGACATTTGAGGGTCCATATGTGCCTGATAATTACTTTGTAGAGTAGAACTTTAAAGTCCAGTTTAAGCTTGGACTGCCTGTTCAAAAGCCAGTTTAGCTCGTTTATTTTGAGTTTAATCTGAGTAATTTTTGCACTTATATGCTTTGCCCAAGTAAGTCTGCGATCTAAATGCATTCCTAGATATTTAGTTTCTGTCGCTTGAGGGATCGGCTTTGTGTTAATTTGCACAGGGGGCAAGTACTCCTGCATATATGAATGTGACATGAACGCATTTGGACTCATTGACTTTGATTCTCCAGTGGTCAAGCCATTCCTGAAATATGTTGACGTGTACTTGGAGAAGTTTTGACGCCTCTTTCGGATTTGTGTGAGTACACAATATGGCTGTGTCATCGGCAAAAGTATAGGTGATAGTCTTGCCGTTTGTTGGCATATCTGCAGTGAAAAACGTATAGAGCAGGGGGCCTAATACGCTGCCTTGCGGTACACCAGCTTGTATAGGGTATTCATCTGAGATGAAGCTTTTTTGTTTCACCACAAAGCGTCTACCTGAGGGATAGCTTTCGAGCAATGTGTAGATGTTAAGTGGTAACATACATTTCAGTTTGTGCAAGATTCCTTCGTGCCATACCTTATCAAATGCCTGAGTGATTTTGAGAAAAACTGCGGAACAGTATTGCTTCTTTTCGAACGTTTCTTGTATAGTCTTTACAATGCGATGAACTTGTTCGATAGTACTGTGTTTTTCTCTAAACCCAAACTGGTGATTTGGTATAACATTAGACTGTTTGACAACGTCTTTAATTCGCTTTATTATCAAACTTTCAAAGAGTTTTGAAAAAATTGATAGCAGACTGATTGGTCTGTAGGAAGAGACGCTTGTTGGGTCCTTTCCAGCTTTGGGAATCATGGTAATTTGGGAAATTTTCCATGAGTAAGGAAAGAATACAGTGCGTATTATACCATTTAATATATGCAAGAGATGCATTGTGGCTATTGCTGGGAGCTATTTTATCATTTGACCCATAATCAGATCACGCCCTGGAGATTTTTTGGCATTGAGTTCTTTGATAGCGTTTGTCAGCTCCTTTTTGGCAATCGAGATACCATTCACGCTAGGGATAGCATCAACCGCCGTTAGAGAACGGTCGGAACTAGCAAGAATAGGGGTGAAAACTTGCTCCAAATGATTTGCGAATGCTATTCCCTTTTCTGGTTTCCCTGAATTGCTTGAGGCTTCTGTAGAACAGAGGGTCTCTACAAACTCGTGAAACTCGGAGGTTTCCTTTTCTTTTAGAAGGTGATGCAGTTTTTCTTCTTCAGAGAAGGTGATCTCTGCAATTGCCATTCTCTCCTAAGAGATCTTTTTTCGTAGAGGAGCTTCAAAATGTCTTGGGGAGTACACTCTTGTCGGGTTTGAGCTTTAGAACGTGTTGTAGCAATTTTTACTGTTTGGGATAGCAATTGAGTGAAATTGAAAATAGCGGAGTTTATTTCCTGCTCAGACTTTAGGGATGTCTTTATTTCAAGATGTGAACTTATGAACAGCTTATATTTAAGCCAGTCTGTATTCTTGTAGTCGAAACTACCACTCACGTTTTTCTGATAGGAGTTTTCAGAAAAGATAGTTATTATTGTGGGAGTGTGATCAGAGGACAGCTCCAGAGAGGAATGTACAAGAGAGTGTACCTTATTTATACCTCTAGTGATGGCGAAGTCAATAAGATCTGGAATCTTATGTTTGTCGGATAGCCAGTATGTAGGCTTACCATTGGACAATACATTAAGAACATCGCAGAGAAGAGTTTTCTGCCTTTGGGAGTTACTAAACGTGAGCCCCAATGAGTATGTTTTGCATTAAAGTCTCCAGCAGCAATGAACTTAGCATCGAGAGTACTAAAGAATTGTTTGTATTGCTGCTCATCTATATTAAAAATGGGTGGGCAATAGATGGATGATACTGTCAAGCCTTTGACGTATTCTTCGAGCTGAATAGTCGTCGCTTGTAGATAATCGGTACAGTATCCTTGCATTGGGAAATGCTTTATTCCATTCTTGATCAGAAATGCTATACCACCACGTGATTTTCCACCAAGGTGTTTGGTGTCATAAACTTTGTATCCCGCTATCAGGAAACAGTTTTTGAGTTTCAGAAATTAGCATTAAATCTATTGAGTTAATCGTTGAGAAATAGTTTCAGGTCATTTTTGTGCTGACTTATGCCATTTGCATTCCAATGACAGATTTTCAGTGCGTTCATGGTTTTGTTAATAGGGATTGCAAAAGCATGTTCTGACCGGAGGTTGTAGATCGGGTGTGATTCGCCATTTCTCAGGTTCGAGTCAACTGGCTGTAGCTCAACGCGAAAGAGCTTACAATATGAATAAAGAAAACAGATTTAGAAACTCGGGCAACGTACGAGGCCCCGAAATGAAGGGCCTGACCGTGAACATGAATACGAACACCAACATTAATCCAAACAGAAACAATTTCCAAACAAAGAATTGGTTGCGTACAATATAAGCTATATAATTAAATACAATACTAACATAATTAGAGTAAGATTAGCAAATAATAGTATGTATAATAACATTACTAATAGATAGCGGAGCAGATATCTCCATAATAAAGCAAAATAATGTAAGCAACATCAATTAATATATACAAATCCATACCAGATCAATGGTATAATAAATGTGCCAAAAAAATGTTAACAGATAAAGTTGAAATTCGAAGAAAGTGAATTAATACGCAAGTTTCATATCATAGTTTATATGATAGTAGACGGCATAGTAGGCCGCGATCCTGATTAAACACAAATGCAAGATTTACTACGAAACACGCGTTTTAACTGTAAAAACTCCTGGTTCAACGGAAGATATTCCAATAGCAAATGATATAATGAAGCAAATACACTAATACCAGCAATATGATAGAAACACATAGAAATCATAAAGACCACTGACAAAGATGCCCACATACCAACATGTTGCCTATTGACACACCCACTAAAATATTTTAGAAAGCTAAATTTTGAAGAAACTAAAGAATAAATGTTAGCCGATCAATTAAATACAGATGGATTAGATGACCACGCTCGAAACGAAGTACTAAATAAAGGGTTTTTCAAAAGAAAAGCCACAAAAGTAAATCGATAGTGACAGCAAACGACGCCATATTTTGTCCCGCTCTTTTGACATTTCTCTTCAGTAAGGTTTGCCATTTCATCTTGCAAAGATATACGAGCCAACAACGAGTCGAAATTATTAAAATTTATTACCGAAATTCGGACTCAGTCGCCTCAACTTTAAGAGCGCTACGTCCAATTTATGGTCGTCATAATTGTCCCAGCAGATCAACAATTGAGCGTCTAGTGGAAAAATTTGAATCCACAGGCACAGTACAAAATGATCCCGTGCCAGTGAGACAAAGAACTGCCCGTAGTGTCGAGAATATTGCTGCCGCTGAGGCTTCAGTTCAAGAAAGCCCAAATGTGTCTCTCACACGTCGTTCTCAAGCGTTGGGCATCTCTGTGACGTTGTTGTGGCGAATTTTGCAAAAAGATCTTGGCCTACATCCTTACAAGATCAACTTGACGCAATAACTGAAGCCACTTGACCACCATAAGCGTCGTATGTTCGTGAATTGGGCTGAGCAACAACTTGAAAATGATTCGGATTTTCATCGGAAAATCATCTTCAGCGATGAGGCTCACTTGGCTTCGTCAATAAGCAAAATATGCGTTATTAGTGAGACAGCTCTCCACACGTACTCCATGAGTCATCATTGCATCCCGAAAAAATTACGGTTTGGTGCGGTTTATGGGTCGGCGGCGTCATTGGGCCGTACTTCTTCCGTGATGATCAAGACCGGCACATTACTGTGAATGCGAATCGCTATCGTTCAACGATAACCGAATATTTTTGGCCCCAATTGGATAATATGGACTTGGAGGACATGTGGTTCCAACAGGACGGCGCCAGTCGATTGGCCGCCTCGGTCGTACGATTTGACGCCGTTAGATTATTTCCTGTGGGGCTACGTGAAGTCTATGGTCTATGCCAACAAGCCAGCGACGATTGATGAACTTCGTACGAATATCGAACGTGAAATTGCAGCAGTATCGGCCAATTTATGCTTGAAAACCGTTAAAAATTGGGTTCAGCGTCTGGACTTCTGTAGGCGTGAACGTGGTGGCCATGCAAAAGAAATCGAGTTCCATACATAATGACATCGAACGTACTTTCACAAGAATAAAGAATTTCATTCATATCTAAAACAGTTTTGTTTTATTTAAAAAAACTTTTGTAGCGCTCTTATTGAAAAACCCGATATATGTAAAAGATATAAAAAAGGTAGCAAGTTAACAACTAACAATTTTTATAAGCAACACCTAGATTTGATAGATAAAACACTAGTATATGCCAAAAACTTTCGACTATAACATACTCATATAGAAGAAATAGAAAACCAAATACAAGAACTACTAGATGAAGACATAGTAGACCCATCATTCAGTCCATACAATTCCCACTACTAATAGTACCTCTACAAAGAAAGCAATATATGGAACAGCGAAATGGAGAATCGTTGTGGATTTTCGATCCCTAAAAAAAAGGAAGATAATAAGCGACAAATTCCCACTCACTCACTTAGAAGACGTATTAGATAAACTGGGAAAAGCAAAATACTTCTATAATTTGGATAGGAGTAACTCATCAAAGCCCACTAGAAACAAATTCGCGTCCACTTGCAGCTTTTTCTACACAGTCTGGACACTAATATTTTAAAGGATTACCATTTGGACTCAAGATATGAACAAATAGTTTTCAACGGACACTATCAATTGCACTGAGTGGATTTTAAGAATCAGTCTTTGGTTCAAGTCTACGGAATCACAATTTGAATTTTGAAAAAGAACTCATTAAACTAAAGAAATGCAATTTCAAACTAAATCCCAGTAATTGTGAATTTCTAAAAACAGAAGTTATTTATTTGGACACCTTATAACATCCCAAGGAGTAACAACAGCCCCACGAAGATTTGATGAATAACGAAGATTTGTAGCTTTTGGAACTACTATAGGCAGTTTATAAAAGACTTTGCTGAGATAGCACGACCACAAAATCAATTTTTAAAGAAATCACAGCTGCCCGTCTAAAACAAAAATTTATATCACCAGAAATATTAGCATATACAGATTTAAACAAACTATTTATTTTAACAAAATATACCTCACAAACTGCACTAGGAGCAGTGCTGTCACAAGGAGAACCAGGCATGGACAGACCAATTCCCTACGCCAGCAAAACACTAAACAAACACGACCTAAACAAACCAATCATAGAAAAGGAACTACTTGGCATACACTGGAGAATAAACTACTTCAGACCATATCTGTATGGCAGAAAATTCACGCACTGACCACAGACCTCTTATCAGTCTGTTCTCGCATAAGAATCCATCACCAAAGCTAACAAGAATACGACTAGACCTAATGGATTACGATTTCGATATAATTTTTAAGCAGGGGAAAATGAACGCAAATGCTGATGCACTTTCAAAAATACACATCAATACCCAAAAACTAATAAATACCAACCAAAAGAGGAATAGAATGAAATAAATGTCATCACCAGAGCAGCTAAGATACCGGTAAATACAATATAATTATGGCCAACAATGAAAGACTTCATATTTGGGAAGCTACATCAGTTTCTGATACGAGACGTTTAAGAAAATTGAAATCTGAGTAAAAAGCACGTGGCAATAACATCGAAATAAATATGACTCCCAAAGAAGTTCTCGTGATGTTTAACGATAAATCTTTACCAGAGTTAAAATGGGTTCTGAGGAATTTAATGTCAACAATGCGAGAAACCGTTTGAACTAATATATGGAAAATTATGTACACTAATATGTGGCATATATACTCGTAAACTTTGAAAATTACTTGAAAATTACCTAACTGAATTAAACATCTAATTAAAGCATGCGCATAATCAAGCAAAAAACAATCTTGACAATTTTAAGGCAAATAATTGTAATAAAAGTCAAAATTACTGTACTTTAAAAATAGGAGCCAGAGTATATTTAGAATTCGGAAAAAATAAAAAATTTGATAAGTCATTTATAATAGTGTACAAAGAAAAGGCACAAATAGCATTTTAAAACTAAATGATAAGAGCAGAGAAGTACATACATAATAATAAACTGATCAAGTCTAGAATAAATAATTAACAAATTACAATAATCTAACAAACTCATATAATAAGACAAAATAATATAATGTTTCTTATCAATTTTGAAAAGATAGCAAACATCATTTTTTTAAAAGGGGAAAGATGTAGTGATTATGCCCAAAGTACAAATTCTAAAGGAGAACAACCACAAAAATGTATTGATCACCAGTTCTTAATGCAAGCAATATTTCCGTATTGAAGACGCTGGTAGCGGGCACTGCACAACAGTGCACTGCACCAACATTGAAATCTGAAGCGACGCGCTTGCAAACGTCAATGTGCGTTTGAAGGTTGCGCCGCTTAAGGGCAATGCATCGATTATGGTGGCTAAAACATTAGGGCTTATGTGTCAATATGCTTTGGTCCGTAATGAATGACTCAAAGTTATAATTAACACATGTAGGCAATTATGAATACATATGCATGTGAGTAAATAATAATATTTGTACATTCATATTAAATAAGAATATATATACATTCGTAGTAAACTAAATATACATATACGAGTATATATAATTATATATATATATATATATATATATATATATATTTATATATATATATATATATATATATATATATACTCGTATATATATATATATATATATATATATATATATATATATATATATATATATATATATAATTAGTAAATAACCAGAAATTTGTATAAAAGAGCCAAGAAATATTAAAGAAGCAAGTGTACTTGCGGAGACGTGTGGTCCGTGTGGATTTGCCTGCCATCCCATCGGACGCGTCCCCAGGTGGCGGATAGGGAGGACCCTTGGTAGGCAAATGATATTACTTCTGAACTTCTTAGGTGGGGCGGGAGTTATGTCTGTCTGTCTATCACAATGATGGTATAGAGAATGGGTACCATCCGTGGACCAAACTGGCTAGGATGGAGTCCCGAACAAAAACCACTGTCTGGCGATGGAGAACACACAGTACAATACTCCAGATGGAACCCACGCATGTGTAATCCACATAGTTATCGTCCTTTGACGGTAACGCAAATTAACGTGCAGCATTATAAAGCCGCTACTGTACTTCTAAGTAGACGACTCACCCTGCTGCACACATTACCCCACATAACAACAGTGCAAGAGCCCTGGGTCTTTAGGGGTCGCCTCTGTGGCCTTGGCTCGTTGAAAGGGGCCACGATATTATATGGCAGAAACTCGATTAGACCTAGAGCCAGTCTTATAATATCATCCCATCTCGCAGCGACCTGCCTTGACCTATTTGGTTGTCATGATCTGGTTGCGGCATAGATTAGTTTTAAGAGTATGCACGGATGGTCGGGGTTCGTGATGGCATCTGCTTACTTTCCTTACGATGCTTTGGAGGTGCCACCACCTGGGAAGGTCGCTACTCTCGCAGGGTTCTGTGAGCGGCACAATCTTGGTCTCGTTCTTTGTTGCGATGCTAATGTCCAGCATATGACCTGGGGCAGCAGCACGTGCAATGAACGGGTCTCTCGACTTTTCGAGTAAATTGCCTCCTCCACCCTGAACATCCACAATGTGGGCAAGCAGCCTACTTTTGTGACTACGAGAAGGCAGGAGGTAATTGACATCACCCTGTCAAATCCAAGACTAGGATGTTCGATCAACAACTGGAGGGTCCTCACCGAAGACTCGTGCTCGAACCACAGATACATTGAGTTTCAGTGTGGCGAGCAGGCGCAGGTGCCATTGTCCACCAGAAACCAAAGAAAAACAGACAGGCCAAAGTTCAGGGAGGCACTGCGTAGCAATTACGTGACGCTACTGAAACTTCGCAAGGAGCAACACATTGAGGCGGCTGTTGAACATCTCAGCACTGCTCTAACAAACAGCTTCGAGCTAGCCTGTCCAACTGGACCTTCTCTTAGCCGGACTCCTGTTCCATGGTGGAATCGAGTGCTTCAGATTCTGAGGCGTGAGTCTAGAAAAGTCCTCAACCGGGCCCTCAAGACGAATATTGATGAGGACTGGGAACGATATCGACGTGTTCAGGTGGACTACAAGAAGCTAATTCGGGACTCGAAAAGGGCTTCTTTTTGATATTTCTGCAGTGATATCGAATCCCTGAGTGACACCGCAAAACTGGTCAAAGTCCTGAAAAAGGACCAAATAGCTAAGCTGGGGTCGCTAAGGAAACCTGATGGTTCCTATACGGAGAGGCAAAGTGGGACACTCAGCTTGCTGTTGGAGTCACACTTTCCAGGAAATCAGGTAAGCATAGCCCGTCAACAACCACCTTTGGTCGGGACTGTTGTCAGGGCAGCTACACCCTCGCGACATGATTGGCATGTCGCCAGAACTGTGGCGAATGAGGCTGCCATTAGATTTGCTATCAAATCCTTTGACAGCTTCAAATCGCCCGGACTGGATAGCATATATCCGATTGTGTTGAAGGAAGGCATTGAGTTAGTGTTGGCAGCACTGAAGAAGATCTTCACTGCATGTCTCGAGATGGCCTATGTACCATGCTATTGGAGGATGGTGAGGGTTGCTTTCATTCCTAAGGTTGGAAGAGACGACTACACCAATCCCTAGAGCTTCAGACCCATTAGTATGACCTCGTTCATGCTAAAGAGCTTAGAACGGCTGGTGGAGCTTCGCATACGTAGGGAGTCTCTGAAGACGCATCCACTCTCTCCATTTCAGCATGCCTATCAAAGCGGAAAATCCTGCGAGACGGCTCTGCAATACCTTGTTGGAAGGATAGAGCGAGCCATCGACAGGAAAGAATACGCAATAGGCATCTTTGTGGACATAGAGGGTGCGTTTGACAATGCTACTTTCGACAGTATATGCGGCTCTGCTAGGCGGCATGGCATAGACCGAGCTCTAGTAAATTGAATACGTTCAATACTGGCCCAGAGAATCATAACGGTGCGGGCGGAGGAAGAGTTGCTGGTGTCATCTGGGGCTAATAGAGGCTGTCCCCAAGGTGGCGTACTGTCTCCGTTGCTCTGGTGCATGGTAATCGATCCCCTGCTTAACGCCATTAATGACTCGGGTGTATACGCTCAGGCATATGCGGATGATGTTGGTTGTCTTGTGACAGGTCCATCCCTTATGATTGTCTGCAGAAGGGTACAGAGAACTCTGGATATGATTGGCACTTAGTGCAGTGCGAATGGGCTATCGGCTAATCCTGTCAAAACTGGTATTGTCCTCTTTAACAGAAGGAGAAAGCTTGACGGACTTATTCTGCCTACACTAAAAGGAGTCACTATCCAGTTATCCAAGGAAATCAAATATCTTGGAGTCATCCTTGATAACAAACTTCTTTGGAAAACACATGTCGAACTGAAGACATCCAAAGCACTGTCAGTTATCTGGCAGTGTAAGTGTATTTTTGGTAAGACATGGGGTCTTTCCCCTAGTAAGGTCCAATGGATCTATACAGCTATGGTAACACCTACTATCACCTATGCATCGATGGTTTGGATGAGCAGACTCTCTCTTGTAGGGGTCAAAAAAGCTCTATCAAAACTACAACGTGCTGTGGCCATATGTTGTACCGGAGCATTTCCGACTACTCCAGGCCCGGCACTTGAAGCTTTGGTGAATCCCCCGCCGCTGGATGTCTTCAACCGCGGAGAGGCCGTTAAGGCCATCTGCAGAGTGAAACATAGTGGCCACTGGTATATGGTGTATTCGATATTGGACGACGGCGCAGGCGCTGACATCGATTCTGCAATCCTGTCCATGCCCCATGTCATCAACCGTTATACTAGAAAAGCGGTACAATATGTTGCTGCTAGTGGCTCGTTCATGGTTAGATCCCGAGAACGAGCCCAGCAAACACTGCTACCGAATATTCACTGATGGCTCCAGGACTGAACACGGTTCAGACTCTGGTGTCTTCGTGGAATCTTGTGGGACCCGTCGGTTCTTTGCCCTTGCTCTGCATGCGTCTGTGTTTCAGGCAAAGGTGTATGCGATACTTGAGGCGATGGACTTTGTTGTGGAAAACAGGTGGAAAGGCAAATCTATTTGTGTCTGCAGTGACAGCCAAGCTTGGTTCATGGCCTTGGATAGTCCTAACACCACTTCCACGATAGTCAGGTCCTGCAAATCCAGGCTAAATTGTGTTGGAAAACATAATAGTCTGACGCTGACTTGGGTCCCGGGACACGCTGGCATTGCGGGTAAGGAGACCTCTGACTCTTTGGCCAGGATGGTCTCTGAGGCTGTTTTTATTGGCCCTGAGCATGTTCTGCCACTCCCTTCTGCTGTCATCAAATCCAGTGCATACAAGTGGGTTGTTTCGACCCACAAGCGAGCAAGGCGGGCTGAGAGAGGCTGCGGATGGACGAAAGTATGCTACCTATTACCTCTGACCAATGCTCACGGTTCCTTCTATCTTTAGATAGGAGGGACTGCAGGCTGTTGGTTGGCGTGATGACAGGGCACTTTCTATGGGCTAGGCACATGGAAAGGATTGGCATATCAGACAGGGCGCTATGCCCAGCCTGTGGAGAAGAAGACGAGACGGCGGACCATTTCCATTGCGTATGCCCTGCATTTGGTCGAATCAGGTTTGGGATTTTTGGCACTGAGGAGTAAACAACTTGGCTCCTTGGCACCACAGGATCTACTTCTATTTCTTCGGAGGTCGGGTAGATTTAAAGCAGAGTAAAGAGGAAACCTTAAGGATATATACTCTGTCTGAATGCGGTGCTTACTAGATTGTTCCGACAAAAAATAAATAAATAAATAAATAAAACTTGCGCAAACATTAAACTGACGAGTCTTCTTCATGATACTGCCTTTATGGTATAAATATTCATTCCCTTTGTGGCAAAGTAAAAGCCTTGAGGACGATTTAAATAGCGTGCGCAATTTGTGCGCAAACCGAACAGAGACACCACAAACGTTACAGTATAAAAAGCAAAAGATATTGAGATTAGAGTGTTTACAAGTTTCTAAAAGTAGTTGACGGCCAAAAAATAACAACTGGACAAATTCTCCTTACATTTGGTATTTATCAAGTTCCCGACCCACTTGACGTAGCATAGTACTCACTTAAAGTCTCGTAGTATTTCCCAAATCCCATGAGATGCAAAAATTGCCAAAAGTTGGGTCAATCGATCAAACACTGTAACAGTAACTCCTACTTCAATTGCAATCTTCCCACATAAATGTGTCATGTAGCCCAACTGTTTAGGCGAGCACACCGCATCCTCTAACATCTGCCCCAAATACCAGTTTCAAAAAGAAATACTTAAGATAAAAACACAAAATAAGTGCAGCATTGGTGAAGCTAGAAAAATGTACCAACAACAATACCCGAAAGTTGCCACAAAAGCAGAATAAGAAAAGACAGTCGATTTCCGCGTTATTTATTTACCGTTTCAACGTTTTTTTTGTGTGAATTTATTGTGCTTTTTGTACACGTATACCATATCCATGTAGTGAAACTTATAGACAGTCTTCAAAATATACTAGTAAATTTAATAGTAAAAATTCAAGTGGTTATTTACTAGTTCAAAACTTATCTAAAGAGAATACAGAGAAATGACTCTTGTTTTGCGCACACTAACAGATGTGCATAACTGTAATAGTGTGGCTAATTTTCTTCAGAATGAATCCAATGATAAACAAACCTATCCAACTAATGGCAAACAGACAATCTTTTTCAAACGTCAGAAAATGTTACGTTTATGTGTCGGTTCTCTGTGGTCTCTGCTTATCTATAAGTCATCCAGTTGCTAATTTCTGCGTCACTTCATTGCGTGGATAATAAATTTGGAGTATTTTTTGTTCCTTTCTTGTCATTTTGATAAAAAGAACAAACGTTGGAATTTGTAGAAAAACAGTTCTTTCTATGATTTAATTTACTTTTTGTAATTCCTAACTTTACAGATAAATCTTCACGTTAACGCGTGTTTTAAAATATCCCCAAACTGTCCGAATAGAAAAGTGGAATGCGGCATCGAGAATTAACATGCTGCATTAATTCCTCATTTATGCACAAATATTATTATACACGTACGAGTACACATTATAATATATATGAATTTTGCATACATAT
Organism: Clusia tigrina; assembly: GCA_920105625.2. Taxonomy (NCBI): domain Eukaryota; kingdom Metazoa; phylum Arthropoda; class Insecta; order Diptera; family Clusiidae; genus Clusia; species Clusia tigrina. Next base: position 143,701,463 of record OV050030.1, on the reverse strand, counting down.
GAGTTTTACTAGTATTTTAACTAGTTGGTTTCACTGCTGAGATGTTGTCTATGTTTGTGTAAAATGGCGAATATTTGGAGAAATAAAATCATATGAAATCAGGGTTACTTTTAAATGAAACTTTTAGGGTGTCACTTCATTTGAATTTTAAAACCAACTAGGAAACTTCTAAAAAAAGGTGATAATTAGTCCAAAAAAATTATAATATGTAACTTGGAATTGGAAACTCAAATCTTAATAAGCTTATTTAATACATGTGGGATCTCTTTAATGAATTATATATGTATTTAATATATGTGAGGTTTATTTAATGAACTATATTTGTATTGAATATATGTGAGAATTTCTATAGTCGTTTGGCTGGAGCTCTCGCAACCTTCCTTCACAAAGGCCAAACTACAACTGCCCTCGTTGCTCTCGCTGCCATCGTTTCTGCTGTTATTCTTGATGTTGTTGTCGTTGTTGCTGCTATCGTTGTTGTTGCTATCGTTGTCGTGGTTGTTCCTGTCGCTGCCGCCTAAGGGTTTACAGTGCTGTGGAATTGCCGAGCTTCGACGTATATGAACCCACATTCGTCCAATTTCCTGCTTATGCATTCACCTCGAATGCATCGTCGTCGTATTCGTTCGCGGTGTACCATGGCTTCAGATACTACTGTACGTGTGGAAGAGTTCTTTGGGCCATCGGAACTGCCAACTTTTTCGACGTCATAGGCATTATTATGGTTGGCCTTTACAATCTGGTATGGGCCCAAACTTTGGTTTTAATTTGAGACAGCTACCAAATTGCGTCCGCTTTATGGCAACAAATTCGCCAAAATTCTACTGCCTGGCTGCTTTCCGTGTTAGGTTATAGGTCTTTTTGTTCTCGGCTTGTAGATTGAGGATTTGAGATTATGCGTTAGGTATTAGTTCGTTGCGGCCGTCAGTAAATGCAACGATAGTGTAGTTCATGTGCACTATTGCGCACAAACGTTGTGTAGCACAAAAACTACCCACGCAAAACATTACATATTCCAAACCAATGCGTAAGACACACCCATCGGCTGCTCTCCGACACTTGTCATGTGCAATGTAATAAGAATCCTAGCGTGCAGTCATTGGTGAATCAGTTGTTTTGTATTTGAGTGGAATTTGAGTTTAGTTTTAATCGAAAGGGATTAGATATAAACAAATTAGAATAATCGAAATTATTATCGAAAAATGTAACTCAAGTAAAAGATATAAAAAACCCTGCTCGGGAATTAAAGAAATTAGTTTCCAACTGGGAACTCGAACCAATTGCATTTTCTCTGCAATCAGCCTTTCTTCGGCTCACAGTTAGTTATTGCTCAATAGCCATTTGTTTGGGGTCTCTCAATCAACGGCTTGGAGAGTAATAAATAGAATTGTGGTATGGCTTATGTCTATTGGACATGAATTTGTTTTTTTGGCCAAATACCAATAAAGCCGCTGAAAATATGAAACAATTTGAAAATATTGTTACGAAATTGCCCTTTTGACAATTCACTCTGTTACGAAATTGCCCTCCTGACAATTTACTCTAACTCTCTGTACTCGGATTAAATTGGTTAAATAGGTTAAATTAAAATAACTAAGTTTATTTAATTATTGCAATTTTCAAACTTAATAGTAGGCTTAAAGTTTACTTTGTTACAATTTGCACTTTATTTCACAACTCATTAATCACTTTATTTAATAATTAATTTCATCACTTTACAAAATTAATAATACTGCTGCTTCGATGCACGATGTCCACATTGTTACGATCTCTGTTCGAATGTCTTCGAGTTTGCACAGTCTTGTGCCTTATACACTAGAAGTTTCTGGATCTTTCGAGTATTTTATATATACCTCAAAGGAAGCTTTCATTCTTTTACACCACCGACAGAGTGTTCTTAAGTAAAATTTTATTCGTGTCTTGACTTACACACAGGGTGCACTCATTCTCAAACTACAGATGGGATCCTGAAAGTATGCAATCAGGTTTCACTGTGCTATCACATTTCACTGCCTTCCGCTTAATCTTGTTCGTACCGAACAAGGATAGTACTGCAACCTTTATAAGGAGATAGCCTCTCCAAATGAACGACTTTCAATTTGCTCCTGGCATTTCTCGCCAGCTGGATGCGGTATACTACATCGTTGAGCCGCTTTATCACCTTATAAGGCCCTTCCCAGTGTGTTTGCAATTTTGGCGATAATCCCTTTTTCCTTTGCGGATTATGAAGCATAACTAGTTGCACTTTCTGAAATCCCTTAGAGTTTGCTCGTACATTATATCTGGCTTTCCTTTTATCACTCATTAATTGTGTGCGCTTTCTGATGTTTACATGAATTTCTTCCAACTGTCTTTGTTTTTCAGCTACATAACCGCTACATGAAACTTCCGTAGATGAGTAGGCACCTAATTTCAGATCTACAGGTAATCATATGTCACAACCGAAAATAGCCTTAGCTGGTATTGTAGATGTTGTATCGTGAGTTGCTGATCGGTATGCCATTAAGATCAGGGGTATGTGTTGGTCCCAATCTTTCTGGTTTCTGTCCACGACTTTCCTTAGGTGTTCCTCAACCGCACGATTAAATCTTTCAACCATTCCATCAGATTGTGGGTGCAAAGGGGTTGTACGAGTTTTGCGTATGCCCATCAATTCACTCATTTCCCTGAATATCGCTGACTCGAAATTTCTGCCTTGATCCGAACTGGAGGGGAGCTCCGAATCTGCAGACCCAATTATTGATAAATGCATCTGCAATGGTCTTAGCTTCTTTATCGGGAATTTGATATACTTCTGGCCATTTACTAAAATAGTCGTTTACGACGAGAACATTTTTGTTGCCGGAATCACTAATTGGAAACGGAACTGCTATATCCATTGCAGTGCGCTCAAATGGCGCTCCCACGTTGTATAAATGCATTTTCCCCTGACTGCGACGGCTCGGTTAAGTGGCAGCTGTACACTATTCACAAGCACTAAAGCAGTCAACTACTGATTGCTAGCAACTAACCCAATAAAATCGTGTTTTAATTTTCTCGACTGTTTTTTGTTTTTCCCAAATGTCCTCCGCTAGGCCCACTATGGTACTCCTTCAGAATTTCGCTTATTCTTGCCTTGGGTACCACAATCAAGTTCTCCGTGATTTTTCCATCTTCGCTCTCCCACAGGCGGAATAGGCATCCATCTTGCAGTTTTAAGCTATTCCTTTGAGCCCAATATGTTTAGTTATGGGACTTTCAGTCGAGATTTAATTCCAATCTGGTCGTTTTCCTTCATTCTTACTTGATACGATTTTTGTCAAATCTGGGTCATTTCGTTGTTCTTCTTTTATCTTTTCTGCTGTCTATCCATCATCTGGTAAAACAGCCATTAAGCGCACATTGACTACTCCTTCTTTCCCTTCAGCTTTAGAACAGTGCTTACATTCCATATTCCAAGGGCGTCGTGATAATGCATCAGCATTCCCGTGGGTTCCACCTCTGCGATGTTCTATTATAAAATCGTAGCTTTGAAGTCTCTCAATCCATCTCGCAACCTAACCCTCGGGATTTTTGAACTATAATAGCCAGCGCAGAGCAGCGTGATCCGTTCGCGACAAGAACTTTTGTCCATATAAGTACTTGTTAGAGTGCTTCACGCACTGCATAACCGCCAAAAGTTCCCTCCGTGTTGCACAGTAATTTCGCTCTGGCTTTGATAAGATCTTGCTGAAGTAGTATTGCTCTTTCAAGTCCGTCAATAACTTGCGACAGGACACCTCCAATCCCGAAGCCATTGTGAGGAGCAAATTTTAGGCATAAATTTGCCACTACATATTTATTTTTGCCATAACGTGTATATGTAATATAGGGGCCAAGTGCTTAAACAACCAACCCTAAAATATACACGAAAATAGTCCTAAGACTTTGGCACATCCCACCTGCATTGCTAAAAAGCACATACACAACCGCCATCATATTAAGTGCAGCAGCCATGATACAACTGAGTCTAAGACACCTCCCACCATAGTAATGCTACCAACAACAAGTGCTATACTGTGCATTGGGAGTACAGAAGACACAGCCACAATTAAGTCAGACAGTGGAACCCTGTGATAAACGACGAAAAACATGCAAGAAGTCCACAACGCAAGATAACACAGGAGAATATCACACAAACAATGACCACATAATATGAATGTACAACAACAGTGCCCAACGCACTGATATGAATTTACAACAACAGTGCCCAACGCACTGATATGAATTTACAATAACAGTGCCTAACGCAATATTAGAAATTTACAAGAGATACCGACAGAAGTTGCCGGCTGCATTAGTTCGGAAAATAACCCACTAACCACACCCAAAAACGAAGGCCAAGCACAAAGTGGAACACGACAGACCGATCGCTAAGCACACCAACAGGCCGGACAAAGCATAAAGAGGAGAAGCAGAATTAAATATCCAATATTTAATATTTTTATATATTTTATGCCATCGATATAAAATATCAACAAAGTAGTGAAGGTGGCCGAAGGACAAATAGCAACAACAACAAACTACACAAGGAACAACAACAAGGTAATTCATCACAAAATCAACACAACATTGAAGGTGGCCCAAGGGCAAAAAACTTACAAGAACAACAGCGAGAAAACAACAACAATGTGCTGAAGGTGGCCCAAGGTCAAATTCAAACAAGAAGAACAATGCGGGAAACCGTAGCAACATGCCACAACAAACTACAGTTAACGCACAACAACAACTATTGGATGATCTACACTAAACCTAGAGCATAAAAGCAGGTGCAACTGGCAACCCAGTCTCTTTCTTTCTTTCGGCATCACGCAGACAAAACGCTCTTTCTTTATTTCGGCATCAGGCAGACAAGACTCTTTCTTTCATTCGGCATCAGGCACACAAGACGCTCTTTCTTTCATTCGGCATCAGGCAGACGAGACGCTCTTTCTTTCATTCGGCATCAGGCAGAGAAGACGCTTTTCTTTATTTCAGCATCAGGCAGACCAGACGCATCGTACTAAACAGAGTTATACCACACTGACAAACGCAACAGAACCTAGGGGCATCTAGAGGAGATTATGGTTTATAATCGATTCTCTGCTAGAAACCCACACTCACAAACGCAACAGAAGCTAGGGGAATCTAGAGGAGATTATGGTTTATAATCGATTCTCTGCTAGAAAACCACACTGACAAAGGCTACAGAAGCTAGGGGAATCTAGAGGAAATTATGGGTTATAATCGATTCTCAGCTAGAAACCCACACTGACAAACGCTACAGAAGCTAGGGGGACATAGAGTTCAACTGCCTTGTATCAAGTAGTTAAGCCTTTTTTTAAAATTAATAAATAAATAAAATAATTAAATCAACGTAAACAAGCTTTGAATACTTTAGAGATTTTCTGTAAACGACTCCTGGCAATCCGGCGAGCTTACCCCGCGAAAACGAGTCGTTACAGTGGCGCCCGAGCAGGGACCAATAAAAACACAGAAGTTCGACGCATCGAACTTATAACAAAAAACAAAAAAGAAATTCAACGCATAGTTAAAAAATCCAGAGAGTGACAGGGAACTACGTCGATCTACGCAGTCACGCAGAGGAGTGCCGAATTACCACCAGCTTAAAACACACGCACACACCCATTGTCTTCATCATCATCTAAGACGAGCACAGGATGGTGAAAACAAGTTTGTTGTATTTGCTACGCAAGTAGGAGCTGGTGATTTTTGCCGAGGAATTCTGTTTGGAGGCTACAGGTACCGCGGGGGAACTCCGCAAGCGACTATCAGAGTTTTTCACTGAGATAGAACTGACTCAAGATCAGGAAAACCGTCTAGAGAAGCTACAATCCATGTACGTTAGGAGCACGTCACCAAGGCTGGCTACGTCCATGTTTACCCGCGAAACACTGGAAGTGGACAGGCCAGGGACATTCACAGGTGCAACACCAAAGGCATGGGATACAGAGTTTCGGAGAACATCACAGCATCACGCTGTGTCACCAACAGGCGTGGAACAAACGCACAGCGTAGCTGCACCATACGCCGTCATCGTAGACCAGGTAAGGAAGTGGTCTCTCAACTTTGACGGAGGGCTCCGTTAGCATTTATAGAGCGAGTCGAGGAATTAGCAGAAGTGTACGACATAAATAAGAATTTCCTCCTGCGTACTATGCCAAAACTGTTGAGGGAGCTCGCACTTATGTGGTACAGTAACAACAATCGTGCGTGGCGCGATTGGACCTCGTACAGGAGAGACTTCCTTAAGTTCTTCCTACCGGCCCGCTACATGGAGAAACTCGAAAACCACGTTCGACAGCGTTACCAGAGACCTAGAGAAGCGTTCAAGCAGTATGTGGTTGAACTGCAGAATCTCATGCGGCAAGTGGATTATTCAGAGGAGCAGAAACTGGAAAGAATCTTCCAGAACAGCCTGCCACAATTCCAGTTATACGTGCGCCGTAGAGATTTCGAATCGCTACAAGAGCTGGTAGAGATGGCCGAAGATTTGGAGTGTATTCGGGGAGAAGGCGAACTACTAACAATGCCACCCACAGAATGGAGAAGAGAGCAAGGTCCACCACGAGAGGTACGGAACCGTCAGGTTTGCTAGAGAGCAGAGCGGCACCCATAGATCCCAGAACAGCCTGCAGGCGTTGTGGCCAAAATGGTCATATAGCTCGCCAATGTCGCAACGCGCAGATATTATTTTGTTGCGAATGCGGGCGTAGGGAAGTGAGCACGATCGAGTGCTGCAAACAGAGAGCACCACCCAACCGAAGACTACAGTCAGGAGCACAGCACAGTTAAGAACAGCGGCACCAAACCTCACAATTGGAAAAAGCATTGCACTGTGTCGGGCAACGAATCTGCGCCACCGTTTCCATTGGCACATAAACCATCACCGCGACACTGGACACAGGTGCAACTAACAGTTTTGTGAGAAGAGCACTAGTACGAAAGCTACGCGCTTCCACCAGCAAATTGGGGAAAATCCCATACTAGAGTGCGTATGGCAGACGGCAGTAGTAGGACAGTCAGAGAGACGTGTGTGACGAATGTAAGGCTTGGAGAGAAGGCATGCAATCTAGAGCTACTGGTCATGCCGGCCTCCAGTGATGATCTGCTCCTGGGAATAGACTTCATGACAAGCCTGAAAACAACATTGGAATGCGGTGATCAGGAGATCACATTATGACCTCATGACAGTTGAGTGCAAGCCCGAGAAATTGCAACGTGCACGACAATTCGTGTTGAGAATCTCCCTCATTCCAATGCATCCCATTCCAAGAACCACACCAACGTCAGAGATTATAAACAACAGACGCACAACAAAGAATACACAGAGAAGCAACGCAGTCGAAGACACACACCTCCAGGAACAAATATGACTCACGCAAACGAATTCACCTGCCACGGACTATGCCGAGCGAAAGCGAACAACGTATCCCACAAAGGCATAGAGAAAAGGACCTCCCAGGAATCAGCGCACGGACCTCGGAAAAAGGACGTGAGAGCCCCCCAGAGCAAGAAGGTCGCACACCGAAGGCGACCCACCATCAGCGCAATCAGCGTACCTACTAGATCAGCACCAGTGAGAAACAGCCGAGACATACCACGTAGACACAACGACAGATCAAGGGACAACCAGGGTGCAATCGAGTGCACCAACAACAGCAGAAGCGACGACAAGAGACACAAACGTAACTCCAAAAGCCACCACAGCAAAATAATTAAACAATGGAACGGGGCTACATGGAGAACGCCAACAGAGAAACGGATGCCAATCACAGGCGACTCAGCGATACGATGGAAGTCATACACATCCGACAGTGAAAAACCAGAGAAGACTAAACGTAAGCACACGGGGACACCACCAACACTGAATGCCACACCCGGGGAAAACCTCCACTTCCACAAAGTAGCCGAACTCAGGGGTCCCAAGGCAGATGGCTTACCAGCGACACTAGTGGCAGATACGATAGCGACTCTGAAGGAAAGCCCAGCCAAGAGGAAACGCCTTCGCTTTCAACGACCTCCGTACCGAGTAGTACTATACCGCGGAGAAGCATCCGTTCTCCATCGTCCGCAAAGTATTGAGGGCATGTAAGAAGCAAATTTTAGGCGTAAATTTGCCCCTACATATTTATTTTTGCCATAACGTGTATATTTAAGATAGGGGCCAAGTGCTTAAACAACCAACCCTAAAATATACACGTAAATAGTCCTAAGATTTTGGCACCACCCACCTGCATTGCTAAAAACCACATACACAACCGCCACCATATTTAGTGCAGCAGCCATGATACAACTGAGTCTAAGACACCTCCCACCATATTTTATTTATTTATTTTTTTTTTCTTCCTCTCTATATTACAATCTATAACAATAATATTATGTAATATTTTGTGCAGGTTTGGATTGAATATGCTCTTTTTGCCAATGCCAAAAGAACTTCTTTTATTTATCTGTTTTTTAAATTTTCTCTATTTATCCATCATTTTATTTATGTTTATAATTAATTATTTATTTTGTTATTGTTATGTATTTATTTTTTTAAACCTTCCTGTAAGTTCTGCAAGGGTAATTCGCTTCAATCTTCTTGGAGTTGCACCCTCCGTTTCTGCTGCACTACGCAGTTCCAGGTTTTGATGGCCTCTCAGTCGGTGTATATGTTTGGTGCTGCATTTTGTGATTGTGTCCTTGATGGTTTCAATGTGTAGGTGACGGTATATAACCCCGTTCGGGATATACCATTCAGCATTTGTAATTGTTCGTAGTATTCTTGACTGCATTCGTTGTATTAAATTTAAGTTTTATATGCGAGCTGTGCCCCATATCTCGATTCCATATTTCCAGATAGGCGCTATTATTGTCTTGTATATTATTAGTTTGTTGTAGAGAGATAGTCTAGATGCTCGTCCAAGTAGCCAGCTTAACTGTGGGTACTTATTTTTTGCATCGTTTCGCTTGTTAATGATGTGCTGGTTCCAAGTCAATTTTTCGTCTATGGTTATTCCAAGATATTTTGCAGCAGAGTGAGTTTTTATTTTTTTGCCCTTTATAGCAAGGCTGTATTTTGTTGATTTTCTGTTTGTGTATACAACTTGTACAGTTTTGTCTTTATTTATCTCTATTCCCCATAAGTCACACCATGCTACTACATTGTCTAATATATGTTGGATTGCATTTGTTGCCTTTTTTTCGTCATTGTGTGATGCCATTAAAACTGTGTCGTCTGCGAATGTCGCTATCATCGCATTGATTTTCGTTGGAATTGGTATATCTGCTGTGAATATTAAGTATAGTAGAGGTCCTAATACGCTGCCTTGAGGTACTCCAGCTGTCATTGGTAGAATGTCTGAGCAATCCTCGTCATATTTTATGTAGAATTGTCGTTCGCTTATATAGCTCTTTAAAATGTCATAATAATTTTGTGGAAATATTCGCTTAATTACTACTTTACTTTCGATAGTATTGGCAATAGACTGATAGGTAAGAAGTTGTTTTGGTGGCATCTTTTCTTGGCTTGCTGATGGTTGTTATCTATGCAACTTTCCATAAGCGAGAGAAATACTTAGTTTCTAGCATGCAGTTAAATATATTTCGGATATACTCGTATACTCGTATTATAGCTATATCAGGCATTTTTTTTTAGCATTTTCCCGCTTATCAGATCATATCCTGGCACCTTTTTGTCTTTTAATTTTTTAATTTTGTTTTTGATCTCTGCCACTGACGTCTTTTTTGTTTTGGATTGCGGGATATTTATTACATTGTCAAGATGAGTGGTTTGATTTTCCATTTCGCTTGTAAATATTTCAAGGAAATGTTTGGCCAGTGTGTTGGCTTTGTATTTACTTGTTTTCGCCCATGTACCGGTTTGTGTTTTAATAGGAGGTATGTGTATTATTGCACCAGTGACTTTTTTCGTAGCCTTCCAAAGAGAGTAATTTGTTGATGTGGTCGTGCCCAAGTTCAGCATATGTTTTCCTAGTTCCTTTTCTCTGTTTTTCTGAAGTAAAATTTTTAATTCATTTGTTGCCTTGTTTAGGTTGCGTTTATCTTCCAGATTCCTATTGATGGAAGTCATACACATCCGACAGTGAAAAACCAGAGAAGACTAAACGTAAGCACACGGGGACACCACCAACACTGAATGCCACACCCGGGGAAAACCTCCACTTCCACAAAGTAGCCGAACTCAGGGGACCCAAGGCAGATGGCTTACCAGCGACACTAGTGGCAAATACGATAGCCACTCTGCAGGAAAGCCCAGCCAAGAGGAAACGCCTGCGCCTTCAACGACCTCCGTACCGAGTAGTACTATACCGCGGAGAAGCATCCGTTCTCCATCGTCCGCAAAGTAGGGAGGACATGTGAGGAGCAAATTTTAGGCGTAAATTTGCCCCTACACATTTATTTTTGCCATAACGTGTATATTTAACATAGGGGCCAAGTGCTTAAACAACCAACCCTAAAATATACACGTAAATAGTCCTAAGACTTTGGCACCTCCCACCTGCATTGCTAAAAACCACATACACAACCGCCATCATATTTAGTGCAGCAGCCATGATACAACTGAGTCTAAGACACCTCCCACCATATTTTATTTATTTATTTTTTTTTCTTCCTCTCTATATTACAATCTATAACAATAATATTATGTAATATTTTGTGCAGGTTTGGATTGAATATGCTCTTTTTGCCAATGCCAAAAGAACTTTATTTATTTATCTGTTTATTAAATTTTCTCTACTTATCCATCATTTTATTTATGTTTATAATTAATTATTTATTTTGTTTTTGTTATGTATTTATTTTTTTAAACCTTCCTGTAAGTTCTGCAAGGGTAATTCGCTTCAATCTTCTTGGAGTTGCACCCTCCATTTCTGCTGCACTACGCAGTTCCAGGTTTTGATGGCCTCTCAGTCGGTGTATATGTTTGGTGCTGCATTTTGTGATTGTGTCCTTGATGGTTTCAATGTGCAGGTCACGGTGTATAACCCCGTTCGGGATATACCATTCAGCGTTTGTAATTGTTCGTAGTATTCTTGACTGCATTCGTTGTATTAAATTTAAGTTTTATATGCGAGCTGTGCCCCATATCTCGATTCCATATTTCCAGATAGGCGCTATTATTGTCTTGTATATTATTAGTTTGTTGTAGAGAGATAGTCTAGATGCTCGTCCAAGTAGCCAGCTTAACTGTGGGTACTTATTTTTTGCATCGTTTCGCTTGTTAATGATGTGCTGGTTCCAAGTCAATTTTTCGTCTATGGTTATTCCAAGATATTTTGCAGCAGAGTGAGTTTTTATTTTTTTGCCCTTTATAGCAAGGCTGTATTTTGTTGATTTTCTGTTTGTGTATACAACTTGTACAGTTTTGTCTTTATTTATCTCTATTCCCCATAAGTCACACCATGCTACTACATTGTCTAATATATGTTGGATTGCATTTGTTGCCTTTTTTTCGTCATTGTGTGATGCCATTAAAACTGTGTCGTCTGCGAATGTTGCTATCATCGCATTGCTTTTCGTTGGAATTGGTATATCTGCTGTGAATATTAAGTATAGTAGAGGTCCTAATACGCTGCCTTGAGGTACTCCAGCTGTCATTGGTAGAATGTCTGAGCAATCCTCGTCATATTTTATGTAGAATTGTCGTTCGCTTATATAGCTCTTTAAAATGTCATAATAATTTTGTGGAAATATTCGCTTAAGTTTATATAGAAGTCCTTTGTGCCACACCTTGTCGAATGCTTTTGCAATGTCCAAGTATACAGCTACGCAGTATTTTTTGTTGTCTATACTTTCAAGGATTTTTTTACAACCCTGTGGACCTGTTGCACAGTTGAGTGCTGTCTTCTAAATCCAAACTGATGGCTGGGTATTAAATTTTTTGTTGTTAAGATTGGCTCTTATCTGTCCTGTAGTATACTTTCAAATACTTTCGATAGTATTGGCAATAGACTGATAGGTAAGAAGTTGTTTTGGTGGCATCTTTTCCTGGCTTGCTGATGGCTGTTATCTGTGCAACTTTCCATAAGCGAGAGAAATACTTAGTTTCTAGCATGCAGTTAAATATATTTCGGATATACTCGTATACTCGTATTATAGCTATATCAGGCATTTTTTTTTAGCATTTTCCCGCTTATCAGATCATATCCTGGCGCCTTTTTGTCTTTTAATTTTTTAATTTTGTTTTTGATTTATGCCACTGACGTCTTTTTTGTTTTGCATTGCGGGATATTTATTACATTGTCAAGATGAGTGGTTTGATTGTCCATTTCGTATGAGTGGTTTGATTGTCCAAACGTAACTCCAAAAGCCACCACAGCAAAATAATTAAACAATGGAACGGGGCTACATGGAGAACGCCAACAGAGAAACGGATGCCAATCACAGGCGACTCAGCGATACGATGGAAGTCATACACATCCGACAGTGAAAAACCAGAGAAGACTAAACGTAAGCACACGGGGACACCACCAACACTGAATGCCACACCCGGGGAAAACCTCCACTTCCACAAAGTAGCCGAACTCAGGGGTCCCAAGGCAGATGGCTTACCAGCGACACTAGTGGCAGATACGATAGCGACTCTGAAGGAAAGCCCAGCCAAGAGGAAACGCCTTCGCTTTCAACGACCTCCGTACCGAGTAGTACTATACCGCGGAGAAGCATCCGTTCTCCATCGTCCGCAAAGTATTGAGGGCATGTAAGAAGCAAATTTTAGGCGTAAATTTGCCCCTACATATTTATTTTTGCCATAACGTGTATATTTAAGATAGGGGCCAAGTGCTTAAACAACCAACCCTAAAATATACACGTAAATAGTCCTAAGATTTTGGCACCACCCACCTGCATTGCTAAAAACCACATACACAACCGCCATCATATTTAGTGCAGCAGCCATGATACAACTGAGTCTAAGACACCTCCCACCATATTTTATTTATTTATTTTTTTTTTCTTCCTCTCTATATTACAATCTATAACAATAATATTATGTAATATTTTGTGCAGGTTTGGATTGAATATGCTCTTTTTGCCAATGCCAAAAGAACTTCTTTTATTTATCTGTTTTTTAAATTTTCTCTATTTATCCATCATTTTATTTATGTTTATAATTAATTATTTATTTTGTTATTGTTATGTATTTATTTTTTTAAACCTTCCTGTAAGTTCTGCAAGGGTAATTCGCTTCAATCTTCTTGGAGTTGCACCCTCCGTTTCTGCTGCACTACGCAGTTCCAGGTTTTGATGGCCTCTCAGTCGGTGTATATGTTTGGTGCTGCATTTTGTGATTGTGTCCTTGATGGTTTCAATGTGTAGGTCACGGTATATAACCCCGTTCGGGATATACCATTCAGCATTTGTAATTGTTCGTAGTATTCTTGACTGCATTCGTTGTATTAAATTTAAGTTTTATATGCGAGCTGTGCCCCATATCTCGATTCCATATTTCCAGATAGGCGCTATTATTGTCTTGTATATTATTAGTTTGTTGTAGAGAGATAGTCTAGATGCTCGTCCAAGTAGCCAGCTTAACTGTGGGTACTTATTTTTTGCATCGTTTCGCTTGTTAATGATGTGCTGGTTCCAAGTCAATTTTTCGTCTATGGTTATTCCAAGATATTTTGCAGCAGAGTGAGTTTTTATTTTTTTGCCCTTTATAGCAAGGCTGTATTTTGTTGATTTTCTGTTTGTGTATACAACTTGTACAGTTTTGTCTTTATTTATCTCTATTCCCCATAAGTCACACCATGCTACTACATTGTCTAATATATGTTGGATTGCATTTGTTGCCTTTTTTTCGTCATTGTGTGATGCCATTAAAACTGTGTCGTCTGCGAATGTCGCTATCATCGCATTGATTTTCGTTGGAATTGGTATATCTGTTGTGAATATTAAGTATAGTAGAGGTCCTAATACGCTGCCTTGAGGTACTCCAGCTGTCATTGGTAGAATGTCTGAGCAATCCTCGTCATATTTTATGTAGAATTGTCGTTCGCTTATATAGCTCTTTAAAATGTCATAATAATTTTGTGGAAATATTCGCTTAATTACTACTTTACTTTCGATAGTATTGGCAATAGACTGATAGGTAAGAAGTTGTTTTGGTGGCATCTTTTCTTGGCTTGCTGATGGTTGTTATCTATGCAACTTTCCATAAGCGAGAGAAATACTTAGTTTCTAGCATGCAGTTAAATATATTTCGGATATACTCGTATACTCGTATTATAGCTATATCAGGCATTTTTTTTTAGCATTTTCCCGCTTATCAGATCATATCCTGGCACCTTTTTGTCTTTTAATTTTTTAATTTTGTTTTTGATCTCTGCCACTGACGTCTTTTTTGTTTTGGATTGCGGGATATTTATTACATTGTCAAGATGAGTGGTTTGATTTTCCATTTCGCTTGTAAATATTTCAAGGAAATGTTTGGCCAGTGTGTTGGCTTTGTATTTACTTGTTTTCGCCCATGTACCGGTTTGTGTTTTAATAGGAGGTATGTGTATTATTGCACCAGTGACTTTTTTCGTAGCCTTCCAAAGAGAGTAATTTGTTGATGTGGTCGTGCCCAAGTTCAGCATATGTTTTCCTAGTTCCTTTTCTCTGTTTTTCTGAAGTAAAATTTTTAATTCATTTGTTGCCTTGTTTAGGTTGCGTTTATCTTCCAGATTCCTATTGATGGAAGTCATACACATCCGACAGTGAAAAACCAGAGAAGACTAAACGTAAGCACACGGGGACACCACCAACACTGAATGCCACACCCGGGGAAAACCTCCACTTCCACAAAGTAGCCGAACTCAGGGGTCCCAAGGCAGATGGCTTACCAGCGACACTAGTGGCAGATACGATAGCGACTCTGAAGGAAAGCCCAGCCAAGAGGAAACGCCTTCGCTTTCAACGACCTCCGTACCGAGTAGTACTATACCGCGGAGAAGCATCCGTTCTCCATCGTCCGCAAAGTAGGGAGGACATGTGAGGAGCAAATTTTAGGCGTAAATTTGCCCCTACACATTTATTTTTGCCATAACGTGTATATTTAACATAGGGGCCAAGTGCTTAAACAACCAACCCTAAAATATACACGTAAATAGTCCTAAGACTTTGGCACCTCCCACCTGCATTGCTAAAAACCACATACACAACCGCCATCATATTTAGTGCAGCAGCCATGATACAACTGAGTCTAAGACACCTCCCACCATATTTTATTTATTTATTTTTTTTTCTTCCTCTCTATATTACAATCTATAACAATAATATTATGTAATATTTTGTGCAGGTTTGGATTGAATATGCTCTTTTTGCCAATGCCAAAAGAACTTTATTTATTTATCTGTTTATTAAATTTTCTCTACTTATCCATCAATTTATTTATGTTTATAATTAATTATTTATTTTGTTTTTGTTATGTATTTATTTTTTTAAACCTTCCTGTAAGTTCTGCAAGGGTAATTCGCTTCAATCTTCTTGGAGTTGCACCCTCCATTTCTGCTGCACTACGCAGTTCCAGGTTTTGATGGCCTCTCAGTCGGTGTATATGTTTGGTGCTGCATTTTGTGATTGTGTCCTTGATGGTTTCAATGTGCAGGTCACGGTGTATAACCCCGTTCGGGATATACCATTCAGCGTTTGTAATTGTTCGTAGTATTCTTGACTGCATTCGTTGTATTAAATTTAAGTTTTATATGCGAGCTGTGCCCCATATCTCGATTCCATATTTCCAGATAGGCGCTATTATTGTCTTGTATATTATTAGTTTGTTGTAGAGAGATAGTCTAGATGCTCGTCCAAGTAGCCAGCTTAACTGTGGGTACTTATTTTTTGCATCGTTTCGCTTGTTAATGATGTGCTGGTTCCAAGTCAATTTTTCGTCTATGGTTATTCCAAGATATTTTGCAGCAGAGTGAGTTTTTATTTTTTTGCCCTTTATAGCAAGGCTGTATTTTGTTGATTTTCTGTTTGTGTATACAACTTGTACAGTTTTGTCTTTATTTATCTCTATTCCCCATAAGTCACACCATGCTATTACATTGTCTAATATATGTTGGATTGCATTTGTTGCCTTTTTTTCGTCATTGTGTGATGCCATTAAAACTGTGTCGTCTGCGAATGTTGCTATCATCGCATTGCTTTTCGTTGGAATTGGTATATCTGCTGTGAATATTAAGTATAGTAGAGGTCCTAATACGCTGCCTTGAGGTACTCCAGCTGTCATTGGTAGAATGTCTGAGCAATCCTCGTCATATTTTATGTAGAATTGTCGTTCGCTTATATAGCTCTTTAAAATGTCATAATAATTTTGTGGAAATATTCGCTTAAGTTTATATAGAAGTCCTTTGTGCCACACCTTGTCGAATGCTTTTGCAATGTCCAAGTATACAGCTACGCAGTATTTTTTGTTGTCTATACTTTCAAGGATTTTTTTACAACCCTGTGGACCTGTTGCACAGTTGAGTGCTGTCTTCTAAATCCAAACTGATGGCTGGGTATTAAATTTTTTGTTGTTAAGATTGGCTCTTATCTGTCCTGTAGTATACTTTCAAATACTTTCGATAGTATTGGCAATAGACTGATAGGTAAGAAGTTGTTTTGGTGGCATCTTTTCCTGGCTTGCTGATGGCTGTTATCTGTGCAACTTTCCATAAGCGAGAGAAATACTTAGTTTCTAGCATGCAGTTAAATATATTTCGGATATACTCGTATACTCGTATTATAGCTATATCAGGCATTTTTTTTTAGCATTTTCCCGCTTATCAGATCATATCCTGGCGCCTTTTTGTCTTTTAATTTTTTAATTTTGTTTTTGATTTATGCCACTGACGTCTTTTTTGTTTTGCATTGCGGGATATTTATTACATTGTCAAGATGAGTGGTTTGATTGTCCATTTGGCTTGTAAATATTTCAAGGTAATGTTTGGCCAGTGTGTTGGCTTTGTCTTTACTTGTTTTCGCCCATGTACCGGTTTGTGTTTTAATAGGAGGTATGTGTATTATTGCACCAGTGCCTTTTTTCGTAGCCTTCCAAAGAGAGTAATTTGTTGATATGGTCGTGCCCAAAATCAGCATATGTTTTCCTAGTTCCTTTTCTCTGTTTTTCTGAAGTAAAATTTTTAATTCATTTGTTGCCTTGTTTAGGTTGCGTTTATCTTCCGGATTCCTAGTGATTTGCCATGTTTTCCGGAGCATCCTTTTCCTTTTAATTTTTCCCTTGATGAACGCTGGTGTAGTGTCCGTATTTGCTAACGCTAGCTTCGGTGTTGAAGCTGTGATTGCTTCGATGACGCTATCATTGAAGTATGCGATTGCGGAATCGATTTCATTTTTTGTTTTTAATCGTATATCTATTTTTAGTTGTTTTTCCAGTGCTAGACGAAAATTATTCCAGTCAGTTTTATTGTTATAGATGCCTGAGAAAAGTCTTGTCTCTTTTTATCCTAGTAATGTCATTAGGATTGGGGAGTGGTCTGAGGATAATTCTAAACATGATTTAATAGTCAGCTGTTTATGAAGAATATTTTTTGTGATGCAGAAGTCTATTAAATCTGGTTGTTTTTTTGTATCTGTTGGCCAGTATGTTGGTTCACCAGTGCTAATGAATCGACCATTACTATATCGTATAGCTTTAAGTAACTCGCGTCCTTTTGCGTTTGTCAACCTTGATCCTCATAAAACATTTTTAGCGTTATAGTCTCCTCCGGCTAAATAGCGATTCCCCAGTTTTTTTAAATAGTCTAGATATTGTTCTTTTGTGTTGTTGTTTTTTGGTGGACAATAGACAGCAGATACTACGATTTGTCCTTTCAAGTCTTTTAGTGCTATTGTGGTTGCTTGAAGGTTTTCTTTTTTATATGCGTCAAGTTCAATGTAATTCATATTTTTTTTTATAATGATCGCCGTTCCACCGTGAGATTTGTTGTCAGGATGATTTGTGTAATGGATGTCAAAGTTAGGGAATTTAACATATGTTTTGTCTGTAGTATGTGTTTCCGAGATTAACATCACATCTATTGAATTATTTATTAGGAAAGTCTTTAGTTCTAGTTCATGGCGCGACAGTTTATTTGCATTCTATATTGCCAAATTTATTTTATTTACTGCGTTCATCTATTTTGCATACAAGCATAGTTACTATGTTCATCATACTGGTCATTTGAATTATTAGTTGTTTCATCATTATTTTTAATTCGGATAGATCATCATTGTTTGATATTATTTCATATGTGCTGTTGCTTTTTATTTGATTTGGCTCCTGTGATATTGTTTCCCTTTGTGCAGCTTGAGCGTATTGAATACCAGAGATGATTTTCTGGCCATTTATTTTGTATTGTGATTGTTTTGGTTTGTTTCCATATTGATTTGTTCATTTGTTTCTTTCTTGTGAAGTGTAGGGTATCTCTGGACTTGTAGAGCTTTATATATCGCACATCCTCTGTAGTTTGCCGTGTGGTTTTCACCGCAATGAACGCATTTAATATTTACTCTATCAGCGTTGATTTTAATTGTGCACATGTTTGTCTTGTGTTTTCCAGCACATTTGACACCCACCGGGTCTATCTGGCAGTAGTTTTTTGTGTGGCCGTACTTTTGGCAATTTGTGCATTGGGGAATTGTTCTCTTTTGTCGGGGTGGCTCAAAGCTAATTTTGCAGTGTAGGAGGTGAGTAATGTCGTATATGCCTTTATTGTTATCTTTTATTTTCAATTCAATTGAAAATAGTGAAAGTGGTTGTTTTATTTTGGCACCATAAGCTATTTGGATGTTATGGATATTTGTCACTTCATGGCCTAGTTCGGCTAATTCGTTTTTAATTTTATTCTATTTTAAAAGATGTGTCCCAGTGAGTGACCGGTAGATTCGTTCTAGTCGATCACTGCACTATTGCACTTTTTCTTTACAACTTAAGTTACTTTAACTTAATAAATTTGTATTGAAGAATTAATTTTTGCGGAGCGAGCTTAAACACGTCTGCACTGTTCAAAACTTTCTACACCAACAACAAGTGTTATACTCTGAATTGGGAGTACAGAAGACACGGCCACAATTAAATCAGACAGTGGAACCCTGTGATAAGCGACGAAAAACATGCAAGAAGTCAACAACGCAAGATAACACAGGAGAATATCACACAAACAATTGTGCAACCGGCTGACCACATAATATGAATGTACAACAACAGTGCCCAACGCACTGATATGAATTTACAACAACAGTGCCCAACGCACTGATATGAATTTACAACAACAGTGCCTAACGCAATGTTAGAAATTTACAAGAGATACCGACAGAAGTTGCCGACTGCATTAGTTCGGAAAATAACCCACTAACAACACCCAAGAACGAAGGGCAAGCACAAAGTGGAACACGACAGACCGATCGCTAAGCACACCAACAGGCCGGACAAAGCATAAAGAGGAGAAGCAGAATTAAATATCCAATATTTAATATTTTTAAATATTTTATGCAATCGATATAAAATATCAACAAAGTAGTGAAGGTGGCCGAAGGACAAATAGCAACAACAACAAACTACACAAGGAACAACAACAAGGTAAATCATCACAACAACAACACAACATTGAAGGTGGCCCAAGGGCAAAAAACTTACAAGAACAACAGCGAGAAAACAACAACAATGTGCTGAAGGTGGCCCAAGGTCAAATTCAAACAAGAAGAACAATGCGGGAAACCGTAGTAACATGCCACAACAAACTACAGTTAACGCACAACAACAACTATTGGATGATCTACACTAAACCTAGAGCATAAAAGCAGGAGCAACTGGCAGCCCAGTCTCTTTCTTTCTTTCGGCATCAGGCAGACAAAACGCTCTTTCTTTATTTCGGCATCAGGCAGACAAGACTCTTTCTTTCATTCGGCATCAGGCACACAAGACGGTCTTTCTTTCATTCGGCATTAGGCAGACGAGACGCTCTTTCTTTCATTCGGCATCAGGCAGACGAAACGCTTTTCCTTATTTCGACATCACGCAAACCAGACGCATCGTACTAAACACAGTTATACCACACTGACAAACGCAACAGAACCTAGGGGCATCTAGAGGAGATTATGGTTTATAATCGATTCTCTGCTAGAAACCCACACTGACAAACGCAACAGAAGCTAGGGGAATCTAGACGAGATTATGGTTTATAATCGATTCTCTGCTAGAAACCCACACTGACAAACGCTACAGAAGCTAGAGGAATCTAGAGGAAATTATGGGTTATAATCGATTCTCAGCTAGAAACCCACACTGACAAACGCTACAGAAGCTAGGGGGACATAGAGTTCAACTGTGTCCGTATTTAGATTTAGTTAAAATAATGGTATCAAGTAGTTAAGCCTTTTTTTTAAATTAATAAATAAATAAAATAATTAAATCAACGTAAACAAGCTTTGAATACTTTAGAGATTTTCTGTAAACGACTCCTGGCAATCCGGCGAGCTCACCCCGGCGAAAACGAGTCGTTACACCATTTGCATCTGTATCCAAAATAAATTTTTCACCAGGAATTAGATACACAAGAATCGGAGCTGTACACAATAGCTCTTTCAATCTGTTGAATGTCTTCTCCAGTTCGCTTTTCTACTCAAAAGAACAATTCTTCCTCGTTAATGCGTGCAGACGCTTGGAACAAAGCGTCTGTAAAAGGAGCAAAGACTCAAGAAGCTGCGTGATTCATGCAAACTAGTTGGTCTTGGCCACTCCCTTACTGAGTCTATCTTATCTGGATCTGCATGCACTCCTTCAGGTGTGACTTTATGTCCAAGGTACTTGACTTCTTTCTTGAAGAACGAGCATTTCTTTGCGCTCAGCTTCAACCCTGAAGCTCCTAATCGCATCAATACTTCCTCCAAATTCTGCAAGTGGTCCTCGAAGTCCTTTCCCATAACGATGATGTCATCTAGGTACACCAGACACGTTTTCCAGTGGAGACCCTTTAGTACATGTTCCATTAGGCGTTCGAATATAGCTGGAGCATTACACAGTCCGACTGGCATCACCAAAAATTGCTATAGTCCATCACCCGCACTGAATGCTGTCTTTTCCTTGTCTTGTTCGTCTCCTGCCACTTGCCAATATCCGCTTTCTAAATCCAGCGTTGAGAACCAATTTGAACCAGAAAGCAATTGTGTCCAACGTATCGTCGATGCGAGGTAATGGATAACTATCTTTCTTCGTTACCTCATTTAGTTTACGATAATCTACACAGAAACGTGTGGAGCCATCCTTCTTCTTGACGAATACCACTTGAGAACTTCAGGGGCTTGCTGATGGCTCTATAAAGTTGTTCTGATGCATTTCCTTCAGCAACACATTCACCTCTTCTCTCTTCGCCAGAACCACAACCACCAACTTGTTCTTCTCAACATCACCGTCCATTTGGGTCCATATAACTGCATCTGATTTTGCTGGAATTTTTGTCCGCCGCGATAGAATGGCTTGTCGGATACCTCCGTACTTATCCTCACCAACGGATAACGGCATTTCGGTGTTCGCATATTTCAACATTCGGCATTTCAAATCTAGGATGAATCCATTGCGCATCATAAAATCCAAACCTAAGAATAATTCGTCCACAATATCTGCAACTATAAACTCGTGCGTCACTGTTGTGGTGCCGATAGTGATTTTCCGTGTAACTTTTCCCAGTACCGGTGCATCATCTCCAGTTGCCGTACGCAATCTTATTCCCAGAAGCGGCTCGATTCCCCTAACGAGATCCCTTCTAATTATGGAATGTGATGCACCCGTATCCAATGTTACCACGATTTTTCTACCATTTACTACGCTGTCGACAGTTAGGCTGTTGATTTTCCGTGCCATCTGAGAAACGAAGATTCTGGGGCTACATGTTGTGGGAGTCAGATCAAGCCCCTCGAGACTGACTCCATCTAGTTTGTCGACTTACCAACATTTTTTGATTCCCTATTTTGGAATCTGACTTGCTTAGGCGGTGTTACCGGCGAGCGTGATTCGTCTTGATTGACAATTACGAGCCATGTGTCCGGCCTCTCTGCAGGTAAAGCATTTCCCCGTGAAACTTTGTGCGCTTTCGACTTGTACCTTAACAAAAACTATTTTTAAATAAATATTTGTTGTGATTTTTTGGCAAAAAGTTTAATGGGCAAATATCTCATAATTTATATTTCTGCTGTATGTATGCTTATTTGATTTTATACTATATTAGAGATGAATGGTGAGTGGTTGTTAGCCATATTAAAAAAAAATTTCAAAATAAAACTCTTTATATAATCAGCACAATTACATTATTAAATTAATTGTTTTATACAAATACGTAGAGGATCTAAACATTGATTATAAACACTTCGTGTATACAAAACAAGTTGTGCCAACTTTGTATCTGTCATTCCAAAAAGTCTTTCTCCCTGCGAATTTTGTATACAAGCTTAACAGAGGGAAATTGGATGTCTCTATAATATATGTTTCTGGTTTCTGCTGCTACTGTACAAAACTGGCCCTGTTCGAGAGCATTTCTTACACTGTGATAAACTTTGTGTAATTTTTCGGTGGCAGCATGTTGCTGTTGAAACCAGAATGGCTTATTAGGTATGAATTCTTTTTTAGCCAGTATTGGCTTCAGCTTACTGACAGCAGCTTTTCTAAAACTTTGCAAATTGTTAGCGAAATTAAAAGAAGGCTGCCTGGGCCCATAACCTTTGTTAGCGAAATTAAAAGAACACGTCCGTTCAATTCAATAGCTTTAATGCAAGTAATAGGAAAGAAGAGTACATACATATATATTCTGTTGCTTAGTCTAAATATAATCATAATATCGTAATATACCTTGTATTAATGCAAAGTAGGTAGGGTTGCATTTGTTAGTATTCTGACAAACTCCACCTCAACACGACTACTTTCATTTAGAATAAATTTCATATGAGGTTGAGGAAAGATTAATTCAAATGTTAGGTTTTTACAATAAATTTCAATTTCATATCATAGTTTTTCATGACGTTCCTTAGGTAAACTTTTAGTTAAAATATCAGCCACATTATCTGGAGATGGGATGTAGTGGATATCAATCTCGTTGTTCATATATTTGTCTCGCAGGTAGTGGTACCGAATGTCTATATATTTACTTCGCTTGGTTACCATTGGATTTTTAACTGCAAATTGAGCGCTCTGATTGTCACAAAAAACTATTGTAGCTTCGCTCACCTGGTCTCGAAATCCTATCTCCAGCAGTAAACTTCGGTGGAATGTCACCTCTCTAACTCCCGAGCACATAACGACATATACGGCCTCCATCGTACTGAGAGCCACGATACTATGCTTTTTGGATTCCCATGCTACTAAATTTTCACCCATCGATACAGTGAACCCACTATATGATCTACGGTCAGTGTTGTCGTAAGCCCACTCCGAATCTGTAAAACAAATTAAACTATTGCAGTTAGCGTTATAAGTTAACACACCTTTGGGTCTCGCTCGAAGATATCTGAGCACTCGTTTCGCTGCCATAAAATGATCTCTATGCGGATGTGCGTTAAATTGCGCTAATTTTGCTACAACATGTGCTATGTCTGGTCTCGACACTATCACTAAATAGGTAAGGCTTCCGATGAGCGACCGATATTTTAAAATGTCACATCCAGAACATTTCTTGGGGTCAGTGCATTTCTCTAATACTGTGCCACTGTCGAAAGGGGTAGACGCGCCTTTACAATCTTGCATATTCCATTTTGTCAAAAGTTGTGTTGTGTACCGGTGTTGATGAATTATCATTTCACCTCTTCGTCCTTGCCTCTCAATCTCCATTCCTAAATAATAGTTAATAGGACCTTTATTCACCACTTTGATTTTTTCTTCCAGCTTTGTGATTATTTTTTGTATCATTTCATCTGTTGTGCAAGCTAATATAATATCATCGACATACACACACATGATGTTAATCTGTTCATCGGTCTTCAAAATGTAACTACAGTTGTCTGACTTGCTTCGATAGAAACCAATGTTGCAAAGTATTTCATTTAACTTATCATTCCAATTTCTGCCGGCTTGTTTTAATCCATACAAGGCTTTGTTTAATTTGCATACGTGATTTTGTTTATCTTTGTCCACGAATCCCTCCGGTTGGCGCATATACACTTCTTCTTTAAGATTTCCATTTAAATATGCTGAAATCACATCGATGTGATACACCAAAAGCTCATACTTCACCGCTATTTACAATATCATCCTAATCGACATATGTCTTACGACAGGCGCATAAGTATATACGTAGTCCACGCCTGCCCGCTGTGTACACCCTTGCGCCACCAATCTGGCCTTGTATTTTGCTACCGTTCCATCTGGATTATATTTTGTATTGAACACCCATCTCGATCCGACAATGTTTTTATTTTTTGGAGGTTCAAGCAACACCCAGGTTCCACTTTCTATTAATGCGTCATATTCTGTTTCCATAGCGTTTTTCCACTCCGCTGCGTTGTTAGAACAAAGTGCTCCTGTCACCGTACCAGGGTTTTCCAAAAACGCATTTAACACTTCATTATTTCCGTTCGGTTTATTCGCTCTCTTCCAGACACCTGCTGTCCGCGTGAGTCTAGCTCCACCTGTGTTGTATCCACTTTCCGCTTTCTGAACTTCTGGTTCGCTGTCCTCACTTGCGCTTTCGAATACTTCATTTTCCGAATTTACAGTGGTCTTCTCTTCTCTATTATCTTCCGGCCTTTCTTCTACTTTGTTCTCTATTGCACCCGTGTCTATAATAGAAAATTGGCCTTCAGGCTCTGCTTTTTCGTTTTTACCTTTTCCTTTATAGAATTTATTTTCTAGGAATACCACATCCCGAGCTAGAGTGATTTTTCTATTTTCACTGTTGTAAAATCTATATGCTTTAGATGTATTAGAGTAACCCACAAAGTATAGCACAACTCCTCTGGGCTCACACTTTGGCTTTCGTAATTGCTTATCAAGCACAACTGCCTTGCAACCAAGAGTTTTAAAATGTTTGATCCATGGTTTCCTATCAAACCAGCACTCGAACGGAGTTCTTTCTTTAATTACGCTGGTGATGGACCGATTTCTTATATAAACTGCTGTATTCAGGGCTTCAGCCCACACACTTTGAGGGAGATTAGTTTAATTCATTAAACACCGTGCCATTTCAACTAACATACGATTTGCCCTTTCTGCGACCCCGTTTTGTTGAGGTGTATAAGTTACAGTAGTTTCATGTATTATGCCACGAGACTCAAAAAAAACCTCAAAATCTTTATTCACGTATTCCAACCCGTTGTCTGACCGAAACCGCTTGATTTTCTTTCCCGTTTGATTTTCGACCTGATTAATGAACTTTTTGTATGAATTAAATGCATCCGATTTCTTTGCAATAAAATCTATATGCATGTATCGAGAATAGTCATCTATAAATGATATAAAATATTTCGCACCACCTTGTGACGCTATACGCATTGGGCCACATACGTCGCTGTGTATCAAATTTAAAATACCCGCACTCTGTACTTCTGAATAGCTTTTAAACGGCTTTCGATGTATTTTCTCGATTGCACACGTTTCACATTTAAAACCTTCTGGCATACTCTTGACATTAACCGTCAGGCCAAGTACCATATTTTTACGAGACATTTTTATTATAGAATTATAATTGAGATGACCGAATCTTTGATGCCAACGCTCAGAATGAATAATTTATTTTTTAAGAATTTTAACATATATAACGTATTTTAAATATTAACTATTTGTTGCCGATCCGCACTTGCCGCAACTCCAGAACAGACTGAATACGGCGCAAAGAGAGCAGCTGCCGCTGCTTTGTAGCCCCGCGCCAAAATATACCAACAGTTAAAGATGGCTTCCGCAAAAAAACGATATGCACCTGCCTCGACTGTTCTCTCGCTCTCCACCGCACAACACCGAACGATGGAACGCAGAGATAGGCCGACAACATGGCGCCCCAGGTACCAGGCGGAAGCCACCTGAACGTTAGGATTCGGAGTGAACATGCCGCCCCCCTTGCATTATTGCAAGAGAAGAACATATCCATGTCGGATCCCGTTCATAACCTTCATCAATGGAGGGTGGTTTGGTGCGCGAGGGCGCAGCTTCAGGAAGCATGCGCACCCCTCAATGCGGTGGCCCATCTGCTAACACATAGTGCAGATGATCTGCGGAGTAGGGCGTAGCTGCACCGGTCTCTTCGTAATACCCAGAAAGGGCGGAACAGCGCGGGATGGTTCCCGCCTGGACTCCTCCTGACCTTGGTTTGGCGCTTCCGGAACCACGCAGCCAGGTGGCGCGCCGGTGGCAGAGAGGTGAAGCTCGATGGGAGGTCGAATTTAGTTGACCTGGCCCGACGAGGTGCTGTTGGGTCCGGTGGCACCGCCATGGAGAGTGGAGGTGGTAGCACGGTCACGCTCGAACAACTGGCAGACAAAAAGCAACACCCGTCAGAAATCGAGTAGCGGGTCTTGTGCACCGAGTGGGCCTAGATCTGAGAAAATATCAAAAATTTAATTAGTACAAGAAGGGAATAGATCTAAAAGATAACATAAAAACTATAAATTGAAAAAGTACAAGGTACGTTATACCCCTCCGCTGGTAGGAGGCGGCTCTTCTCCCGGTAGGATCACCACCTTCGTGATAGGTCGGGTTAGCATTCCACGTGCGGTTCGCACATCCACAACACGCACTTTTCCATCAGGACCAGGGTGCGTATCGGTGACCCTGCCCAGCCGCCATTCTTGAGGCGCTACGTTGTCTTCCCGCACAACCACTAACTCACCCACCTTGACATTCACTTGAGCCGTCCGCCACTTACTCCGCCGTTGACACTCGAGAAGATATTCGTTTTTCCACCTGACGCTGAATTGATGGGCCAGCGCCTTCAGTTTTTGCCATCGGTTCAAAATTGAGAGAAAGGGTGTTGTATCCGGAGGCTCAGCTGGTGCCAACAGTGGCGCACCCACCAAGAAATGACCAGGCGTCAGCGCTTGGAGATCCGTGGGGTCCTCAGACAGAGCGCTGATAGGCCTAGAATTAAGACACGCCTCGATGCGCGCTAAGAGAGTCACAAATTCTTCAAACGTGTACTTAAGTTGCTTGCGTGTAATGGTGCTTGAAACTCTTGACCGCTGCTTCCCAAAGGCCCCCCATATGTGGAGCATGGGGGGGATTAAAATCCCACTCGATCTGAGTATGAAAGTGACCCACCACGGTTCGGTCACGGATTTCGCGGAGCACCCGCATGAAATCAAGCCTCAACGCCTTTTCCGCGCCCACAAAGTTCCGACCATTATCAGAGTGCATTTTCAAAGGACATCCCCGGCGGGCGATAAACCGAGACAATGCCGCAAGGAAGGCAGGAGTACTCAAATCGGTAGTCGCCTCAAGGTGAACTGCTCTCGTAGCGAAGCATACAAAGATGCAGACGTACCCCTTCGTAACGTGGCATGCCCGCCCCTTATAGTGCTTGATATCAAACGGCCCCGCGAAATCAACTCCAGTATGGGTAAAAGGACGTGAATACGTGGTACGTTCAACCGGAAGAGCTGCCATGAGCTGCTGTTGTCGACGCTTCTTCCACAGAATACATGTCTTACATTGGAGAATTGTGCTTTTAATGAGCGTTTTCGCTTTTGGAATCCAATATTGGGTCCGGATTAGCCGCAGCATTAGTTGATTCCCCCCGTGTAGGGACACCTGATGGATGAACTTCACTATTAGACGAGTCAAATGACCATAATATGGCAGAATGATCGGGTGTCTCTCCGAAAATGGCAAATATGTAGTGAGCGCCAACCGACCATTGACGCGCAGAGTACCATCGGAGTGCACGAACGGATTCAGAGCCAAAAGCGAACTGGAGCTGGATATCGGCTCCCGTGTCACAAGTGCGCTGTATTCTTTTGGGAAATACATTTTCTGCGCGAGCACAATAAGGCAAGTGGTCGTTTCAGCGATTTCTCCCCGAGTAAGCGGGGACCCCCTGTCAGGAGTCGTGTCCCGATGTTTCACCGAACAGTGGCGCATAAAGCGGCGCACGAAACTCAACACTCGGAGGGCCCTAGAAAATGAGGAGAAGCGCAACATTGGGTCGTCCGCAGAGGACACATATACTACATGACACTTTGCAGGTCGTTGCTCTTCATCGGTTGTTAGCACGTTTTCGTCCCCGGAGGCGGCCACCGTTTCCGCTCTTGCTGCAGCCAGGCCGGGCCTTCCCATCAGAGCTTGTTGTGGAGTAGTGCATCAGGTGCCACACCACGGCTAGCTAAATCTGCTTGGTTATCTTCTGAGCGGACATGACGCCAGTTGTTCACACCTACTTTGCTATTGCTTTGGTAATGGCAGTGACTCGATTCGCCACGAAGACTTTCCACACGTGGGGTGGCTTTCGCAGCCATGCCAACACAATCGTAGAGTCGGACCAACAAAACAAGTTGTCATCTGAAATATTTAATAGAGGTTTAAGAGGGAAAATCAGCTCTGCTAAAAGTGTTGCCCCACATAGTTCTAAACGTGGAAGAGAGATAGTTCTCAATGGGGCCACCCGCGATTTCGCCACTAGCAAATGGGTAGAGATGGAATTTTCACCTTTACACCGAACGTAAAGGGCTGCAGCATATGCTAGCTGAGAAGCATCACAGAAGGCGTGGAACTCAATATCGCGATCAGGTGCAGATCGTACCCAGCGAGGCACGCGTACTTGGGAGATTGCCTGATACTGCGATAAGAAGTGTGTCCACCTTGTTAAAGTGGTAGGAGTAAGTTGCTTGTCCCAACCTATTTGATCCAACCATATCTGTTGCATCAAGATCTTAGCGGAGATGACAATAGGAGCCAACCATCCCACTGGGTCAAACAGCTGTGCGATGACCGACAGGACCTTACGTTTGGTGTATACGGCAATGATTGGCAAAGCTGCCACGTGGAAATAAAACCAATCCCCCCGCGCATTCCATCGAATGCCCAAAGTGCGAGTGGTGCTGGTCTCTTCGAATTGGAGAAAATCTTCCCTAAGCAGATGCCCTGGAGGCAAACCCGATAAAATTTCTGTAGAATTTGCCACCCATTTTCGCATTGAGAACCCGGCTGAATCCAAGCTCTCAATCAGCTCATCCCTAGTGCGAATGGCAGTAGCAATACCTAGTGCGAATGGCAGTAGCGGTCACCCCGAAGGTGACCGTTTTCAATTCATAGTCAGAGATATCGCTGTCGGGAGATTCCCTAAACACAATTCTCTGGTATGATGCCTGGCTTGGCTCAACCAGAATCTGACGATACATCTTTTGTATGTCCCCGTTCAGGACATAGCGAAACATACGCCACTGGATTATTAGCCGGGTCAGATCGGCTTGTAACACTGGCCCTGTGTGTACCACGTCATTCAAGCTGACCGTGTTGGAAGTCGCCTGTGAGGCATTGAACACCACGCGAAGTTTGGTGGTTGTACTCTCTGGCTTAATTACTGCATGATGTGGCAAGTAATAATGAGGCACAGGAGTTACTGACGGCGGTGGAACCTTGCGCATGTGATTTAACGTCACGTATTCAAGTACCTCCATGTCGTATTGTCGCTTATCGGCCGGGCTCTTTACCAGCCGGGACTCATTGCGCTCAAATTGCCGAAGGGCAATATAGCGCGACGCTCCTAGAGACTTCTCCGGAACAAACCCTTGTTTGAACGGCAGAGAGACTATGTATCGCCCCGTAGCATCCCGACGAGTAGTCTGGGAGTACAAATTAAGGCAGTCTTGATCAGTCTGGGACAGCTTTCGATCTTGCGGAGGCTGTTCCATTTCCCAGAACTGTCGTAGAAGGTGGTCGAGCGAAGCAGTTTCAGACACTTGCACGCGAGTTGTGAAAGTGGATATCCGTTTATCCGGCAGAGGCCCTGTAAGGATCCAGCCGAATACCGTTTCTTTGGCAATTAGTGACCCCACCAGGTTGCGTCGCAACCCATCAAGCAAGACCTGAGGGTAAAGATCCCCTCCGATTAACAAATCGACTTGGGTGGAGTGTGAAGTGCTTGAATCGGCTAACCTGAAATGTCTCAGTTTGTGTTGCTCTCCTTTACTCAATAGGAGCGGCGGCAGTTCACCTGTCAGGGTAGGCAACACCAAAGCCGATACTTGGAGACGCATCGTACCGCGACCCGATGGTGATATGACATGCTTTGGTAACGGTGCCAGCAAGGGTATTGCTGACCCCCGATACCTGGGCATGTACTGAGTGCGCCTGCAGCTTAAGGCGCTTTTGGAGGCGGTCAGAAACAAAGGACCCCTCAGAACCAGAATCTATCAGAGCCCGGGCTGTGTACCATACTCCTTGATGTTTTATCGTGACTAAGGCCGTACCCAAGATAACACGATTGGAGAGGCGGCCACTTGGATGACTTGGACTCGGCCCCGCCATATCTGCCGGACGCGATACCTGCGCAGTGTGGTAAGAAGACTTGGGTACGGGTGGATGGACCAGGGAGGAGCGTCCATTTGAATTGGAGCGTCCCCTCCCCGATGTGGATGGTGGGTTTGGCGTCGCAGAGGTTGGACGACCCCGTGGCGAGTCCGTATGCAGCAGAGTGTGGTGCCGCTCCCGACAGGTGGAGCACGAAAAGGAGCTGGGGCAATTTGCCACTCTATGTGAAGCTGACAAGCAATTCACACACAACCCGTGTTTCCGCACCAAGCCCCACCGAGCTGATACGGTGGCGGCCTGGAACGCAGGACAATTTCGCACCGAGTGGGGTAACACTTACTGGATGGGTTTGCACCCGTGCTGTTCGCGGCTGATTCGGCTGAACCCTTATTTGTGATGAACTGGAGCCTTGCGACCGGAGATCCGAAATCGCCTCGAGTGTATGAAACCGCAATGACAAGAAGTCATCCATCGCCTTCCATTCTGGAATATCTGCGCGGCCCCCCATGGTCTGTTCCCACAGGGACAGTGTGAGCTCAGGCAGCCGCATAGAGCACAAGTATACTAAAATGGCATCCCAACTCGCAACGTCGATGCCGTAAGATGTCAGTGCAGCGATACAGTTACCGATGTCACGCTGTAGGCGTTTAATTTCCCCACCATCTTCTCTTCTAACCGGGTCAAGACCCAACAGTGTCTTCAATTGGTTGTTGATCTGGATGCGCTTGTTGTCGTAGCGCTCCAGTAAGTTTTCCCACACTTGCTGAAAACCCGCCTCAGTAATTGGAATTTTGGAGACAATTTCATGTGGTTCTCCCCGGGTCTTAAGGGACAAATGGTAGAATTTCTCCGCATTAGACAGCCGCGTGTTGTTAATGAATAGTGCTGTAAACATGTCACGGAACGTTGACCATGCAGCATAAGTCCCTTCAAAGGCAGGGATATCACAAGGGGGTACGTGGATGCTGTGCGCCAATGATAAAAATGGCTCCCCTGTAGTAGGAACGGGAGTTGCCTGCTCTAAACGTTGTCTCACTTCCGCGATCAAAATACGACCCCGCTTAAAAGTATCAAAACTTGACTCGAACCGCTGTCCGATTGACTCTAACAGTGATTCACCGTCTTTCATGACCCGCGCCTCGGACATGGCAGTTATTTTTGCCGTTTTAAGCGAAGCCCACCGAGCATCCAATTCTGCTTCATCAAGTTGAAGTGATATAATGGAGTGAGTGTCCGGTGAGCACCGTACAAAACGACTTATGAACATCAGGAGTTCATCTGCCGCCGAAATATACGAGTCCACCATTTTGCGGAACTTATGCGCCTGCGAACGCAGCTTAATGTTTGCTTATCTACACCTCCAAACGCAACCGCACTGAAACCACGCCTAACACTTATCATTTAAACGCACTACGACAGAAGGGCCCACAATGCTCAGGAAACCAATTGTTACCCGTAACCGGCCCTGCTTCACAAAAGAAATAGGGACAGCAGCTGATCGCACGAGCCACTGACCTACTTTTCTTATTCTGTTTTCTGCATTAGCCACCAGTACCTAAAAACGGCGATAATGCAGCGAAGACAACAACAGCGCAATGGTTTTAATAGTCAGCAGCGCCGACAGAGCACAAACACCCGAACGCACGGCAAACCCAACCGAAACACAAAAAATAATCAATGTGTGTATAAATCAAATTTAAATTATTATTAATTTATAATAATAAAATTTTTAATTCGATTAAAACAATCGACACTTACCAAAAACCGGATTCTTATCCGGCTCGAAGGACCAAAATGTTGTGCTCAGAATGAATAATTTATTTTTTAAGATTTTTAACATATATAACGAATTTTAAATATTAACTATTTGTTGCCGATCCGCACTTGCCGCAACTCCAGAACAGACTGAATACGGCGCAAAGAGAGCAGCTGCCGCTGCTTCGTAGCCCCGCGCCAAAATATACCAACAGTTAAAGATGGCTTCCGCACAAATACGATATGCACCTGCCTCGACTGTTCTCTCGCTCTCCACCGCACAACACGTGCTTTCGCACCGTACCGAACGATGGAACGCAGAGATAGGCCGACAACATGGCGCCCCAGGTACCAGGCGGAAGCCACCTGAACGTTAGGATTCGGAGTGAACAACTAGACTTAGCTGTTATTGCATACTCGCATTTCTTAAAGTTTACGGTAAACACGCCGTTTTCCAAACTCGCGATACACACTAGTTGGTTATCTTTAGTTTTCACTTCTGCCGTGTCTTTGAAAAAATTTACCTTATTTTCATTTTCAATTATTTTACTAACCAATAAGATGTTTGTATACAAACTTGGTACATACAACACGTTACTTAACACAATTTTTATATTTTTATATTTAACATTAATCGTTATGCCTTTACCGTTTCACTTGATGCTAAAACAATATTATTTTCATATGGCTTAAGCGCAGAAAAGCTATTTTTTTCAATACACATGTGTGATGAAGCGCCACTGTCTAATATCCAGCCGGTTTCATTCGGATTAGTCACGCAGCTGAGGGCCATCGTTGTTTCCTTTCTATGCGTTCCGCACTGAGAACGTATGTGCCCCCTTCTTCTACACCCGTAACACTTTACGTTGCTATTTTGTTTTCCGCTATTCTGCGCACTTCGATTGCGGTATTGTTGTTGTTGTTTTGAATAATTGGTTGTTATTCGTTTTTTTTTCGTTATTTCGGTGATTAAATGCAAAAACCTTTTCGCAACTGATGTCGACCTTGTGACCTCTACGATGTTCTTCTTCCAATAATTTTGCCTTTAAAGACTCAAGTGACGGCAAATTGTCTCTACTTTTAATTGCAACTACAAAGTTTTCCATAGCTGGCGGCAAACTGCATAATAGTAATATTGTAGTTAAATCATTTTCAAGTTTTACACCAATTTCAGCCAGACTTTCGACCAACGAACAAAACTCATTAATTTGCGGTGCAAATTTTTCGCTGTTTGAAAACTCAAATTTGAGCAAGCTTTTAAAGAGGTTTACCTTTCTTGCGGGTCCCCTTGCATTATATAGGATTTCAAGTGTATCCCACGCTGCCCTTGCCGTTAAGCATCGTTTAATGTTTAGCAATTCAGATGTTTTTCCACAGAGAGTCATGGTTGCCAGCGCTTTCTGGTCGCAAATTTTCCAGGCCTCCTTCACTTCATTCGGAACCTCTTCGGCTATTACTTTCCATAAGTCCATCGTTATTAGTAAACTCTTCATCTGGAGTGACCACGATGAATAATTCTCACCACTTAATTTGTCGATTGACGCTAAATTCATATTAATTTTTTTTTCAATCCGCACAAATAAAAACAAACTACTAGTTAAACCGTTCGACCTTTGCGACCCTTCGACCAACGAGGTAGTATATTATTTCTAATTATTGGCTGCCTGGGCCCATAACCTTTGTTAGCGAAATTAAAAGAACATGTCCGTTCAATTCAATAGCTTTAATGCAAGTAATAGGAAAGAAGAGTACATACATATATATTCTGTTGCTTAGTCTAAATATAATCATAATATCGTAATATACCTTATATTAATGCAAAGTAGGTAGGGTTGCATTTGTTAGTATTCTGACAGAAATAATGGTCAGTAAACTTATCGGCTATGTAACTTCTTCTTCCGGCTTTCCAACTTTTGTTATTAGAGGCATTTCAGTATTTTTTTACTGGCGAGGGAAATAAGCACACCTCAATACTGCATTGTACACATAGGTGATGCATTTTATAGGATTATAAGGCAGCTCTTTTAGAATTTTACATGCTATCAGGTCATATCCTGATACATTTTTAGTTGTGGTGTTTAAGCATAAAGTTCTTCAGTTCTCTTATTTTGAGAGGTAAGATCGGTAATTCCATTTGACCAGGAGCTTCCAAAAAATAATGAATGTACGGCATCATTATGTTGTAGATTTTTGTGAAATGGTGTAAAAATATCGCAAAGGTATTTTGCAAACGTCTCTCTTTTGTCTGTGTCGGTTTTTGCCCGAGAGCCATTCACAGTTCTGATGGGAGGAAATCGAGTAGTGGGTTGCTTTAACTTTTTTATTGCCTTCCATAACGAATATTCCATGGCATTTGATGCTGACAAATTTGACAAATAGTGCTGAATTTCATAATTTTCTACGGCCAAGTTTTTTGGTCTCATAATTTGCCAAGTTTCTTCCCTTTCGTTTTGTACCTATCATATAATGAATAACTGAGCTCATTGTGCAATTTTTATCATTTTCTTTAAGATTCAGAGTAGCGGCCTAGGCAGAGATTATTTTATTTAGTTTTGAGCGGAATATCCAGAGATATCAAGCCAAAAACAATGTATTTAAATTGAAGCCACTTTGTACGCTTATTGCGTAGTGTAGGTGGTTTTAATATACACAGAACATTAGATCTTACAATTATAACGATAGGGGAATGGTCTGATGACAAATCCAAAGATCAATCTACTTCGACACAGTTTCTAGAAACACCTTTCGGAACACAAAATTCAATAATATCGGGATCTTATTTCTATCGGATGGCCAGTATGTTGGTTTTCCTGTCGAAATATGCTATATTAGCTTTTTGTTGGATGTATCCAGAAGAAAATGAACTTATCCTTTATTTAATAACGAAATAAAAGATTAGTAAAAAACGAGTAACGAAATCTGAAGTTGGGTTAGACCGCTTTCGAAATACCCTTTTCGTTTTCTTGTGAGTGCGAGCTAAACAATGGGGATGTTTTCTTCATAAATCATCATTTGGAGATTGTCTACGGTAATTTTCGGTCGCGTATCTTGAAGTGATTATATTTGTGGGAGGCGTGGCCTTTATCTTATCCACCCCATTTCTTGTATATGTGTTTGTAGAATCAATATACATATTTAAAATATTGTATTGGTCGTAAATTAAATGTCAATAATGGCTAATTTGTATTCATATATCATCACTAGAAGCATACATAGGGTAATTGTTTTTAGGTGGTAATTGTTTATGGGAGGGAGCCGTTTCGTTTATCTGATTGATCCCAATTTTTGTATGCGGCTTGGTAGGGTTGTGGTGGTTAATGTTAGTACCCCCAACCTTCCTGTGAAATTTCGTTCATAAATCTATAATATGAACCTAGTATTGATTTTTGGTTAATTGTGGGCGTGGCATTAGTAATAATATCTCCATATTTGGAATTCATGTTAGTACGGACCCAATGTATGCATCTACCAATTTCTATTGATATATCATCACTAGGAGCATAGATAGGGTAATTGTTCTTAGGTGGGGTCCCAAAGTTTATTATATGGGAGGGAGGCGTATCCTTCATCTGATCGACTCCGAATCTTGTATGTGGCTTTGTAGGGTCAATATACGTACTAATTTCGTCCAAAAATATTGTATAGGACGTAAAATATCAAAATTTGTAAATAGTGGGCGTGGCTGTAAAAAGAACCAGCTCATTTTTTGTGTGGTATTTAATGCCAGTATCCGCAACCTTCCTGCCGAATTTTGTTCATATATTTTTAATAGGAACCTAGTAATGATTGTTGGTTAATGTGGGCAAGGCAGTAGTATTATGATCTCCATATTCTGCACACACACTATTATCGACCCCATGTATATTTTTGCAAAACTTTTATTCTGATGTCATAAATACGAGCATAGGTAGGCTAATTTTTGCAAAGCAAAATTTCCGTGAACACTAAAAACTGTAAATATCTAAATTACATTGAAGTCCTTTTCTTGTTCAAAAATTTTAATTTATTTAAAATATATTCCCGATTCTAAGACTTAGTTCGTGTCTGTTCCGATAACCTATTGGGTTTATCCAGATTAAATAAAAGACCGATGCATTTGACTGATTACAAGAAACTGAACTTAAGTTTTATTTAATAAAGAACTTACTCGTATGTTCTATTTATATTATGTATATGTTCACAGTGGAACGAGTAGATTAAAAGTAAAGACAACTCCTCTCAATAGTTGTGAACAGTTCTTTCCCTCTAATGCCTTTTGCCCCAATAGTTCCCCAAATGTTTTGCGTTATAAAATGATAGAGATTGAATTAAAAAATGAGAAAGGTTTTTCAATTTCAAATTCTATATACAGTTTCTCATGAAAGTGATTTGACTAAGTAAAAAATATATCCGTCATATACTAAAGTACTTGTATATTGTTTTGATAATTTGCTCAAATTCGTTTCATGTAATCAATATATTTTCTAATAAAGAAAATTCATTTTAAAGTTAAGACATAAACGGTATTACGAAGACAAAAAATATCCGAATAATTTGCGGTCACGAAAGTGATTTTACAAAATATTTTGTAACCAATTTATATTTAATTTATTTGTGCGGAATGTATTTACCGTAATCGGGTGGATTGATTCATTATTCTTTGTGAACATTTTAGAAGCCAATTAGCCAAAAATTGTTGTGCTTTGCTCACCAACTGCAACATTTGTATTGAAAATACTGTGAGTTTAAGATGGCTTGAAAAAAAGCGTTATTTGATGTCACTCAGTTGGTTTACTGTAACCACTGCATCCGAAGAAGATATTTTTTTTTTACCAGACAAACAATTTACAATATCTTAAATCGCATAAAAATCGAGTATAGACTGGGGCCAAATCTTCCAATGGCCGTTCTTACAAATTATGAGAGAGAACAGAACGCATTTTAATATGGAAAGTACTAGAAAATCTGCAGATTTCTACGAGACCAGTTCCCAGTGAACTCAATGAAAAATAAGGTATTGCGGAATGTCTTGAGAAAGTACCAATATATGTCATGAGTTGTGTAAAAACAATGCTTAGAACACAACTCATTGAAAAGCGATTGTTTTTCGCTGGGATGTACGTTAGTAAACCGAATGACTACTGCGAGAACGATAAGACCAAATCATGCTTTACTATAATGGTGGCCCCAATAGATTGTAGCGTCAACCGTTAACTGCGTTGAAAAATCGTAATATAATTAATTATAGCTATTAAATTCGGCAAAGGGTTCTGTAATGGTATGGGGGATTGCATGTTCAGTAAAGCAGAGAGATAGTTTTCATAGAGAACACATTTAATGCAAAACAATATTTGCAGACTTTAAAATATTTTTGATGAACAAAGTTTGAATTTTAATAGCCGCAATTAAATTTTACCATGATACAGACCTAAAACATAAGGCGCATATGGTAAGAATGTGACTCCTTTACAATTGCAAAAAAAAGTGTTAGGTACACCTGCCCAGTGTACACGCTTGAAGCCCATTATAAATATATGGGCACTTTTAATATAAAAAACCAAGGAGGTAAACAAAATGTCTAGCAGAGCTCAAAACTCCAATAATAGAGGTGTGGAATCAATTACCAAGCGAATTTTTTTCAATTATTATTTATTCAATCTTTCGACAGAAACTAACAATTAGTTTTTAAATCTTACAAGCTAATATAAAAACTTTTATAGTCTTTTGCCAATGTTTAGAACAAATATTTTTTAAACGATGTTAGTTCATTATTTCATTAATTCTATATATTGCATATTCAATCAATATATGATGTTAGCTTGGATCTAAAATATATTTCTTTCTTTTTATCCTTTTTTTTTTTAAACTTCATTTTTATTTGCATTTTACCCCTTGGGGCAATAATAAAATTCAATAGCAATATTAAACAACTACATAAATAAATACACAAAGTTATTTTTTAAATAGTTATTTAAAACAACATGAGGAAGAGGAGCCAGTGCTAATCTCCAATAAGGTTAGTTCAGAACTATTGCATTAGAAAATTATTATCTTAAATTGAGAGGTGTTGCTCTCTTCAGTCGCCGTGTAGTGCCTGTCCTCTCCAAAAGATTTGAAACTAGTATATTAGGATGCTTACTTAGTCGTTCCAGGTGCTGTATCTTGATATTTCCCCATCGACAGTAGGGATGTTTAGGTCGTGACGTATTATATCATTCCTGACCAACCAAGGAGCCTTTACTATCATGCGTAATATGTATGATTGGAATATCTCAATGATTTTTATATTAGTTTTTGCCGCTGAACCCCATAGATGTATACCATCTGTCCATATGGGTTTTAGGATTGTTTTATAAACGAGCAGTTTATTCTCAAGCGATAACTGGAATTTATCTGAGGAAGTAAGCTTGATTCCAAGTTGTTTTCTTTTCGTAAGAATATGCTTCTGCCATGTCAGACGTCGATCAAGATGTAGCTCGTCTTCGGATTGGGGCAGTTGACAATCATTTAGTATCACTGATGGACAAGTCTTCTGTTTTAAGCTGAAGGTTGCTTGTACAGGCTTAGTTGCATTCACCTTAATTCTCCATTTATTTAGCCAGATTTGAAGGTTATCTAAGCTTTCTTGGAGATAATTTGTAGGGATTATATTGTTGCTATTTGTAGCCATTATAACAGTATCTTCGGCGTAGGTTGCGATTTTTGTATTCTCCGTCAGTGGAAGGAAAGCCGTGTAGATAGTGTAGAGCACATGACCTAGAACGCTGCTTGTGGTACACCCGCCTTTATAGAGAACAGTTCGCTCTTCAAGATATGATCTTAAGATGATCTTAAGTATCATAAAACGTCTGAGGTAGTAGCTTTTTCAGTTTAAAGAGTAAGCCAGGGTGCCATACTTTATCGAACGCCTGTGTTATATCTAGGAAATACAACTGCTAACGATTTTGCTCAAGAGCGTTTCTTATTGTGCTATACACTCGGTGCACTTGTTCTGTTGTGGCGTGGTGTTCCCTAAATCCAAATTGATGATTATGTCCTTTTTGAGCAGAATTGGTTTAAGTTTGTTCAACAGGAGCTTTTCAAACATTTTGGAAACAATTGGCAAAAGGATAATTGATATATAAGAAGTGACTTCCTCCGAGGGCTTCCCGGGTTTAGGGATGACAATAATTTCGGACACTTTCCATTGACTCGCAAAATATCTACATCTAATTATTGGATTGAAGAGATATTTTATTCCTTTATTTGGTATTTCCTTTAATATTTTACCTGTTATCACGTCGTAGCACGGTGCCTTTTTCACATTCAGTGTCCTGTGCACAGCGTTATATATTTCCTTTTTTGGAAAGGGCGTGATAGGCAACTCTAATTGTCCTGAACTATTGAGAAGATTAAATACATCCTTTTCCTCTTGCTGTGAAATTGATGGAAACGGCCTAAAGAATCCAGTAAGGTGTTTGGCAAATTGAATTGCTTTCTCCTTACCAGTTTTTGCCCAGGAGCCATTTGCGCTTTTGATAGGAGGAGCACGGGTGGGCAGTTGCTTCAGCTTTTTTGTCTCCTTCCAAAGTGAGTAATCTCTGGTCTCTTTTGCTGACAAAGTGGACAAGTAGTGCTGTATGTCTTCATTCGGCTTCTGCGCCAAATGCCGCTTGAGGTTTTTTGTAGCTCTATTAAAATTATTTTTATCTTTCGGATGCCTGGTACTCTGCTACCCCCTTCTTAGTTTGCGTTTTTCATCAACCATCTCCCTAATAACGGGGTGGGAAGGATGCTTGTTCAGTTGATATTTAGGCTCCGGAATTGAGTTCCATGCAGCGTGTTGGACAGTTTTGTTAAAATTTTCTCAATATCTTCAGCACATTTCAGAAAAATATTGAAGACAGAATGTTTACTTCGAATGTAGTGTCTATGGTTTTGTTGTGCATTCTACCTTCGATTTAAGTGTTGTAATAATAGGAGAGTGGTCTGATGACAGATCCAGCGACGGGGATATCTCAACACAGTTACTGAGAACACCTTTTATCACGCAGAAGTCAATGACATCTGGAATTTTGTGTCTATCAGATGGCCAGTATGTGGGTTGACCTGTTGATGCGTGTGTTAGGTTGTGTTCTTGCATTGTTTTTAGTAGCTCTCTTCCTTTCGGATTGATTGTCCGAGAACCCCAAAATTTGTGTTTAGCGTTGAAATCACCACCAGCCAAAAATCGTACACCTACTGTTTGAAAAAAATAGTAATATTGCTCTTTTTTAATGGAATACCTCGGAGGGCAATACACTGATGTTATAGTTAGCGGT
Source organism: Clusia tigrina (assembly GCA_920105625.2). NCBI lineage: Eukaryota > Metazoa > Arthropoda > Insecta > Diptera > Clusiidae > Clusia > Clusia tigrina. The sequence continues at coordinate 143,660,993 of OV050030.1, read as the reverse complement.
CCATATTGGTCCTGTATTGTTATGCTTGCTGCTTGAATGTGAGATTTTTCATAATTGTCTTGTACTGTGTGTTTTATTTTGTTTTTAATGATGATAGCAGTACCACCGCGTGCTGTGCCGGCTGAATAATTTGTGTGATATATGTTGTACTTAATAATACTCTAAAGTCTTTTTCTTGTTTTGGTTTATATGTATGGAATTCTGTGTTCTTTTCAGCCATAGCTTTTGTAATAGTTTTGTACCCTTCTTCTGACTTTGGTTGAATTTTAACCTCGCTATCTTTGAGGAATTTGAGCTGGTATTCATTATTGGCAATGTTTTTTAGCAGATCTAGTAACGGCTGAGCATTATTTCCTCCAGAGACGTAGATTGGAGGAGGTTTCGGGACTCTTTGGTCTCTTTCTTGTGGACTGGTAGAGTCGATTTCAACTTCTGATAGTATCGCGAATCTATTTGAACTAGTTGGCAAATCAAGCCAGTAGTCCCCTAGTTTTGACTGTTTTTGTTTATTTTGTGTTGTGTTTTCTGGGCTTGATCTAGCGCGTTTAGGGGTTTGGTTTGTTTTCACTACAGGAAATTTTACACGACATTTAGATTGTGGATCGGTTTGAATATTTCCTACTGGGTGTTTTATTGTGAGTGATTCAATATATTTATCTGATGAGTGGGTTATTGTTGTTGAGTGAGTTTTAGGAGTAAGTACACGGCTTTTATATGGTGATTCATTTTGTGTATTTCCTAGTGGGTGCTTAATTGAGAGTGTGTTAATGCTGTTATGTGTTGAACGGGCAATTGCTGCTGAGCAAGATTCAGTAATTAAAGGTGGAGCCGAAGCTCTAGTGAGTTTGCTTGCACATATTGAATTTGTGTACGAAACGGTTGTATTTGTTGTTGCATTTGATGAGGCTAGAGTTGTAATTATATTGTTAGTGGTCGTTAGGGGATCGGAGAAATTGCTTGAGGAGGACAGGGCACCTTGCATATTTATACCATCAACCTTTTGATTTTTTTGTGGAGAAGATCGCTCTCTGAGAGTGTCCGGCATAGATGGACCGCTATTGACTATCATAGGGAACGCACTCATAGGAGACCCGGCTCTTTGATTTTCTATAACTGAAACTATCACATTTTTTTGTGTATTCCTACGCTTGCTCTGTGGCGAGCGTAAAACTCTCATTTTGGCGCACTTACCGCTTAATATATATGTATGTTTATTGTTATTGTTTGTTTTGTGGCAATTTAACTCATTGTCACTATTTGTTTTCATTAGATGGCAGACTGCAACCACCACTAAACACTGTTTATCAAAAAATGCCAATTAAACGTCCTGTCGCACTTTGACACTTTTTTGAATTTTTTAGATTTGCAAGCAGAGTGAAAAGAAACCAGACCGCACTGTAAGAGAATGTAAGTAGAGAATGTTGTATCCTGAATACAGCTCATTTGGATGGTTTTCCAATTTCAGAAGGTAAATTTTCTCGCCAAATCACACGACATATTAGAGAAGGTCACAAAAAGAAAGTTGCCATTTTTGTGGACTGCCAGGCTCTACAATCAAACAACATCAACTTCAGGCTGGTCAGACAGTGTAGGGAGGCACTTAGGAAGCCAGGTCTTCATACTGACATCACAATCATCTGGGTTTCAGACCATAGGAATATAGATAGAAACCAGAAGTCTGATTAGTTGGCCCGCAGGGGCCTGTCTTGACGATATATGATCTTTGTTACCTTTTGCGTTGAAAGATCACGGTTGAGGAGCCTCACAGGAGAAGTGGACCCATATAGTACTTCAAGTGCCAAGAGAATTGGCAGTTGAGATTTGGAGAACCTTGCATCAAATGAAATACAGATTATGGAAAGCTACTAAGAAGATAAAAAGGCCAATCCAACCAGATCCGCCTCTACGACTGCCTAGTAACAAATGGGCAAGAAACTATGTGGAAAAAGGGACAGTATTCGCACACCTGTTAAAAAAAAGTTTTCACAAAGTATGCCAAAACTAACTGAAAAGTCAAGGGATCATCCGATGGTTCTGAAGCCTACAAACTAAATTTTTATTCTATAAAGCATGAGGTAAATAATTCCCAACAAAGCAGCGGGTCATGACTAAATCACCCCGGAAATGATTATTCAACTTCCAAAACTAGCAGTAGTACACTAATGCATATTTTCAACTCAATTCTATGCAGTTGTCACTATCTAACAATATAGAAGCTATCACATATCGGTAGGTTTCCTAAGCAGGTAAGTATGTCACCAAAGTAGATTCGTATAGACCTGTAAGCCATAAGGCCAACATTATCAAAATTATTTGAAAAACTGCTACTTAAAGAAATCCTACTTATATTGGACAATAATGAAATAATTCCATAGCACCAATTTTGTTTCCGAGCCAGACACAGTTCAACGGAACAACTGCACTGAATAGCTTTTGGCATAAAAAAACCAATACCTCGCTGCGGGTATTCTTGATACTTTGGTCTAATCTTCACAATTAAACTGATTTTGCCGCAAAAGACATATCAACTGCGTCCTCAGCGCAGTTCTTTACATGCTATATACCTCTAATATGCCCAAAGATCCCACAAACTTAACAGTTTCTGATGACACAGCAGTCTTAAGTGCTCATTTCAATCTAATAGAACCAACGAAAAATCTACAAATACACACCAACACATCAATTAAATGGTTAAATCAATGACAAATAAAAGTCAAAAACACCAAAGGAGTACAAATAATATTTACACTAAGAAGAGAAACATATTCACCAAAAAAAAAGAAATGTACTCACGTCATTCCCCAAGACATTTGGGTTGAATATGTTGGTATTCACCTACACAACCGATTAACCTGGTGTAAACATAGAGGCAAAAGTTAAACACATAAAATTAATACTACAGTCACTATTCCCGTTGGTAAATAAGAACTCGAAGCTCAAATTGGAGTACTATTATGTAAAGGTACTATTATTTAAACCAATAATTAAAATGAAATGGACGGAATACTGATGTGGGGTACTGCAACACCTTCCAAAGTGGGAAACTACAGAAAATACAATCTAGGATACTTTGAAAAATATTCATGAATATTCATAATGATCTCCAGATACCAAATATACAAGAGGAAAAAGCCATACTAAATAAAATTTACCTTCTGAAATTGGAAAACCATCCCAATGAGCTGTATTCAGGATACAACATTCTCTACTTACATTCTCTTACGGTGCGGTCTGGTTTCTTTTCACTCTGCTTGCAAATCTAAAAAATTCAAAAAAGTGTCAAAGTGCGACAGGACGTTTAATTGGCATTTTTTGATAAACTGTGTTTAGTGGTGGTTGCAGTCTGCCATCTAATAAAAACAAATAGTGACAATGAGTTAAATTGCCACAAAACAAACAATAACAATAAACATACATATATATTAAGCGGTAAGTGCGGCAAAATGAGAGTTTTACGCTCGCCACAGAGCAAGCGTAGGAATACACAAAAAAATGTGATAGTTTCACTTATAGAAAATCAAAGAGCCGGCTCTCCCATGAGTGCGATTCCTATGATAGCCAATAGCGGTCCATCTATGCCGGACACTCTCAGAGAGCGCTCTTCTCCACAAAAAACCAAAAGGTTGATGGTATAAACAAAGAACATAAAAGAATAGACTGTTGATATGAATGTATTTTTGCGGGCTCTGCTAGTGTGAGGAGGTTTTAAAATTCATGTAAGTAGTGGTAAAAATACAGTGCACCCCACTTAACTCTAACTATCGTTATTCCTCAATTCACTCAACTTCTCAAAATAACTGAAAACACAAAATTCTGTTGATAATTTCTCATTGTCAATGAACCCTCAAGATCCACAAGACGAATTATTGCAATTGCGTTTAAGTAAAAAAATTAATTCGGCAAAATAAAAAATTGTTTTCTTCATTATTAAAGTAAGAAACACTACCTCTGTTTAATTAAAAGCATAAAGCAATTAACTAAGTTCGTTTAGCTGCATTTTTGACTTATTTTGAAGATTTTTCTGAGATTATTCAAATTGTCGTTATTTGCGAGAATACTGTAGGTAGGTAGGTAAGGCGGCCACCCGAAAAGGGCGCACTTAGGCCAATATTGACCCTTTGTGATACCCCATGAGACAACAGGTCCCATCCCATTCAAATGTCCAGCCATATGGAGCTTTTAAGGAAGCAGTTGATGGAGCTAGTTTTGTTTTTTGATATATCTCGCAAGGAGTCCAAAAAGTAGTCGCCTAGGAAAGTGCGCCTCCTTCTGGCCAGCGCTGGACATGTGCACAACAGGAAAGCAATGGACTCGTCCTCCTCCTCGTCCATGCAACTCCTGCAGAAGTCGTTAGAGGCGACCCCAGCCTACACCCGTGTGTGCCTAGAGTCCAGTGTCCCGTTAGGACGCTAATCACGGGACCTATGCTTTGCCTATTTAGCGCCAGTAGGTTATTAGAGCGCTTGACATTTATCTCTGGCCAGGTTTATCTAGCAATTTTACATCCTGAAAGTTCAGACCAGCGCCTGCCCGCTGTTCCTAAGGATATTGTATTTACTAAGAGCTTACATGCGGCAATAGGAATACCGAAGTGCGACCTATCTGGCTCAATCGGTATGGTGGTACCCACACGGACAAGTTCATCCGCCTTGCAGTTCCCTGGAATATCTCTGTGACCGGGAATCCAGGACAGATGCAGACGGGTCCGCCTTCCTAATGCGCTCGCTTTCATTAGCCTTCCACTTCAGCTTCCTATCTAAGATCACGCGGAAAGATTTAGAATCCTCGGCAAGGTCAATATCTACACCCCATTAGTTTTGGGGCAATAAATTGAGGAATTAACCCCCAACCCACTATCAGTAGTCCTTTTAGAGAGAATGTTCAGCATGTTTTGCTCTCCAGTCGAACAAGCAGCTGATTTTCCGCAAGATTCCAGAGTAGGGGTGAAAGAACTCCACCTTGAGGTGTGCCTCTGCACACGGACTTCTTGGCCGACGCCGCCCCCAGCCGTGAATTGATTATCCTGCTACTAAGAATGTTTAAAATCCACCTGCTAATGGCGGGTTCCACCTCCAAGTCTCGCATCGTACCGATTATTGCGTCTGATTTGATGTTGTTAAAAGCTCCCTCAATGTCAGGGAAAGCCACTAGGGAGAACTCAATACTAGATACTAAGGAGTGTAAAGCGGTCTCAGCCGATTTACCATTGAAGTAGGGATGCTGAGAGACTGACAGCTTCTGTCTGTATATAGTGAGCCGCAGATGAATGTCTAACAATCTTTCCAGGATTTTTAGACAGAAGGAGGACAGACTAATGGGTCTTAAGTCCCCTGGAGCTGTGTGCGAGCTTTTGACGGCCTTGTGTATAAAAATTACCCTGACATGCTTCCATGAGTCTGGAATGTAGGCTAATCTAAGACAACTATTATAGATCTTTAGCAGCCACTCCATAATAAGATTCTCTGACTGCTGAATTTCAATTGGAGCTACACCATCTGGGCCAGATGCTTTAAATGGTTTGAAGCTATGGATAGCCCATTGCAATTTTGGCTTCGTGACTATGCCTGAGTTGACTTCAACTACATTCCCGCTGGGCTTCGTTCTCCGGGAATTGAGTCTCCAGAAGAAGCTCTCGAGTCTCATTACTATTTGAAGTCCAGGATCCTCCCTCCTCAGAACACCAGGTACCATTGGAGCAGTTGATATAATCTTTCTCAACCTGGACGTCGCAGAGATATCTTCTACGTCACCGCAAGTTTCTCCACGATTTTCTTTGTGCCTTCCTAAGCTTACTTTTGAAGGCTCTGAGTGCAGCCTTATCTCTGCACTATCTCTAGACTTCTTTACGCTGTTGAAAAGTCTCCTACAGTTTTGTCTGAGTCCCCTGATTTCCTTCCCCCACCACGTGGGTTTTTGTTTCCCCCTGGGACTACTGAGGGGCAAGAGGCCAATAGAGCCTTATTAAGAGTAACCGTTAGAACCTCTACAGACTTATCAATTTCATCACACCTGGTTGTGCTTGTGGGGTTCTGAGGTAGTAGTCTAGCTACAGTCACCTTGTAGAGGTCCCAGTTTGCTTTCCTGATATTTCTACACTCTTAGGGCTAGGTAGACAATCTAGAAGATCAAATTGAATTAACCAATGATCCGAAAAGGAATGTTCCTCTAGAACTCCCCAATTTGAGATCCGATCAAAAATTGATTCGGAGGCAAGGATTCTTCAAGGACTTCTTGCCTATTAGCAGTAATAAGAATGGGTTCTGACCTCTCATTACATATAGAAAGGTTAGTCGTTACAATATATTCATATAATGACTCACCGCGTTCATTGATATCCGTGCTTCCCCAGATGTCGTGGAGCGCATTGGCATCGCATCCAATAATAACAGCCTCCCGTTGAGCCTTTGCATCCACAACAAGCTTCTGCAGATTAGCTTCTGGAAGGATCTCATGGTCATGCGCCATATAGGCCGAGACCAACCAGTACCGTCCCTTTCCAGTTTCCGGGCAGTCGGCCGTTAAATCCTTGTTGCTGTAATTGGGGAGAATACATGAGCTAACATTATTCCTAATGAGGTACAAGACCTAGGTCTTTCTTCACTTACTACTGTAATTCTCAGTCCTGAGACCACTTATCAAGTCCCCGTGTGTCCAGGATTCTTGGATCAGGACAACGTCTACTCCGCCTTTTGCAAGACGGAGCTGAAGGCTGGCAGACGTCGCCTTCGAGTGATGGAGGCTAATCTGCACTATTCGTAGCATCTCTGATACTTTTTGCGCTGGTCACCTCCACCACAGTGACATCAGCCTCAGACTCCAAGTCTGACTGCAGAAGGACTTCCTCCTCACTGAGTGTGGTTGTCCCTAGTAGTCTCTCCAAACCCCCCACAGTTGACATAGAGTCACTGCGTTTCGGGTGCGTGGCGGAGCCCTCAGCAGCAATAGGATCAGCAGTAACTCCTGAAGGATTCACTACCACTTGATCCATGTCAGACGGTTACCCGTCCTTTTTATAGTTTTATAGACCTTGAGGCTTATGGATGAGAAGCCATAGCCTACGACCCAATTGGATTCAGCTAGATTCGCCAGAGATTCGGTTCATTCACAAGGGTTATTGTCCTGGAATCCCCTCTTTGTTCCTCTACCTTAGTCACCTTCCAATTTTTAGTCGGGAGCTGGTGGTAGCTTAATCTAAAGATCTCCAAGATAGCCTCGGGGTCAGACGGTTCGGCTGGGATCCACGCGCGCGGTATTGGTCTACTAGGGATCAGCTCCCTAGGTACGACTTCGAGCCTTGCGCCTGGCCATGCTTCACTTATCCTGGAGATGGCAATCCTATAAAGGTCGACTGAACTTTGTTCCGCGCAAGCAATCAGCTGCACGTGGCCCTGATGAGGGAAAGCCACCTGCGAATTCCTTCATAAGCTGGAGGTAGAGCCTTGAAAGGCTGACCTCTACCTTTTTCCAGCACACAGGAGAGATACTGCCACCCGGCTCATTGCGATCTATGTGTCCTTTTAGCACTTCGGTTAAGGACTTCGTGTTGGCAGTACAGAGCTTTTTAAACTTTTTTTGGGTCCGGGTGGGTGATCTAATCTAGTGACCGTTGACGTCTTGAAGCCTGCTGTGCTGGAGCTTGAGACGTCTTCACGACTTTCATCTCCCACTCGAGGGAAGCTTTCTGCTTCACCGACTTCTCCTTTTCTGGAATCCGCGACAAGCGTTCCACCGTCCGGAGAGCAGCCCTTTTTTCCTTGTAGAACCTTTTGGTTCTCAGGTTAGCAACACTAACGCAGCACGTGGCATTGCTTGTGCGGGGGATTTTGGATGTCCATCCGAATTAGCGTTTAGAGATCACACGACATTTTTTTTTAAAGATTTTTGTTCATACTGGTTCGTACGACCACCCGCTCGATTAATCAAGTTAAGGTAGCTAAAAATTTGAAAGGGGAAGGGGTTGGTCAACTGTGGCAGCGCCCCGTACCACAGCAAGGCCACCGTTTCTACCTGAGGTGGACTAGTATCAGGAAGGGCAGGTCCGTTAGGATACAGATTAATTATCCTCCTGGCTTCAAAACAACATCCAATGGGCACGATCCCAACCACACCCTGGATTAGGAGGGAGACAGTTCTTAATTGGATTACTCCGCAGTAGTCAAGCCGAAACTCCGCCATCCTAACCCACTGCGTCATTGCAATAATTTAAGCCTTCGTACCCCGACAAGATGTCTGCTCTTCACGAAGGTGGTGTATGGCAAATTTAAAAGAGACTCTTATGAGAACAATGCAAATGGTCATATCATTTACTCGCCAAATGTTTTTAACACACCGCTAATTTATAATTATAATTATATATACAGGAAGAAAATACAATATTATTTTATATTATTTTATTTTTCTATGATATACCATTTATATTACTGTTGCTTCCGTAATTGTAAAATAAATGCTTAATTTTAAACAATTTCTTTCTGTTAATATGAGGTGCTGAATTCCGAAATTTATTTCAGAACCATTGTGTATATATTTAACAAAATGGAATTACTGAGAAGCGTGGCTCTACACAGTAACATGCCATATTTAATTGGGCTGATTTATAGAACAATGCCACCATTTTTTCATTTCTCGAACAAAAGAATTGTACTTTAGAAAAAACTATTCAGTTGACGTATAATTTTGTCATTCATAATACTGAAATGAACCACAAAAAAATATAAATAAAGTTTCGAATTGTAAACAAAAGAAAACAAAAACACTAAACGTCAAAAACCACAAAACCTTGCATTGTATTTTTAAAAAATTAAACTAGCACATCACCTCAAAGCAATGCATAGCAATTTAACCCAAGTAAATAAATTAATGCTTTATCAGACAAATAAAACTTATGATCGTAAAATCTTATGCTTTTTTTGTAAAAAATGAAACAATCATTTATTAAAGTATTTTATTTGTTGTCTAACAAGGACGGCAAACGAACAATACTTTCCAAAGAGGGCATATAGCATATATACACAAAATAGACGCGATTACGACATTGTTTCCAAGATAGAAGAAACATGCCATTATGCTAACTATGCAACACAAAGACAATCTCAATCCAACATATTTTAGAAGAATACCATCAAAAAAGCGTCTCTATCTATGAATAATGTATGCTGTATCTGACTTATGAACATCTTAAAATTATGTGACATGATACATATATCAAAATTAAGTTAAAACGCAACTTTATGCCGAAAGCCTATAGTAGCTTAGTGTTTAGTGTGTTTTTCGAATTTACTGATTTAATAAACTATTAAAAATAAACAAAGTTTATTTTTAGTTTTGTTTAAGGTGTTAGCAAGAAACTTGCAGTATAAATAATTCAAAACCATTTTTAATATTCATGAAATCCACTTTAATGCAACAATGTTAAATCGTAGTTAAATATTTCACCACATTTCATTTGCAATATTTACATTTATTGAATGGAAAAATTATTCTTTGAAGGAGCTTGGATATACAAGGAAAATAATTTTTTTAAAAATTGAAATATATTTTATATTTTTCAAATAATATATTTTATTTTTAAATTACTACAGTAATGCCGTATACGAGGAAGTGCGCCGTTGGATGTGTTGGATTTAATGTGTGGTTTAATTTCCAAAAAACGAAAACTTACCATTGAGGTAGGTCATATATAATAGTAAATATAATTTAATTAATATATAATAATATATATAATTTAATTAATATATAATTTAATTAAAATATAATTTATTTATAATTTAATATATTGTAATGGCTGTAAAAGGCCTACTGGGGGACCGAGCATCCAATTGAAAAATTTACTCGGTAACGCACCACTGCATACCGCCTGGGTGGTGTGGAAAGTGCAAAATTAATAATAAAATTATTTACTTTGAAAAAACTTGTCATTTATTCGAAAGAGTTTTCTATTTTCTATACAGGCTGAATATATCTCATACTATTTTTTCCCATCATCTTGCAAAACTACCATCCAATTAGCAAACAGTTTGAAAAGATTAAGAATAATTAAGAATTTCAGCATTTTATGTATTTTATGTACTGGATTTCACATTTTGCATATTTTCTCAGTCCAGAGTCCGCAATGCTTCGCAATAATATAATTGAATGCGTTTCATGTGCGCGAGTATTTGCTTTGACACATTCTCTATTTGTAACACTACTAAGAATATTTTCTACAATACGAAATAATATTTTCAAAAAAATATTTTCTTGATTTTAGACCAACAAAAAACTGTAAAGAAAAACAGCTGTTTTTTATTAATCACTTTACACAAACATGGCAACCCACATATGGTATACGTGTACAACAAACACAATATATTCACATACTCTATACGTGTGACCAAAAAAAAATGGTTGAAACGGTCAATAAAAAAGGCGCGAATTGAATGTCTATTCTTATTCTTCTTTGACTCAGATGCCAAGAAGCCGCTTAAAGATGACACATTGTTGCAATACATTCTTTATCGAGAGATGTATCAGTACTGTATAATGCAGCTATGGAGCGTTTCTTGATGTGCTTCATTTACCAATAACCGGTTGAAACGAGAAAATTTTGGAAAGATTATAGGGTGAGAAAGCATATTACTAATTTTTTATCAGAAAAACTTTCCTTGCAGTCTTAAGATTCCCTCGACTTGCACTGGATTCAGAAACAGGATTGTTGAATCTGACGGGAAAGCACCTCCGCTGAATATGCATACCATTTCTTTGCTGTAGTGTGCTCTCTGCATATATTTGATCCTGTCGTTTTCTGCATTTTGTAACTCTTCAAAAGTTACTTCATCAATTTCGCTGCTCGTGCTTCTTGCATTCTACTCTCGTGTAGCCCATTTTATTTTTAAATATTTGATAAACTATAGAATAAATGAAGTTATTCTAAGCCGACGATGAAGTTATTCTAAAATCGAGTCGAGATTTTCTTCATTGGATTCTGCCACTATAGTTGTGACGGTCGCTACTAAACAAATTGATTTTTGTGCGTCATCCTTCTTCAACCTGATCGGATTCTCTTCTGCTAACCATGGTGGACCATATTTCCACTATTCCGATTCTAATAATGGCCTTGCTTTCATTCCCCTGGTGAGTAGAACCGCCGGGTTGGTTTTGCCTTCGCAATGCGAACAATCATAAATGTTGGACATTTTATTGATTTCATTTACTCTTGCCTTCACGTATGGCTGCAACTATTTGCCCCGACGGCTAATCCAATTGAGGGCGATAGTGGAATCTGTCCACAGATGTGTATTTTTAATTTTTATATCGAGAGAGTGAAGTAAAAATACCTTCAAACTCGTTGCTATTAAGGCTGTCAGTTCTAATTTGGTAAACTTGCTCGCTCTTTTTTATATTCTTATCAATTGTTGCCACACTGTTTTTTGAACATATTAAAATTGTGCGCACATTGCTCTCGGCAAAAATGTGGATTTCAGCGTTTAGCTCGCTGCGAAATGTTAGATATCTCTGAATGCTGAATTCGCTTCACAAAGGCAACTCCTCTTGGCAATATTGCACATTTCCCAGTATCTCATCGTTCATTGTTGGCTCCCAATCAGTCTTTTCCCTCCACAAATTTTGGAATATTATTTTTATTCTGACGGTGAAATGCCCCAAAATTCTTAAGGGGTCATATATTTTCGCCGTTGCCTTTAGCACGTTTCGCTTTGTCCGCCTAGGCGATTGAACGTAATTCACTGCTCCTGCTACATTGACGCCCATTTCATCGATAATTGTGCACCAATTTATCCCGAGCACTTTTTGTGTCACAGCTTATCAACTTCCCTGCAGAAAACAATTTTTTAATATGGAATTATTGGTATTTCACTTTCGCAAATTGAATTGTGCAGCGCTCATCATAAAGATAGCTTGTTTAAAAGTTGTCATAGCAGCTTCTATATTTGGCACACTAGTTTACACTAGGAGGTAGGTAGGTAAGGCGGCCACCCGAAAAGGGTGCACTTAGGCCAATATTGACCCTGTGTGACACCGCATGAGACAACAGGTCCCATCCCTTTCAATTTGGAGCTTTTAAGGAAGCAGTTGATGGAGCTGATCTTTTCTTTTGAGATATCTCGCAAGGAGTCCAAAAAGTAGTCGCCTAGGAAAGTGCGCCTCCTTCTGGACAGGGCTGGACACGTGCACAACAGGTAAGCAATGGACACTTCCTCGTCCTCGTCCATGCAACTCCTGCAGAGGTCGTTAGAGGCGATCCCTAGCCTACACCCGTGTGTGCCTAGAGTCCAGTGTCCAGTTAGGACGCTAATCACGGGACCTATGCTTTGTCTATTTAGAGCCAGTCCTGAAAGTTCAGACCAGCGCCTGCCCGCTGCTCTTAAGGATATTGTATTTACTAAGAGCTTACATGCGGCAATAGAAATACCGAAGTGCGACCTATCTGGATCAATCGGTATGGTGGTACCCACACGAACAAGTTCATCCGCCTTGCGTTCCCTGGAATATCTCTGTGACCGGGAACCCAGCACAGATGCAGACGGGTCTGCTTAGCTATCTCGTCTAAAGATTTGCGGCAGCTCTTGACGGTTATTGAGGTGATAATAACCGAATCCAGAGAGCGCAAAGCGGCTTGGCTGTCGGACAGAATGCAAATATTAATTCCAGATACCTTCTTCTTCCTTAGCCAAGACAGTGCTGCCTCTATAGCCGCGACCTCTACCTGAAAAACACTGCAGTGGTCGGGCATCCTAAAGAACATGTTAATGTCCAAATCTTCTGAGAATACATCACCTCCCACCCTACTCTGTAGTTTGGTTCCATCTGTGTAGATGTGAACTCCTTCTACATGAGGGGTGATGCCATTCTTCCATTCGTCTCTGGAGGGAATGGAGATCCTGCACAAACCATTGAAGGCGTACATTGGTGTGATATAGTCGAAAGAGTCAGGAATACCCTCAAAATGTCTTGAAATGGACGCAGGACCTACATTCCTGGCAACCCATTGATGCGTAGCTTTTAGCCCGATAATTGAGTTTGCAGCCATTTTTTCGCCAAAAAGCCTAACAGGCAGCAGATTGAGCATAATGTCCAATGCTGCCGTTGGAGTCGTTCTAATGGCACTACTTATGAATACCTCTGCCGTTCTTTGTACCTTTGTTATCAGCCTATTGTATGTGGACTTACTTAGGGTGTCAACCAAGCAAGCACCCCACAGAAAAGGGCTGCTCGTACCACAGATGTGTATATTCAATAGGCTACCTTAGGCTGTAACCCCCATTTTTTGCCTATAACTCTTTTGCAAGAGTACAGAGCTACATGCGCCTTCCTAATGAGTTCGCTTATATTAGCCTTCCACTTCAGGTTCCTATCTAAGATCACGCGCAGATATTTAGAATCCTCAACAAGGTCAATATCTACACCCATTAGTTTTGGAGCAATAAATTACAAGCAATTTTGGCTTGGTGACTATGCCTGAGTTGACTTCAACTACATTCCCGCTGGGCTTCTTTCTCCGCGGAATGGTGCTGGAGCCACCAAGGAATTGAGTCTCCAGAAGAAGCTCTAGAGTCTCATTACTATTTGAAGTCCAGGATCCATCCTCCCTCCTCAGCAGTTGATAGAATCTTCCTCAACCTGGACGTCTCAGAGATATCTTCTACGTCACCGCAAGTTTCTCCACGATTCTCTTTGTGCCTTCCTAAGCTTACTTTTGAAGGCTCTGAGTGCAGCCTTATCTCTGCACTATCTCTAGACTTCTTTACGCTGTTGAAAAGTCTCCTACAGTTTGGTCTGAGTCCCCTGATTTCCTTCCCCCACCACGTGGGTTTTTGTTTCCCCCTGGGACTACTGAGGGGCAAGAGGCCAATAGAGCCTTATTAAGAGTAACCGTTAGAACCTCTACAGACTTATCAATTTCGTCACACCTGGTTGTGCTTGTGGGGTTCTGAGGTAGTAGTCTAGCTACAGTCACCTTGTAGAGGTCCCAGTTTGCTTTCCTGATATTTCTAATCTCTTAGGGCTAGGTAGACAATCTAGAAGATCAAACTGAATTAACCTATGCTCCGAAAAGGAATGTTCCTCTAGAACTCTCCAATTTGAGATCCGATCAAAAATTGATTCGGAGGCAAGGGTTCTTCAAGGACTTCTTGCCTATTAGCAGTAATGAGAATGGGTTCTGACCTCTTATTACATATAGAAAGGTTAGTCGTTACAATATATTCATATAATGACTCACCGCGTTCATTGATATCCGTGCTTCCCCAGATGTCGTGGAGCACATTGGCATCGCATCCAATAATAACAGCCTCCCGTTGAGCTTTTGCATCCACAACAAGCTTCTGTAGATTAGCTTCTGGAAGGATCTCATGGTCATGCGCCATATAGGCCGAGACCAACCAGTACCGTCCCTTTCCAGTTTCCAGGCAGTCGGCCGTTAAATCCTTGTTGCTGTAATTGGGGAGAATACATGAGCTAACATTATTCCTAATGAGGTACAAGACCTAGGTCTTTCTTCACTTACTATTGTAATTCTCAGTCCTGAGACCACTTATCAAGTCCCCGTGTGTCCAGGATTCTTGAATCAGGACAACGTCTACTCCGCCTTTTGCAAGACGGAGCTGAAGGCTGGCAGACGCCGCCTAAGAGTGATGGAGGCTAATCTGCACTATTCGTAGCATCTCTGATACTTTTTGCGCTGGTCACCTGCACCACAGTGACATCAGCCTCAGACTCCAAGTCTGACTGCAGAAGGACTTCCTCCTCACTGAGTGTGGTTGTCCCTAGGAGTCTCTCCAAACCCCCCACAGTTGACATAGAGTCACTGCGTTTCGGGTGCGTGGCGGAGCCATCAGCAACAATAGGATCAGCAGTAACTCCTGAAGGATTCACTACCACTTGATCCATGTCAGACGGTTGCCCGTCCTTTTTATAGACCTTGAGGCTTGTGGATGACCTACGACCCAATTGGATTTAGCTATTGGGCTTACGACCCAATTGGATTTAGCTAGAGTCGCCAGAGATTCGGCGTTCACCACAAGGGTTATTGACCTGGAATCCCCTCTTGGTTCCTCTACCTTAGTCACCTTCCAATTTTTAGTCGGGAGCCGCTGGTTGCTTAATCTAAAGATCTCCAAGATAGCTCCCTAGCTACGACTTCGAGCCTTGCGCCTGGCCATGCTTCACTTATCCTGGAGATGGCAATCCTATAAAGGTCGACTGAACTTTGTTCCGCGCAAGCAATCAGCTGCACGTGGCCCTGATGAGGGAAAGCCACCTGCGAATTCCTTCATAAGCTGGAGGTAGAGCCTTGAAAGGCTGACCTCTATCTTTCTCCAGCACACAGGAGAGATACTGCCACCCGGCTCATTGCGATCTATGTGTCCGTTTAGCACTTCGGTTAAGGACTTCGTGGTGGCAGTACCGCGCTTTTTAAATTTTGTTGGGTCCGGGTGGGTGCTCTCATCTAGGGACCGTTGACGTTCTGAAGCCTGCTGTGTTGGAGCTTGAGACTCCTTCACGACTTTCATCGCCCACTCGAGGGATGCCTTCTGCTTCACCGTTCTCTCCTTGTCTGGAATCCGCGACAAGCGTTCCACCGTCCGGAGAGCAGCCCTTTTTTCCTTGTACAACCTTTTGGTTCTCAGGTTAGCAACACTAACGTAGCACGTGGCAGGCTCGTCGTCCTTAGCTGCAATAGCCGCCGCAGAGTGTGCGGGTGATTTTGGATGTCCATCCGAATTAGCGTTTAGAGACCACACGACAGTTTTTTAAAAAGATTTTTGTTCATAGTGGTTCATACGGCCACCCGCTCGATTAATCAAGCTAAGGCAGGTAAGAATTTGAAAGGGGAAGGGGTTGGTCAACTGTGGCAGCGCCCCGTACCACAGCAAGGCCACCGCTTCTACCTGAGGCGGACTGGTATCAGGAAGGGCAGGTCTATTAGGAAAAAGCTTAATTAACCTCCTGGCTTCAAAACAACATCCAATGGGCACGATCCCAACCACTCCCTGGATTAGGAGGCAGACATTTCTTAATTGGATTACTTCGCAGTGGTCAATCCGGCTAGGGTAATCCCATATGAGCTGAAACTCCGCCATCCTAACCCATAGCGTCATCATTTAAATCTTCGTACCCCGACAAGGTGACTGCTCTTCACGAAGGTGACTGCTAACACTAGGTCATGAACCTAAAATGGTTTCTGCAACTTTTCATAGATGATACCGTAATTGGGCTTGCTGCTCTCTAAGGGCTTCTGAATAGTCGCTGCTAGTAGGAATGCCCTTGACGTCACACCAAAAGTTAGCCTTGTAATTCAGTATTCTTTTATCATTGGAAACTCAGTATTTAAAGTTGGCGCAGACTCATACCATAAAAATCTGTGCGAATTACGGTTGCTTTCGGCTATTTCGATCTGATGAAAAGCCTCTTCAATATAGGCCACTATTGCAATATTCATTCAAAGGGAACCTTAATATAGTTATATGTTAATATGTTATCCGCTACCATATTGTCCCCAGCGCTTAGGTGATCGTTCAGTGACGAGCATCCTAGTTCGCTGGATGAAGCATTTAACACTATACGTATTTTGTTTGTTACTTTTTGTCTCTGTAAACTGGTTTGTGTGGCATATAATACATTTATTCATCACTCACTGTTCTACCGGCCGCCTCCGCTATTCCGTCATTCACTAAATCTCGAATTCGGGTATCATATTCTATTAATTTTTCTTTATTTTTTAATAAGCGTATTGTTAATCGCGCAGCCGACTTAAAGCTTGTTATTTTTTAACTGATCGCTAATAATTATCCACGACAAATTCACAACCACTCTCTTTTCTTATATTTGACAGTGATTTTTCAATTATTTATGATTAACTTCTTTTTTTCTTTTCTTTTTGTCGGGACAATCTAGTAAGCGCAGCACTCAGACAGAGTATATATCCATTGTACTGCAATTAAGGTTCCCTTTTTACTCTGCTTTAAATCTACCCGACCTCCGAGGAAATAGAAGTAGATCCTGTGGTGCCAAGGAGCCAAGTTGGTAACTCCTCAGCACATCAGTGCCAAAAATCCCAAACCTGATTCGAGCAAAGGCAGGGCAGACGCAAAGGAAATGGTCCGCCTTCTCGTCTTCTTCTTCACAGGCTGGGCACAGCGCACTCTCTGATATGCCAATCCTTTCCATGTGCCTAGCCCATAGAAAGTGCCCCGTCATCACGCCAACCAACAGCCAGCAGGCCCTCCTACCGAAAGATAGAAGGAACCGTGACCATTGGTCAGAGATAGCAGGTAGCATAATTTTCGTCCATCCGCAGCCTCTCTCAGCCCGCCATGCTCGCTTGTGGGTCGAAACAACCCACTTGTTTGCACTGGCTTTGATGACAGCAGAAGGGAGTGGCAGAACATGCTCAGGGCCAATAAAAACAGCCTCAGAGCTCATCCTGGCCAAAGAGTCAGAGGTCTCGTTACCCGCAATGCCAGCGTGTCCCGGTACCCAAGTCAGCGTCAGACTATTATGTTTTGCAACACAATTTAGCCTGGATTTGCAGGACCTGACTATCGTGGAAGGTGGTGGTAGGGCTAACCAAGGCCATGAGCGCAGCTTGGCTGTCACTGCAGACACAAATAGATTTGCCTATCCACCTGTTTTCCACAACAAAGTCCATCGCCTCAAGTATTGCATACACCTCCGCCTGAAACACAGACGCATGCAGACCAAGGGCAAAGAACCGACGGGTCCCACAAGATTCCACGAAGACACCAGAACCTGAACCTTCTTCAGTCCTGGAGCCATCAGTGAAAATACGGCAGCAGTGTTTGCCGGGCTCGTTCTCGGGATCTAACCATGAACGAGCCTCTGGCAGCAACACATTGCACCGCTTTTCTAGTGTGACGGTTGACGACGTGGAGTCCGGGGGCATAGACAGGATTGCAGAATCGATGTCAGTGCCTACGCCGTCGTCCAATATCGAGTACACCCCATACCAGTGGCCACTATATTTCACTCTGCAGATGGGCTTAACGGGCTCTCCGCGGATGAAGACATCTAGTGGCGGGAGATTCACCAAAGCAACAAGTGCCGGGCCATGAGCAGTCGGAAATGCTCCGGTACAACATGTGGCCACAGCACGTTGTAGTTTTGATAGAGCATTTTTGACCCCTACGAGAGAGAGTCTGCTCATCCAAACTATCGATGCACAGGTGATAATAGGTCTTACCATAGCTGTATAGATCCATAGGACCTTACTAGGGGAAAGACCCCATGTCTTACCAAAAATACCTTTACACTGCCAGAAAACTGACAGTGCTTTGGATGTCTTCAGTTCGACATGTGTTCTCCAAAGAAGTTTCTTATCAAGGATGACTCCAAGATATTTGATTTCCTTGGATAGCTGGATAGTGACTCCTTTTCGTTTTTTTTTTTTTTTTTCTCTCCATTTATTTAACTACAATCTGTCCAGCTGGACATTCAGTACTACTTATATTATATTTGGTTATAAACATGTGTATGAATTTTCAGTAACATTCAATACATTGGGTACATTAATTTAACAAAGTTAGATTCTATATATATTAATTTCATTCATTCCTTATTATTATTATTATTATTATTATTATTATAATTTTTTTTTTTTTTTTTTTTAATACAATCTTATTTTTTAATTTTTATTTCTAATTTGATCTTAGGTGGTAAATCTGAATGGTAAGTCCGATGGTACATATTTTTTAGTCTTCGCGCGCTGGTATCGCTGGTTATCAATTCTACCGCTAGGTTGTGAGGATGGACTCCTTTTAGTGTAGGCAGAATAAGTCCATCAAGCTTTCTCCTTCTGGTAAAGAGGACAATACCAGTTTTGACAGGATTAGCTGATAGCCCATTCGCACTGCAAGTGTCAATCAGATCCAGAGTTCTCTGCATCCTTCTGCAGACAATCATAAGGGATGGACCTGTTACAAGACAACCAACATCATCCGCATATGCCTGAGCGTATACACCCGAGTCATTAATGGCGTTAAGCAGGGAATCGATTACCATGCACCAGAGCAACGGAGACAGTACGCCACCTTGGGGACAGCCTCTATTAACCCCAGATGACACCAGCAATACTTCCTCCGCCCGCACCGTTATGATTCTCTACGCCAGCATTGAACGTATCCAATTTACTAGAGCCCGGTCTACGCCATGCCGCCTAGCAGAGCCGCACATACTGAAAGTAGCATTCAAAGTCAAACGCACCCTCAATGTCCACACAGATGCCAATTGCGTATTCTTTCCTGTCAATGGCTCGCTCTATCCTTCCAACAAGGTTTTGCATAGCCGTCTCGTAGGATTTTCCGCTTTGATAGGCATGCTGAAATGGAGAGAGTTGATGCGTCTTCAGAGACTCCCTACGCATGCGAAGCTCCACCAGCCGTTCTAAACTTTTTAGCATGAACGAGGTCATTCTAATAGGTCTGAAGCTCTTGGGATTGGTGTAGTCGTCTCTTCCAAGCTTAGGAATGAAAGCCACCCTCACCATCCTCCAAGAGCGTGGTACATAGGCCAGCGCGAGACATGCAGTGAAGATCTTCTTCAGTGCTGCCAACACTAACTCAATGCCTTCCTTCAACACAATCGGATATATGCCATCCAGTCCGGGCGATTTGAAGCTGTCAAAGGATTTGATAACAAATCTAATGGCAGCCTCATTCGCCACAGTTCTGGCGACATACCAATCATATCGAGATGGTGTAGCTGCCCTGACAACAGTTCCGACCAAAGGTGGTTGTTGACGGGATATGCTTACCTGATTTCCTGGAAAGTGTGACTCCAACAGCAAGCTGAGTGCCCCACTTTGCCTCTCCGTATAGGAGCCATCAGGTTTCCTGAGCTTAGCGGTTTGGTCCCTTCTCAGGACTTTGACCAGTTTTGCCGTTTCACTCAGGGATTTGATATCACTGCAGAAATCTCTAAAAGAAGCCCTTTTCGAGTCCCGAATTAGCTTCTTGTAGTCACCCTGAACTAGTTGCTATCGTTCCCAGTCCTCATCAATATTCGTCTTGAGGGCCCGGTTGAGGAGTTTTCTAGACTCACGCCTCAGCACCTGAAGCTCTCGATTCCACCATGGAACAGAAGTCCGGCTAAGAGGAGGTCTAGTTGGACAGGGTAGCTCGAAGCTGTTTGTTAGAGCAGTGTTGAGATGTTCAACAGACGCCTCAATGTTTTGCTCCTTGCGAAGTTTCAGTGCTACGCAGTGCCTCCCTGAATTTTGGCCAGTCTGTTTTTCTTGGGTTTCTGGTGGGCAGTGGCATCTGCGCCTGCTCGCCACACTGAAACTCAATGTATCTGTGGTCCGAGCACGAGTCTTCGGCGAGGACCCTCCAGTTGTTTTTCGACCATCCTAGTCTTGGATTTGACAGGGTGACGTCAAAGACTATACCGATCGAAAAATTTTCAATGTCAAATGATTCCTCTACAGTTTCATTTACATTTAGCGTGCACTTACTTTTTTCACATTTATGACGACCTTGTATTTTCCGAAAAAATGTTTTCACTGTCACTAAATTGTCAAATATTATCTAACTTTCATTTGAATTAAATTTCCAGTGATCTTGGCCAATGAGCAAATTAATTCCTTCTACCAATTTTTTCAGCAATTTCCACTGTCGGCCAATTGTGTTCTAACAAGCTTTAAACCTTTATTTTTAATTTTGGACACAGGCAACACATCCGGACGCATTGTTGGAACCACTATTACGCTTATGTTAATTACTTTTTCATTAAACTGACTTTTCACGAATAGCTCCACGCACTTATATTCAGATGGCCATTTCATTTTAGTTATTCCACCGAACGCTACAATTTGAATTTTTTCAGTTCCACACATTTGTAAATTTAGCTCTCTTCTCAACTTCTCGCTTACATATGTACCCTGCCTGCCATTATTAGCCTGGACAACAAATTCTACTTTTCATCGAAGTCCCTCATTATTCCTTTTGCCTTTTACAAATAAATTTCCTTTTGCTCTTGCCCCATCTTCTTATTCGAATGTGTTCGTTTTTTTCTTGTTATCGGCTCGATCGCTGCTTCTCTCAAACTTTTCGTTCGCTTCAGATTTTTCGCAGATTGGAGTAATATGCCTTCCTCCACATCTTTCAGATTTTATCCACTGCGCTTTGCAAAACTTGGAGTTGTGGTTTCTGCTTCCACATCGAAAGCATCTCCCCTCACGCCCCGGCACATGTTTCCTTTGCTCTAAAGCCATGCTACATTTACAGTTTTTAGTGGAGTGCCTTTATAAAAAATACATTGCTGTCCGCTAGTTGCACTTGCAAATAAACCAGTTGCTTTACATTAAGTGGATCGCGTTTCTCTTCTCGTTTCTCTTTCTTTTGACCTTCTGTCTCGCTCTGACAACTGCGACGTTTCCAACGCCTCTATTTTAATAAATCGAAGAAGACCTTTTAAATGCTCCTCGTTGGCTTCATGACCTCTCACATTTTCGATTACTGTACTAATGCTACAATACGGCAATGTAAGACAGAGACCCGTTTCCAACATTCCTATGACATTGTATGGGCATGCTGGCAGGAATTGCTTTAAGCAAAATTGACTTTCCTTTATTATATTTATTATTTCACACGTCGGTATTTGCAGTACTGCTAGAGAACTTATTGTAACGCTAATTTCGTTATAAATTTGCCGAAGTACTCGTATATCACACGACTGCACCGCTATCATATTTATTAATTTTTTAGGAAACCTTTCTACAATTTTCTTTGTAATACCGTATTCTTCTGGCAAAAGTGATATGGCTTCGTGGTATGCCGACTCAGACGGTGTATATCCCGCTATTGTAGGCGCTACTTTGTCTACCAATGCTTCGCTGAGATAATTGAACTTTAACGCTGCCGAAAGTTTACGATTCTCATGTACCGCTCGCTTGAACTACTCCCAAAAAGGTGGCCAATTCTCAAACTTTCCACAAATTTTTTCAACTCTACCGCTTTCAAATGTACTCCACCTTGCTCTCGTCCATCCTACTGCAACGTGATATGCCTCGCCATCTGGCTTTACTCGATGTTTCTTTCAGGAATCTGAACGGACTTAAAGTGTGTGTTTGGGAGTTTTTATACCCAAACAACATTTTTAGGGGTATTCGCATTTATCCCCATTTAATTCCAAAATCCCCGCTCTGGTCAGCACTGCAGCCTCATCATCATCTTCACATAATTACATATGTTTCAAAACATACATATTTACATTACTTCTTGTCATTTAAATGCATTTATCAGTCTAATTCTGAATAAATAATAACTGTTATAGTTTTGCTGCCTCCGTCTCTCGAACTGACGGTCATCGTCTTATATTATTAGGCTTCCTGGCTGCTGTTTTGTTATTGTTTCATTTGCCTTACAATTTGTTGTTACTTTTCTTCCCGAAGAAGATTTAAATACTTTTGCATGTTTTGCTTCAAATAAAATAACTGAATGTTTTGTTGCTATTTTCTTTATAGAAGGTTCGTGAAGATTTTTGACAGAAATAAAAAGAGCAGTTGGTGACAAGAATGTGATGTGAATGTGTGTAAAATTTCTAGCTCTCGCAGCAAATAAAATAAATTAAAGCAACTGAATAAATATTTGAAATAGCAGATATTAAAATTAAGAATGTAACTGAAATACATACAAAGAAAAAATATTAACTAAATACACTAGTCTACAAAATTTTGGACTAAAAACTCTAAAAAAAAAAATAAAATATGAGAAATCTTTGGAAGCTCACTTCTTATGAACCCCTCGTCTAAGTTTTCGAGAAGAAAACTCTCCTACATTAAAAGTGGTGCCAAAACCCGGGATCTGTCCTCGTGCTGACACAAATCCCTTAAATTCTTAACCTAAAATTACTGCCGTCGTGCGACGGATAACATAACCTATTTTGTTGCATCGAATTTCGTACTCAAATTCACAACAAAATGGAGTCAATTGAAGAACAAAAAGGTATACACAAACATATTCAACGTTTAAATACCTCTTTTGGTACTAAACAGAATGAAGCCAAAACTAAGGGGTATGTACAAACCGTTTTGGAGGATTTGGAACAAAGCTTTCGTTTGTTCAAAGTTGGCCACGACCAAGTTATGTTCAACGTACGGGAAAACTTGATTGCTGAAAAGGTTGTGCCATACCTATGTACCGATGTGTATTATGCATGTTATGATACATATATTTTATTAAACAACTTTCCTTGATCTAATCTTTGAATTTGATTCTCCACAGACTCCAACCGTCCGTTCCAGTACTTTCGCCACAAGCAGCCGAAATGAAACGTTCATCGCTGGAGCCAGACTGCCAAAAATTAACCTGCCGACATTATTAAACAAAAACGCGTGTTTCTAATTTTAATAAGAATTTAATGCATTCAATATATGTAAGTTGTTAGCAGAGCAAGGTTAAGAACAAGACTGAGTTTACTGAGACAGAAGGTCCAAAGAAGACGATAAAAAGGTTGCCATGTAACTTTATATATACAATTATTCAACACTCCCACTTTTTAATTACATTGCAAAACATTAATAGTTCAAAATCAAAATGTAGTTAAATCAAATCTATGCTAATACAAAGGTTTCAACCCTATCTCATCCCTAAATTTTAAAAAAACTTTGCTTCGGTAATGCCTTTGTTAAACAATCAGCCACTTGATCGGATGATGCAGCATATTCCTATTCAAATACATGGTCTTCATACTTCTCTCTTATAAAGTGGTAACGAACGTCGATATGTTTCGTTCTTCTATGAAACTCAGGATTATTTATAAGACGTATAGCGCTTTGGTTGTCAACATAAAATTTCACCATCTCTGGATTCCCAAGATCTGTCCAGAAACTTTTGAGCAAAACCAGTTTACTGCATTTGAAGCTGCAATATACTCGGCCTCTGTGGTTGAAAGAGAAACTCATTTTTGCCGTTCAGAGCACCAACTTACAACACTCTCGCCAACCATGAAAACAAAACCAGATGTAGATTTCCGAGTTTGCACATCACCAGTGTAGTCTGCATCGCTGTAGCCACGAATATTAAGGTTGCCTTCACTGTTGTAGTGTATTCCCACGTTAGTTGTCCCTTTGACATATCTAAGGATTCTTTTTATTGCATTTACATGGGCTGCCGTAGGATTTTCCATATACCGACTTGCATTTGATACTGCAAATGTTATATCTGGCCTTGTGGCTACTGCCAAATACATAAGACTTCCAACTGCCTCTCTATATGGAAAGTTGGTAATATTACCAGTCTTCTCCACAAAATCGCTCAAATTGGTGGAGCCATCTACAGGTGTTGCTGTAAAAGAGGAACTTTGCATATTAAACCTAGCAATTACCTTTTTGGCGTAACCTTCTTGACCAATAAAAATCAAACCATCAGCTTTGCGCTGAATTTCAAGTCCCAGAAACAGTTTCGCCTCGGAAAATGTAACTCTAAATTGTGCTTGTAGATGTTCCATCAAGTCCGAAATGAGCTCACGCGAGGTAGACACAACTAGCCCATCATCAATGTAGATAGCCAAAATGATGCAACCACTTTCAGTGATACGGGTAAAGACACACGAATCATGGTTTGAGGTTACAAAATTAAAAAGCTCCAGAAACTTAGTGAACTTTTTGTTCCAACACCTTGATGCTTGCTTAAGCCCGTATAAACTCTTCATCAATTTGCATATGCGACCGCTTCCATCATCATACCCCAATGGTTGCTTCATATAAATGTCTGCCGATAAATCGCCATACAAAAACGAACTGCAGAATGTGCATTTTTCGTGCTGCTGCCATAGCCAATATACACCGAATAGACGTAAATCTTGCTACTGGACTAAATGTTTCTTCATAGTCTACTCCATACTCTTGATTAAAACCTCTGACAACTAAACGCGCCTTGTATCGATCAATATTTCCTTTGGCATCTCGCTTTATCTTGAAAATCCATCTATTGTCAATAAGCTTTTGGTTTATAGTCGGTTCAACCATTTCCCACGTACCATATTCAATCAATGAATGATACTCATCCTCCATAGCTAGCTGCCACTCTTTACAATCTTTAGATTTTAAAGCTTCTGCATAAGACTTAGGTTCTTCGCATGTCATTATAGCTGCCAAGTGTGTTGAAGTAGTTGTGCTACGTAAACGACGAGCAATACAGCTTTTGTCCTTGTCATCTACGTCCTCAGCGATATCATTCACACTATCATAGAACACACCATCGTCCGAGTCCTCGACCTTGACATCATGTGTGTGGTCCTTATGGTTTGCCGTGTTGTCCGAAATATTTTCAGCAATTTCTTCTGCCAAGATATTCGTTTGACTTTGTGTCTTCAAAGTCACTGCTTCCTGGACAAATTTTACGTCACACGCAATTTCGATCTTTCTCTGATCCCGGTTCCAAATCCTGAAAGCTCTGCTGTTATCAGCATAACCAACAAATACACCTTTCCATGACTTTGCATCCAATTTTCCTCGCTTTTCCTTCGGTATGCGTACATAGACTTCTTCGCCGAAGCTTCGAAAATTATCAAATTTTGCCGGTTGTCCATACCATAACTCATGCGGTGTATTTTGTGCCACTGA
Source organism: Clusia tigrina (assembly GCA_920105625.2). Taxonomy (NCBI): domain Eukaryota; kingdom Metazoa; phylum Arthropoda; class Insecta; order Diptera; family Clusiidae; genus Clusia; species Clusia tigrina. The sequence continues at coordinate 143,635,414 of OV050030.1, read as the reverse complement.
AATAGTACCAGTTCGATTTAAAACATATACTGCTGTGTTTATAACTTCTGCCCAAAACTTTTTGTACATGCTTCTTGCATACAACACCGCTCGGGATAGTTCCATCACTGTTCTCATTTCTCGTTCTGCACCGCCATTTTGTTGGGTAGTATACGGCACCGTACGATCATGCTTGACTCCAAATTCATTAAAAATTTGTATCACACCTTCGTTGACAAACTCAAGCCCATTGTCTGTACGAATCCGCCTTATTTTCTGATGATCAACTTTCTCAGCTTGCATCAAGAAATTTTGAATAGCATTTGTTACATCTGATTTTTCTTTCAGAAAATAAACAAAACGAAAATGAGAGTAGTCATCTTTAATTAACAAGAAATGCCTGGCACCTCCATTTGATTTTACTTGCATTGGGCCGCATACATCTGTAAAACACAGCTCTCCACAGCTTGAGGATCTTGCTTCGCACGATTTAAAGCTGCTTCTGTGCTGTTTGCCTAAAATGCATCCTTCACATGTAAATTCCTCCTCAATGAAATCCACATTGACTCTCTTGAGGAACTGCCTCACATGTCCCATATTTTGATGCCCCATTCTTTCATGCCATGTTCGCAGAGTTAGCTTTTCTGTCGTCACTATATTTGCCTTGCCATATTCTTGAGTTTCTATTAGCATTTGGAAAAGCTTTTCTCGACGAACTCCCACTGCCACAGTGCTTCCATCTGCTCTTATGAATCTACAGCTCCTGCTGTCAGATTCAAACTCAAACCCTCTATCCAATGCCTTTGTTTGAGAAAATAGATTGTGGTGGATGTCCGGTACATATAGCACATTTGACAGTACTTTCTGCACCCATTTACGACCGTCGTTTACTACCACCGCAATATCACCTTTTCCTACAGCCTTGATAGCACGTCCATCGCCTACCCTGACGATTTCATTACAGTTGGTAAAGGTAACAAACCAATCGCGTCAGATTCAAACTCAAACCCTCTATCCAATGCCTTTGTTTGAGAAAATAGATTGTGGTGGATGTCCGGTACATATAGCACATTTGTCAGTACTTTCTGCACCCATTCACGACCGTCGTTTACTACCACCGCAATATCACCTTTTGCTACAGCCTTGATAGCACGTCCATCGCCTACCCTGACGATTTCATTACAGTTGGTAAAGGTAACAAACCAATCGCGTTGATTACTCATGTGGTCCGTTGCGCCTGAATCGAGAACCCACGTTTCCAATTTGCTGCTGACATTCGCTCCACATACCAACGCCTCAACGTTTTTACCATGAGTCTCATTCTTAAACGATTTACACAACTGCGGACAATCCCTTTTAAAATGGCCTTTTTCACCACATTCAAAACATACGCCTCTTTTTGTTGTTTTACCGCTTTTCCTTTGCTGTTCTTTCCCACCTTGTCGACTTCGCACCCTTGCTATAAAAGCTTCGGTATTTGCTTTTTCTTGGGCACCCAAACGAATTTCTTCAGCCATTAGCCATTAAGTTGTTTAAGCTCTGATCCTCTGACCGTACTGACTCCCAAGGACTATAGAAGTGATTATATTCTGGTAGCAGTGACATCAAGACTTTTGTCATGATCATTTTATCTGATATGGTTTCACCTTGGTCACGTATATGCTGCACAGTCTCCATTAACTTTGACAGGTAGGTAGTAATGTCGACATCTGGATCTTTTGAAAAGCTGTAGTACTTTTGCAATAAAAACAACACGTTTGACTTTGATGTCTGCTCGTAAACACTTTTTAATGTGTCCCACATGCTTTTAGCAGTAACACAGTTCAGGATTTGTAGCAAAGGTTGCTTTCCTAATGCGATACTAATTGTTCGTCGAGCTTTATATCACTGCCTGATGCCATTATTAAATTAAATAAAACTCCACTCTTTTCTTTTATTTAGTGAACGACTTGAAGGAATAAAAAGCAGTAACAAAAAATTGCACTAAAAACACTTAATTTTCACAGCAGAACACGTGTGATTCTGGGCCCATAACCTATTAAACAAAAACGCGTGTTTCTAATAAGAATTAAATGCATTCAATATATGTAAGTTGTTAGCAGAGCAAGGTTAAGAACAAGACCGAGCTTACTGAGACAGAAGGTCCAAAGAAGACAATAAAAAGGTTGCAATGTAACTTTAAATATACAATTATTCAACAGACATTTTCTGGAGATTATCTCGAGTGGATTTCTTATCGAGACACATTTTTATCGCTTGTTCATCACAGCCCTCGCTTACGAATATTCAAAAATTGTTATATCTACAAAGCTCGTGCACTGGTACACCTCTTTCGATTGTCAACGAATATCCAACTGCTGATTCTAGCTACGATATTGCGTGGGAAGCACTCGAGAGGAGATTTCATAACGAAAGGAAGCTTGTCGATCAAATTCTTAACCGCCTGTTTTCAATCCCGCCTTTGTCAGGTAATGTGCAATCAGTAAAACAGTTACTTGATACCACCAGAAGTGGCTTAGCTCAACTTAAAGCACTTAAAATTGATACCACTACATGGGATTCGATCTTAGTCTACATGACGTCACAAAAGATTGATGTTCAAACTCGTAAGGAGTGGGAGCTGTCCCTTAAAGCTAATACAACGATACCACCCATCAAAGAAATGCTTGTCTTTTTAGAAACAACTTTTCGGGCTCTTGAATGCGTTCAAGATGAAAGCCATTTCAACCCACACAAAAGTAATAAAGACAAAAATTATGAGAATCGTCGTAAGCCAACGAAAACTATACGAGCCCACACAGCTACTTCTACAATGTTGGATGAAAATTGCCCGTGCTGCAATAAACGTCTTCCATTATACAAATGTTTTAAATTTGCAACGATATCTTCAGCAAAGAAGAAAAACTTCGTTAATCAACATCGGTTGTGCAGAAATTGCCTTCGATCTGGACATCTACAGGCTACTTGTAAGTTAAAATCAGTATGCCAAACTTGTAATGAGCCACATCACACGGTAGTACACAACGAATACTTTTCCGGAAACAACTCTTCGATATCTGCAACTACAGCTAATTCTACCGTTAATTTTACAGTTAATTCTACAGCCAACCAGACTTTTGCTCCGCCAACTAATACATCTACCCCTACAACTGCAGCATCTGTAAGTACACTTCATAGCAAAATTAGTACTAATTTTATAAATCCAGCCTTACTTGCCACAGTAAAGGTAATTATAAAAGTAAATTAATCTTTTTATAGTGTAAAAGCCCTTTTAGATCAGGGATCACAAGCTTCTTTTATTTCTGAGAAACTAGCTCAGCTGTTATCTATACCGACACTAAAAACGCATGTCGATGTTTGTGGCATTGGAGGAAATAAATTTGTAACGGTCAAAAAATCGGTAAAAATAAATCTCTACTCCACGTACAAACAACAATTTGAATTGACAATCAATGCACTTGTTGTACCTTCAGTTTCGTCAAATGTTCCCCCCAAATTAAATTTGAAAATGGTTTCAGAGTTGCCAGAAATTTATCTTGCAGACAAAAATTTCTTGTTAGCAGAAAAAATGGATCTCCTTCTCGTAAATGACGTATATGACGTATGTGACCTATTACTATCTGGAATGAAAAAAGTGGAAAATGGACTATTTTTTCAGAAAACTTATTTTGGATATATGGTTTCTGGTGTTCCGAAATTAAATTCGCCTGCAACAACAATTTCTGCTAATCTGTGTTCATTAGGAAACCAATTCGATGAAAAACAATTCACACCTGAAGAATTGTTATGTGAAAAATTGTTTAAGGTAACTCACAGTAGAGATGATACAGAACGCTATACGGTACATTTACCGTTTAAAAGTTTACTACAAGGTAAACCCCCTCCTTCTTTTTCCCACACGGACTACAATGCACTAAAACGGTTAAAACAGCTGGAAATCACTTTAAAAAATAAGCCAAAATTTGTTGAGGAATACAAGAAATTTATGACAGAATATGAAACTCTTAACCATATGGTAAAACTTGGTGAGTACCCTCATGCCATACCGAAAAATGCTTATTTCTTTCCCCATCACGGTGTGCTCAGAGAAAGTAGCACAACAAGAAATTTGCGTGTTGTTTTTGATGGCCAAAATCATAGACCTCCTCAGACTTCTATAAATGAAGAGCTATTAGCTGGTCCTGCACTACAAAATGATTTGTCTACAGTTATATCTCGATGGAGGAGATATCGAATTGCTTTCACAGCTGATTTAGAGAAAATGTTCAGACAAATAAATGTCTGTAAAGAACATCAGCCTTTACAATGTATACTTTGGAGAGATGAGGCGTCAAACAAAATTAACATTAGTTTACTTACAGTGACATATGGTACAACATCAGCTCCATATTTGGCAATCAGAGTCTTACAACAACTCGCAGCAGATGAAGAGCAAAATTTTCCGCAAGCTAGTAAAATACTCCGCTCAGACACATATGTTGATGACGTCATATCAGGAGCGGATAATTTTGAGGATGCTCTACAATTACAGCAACAACTTTGTTCACTTTTGAAATCTGGTGGATTTCACCTTCGGAAATGGAATTCCAACTCTTCACGATGACTTAGTCATATTCCAGAAGAAGATCGTGAAAAGAAAGACCTATTTACACTAAACCAACCAAACATGGCGAAAGCTTTTGGTCTTTATTGGGACATTACGAATGATTCGTTTTGTTTTACAATAAATTTTACTTTTTCTAATACTGTCACTAAACGTACTTTGCTTTCAGATGCAGCAAAATTATTTGATCCCCTGGGATGGTTATCTCCCACAACTATCAAAGCAAAAATTATGTTTCAGCAGCTGTTGAAATTAAAACACGATTTGGATGATACACTACCACAGGAAATCCAATCTGAATGGGTAAACTTTCGATCAACTCTGAAGTGGCTTGAAAAAATCGAAATTCCTAGATGGCTAGGATACATAACCACAAAATCAACAATTGACCTTCATGGATTTAGTGATGCATCACAAACTGCCTACGCTGCTGTGGTATACGCACGAATTATAACCGAATCTGGTGAGGCAATTACAAATATATTACAGGCAAAAACAAAGGTTGCACCTTTAAAAAATGAAACATTTCCCAGGCTGGAATTATGTGCTGCTACACTTTTAGCAAAATTGGTTGCTAAATTAAACAACGACTTCAATATTGGGCGAATCGTGTACTGGACGGATAGCACCATCGTTCTTGCGTGGCTCAAAAATTATCACAGACGGTTGAAAGTGTACGTAGCAAATAGGGTGGCACAAATTCATAAAATTTCCGACGTCACCGAATGGAGATATCTCCCATCAGCTGATAACCCAGCAGATTGCGCTTCTCGCGGTATACTTCCTGAAGAACTCAGTAAACATTTACTATGGTGGAATGGTCCACATTGGCTAAAATCAAATTCGGATAACTGGCCTACTTCCCCTACAAATATTGTTATCGATAAATCACCGGTCAACGCTACTACAGAAGAAATTTACAACAACAGTATTGCAGTTCACTCAGCTAATGTAGAAACAACAACAGAGTTTCTAAATTTTATATCGAAATACTCCAGCTTCACTACATTGACGCGTGTGATGGCACACATTCTTCGTTATTTCGACAAATTAAAAAGCAAAAAAAAAAAAGTTAGAAATAAATTTAAGCTTTTTAAAAACATGGGAACTTACAAGAGCAAGGACTCATTTAATTCGACTTACGCTATAACATTTCGTAAGGAAATACGCTGCTTAAAATCTAATAAACCTCTTCCTAATAACAGCCGAATTCTAAAGTTATCACCATTTTTAGATGAATTGGATATTTTAAGAGTTGGTGGTCGCATATCTCAGGCTGAGATTCCATTCCACATGAAGCATCCTATACTTTTAACTAAAAAGAATTCTATTTCCATTCTTATCTTTTCAGAAGCACATAAAAAGACTTGTTATGGTAGTCTTTTGTTAATGCAGTCTTCTGTTTCACGACATTATTGGATAGTCTCTGCTCGTGACTTAGCAAAACAGGTCCAGCGAAATTGCATCGTGTGCTTCCAGTACAAAACTCAAACTTGTCAGCAGTTAATGGGTAACCTGCCAGCAGTACGCCTTCAACCAACGCGTGCCTTCAAGCATAGTGGACTAGACTATGCCGGTCCCATCAACATTAAAACATCATCTTTGAGAACGGCATCTACCTCTAAGGGATATATTTGTCTCTTTATATGTATGTCCACCAAGGCAATACATTTGGAAGCCATTACCAGCCTTACTGTAGATGCATTTCTGGCAGCCTACCGCCGTTTTATTGCTCGTCGTGGAATTTGTACCGACTTGTACTCTGACTGTGGTACAAATTTTGTTGGCGCGAATAAAGAACTACAAGTCATCTACCAGCAAAATAAACTTTCTCTTCCTGAGCATCTCGCTGAAACACTGGTCAATCAAGGTACGAATTGGCACTTCATCCCTCCTGCCTCGCCTCATTTTGGTGGACTATGGGAAGCAGGGGTAAAATCTACAAAACATCATTTACGCCGAATAATTAAAGATCGCCTCCTCACGTATGAAGAACTAAGTACGCTTCTCGCGCAAATTGAAAGCATATTAACTCTAGGCCTCTTTGTCCACTGTCAACTGATCCCCAAGATCACAACGCGCTCACACCTGCGCACTTTTTGATTGGGGAAGCAACAGTTTGCGTCCCAAATGAAGATTTAATTGAAGCAAACATCGATCGACTTCACCGTTGGAAACAAATCGAACACCGCAAACAACACTTTTGGGTAAGATGGCAAAAGAAGTACATGTGTCGACTACAATCACGCCCCAAATGGAATAAAATCATCGACAACATTAAAGTTGGTGATCTAGTACTTTTACTCCATGAAAAAAAAGTTCCTGGTCAATGGCCTCTCGCAAAAGTAGAAGAATTGCATCCGGGCCATGATGGTTTGGTTCGAGTTGTTACGCTCTACTGCAACGAAAAATACATCAAACGTCCAATAGCAAAGTTATGTCGTTTACCAATAAATGAAGTCACATCATCAGAAGTTATAGAATCATAAATCAACTTGCATATTAAAAACCGAAGGTTTTTGGCCGGGTGAATGTTTGGGAGTTTTTATACCCAAACAACATTTTTATGGGTATTTGCATTTATCCCCATTTAATTCCAAAATCCCCACTCTGGTCAGCACTGCAGCCTCATCATCATTTTCACATAATTACATATGTTTCAGAACATACATATTTACATTACTTCTTGTCATTTAAATGCATTTATCAGTCTAATTCTGAATAAATAATAACTGTTATAGTTTTGCTGCCTCCGTCTGTCGAACTGACGGTCATCGTCTTATATGCTTGCATTAGCAACAGCACTAACGGCTTCCTGGCTGCTGTTTTGTTATTGTTTCATTTGCCTTACAATTTGTTGTTACTTTTCTTCGCGAAGAAGATTTAAATACTTTTTGCATGTTTTGCTTCAAATAAAATAACTGAATGTTTTGTTGCTATTTCTTTTATAGAAGGTTCGTGAAGATTTTTGACAGAAATAAAAAGAGCAGTTGGTGACAAGAATGTGATGTGAATGTGTGTAAAATTTCTAGCTCTCGCAGCAAATAAAATAAATTAAAGCAACTGAATAAATATTTGAAATAGCAGATATTAAAATTAAGAATGTAACTGAAATACATACAAAGAAAAAATATTAACTAAATACACTAGTCTACAAAATTTTAGACTAAAAACTATAAAAAAATATATATATGAGAAATCTTTGGAAGCTCACTTCTTATGAACTCCTCGTCTAAGTTTTCGAGAATACTCCTACAGTGTGTATTAATTACATGTTCCAATTGTGCAATTATGGTCACGGCTTTGTCATCATATTCGATAATGCACTGACACTCTTTTTGAAACTCCTCTAATTTTTCATTGGGCCGTACTGCTTCTTACGCTTTTCTAAGTTAGCATGTGCATTTTTTAGTCGCTGAATATAAACCATTATATCTGATTCCGTTTTTCACATCGCTTAACTCCGTAAACCCCATGCTGTCGAAAGTCTTCAAATAATCAGACACCTGATTACACAATTTTGTTACTTGCGTCCGACACTATGAACTGTAGATGTTATCCATTATAATTCCCGTTGCTGGATACACTCGAAATAGTATACTAAACCGATATCGCACGCTAACCAATTATTTTTTTTCATAAATTATATTAATTAAATAGTTTTAAAAGAATTTTTCACTATCCCGGGATTCGGCACCATGTAAAAAATACGTAATTAAAGCGATATAATTGTATTTTATTCCGGCCCGATAACCTGACAGTTCAGCGTTCAGTTTAATATTAATAATTTTTTTGATGTTGATAAGTATATGGAAAGAGTGTGTGTGTTTCTATACTAAGTATATATGTCAATTTATTATTTATGCATGCAAGTTAATTTTCTACAAGCGAAGCTTAGGTACATTTTGTGAACGAAATTTTTGGTTGTTATTATAGTCGGAATCTTCCTCGCAATCACTGTTGTTGCTACTTTACGGAAAAGATACGTTAATGATAGGGTAGATTAGTAAAAAACGTGTATTTTTTATAGAACAGTTTATCATGAGAACCAAAGTCAATTCAAATAAAATATTTTGTAGGCTGAGTACTTCATAATCATATGTATCTAAATTGACTCCATAAAGTTATGCCGCAGAAAAGGAATTTTTTTATTCCTCTGTGTAATCCTTGCCTGCAGTATTAAGTAGTGATAAGAGACTTTTTGTTTTAGATATTCTTCATAAAATTCATTAATGTCTGAAATCTTAGAAATTCTGCAATGGCATTTTCTTTTCCTTTACTATATTCTTTGCTCATGGCATATTCACCAAGTTTGTAGTCTTTGATTAATATTTTTGCAATTTCTTTTCGTATGAAACCATTCAATTTCTTTCCATAATGATATGGTCGGAAGTACTTGGTAGATCATACAATGGCTAAAAGTTATTTTTCTGTTTTGCAATAATTACGCTCATGTTTATTTAGCGTCCTGCTTGCATAATATATGGGGTGGTTATCTTTTGTAGTGCTGCTCCAACCGCTAACTTACAAGTAAAACTTCTGGAGAAATCAGGGTATTTTAAATCAGGGGTTTGTATTGTCAAGATATGTTTTTTTAAAGAATCGAATATTTTCTTTATACTTTGATTATGTTCTTCCAAAGTCGTGCAGAAAATTAAAATGTCGTCTATGTAGACAACAGAAATTTTGTTTGTATGTTCTTTAAGAACATCATTCATAAGGCGTTGGAAGCTAGATTGGGCATTTTTCAATCCAAAGTGCATTCATGTATATTCGTAATGCCCTAGCGGAGTAGAAAACGCTGTTTTTCGATCCTCCTCTTTTCCAAGTATTTGGTGGAAGCCTTTTACAAGGTCCAATGTCGTAAAATATTTGTATCTACCTAATTTGTTGAATATATTATTAAAATGTTGGGTATACGGAACTTATCATCAATAGTGACTCATTGAGATTCCTATAATACATTACTATCCTCCATTTTTTTAATTTTTTATTTGAATTGTCCGACTTCCTTGGGAGTATCCAGAAGGGGTTATTGTATGAAGAGTTACTCTCTTTATTGATTCCCTGCTCAAGCATTTCAAATATATATATTTTTTTAAATATCTTGCTCATACACTTGGGGACACTGATATATTTTGGAATATAGGATCATGTTGACAATTTCATATTGTATGTTTGATATATTTGTTAAAAAATCGCTTTCTTTGAAAAACCAACCTGAGTCGTTTTTTAATAGATTTTTTAATGTTGCTTCTCTTCTTTATTAAAGATTGCAATAATAAGTGTTAAAATATTGTATCTCATTTGCATTTAATATCAATATTCTAATAGTGCACAAAATTAGTTTCAAAATTTTTTCTCCGATAATGGCATCCAAATTTTTATTTTTTGATTTCAAATGCCTTTTCACAAATTGTTCTGGAAGTTCTGGAAGCAAGAAACCAAGACGTAAATCTTTCTTGACCTGACCAGCAAAGTGGCCACCACGGCCTCAGCGTTTACTAAAGCACCATCGACAAGGGCCATGAGAGTCGGTGAATAACATAAACTTTTGGCTCTGTATAGTTTGTATGCAAGTCCCAGGTAGATTTGCTGAATACCATAAATTCCTGGCTCTGTCTAGTTTATATGCAAGTCCCAGGGAGAGTTGTTGAATACCATATACTCCTGGTTCTGTCAAGTCCCAGGTAGAATTTGTAAATACTATAAACTTCTGGCTCTGTCTAGTTTGTATGTAAGTCCCATAGAGAGTCAGTGAATATCGTAAACTCCTAGCTCTGTCTAGTTTGTATGTAACTGGGTTTAACGTTGTGAAATGAAAACACACTTCATCTTCACTTACAAAATTTAATTCATCATGCTGTGAATTAGTTGAGCTTTGCTCACAATATCCCTCCCCTCTTTCTAATGATGTAGCAACCTCTTAGCGTACCACTTACAATACGAGCTTGTGCATTGAGAACATTACATTTCTTGCTTATATAACGTAGTTAATGTAATTGGTATAATTAATTATAGAAACAAACTTAAAGTTAAGCTTAAAGCTAGGCACTAACAGCTAGGGGTTTCGGCCTTACGTTAAATTTCAAAAAATATTTCAGAAGATCTTAGGATTTTTATGAATGCGGAGATGTTTTCATTTCTTATATTGGATATTAATTTCTTTATTACTTTGTTATATTTGTCGCATATGTGGTCGGATATGTTGCATTATATAAGTATCCCATAGTAAAATTGATGGCACAATTAAATCTGACTTGTTTTTTTTGTCAATTTTTTTTTTACATAAGTTCTATACCAGCCATCTTAGAAATTGTGTACCCTTTATACAATACCCTATAATACGATACTAATATTAATAATAACAATATATTTCACTTAACTTTAGCTTTTGTGTTTAGTCGTTGTGACGTTCGTCCTCCCATGCTGTGGCCACCCTGCTCCTCGATGAGTCGAGTATATTGTCTGTGCACGATCGCCCTTACGACAACAATATTTTAGTGGGAAAGCTTAAGGTTTGGTATTGACCGACAGTTTGCTTGTCCTGCTCCAAATTATGGGACAGGACTTGACCCTCGCGGTGTCGTTGTATACGACAACTAAACTTAAATACGGCAATGCCTAATGAGGTCGCTACCATCCATAGCATCGCTTGCTCCTAGTGATACAATTTTACATTCCCATGGGCTTCTAGGCCATTGAGCTCGTCAAAACTCCACCGATCATCGGATAGTTCAGTTCAGCGTGCTACCTTGGTCTTCAATGTTCGGTTACGCCCTGGGCTCCCTGCCAACAAAGACTTCCATTCGCTTTTCCGAAGAGTTAAGAATTCCATGTAAGTTTGAGGAAATTTGAATTGAAACTGGACTTTACAGCTGCCTGTAATGCTTCCATTTCGTGAGCTCAGCAATGGCACCCCCAATATCTCAGACATCACCGGCACTTGTTGTTTCATAACCTTGTAAATCCTCTTCTTTTATAGAACTATAGAACTCATTAATAATGTTATGTGGTATTAAAAATGTAAGGAAATTTACTTGCCCAATTGCCATAAACGATGTTCTCGCGTATTTGGATATATTGTCAATTGTATGACGATGTTCTTTTATGGCATCTAATTTCATTTTTTATATTTACTAATTGTCAGGTTTGTGTATAGCAATAAACAAGTGTATCTTCCCACACCCTGTAACCTGCTTATATATGAATGCATGCATACCTTCCAAGCACCAGTATTATATTCATTTAAAATATTGGTGTGTGTTCAATTCTCCGCTCATTGAGTAGATCTTTTTTTTTTAATATATCAAAAATAAAAAATAAAAAAATATCTACGAGTTTAAAGTTTAGCATTAAAGTGGTAAACATTTTTTGTTGGCTAGCCTTTATGGGCAAGCCAAAAACAATTAATTAAATCACAAACAAATTCTAATTAGTGGTTCCAACCAAAAAAACAACAAGAAAAGAAGGAAAAAAAAATAAACATAAACAAAAACAATTTACATGAGCATTCGACACTCACCGCCACAAGCGAGAAATCGATGTCTCACCCGCGCGTGTCCTCCGCATGCACCAATAGACAGTAATCAACAAACAAATTTAAACCCAACCGAGATGATCTCTCACAATAGTTCAGCACATGCGCAATCTCCACCAGTAATTCAGCAAACGGTAAGCACTGAGCACGTTCAAACTTCTAAGCTAGTCACCCCCACACCAATAAAACTAATAAACACACAGAAGCAAAACAACATTGCTCTTTGCACAACAAAAAAAATTAGCACAGATTCTCAAGCAGACCCGGCTGCGCTAAATATGCCAGCAAACTTTCAGCTCTCTTGGAGTGGACAATGTGCCTCTCCAAATTCAACAGCATCTCCTGCAACACAAATCAAAAACAACAAAGGTTCTGCTATGAGTATATATAAGCAACAACAACTTACCAATGTTGCAAATGAAACTATAGAAATACAGTGTGAAAAACCAAACATAAGCACACAAACAGGTATTGATCGATACATAACAATAAAACGAAAACGCAGCCCAATTGCCAAGGCAGAAAAGAATAAACTTGAAAAATAATGCAGATACCCTAAACAACAACCGTTTTGCTCTATTAAGCCATAGTGCAGAATCTGAACCAACTAATGCATTCAAACCACCACCAATTTACTTGCGGGAACGCAGTTCCAACTTATTAATAGACAGTGTTGCCAGCTTGATTGGTAAAAATAATTTTCATGTGGTCCCGCTGTTGAAGGGTAAAAGACAAATTCAAATTTATTTGGAAAAAAAACTATCGCGCAACTGTTTCTATCCATGAAAATGAAACGAAAAGTTACTACACTTATCAAATAAAGAGTAGTAAGGGGTTGATAGTTGTTATTAAAGGTATAGAATCTGAAGTAGACCCTATATAACTAAAATATGCACTCCAAGAGACTGGATTCACAGCAAAAGCTGTTTTTAATATAAGGAATTGTGAAAAAATTCCGCAACCACTCTTCAGAATAGAACTAGAACCAGGGAATATTAAATTAAAACCAAATGAAACCCACCCCATTTACAACTTGCGATATTTAATGCATCGTAGAATAACAGTCAAGGAGCCGCACAAACGAAAAGGCCCAATACAATGCACAAATTGTCAAGAGTATGGTCATTTGAAATCGTACTGCTCCCTACGTACTGTATGCGTTGCGTGTGGCGACTTCCAGCCATTAAAGGAACGCAAGAGGAACAAAAGTGAGAAGGATTTAAAGAAATGCAGCAATTGTGGGGGGAATCATACTGCTAACTACAGAGGCTGCCCGATATATACACAATTAAAAACCAGTATGAACCAAACTGCTAAGACAGTTCGCAACCAAATATATAGTGCTATACCTACCAACACAAACCATATTGGAAGCACCACCGAAAACATCTCTTCATCCACTAGCTATGCGAATGTACTGAAAACTGGCGTTTCTGATAAACCGAGTCACCCTATGCAACCTCAAAATTTAGAAACGTTAATATTTAACTTGTCTCAGTGTATTATTAACTTCATGTCCTCGATGCAATATATGATTCAAGAGCTTGTACATAACCAAAACTTACTTATCAAAACTATACTTTCACAAAAATGAATGTTCTAAAAATATGTCACTGGAATGCTAACGGTGTTAACCAACACAAAATTGAATTAAAAAATTTTCTAGACAGTAACAGCATAGACATCATGCTTATCTCAGAAACACATTTAACTGTAAAACATAACTTCAAACTAGCAGGCTATAATTATTACTCAACAAACCACCCACAAGGAAAAGGTTATGGTGGTACGGGAATTCTAATTAAGGCTCAATTAAACCATTACTTTCTGGAATCCTATGCAAAAAAAAACATCCATTCTACTTCCATCTCTTTACAGTGTTGGGGTGAGCCAATAGTAATTTCATCAGTCTATTGTCCTCCTAGTTTTCCTTTTTCCACAACCGATTTTGTTTCTTTCTTTAAATCGATCGGTAACAAATTTCTCTCTGCCGGAGACTTCAATTCTAAACATACCTACTGGGGCTCACGGTTAATCAACCCTAAAGGGAAGCAATTGTTTAATGCGCTGATAGACTCTCGGAATGGTCTAGACTTTGTATCATCTGGAAAACCTACATACTGGCCAACTGATCAAAGAAAACATCCCTATCTTATTGACTTTGGCATAACTACACCGGTGATAATATATTTAAAAAAACGACCAGAGTTAATTGAAAAAACAATAAAACTGACTCCAAGAAAACAAACTGGCTCAAATATCGCAAATATATTAGTACCCACGTGTGCGTTAAAACAAAACTTAAGAGTGGAGAGGACATTGAATCAGCGACGCAGGCTCTTGGATCAATAATAAAAGCAGCTGCTATTAGTGCCACGCCCGCACAAAACTCAACTAAAACTAACGAGAGGCACACTACGTCACATTATGTGGAATGCCTCGTTAGAGAAAAGAGGAGATTAAGACGTGAATGGCAAAAATACAGATCTCCAGCACTAAGAGTAAAATTAAAGTCATTACAAAATCAGGTGAAAAACACTCTACGGGAGGAAAAGGAAGAAAACCTTAATAAGTACCTTGAAGATTTGGCTCCTCTCAAAGTCACCAATTACTCACTCTGACACAAGTATGGTTAAAACACCGAAGGATAGTGAATCGCCTCTAAGACAAAGCGATGGAACTTGGGGAAAAACAGAAGAAGAAAAAGGCAACTTCTTTGCAGCACATCTGAGGTCAGTATTTCAACCTAACCCGCCGACTTGCCACAACACTAGCATACAGAACTTTCCAATTACGAAGTCAGCAGTACCAATTCATTTCAAACCAAAGGAAGTTATACGCCTATGTACAACGAGTATAAACCCAAAAAAGGCACCTGTTTGTGACTTAATTACCAATAAAATGGTAAGTGAATTGCCGCAAATAGCTCTGATACATCTCACACACATTTTTAACGCAATACTCCGTCTGGGCTACTACCCTACAACATGGAAAACATCGGAAATAATAATGATTCCAAAACCCGGAAAAGACCCTACACAGGTATCTTCTTATCGGCCCATAAGTCACCTGCCAACGCTCTCTAAAATGCTCGAACGCTTATTGCTGGAAAAATTAGCACCAAAGCTCAATTTAATCATTCCTCACCACCAATTTGGTTTCCGCAAGCACCATGGAACTATTGAGCAGGTGCACCGTATTGCCTCTAAAATAAGGCGAGCATTTGAAGAAAGGATGTATTGCTCCGGAATATTTCTAGACTTCGCACAAGCCTTTGACAAAGTCTGGCACGAAGGACTCATATATAAAATTAAAAAACTTTTGCCAAAATGTTCGCATAAGATTCTAGAGTCATATTTAACAAATCGCAAATTTAGGGTTAAATATAAATAATTTGTAACGCCAGACTTTGAAATTATGCCTGGAGTACCACAAGGTAGTGTGCTTGGACCTATGCTTTACACTCTGTACACTTCCGATTTGCAAACGGAAAAAAACCTCGTTACCTCGACTTTCGCGGACGACACAGCTATCCTGAGCTCTCACCTAAATCCACGGATAGCCTCCCGGGATTTAGAGGGCCATCTTAAAAAAAAAGCTGTCTAGCAGATTGGCGCATCAAAGTAAATGAGCAAAAAAGTGTTCATGTGACATTTACTCTTAAGCCCAGTTCTTGTCCGGCAGCCTCCTTAAATGGCATTGTAATCCCGTAAGCAACAGAGGTTAAATACTTAGGAGTACATTTTTACCGACGGCTCACCTGGAAAAAACATATAGAAGCCAAGAAAATGCAAATGAAACTCAAGGCAAGTTCCTTGTATTGACTTACCAACCGAAAATCAAAACTGCGATTAGAGTATAAAGTACTTATATACAAGGCTGTAATTAAACCGATTTGGACTTATGGTATTCAGATATGGGGCACTACTAGTGCAACAAACTTGCAAATAATTCAAAGGGCTCAATCGAAAATTCTGAGAACGATCAGCGGCGCTCCATGTTTCGTCAGAAACGAAAATATTCACCGCGACCTTAATATAGCACCCGTTGAAGAAGAACTAGCAGTTTTAAAAACAAGATACCAATCCAAACTCCAGTGTCATCCTAACGAACTAGCAAGGAATCTGCTTCACAGGATGAATATATCTCGTCTTAAAAGGCCACTTTTTTAAAAATAGAGTTTCTTTATATTTATATTTTTATTTTTATTTTTTCTACATAATTTACATAATACTTGAACTAAAATTGCTCTAAGCACTGGCGCGGAGCATCAATTTATTTATTAGTTGTAAGCTTTGTAAAATTATTGTTGGTTTCGATTGAAAAGATGCAATAAATAAATCCATGTTGAATTAAAAAAAAATTTAAAAAAATTTTTAATATATTAAAAATTAAATAATATACGAGTATATTAAAATAATATAAAAAAATATTATTCATAATTTTAATATATAGTTTCCCCTCTTCAAACCAATCTATATAAATTCTTATTCTGACTTTTCTCAACTTATACATACCTGTTGTTATCATAGAATATACTTTAATTGTTTACTCCGCCTCAATTAAACAAATCCTATTAAAAATTTCCCACAATTCGTACTCTAATTTCTTAAAAAAAAATTTTTTTTACTTTTACATGTACCCTGCTTAATACTGCTTTTTTATATATGTACGCATATTATATATGTCAAGAGTGATAGAAATAAAGATTACGACATGCGCATGAATTACCGTTAGATGATGTAGTTTGCCCAACAGTGTAGTTTGTCAAGGGTTGCCACCTTGTGTGTCCTTAAATTGAGCTAATAATTTCTTTTAGCCTTCGAATGCCTTTGAGAGCTTTCTGTCCATTCGAACTTTGCTTCCCTGCGTAGCAATTTATTAATAGGCAACGCAATTCCGGCTAGTCCTTCTAGGAACTTTCAATAATAGTTCCATAGTGCTAGGAATGCTTACCTTCCATTTTATAATTCGGAACTGCTAAATTTTTTACGTATTCCACCTGCTGCGGGTCAGGCACTGCTCCTGCCTCTGAGCAACGATGACCTAAATAAATCACTTATCTTCGCAAAAACTGACGCTTCGTGTTCAATTTCAAATTGTGTTCTCGTAATTACTGGAGCACCTTGCACAAGCGTTGCGAATGCTGCTGCAAGTTCTTCCCATAAATTACTAACTCATCGAGATACACAAAACAGTTTCACCCTTGTAAGCCTGTAAGCACATGATTCATTAACCGTTGGAAGCTAGCCTATGCTCCTGTGAAACCAAACGGCATCATGTTGAACTCATAGTGCCCTGAACCGGTGCTAAACGAGGTCTTTTCCTTATCTTGGGTATCCACCAGAACTTGTTGGTAGCCACTCGCTAAATCAAGCGTGTAAAAATATCTACTGTGTCCCAATGGATCCAGGATTTATTCAATCCGTTGGATTGGAAACACTTGATTAGTGGCGCCGTTCAATTTCCTAAAAGCGACGACCATTCTCCACTTCTTCAGACCCTGAGCACCCACTTTTTTTGGTACCAAAATTACTCGGTGAAATTATGTTATCATTTAACATTCCTTCCACTTGCCTGTTTACCTCATTTTTGTGAGCTTGTGGCAGTTTATACTGTTTTCGGTTTATTGGTGTTTGATCCACTCTAGTAGGAATTTCATGCTCTACTTCCGGTGTATATGTTAACCGGACTCCATCCAGGAAAAATATGTCGTGGAATGACGTACATATGACTTCTATTGATGCCTTCTCTTCTAAATTTACGCTTGGGTCGAACTTCGATGATTCTAGTACTCTCTCCATCCTTTTCCTTATATCTACCTGCAAAATCTGATTAATCCATAACTCGGTTCCGTAAAATTATTAGCTTGTATGGTGCGGCCCCAAAGAGTTTCTCGCCCAACTATCCCATCTGCCGGGACACCTTCCTTATCAAATTCCACTGCGTGCATTCTAATATTCATACCCTCGCTGTGAATTATCCTATCTAAACATAATGTCCCATGCATCCACCAAACGCTCCGTTAGGCGTTCTTACGTCCGGCTGATCAATTCCCAGCCCCTTCCGTAAAACACTAGATTTTACGAGCCTGGTATCCGCCCCTGAAACTACCAAAAGCACTAGCTTTCTACTAGCCGCCTCTCTGCAGGGTATCTCGATGTATGCATCTTCCGTCCTGCTTACAACGAGGCAAAGCGATTTCTTCCCAACGTGGACGCCTATGTGCTTCCGAATTCTTCAAGTTTCTTCCTCAATACACCGCAGTTTTCCATGATGATCCTCTATTCCCTAAAAATGATCATGACTATCCTAACTGTACATTTTCGTACCGCGTTCGTGGCGATTGACCTATACTTTCTAACCTTAATAAAACTTAACCTAAGTACTAGACTCATAACAGTTACCCAAACTATCAAGCAATAAAAAAATTGTTCCTGGAGAGACCCTTGCTCCTATGTATCTTGAACCATAGTCCTTACATTACTTGGTAGATAGTATTAGGGAGCCACTTGCTCCTCCTTCTCTTGGAATGTAGTTCTTACAATAGTGGTCACGCGTACTTTTGGCTTTATTAATTCATCCTTTTTCTCGGCTTTCCAGTCTACTGGCCTTGACTGGGCCGCTGTAAATTTCGCTGGTTTCCTTGTTAGAACTGTTTCTGCCCGCATTCCGTTGCTCGATGTCCCATTCGACTACATGAAAACCAGTTAAACCCCTGTATGGGTTTGTGGCTCATCCTCATCTCATTTCCGGAGCTCTAATTCGGACGCCGCTGATTAACCCCAGTGTCTTCGCTGTTTAATTCCTTCTGCTGTAACTCCTGCGTGATTCTCGGCGCCTCGTAGCTGGCAGCCTCCTGCTCTGTTCCCATTTTGTGTCTCTTTGGTACTGTCCGCTTGCCTCATGACCATATGTTTGTCATTCCGAACAGTAGGGTGTGTTTTTACATGTAAAGCACTCATCCCTAGGTTTTTGACAAAATGAGCAAATGGGTTTTTTTTGTTGGAATCCTTGGTTCTTCTGTTGCGGAAAATGGCCCATAAACCTACCGACTTCCGGTGTGTTTCCTTGTTGTACCGGACCAACCTCTGCAGATTCCACCTGTTGTCGCTCGGTTTTGAATTGCTGCCGGAAGACACAATCTTCAACTAACTCTACCATACTCCTATGCGTCATTTTAAGTGTATAATTTACAAAATCCATATTTATTAGGCCTGCTTAGAATACAGAAGCCATAGCCCGTTCTACTTGAGCCTTGTATGCTGCAATGTTTCCTGGAAATTGCCTGTTGGCTAACGTCTCAGCAGTGTTCCACAGTGACCTGAGCCTTCCAGGCATTCAATTCCTCCCCAGATTTCTGAGTTGATTCCTGAATTTCCCATATGAGACAGTCGTACTTCTTTTGTTTTAAGTTTCCATCGCAAAATGCATATAAATCTGATAGGGTGCTTTCTGAGCTATGCGCTAGTAAATCTAATGCATCACCTGTGGTCCTTTGCCTAATTCACTTTATTAAGTGTTCCCCGTCTGCTTCCGGAATACTCTGTTGTGCTAGCTTGCAACCTTCTTTGAAGCGCCTGATGTAAGTTCTCAGATGATACAACTCGACTCCTGAAAACATGGGCACAAACTTCTCCACCGCATGAGCAATTTCCAGAATGCCCAATTTACTTCTTCGTGTTTTCCTAATCGCTATTAAAATCTTAGCGTTATGAATATCTTGGGCGGTTCCAGATTCACTTCTCCCGGATATAAGAGGTACGTGACCAGTGACGCTCGCGCAAGCGAATTACTGTCCTTAGTATTGGGGCATTGCTGCACTTTTATTTTGCACCGGACTTCCCAGCGAAAAAGGCTCGACACCGATCTCAGATGAGCAAAACAAAAATGCCGCCTTCCTCTCCTCACTAAATACTAATCTTGGCTTTACCAGGCGACTTATCCCTTCCGGTGCTAAATATTCCGGCCAGCGAACTTCCATATGCAATTTCCATACTGCCTGTGTACGAGTATATCCAGCCGATGCTGATTTTGATCTCTCTCTATTTGTTGAGATACTACTTGTCACCCTGCCTCTTTTAAATTCTGCACACTCACTCTCTAACAGCGATTCTGCTTCCTCTGTTTCTGCGAATCTCAAGGTAATTCTTCTGTGCTCTCAAATCTTCTGTGTTAGGATAAAAAACTACATATTATAAAAAAAAAGGTTTCTATACAAGTAAAAAAAATTCTTTAAAATTTATGTAAAAGTAAAATTAAAACCAATTGTTCTTTATAGAGTAATTTTTTTTCTTATTAAATAATTAATAATGGAAAAATTGGTAAGAAAGAAGTCCGATGTATATATTATTAAATTTTACGGCGTTATGGGCAGATAAGAATATCTTGGTTGGATTATCATATGCAACATGAACTTAAAAGGAGCGGACTGCAGGATCGAATCCAGAGCATAAGGAATAAACCTTCTGGAGAACAATATGCGGCCAGTGGTACTGAGCTAACGCGAAAGTGCGAAGCATGACCCAAGAAATAACGGAGTTTGGCGACCTATTGCATGCCAAACTGCGTCAATTATATGTAACTTGAAAGAGTTACTCGAGGTAGCGCCATCGTGGCCATTCTTGCATCGGCTGGAGTTCTAGTAGCCACCAAATCTATAAATAGATGACCTTATCGTTTTGACGAACCAATAGTGGTTACGGCTGTATGCTCTGGCAAACCAATATATATGAAACTAATGGGTGCATGCTAAAATACGATTGGCGCGGAATACAGAGCAAGAGATGAGTCACGGTACAATTTATTGACTTCCTCCATCAGAACAGGCGAAGTATCATCAAAACTCCAGGAGTTATTGAATTGTCTCATACAAACGCACTCAAAACTGACTCTCATTACGCCAGAAGCATTTTCGCAATTACACCATCAGGATCTGTGGAAAACACTGAATACCAATAGAAGCAACCAGCGACTTGGTTAAGGAGGCTAAAGCCGAAGGGAAAGTAGCAGGCATCACCGAGTCCTACGAGGGTATTCACATTTAGAAAAAGGGGAGGAGTCGGTACAACGAAATGATGCCAAACAGGAAATTTTCCCAGGACGTCGTACCAGTCCTATCGACAACGGAAGGCAGGATTCGCCGAGGGAATGCAGCACATCATGAGAAGAAGGACGCAGTAGTAGTATAAGAATAAATTATAGAAATAAATTCTAAAATAAAAATAAAAACAAAAAGAAAAGAAAACGAAAAAACAAATAGAAAAAAAATCGACAAGAGTCCATTGATACAAAAAAAAAAATAATAATAATTAAAAAAAAGGACAAAAAATATAAAGACCATTATGAAAAAATTAATATATAAAATAATGATAAAACAAAACTTAAAAACAAACAAAATTAAAAAAAAACAGAAAAGAAAAAATAACAGATAAAACGAAAAAATAATATGACAAAATATGGCAAATATAGATAAAAAAAGACAAAAGTATTTTATGATACTGTGCACAAATTTATTTAATAGGAGGTAGTTGAACAATATTAGTGGGAGGCGTGGCCTTCTTCTGATCGACCCCATTTCTTGTATATGTCTTTGTAGAATCAAAATATTTTATTGGTCGTAACTTATAATAATATGTCAATAGTGGGCGTGGCTCCAAAAATTGACTACCCATCTTTTATGTGATGTTTAATTTTAGTACCAACAACCCTGTGAAATTTCGTTGTTAAATCTCTAATAGGAACCATGTAATGATATTTGGATAATTGTGGGACTGGCGCACACACACTATTATGCACCCCATGTATATTTCTGCCAATTTTTATTCCGATGCCATCAATACGAGCATAGGCAGGCTATTTTTAATTTTAGAACCCAAAGTTCCTTATATAAAAAATGGGCGAGTCTTTCCCTGATCAATCCTATTTGTTGCACACAGCTTTACAATGTCCACATGTTCCTTCCCGTGAAATTTCGTCCTTAAATCTGTACCAGTCTTAAGTTATGAATATTTGTTAATAGTGGGCGAGGCAGTTAATATATACCGCCCATATAGTTTAGTAGAGCCCACATGTCCATAACTGCCAACTGTGTCACTATTCCATCAATTGGACCGAAGTTATAGTCATTTTAAAAAAGGTGAGAAAACTTCCTTATATGGGAGGTAGGCGTGGTCTTTGTCCAAATCGGGCCATACACCAATCCGGTTCAGTATCTATGTCCAGACTATACTTTTGTAAAATTTCATTAAGATAGCTGTAACGGTGTGGAAAAAAAGTGAGCACAGATGGACTGACGGACGAACAGACGGATGGACGGACGGGCAGAATAAAAATTGCTTACAAAGTGATTCTGATCATATCTATATATATGTGTCCATACCTACCCTGCCTCCTTCTTGAAATTGTAACCAAGCACAAAATTAGTTAACCAGATTTACATTTTTTAAAGGTAAAGGGTATAATGAAATTGCAAACCCTCTCAAAAGCACAAAATTAGTATAACCTATTTACCTTTTTGAAAGGTAAAGGGTATAACAAATCAATGAGAAATCAGATACCAGAAAGAAATCAAGCAAATTAAGATTGACATTATTTCCATAATGAGTACGTACACCCGAGTTTACCACAGATAATCCAGGAGTTGCTATGAGCTCATAGAATTTATTCCTAGCACTACTATCACACAGCAGATTCACATTGAAATCCCCACAAATCACAATGCGATCATAATCAGCCAAATTATGGGACAGTTCAGAAAAAAAGGTTCAAGTTGAGATGATATATAAGGGTTATAAACACAAGATAGAGATTTTTGTACCACCATCATAATTTTTAACATTAAACAACTCAATGTCCCACCCATTAGACAAGCTTAATAACTCAACAGCTACGCAAGTTTTGCAGTATATTGCTACACCACCCCCTCTCCTTTTCAGCCTATCACTCCTTATTATTTTGTAGTCTTTAATGCCATAATGGGCATCCAATACATCATCCTGAAACCATGTTTCTGAGACACATATCAATACCTCAAAAAGATATCTCAAGTAATCTTATATCTCTGCGTTCAGACTCCTTAGGTTAAGATGCACAATAATAAGACCACAATGCTGACTGCACAATATATCAATGAGAACTTTATGACTTTCATTAACACCATCCGCACTGTCGCCGATACCACTCACAACAAATGGTAGCCAGGCTTAGGACTGCAAGTTCAAGTATTAAATAGTAAGCCCTAGGCATGGGATTTATAAGAAAATAATAAAAATTAAATCATAACCATATACTTTTACACAATAGATAATACATATTCAAATATTAGAAAGAAGAGATAAAAAATAATTATGGAGAGCATACAAAAATAACAAAGGAAAAATATTTTAATCAAATATAATTTAAGCAATTGATTGGTTGCTCCTGATGCGCCAATAATTGAATCCACGGTCTCAATGCACGAAACTAGTTTTGCCTCCGAATTTCGATGCAACCGCTACCGCATAAGCTTCGATGCATACTGCTTCTGCCGTTACTCTGCCGACATCGCTGTCGCTTTGTCACCCTTATTTTGCTGTGGTTAATGCTACATCGTCTTTGACTTTCCTCAATGGATCTTATATATTTTAGGATTTCGATCCCACTTCTGACACAATTTGTAGGGTTCGCCTTCAATTATTTATTTAGCATTTGCATATTACGATTTATTGAGCAACCACATTACAATAAATATGTACATAACGAGTAAAGAAGTTTGAAGTCGGGTTAGACCGACTTCGAAATACCCTTTACGTTGCCTTGTGCGTGCGAGTTCAACAAATGTTTTCTTCATAAATCATCTTTAGGAGAATATCTACGGTACATTTAGGTAGAGTACCTTGATTGACTATATTAGTGGGAGACGTGGCCTTTATCTGATCGACACAATTTCTTGTATATGTATTTGTAAGGTTAGTATATGTACTAATATAAAATTTCGTTCAAAAATATGGCATAGGTCGTAGATAATAGTGGGCGTGGCTGTATAATTATCCGCGAATTATTGTGTGGTGTTTAATGTAGTACCCGCAACCTTTCTGTCGAATTTTGTTGATCAATCTTTAATAGGAACCTAGTAATGATTTTTGGTTAATTGTGGGAGTGGCAGTAGTATTATGATATCCATATTCAATACACACACTACTATCGACCCCCTATGTATATTTCTGCAAAAATAATTTTAATTTTATACTCTAAAGTTCCTTATATCAAAAGTGGACTTGTCTTTTCCCTAATCAACCCCATTTGTTGCAGATAGCTTTATAATGTTCACATGTTCCTTCCCGTAAAATTTCGTCTCTAAATCTCCACTAGATCTTAAGTTATTATTATTTGTAAATCGTGGGCGTGGCAGTTAATATATACAGCCCACTTTTTGCATAGTGTTTAGTAGGATGCACATGCTATGAATTGGACCGAATTTATAGTCATTTTGTCGAAATCGGCCCATAAAGCAATCTGGTTCTGTATCTTTGTCCAGACTATACTTTTCCAAAATTTCATTAAGATAGCTCTAAAGGTGTAGAAAAGAAGTGGCCACGGACGGACGGACGGACAAACGGACAGGCAGACGAACAAAATAAAAATTGCTTACAATCTGATTCTGATCATATCTGTATATATATGTCCATACCTACCACGCCTGCTTCTTGAAATTGCCAGCCCTCTCTAGAGCACAAAATCAGTATACCATATTTACATTTTTTAATGTTAAAGAGTATAATGATGAAAGATCTTATTCAAGCTATCAAAAAACCATTTTGAAGGTTTCGGGAATACAACTTGATCTTAATAATAATATTAATATGAAGTCAAAACTACTATATGCCTTTTAATGTAATATAAAAGTATATATAACCATTCTACAAGTGTTTGCGTATCAATTGCGTTACTCTTTGGTTAGTTAACGATACCGAAGAGAAATTTCAAGGAAACAATAAGCACTGCCCTGATTTTCTAATCTGCTTGCCTTTGAGCAACGTCGGAAGTGACCAGGGATAATGAAACTGGACCGAAGAATCTCTGTGGAATTCTAAGTAGTTCCATAAAACATTATTGGTTTTCATAATCGTTTTCGCGAGCACCATTATATAGGAAACAAATGGATGACAACAAAGAACGTTGTAGTAGGCGAAGACACATCACGAAGGAAAATACTCCCCATTTCACATTAATTCACCACTTCACTGAAAAGCTGAAGAAAGGCTATTCGACTATTTGAGAACCATTTTGTGGAATAAATTTTGCGGAGAACAAGAATGGCTCTTCTTCTTAAGTCTATATATAGACATAAGAAGAAAAATTAATTCTTGGATTTTCTTCAATAGCACATTTTCAAGAAACTGGGCAATGTTTAAATAGTTCCATCAATTGCTTTTCAATTGTAAACCGAATTAAAAAATGTGTGAGAAACATTTGTTTGTGATTCCATTGGTTTTAATTTAATATAATTATCCATTGCTCATTTGCAACAGAAAAAATTGGAAATTACACAGAAACGCTTTTTTGAAATGCAAAAAAAAAAATGATTCTTTCGATATCTCGAATTCTCGTATACTTAAAAATTATGTAAGCTTTATTTTTACAGTCTCTAAAACTTTTTTACATAAATAATAGGTAGTGGCTCCTTCAGAGCATGTTGGTTGTTAACTAGTGGAAATAGAAATAGTCTGAAGAAAAATGTAGATAGTTTTTTTTCATAATTGTGACTGAAGTCACAGTAGTTGCGGCCGGGGTCGCGTTGCTATTGGAATAGTGACAGTTTAGTAAAAAGCTACAGTAATTGGAGATATGAAAATTTACGGAGTTGATAGGATGCTGATAGGATGGACTCATATTAAATTCATAAAATGTACATTGAAGAGCTATTGAGGATTAGATACGAAAATAAAAATGGAGTAAATACGTTTCTCTGGAATTCGCCAGAAATATTCTCCCAAATAAAAGAAAGATAATCAAGAATTCACATGGATGTAATTCCCCAGTCATAAAAGAACGCTTTGATTCTAAAGATTGAATCTCATGAAGCAATAATAAAATAATCGCATAAATTTGAAGAAATTTCAAAAAACAAAGTAATTGAGATAAAACAAAGACCAAAGAATTTACCAGTATTAGAGGTTGTCTAAAAGGGCATATATTTTAATGTGATTGAACCCATGTTACTGAGTGATATTACGTTAAGTATGTTTTACTGGCGTTCGTGGAGTCGAATTGCCATGATTTATTCATTAATTGAAATTGTAACAATATATCCTACATTCAAAAATATCCTTACATTGAAATATTAGCCGTTACATGCTATTAAACGTTACATATATAAACACTTTAACTGAGATATGGATTGCTGTTTCTTACTCGTTTAAGGTAAGGTACAAATCATCAATGTTGTAGTTTAATTTTATTATACTATGAAGCATAAACGATGTTAATGGTCTTGCGATGGGGTAAACAACACATGTTTAGGACGCACAACTCGATACGAGCAGTAGTATAGAAAGGTCTCTTCTGGACGATTTTGCTCCATTCCTGCTCCATTTGCACATTTTTTAGATGTTTTGTATGGGGATTCCGGAGCAAAAGAGTAGAAATTAGCAAAAAAAATGTATGGGAATGTAAGAATTGAAAATATATTTTGCTCTCTGTGGAAAATCTGAGTAAAAAGTTGTGAAATGTTTAGAATTTATAAAGATTTTGGTACAAATGTGCCGGAGTAAAGTTGTGTTTTGCTCCGATTTGCTGCAAAAATTCTGCATATTTACAGTTGTGGTCCAGAAAATACCTTTGTATAGTCGCACGGGGCAGCGCGAAAATTATGTTGTTGTTGTTGTGGTGATGAGTTGGATGGCCTGGTGATGGGCTTGGGTATACACTAGTGGTTAGACGGGGCGGGGCTGAGCTTTTGCGGACTAGAGGGGAGGCGGGGGCAGGGCTGAGCTGAGCCGGGGGCAGGGCTGAGCTGGGCTGAGCTGAGCCGAGGGCAGGGCTGAGCTGAGCTTGGCTGAGCTGAGGCGGGGGCAGGGCTGAGCTGAATTTGGCTGAACTGAGATTTTGATGATAATAGCTGAAGAAATAGTTGAAGGCAGCAGGCAGCCACAGCCTAGTTGTGTGTGTGTGTGTGTGTGTGTGTGTGAGTGTATGTGTGTGTGTGTGTGTGTGTATTAGACACGTAATGAGCTGGTAACATATACATTTTTAAATAAAATCGTTTGTTATTGTATTAAACCCAATCAGTCGTTTCTCTACTTTGTTAAGACACACACACACAGAAACATCAAAAGCGATGACATTATTAAATATGTATAAACATATTTTTATAGTATTTTTAATAATCTACAATATTGGATTAATGAGTTGGAATCCAATTCCAATAAATTTGTCTGATTTAGGTGGAAATAAAGGAAATTTAGAGTTTTCTCTCAGACTACCAAACAATGATACTCTAAAAATTGATTTATCATTTCAATACACTAAGTAATTCATTGAATAATATAAACGATGAAGAGCATTTAAATAATACAGCAATTACCACAACAACAACAACAACAACAACTACAGCAGCAGCAGCAGAACCGGAATATTATATAATCTCTCTTAATATAAATTGTTTTGAGTATCGTGAGTATGAAAGCGAGAGAATATTAAGCAATGGTGAAATAGAAATTGTAAAAATGACGGATTCAAATGTACACTCAGACGTTGAATTAATAAATGTTAAAAAATATAGGCAAATGGAATGATCCTAATGATTAGTTGAAACATAACTGCAAAACTAACATCATCAACACATTCGTTGAGAGAGAAAGAAAATAAAAAAATGAATATTAAAGAAATCAAAAATTTTATAAACAATTTCAAACATTGTTCACTGGAAGAACATGCAAGAGAACTTTACAATATTCAACTGTTGCTTGAGAGAGTTGATGGAGAGCATAAAGTGGAATCAATATATGGTGAACATTACATCGGTTGTCCTTGGAGTAATAGTGAAACAAATATGGGACCAGATACTTGTATCTGTTTCTTCATCATCCAAAAATATAAACAAGCTATTAAACTAATAAAATTATATTCTAAAATTTATATTAAATAAAATATTGGAAAATAAATTTTTAAAACATAATTTCTTTTATTGTTTTCTCATGTTTTTATTTTATTCAAACTATAAAGAAATTTTAGACATAAATGTCCACAATTAAATGAATTATATTTTTGTTCTTGATCATAATAATATTGAATTTTTTTCCCCAAATACTTAACAATCTCCTTCGGCGGTTGTAAACTTCCAAAGCTGTCAAAATAACATACATTATTTTTGTTTTTATAATATGCTACCCAATGTGTCCTACCATTAGAAGTATCCAAGTTAACAATACCACATTCTCTTTGATTAGACTTCTTTGGAAGAGCATCACGCATAAAGACTCCTCTAAAGAATGGTAAATTGTTGGCATACTTCTTCAAATCAAGGTTTGTAAGAGCTCTCTTGGGTAGTTTTTGTATTAGTTTTTTGAATGCGAATCATAATATAAACCGTAACTCTTCCGATATGGTTTAAGATAAAGTCCTTTTCCCATAGCAATTGACTCCATAGGTTTGTTATGACGATTTGCTTCTGCTAATTGCTTTCTAGCAGCTTTAGTCTCATTTATAAATTTTGCAAGGGCGCTCCCTCCAGAGGCTAAACCACCAATAGCACCAAGAGCAGTTGAAATTGGTACTAATGGTAGAAAACCACCTACTTTAGGTATGGAGATGACTCTGGGTACTTTTATTGACTTGTTTCGCCTTATTGTACTTTTTATAGCTTTGTTCGCAATTTTAATTGCGTTTTCAATATTGTCCGGTTTTTCAGCCTTTAGAACTTAGTTTGCATTCTTTATAGCCGTAGTGAAAAGTTTTCTCCCACATATCTTTTTAATTATCTTTTTTGCCCGCTTACGTATAGGTTTTATGCGTACTTTGTTAGAAATATTTCCCATTACAAATTTCACCTTAGTTTTCATCGCATTTTTAACTAACCAAGCGTTTGTACGTTTTGATAGACTGCTGTTTGCTGATTTAACTTTTTGCCACGCCCTTTCAGCTAGTATAAGATATCATGCTCTTTACATGCTACATCCAATGAATTAATACCTTTATCTCCTCTATCTAAACGTTTTTTAAATTTATTACCACAAAATTGATATCCTGGTTAGTGTAATTCAATTGGCAGAGAATTTATCAAGTTATTTACTAAGCCTCTTCCTTTTACAGATTGATTACAACTAGCTGTGTTTTTCTACATTACAGTGATATTTATTGCGTTTGACCCCTTTAACAGTTCAAGTAAAAATGATTCTAGTCAATAAAAACATATGTTTCATATATGATTGCATTAGTTGCAAAAATACGTTTAGTCAAACAAGATGAAAAAATTATTGTTAGGAATATTGATTTTCCAACCAAAAATTCTTCTAAAGTCAAACATAGTTCACTTTTACCGAATTACATACGAGCTTTAATTGTCGGTCCCTTAAATTGTGGAAAGACTAATGTTATGATAAGTTTAATATAAAGTTCTAATGGTCTTAAATTTGAGAATATATATATATATATATATATATATATATATATATATATATATATATATATATATATATATATATATATATATATATATATATATATATATATATATATATATATATATATATATATATATATATATATATATATATATATATATATATATATATATATATATTCAAAGTCTTTATATCAATCAAAATATGTTTATTTAAAGAAATTATTAGAGCCGATAAAAGTACAGGATTGTATACATTCTCTGAAAATGATGATGTTCCACCATTGGAGAATGCAAAGCATAATTCTATTATTATATTTGATGATGTTGCTTGTGAGAAACAAAATAATATTCGGTCATATTTTTGTATGGGGAAACATAAAAACATAGATAGTTTTTACATATGTCAAACATATACACATATACCCAAACATTTAAAACGTAATAATGCGAATATGATTGTTATGTTTCGACAAGATGAAATGAATATGAAGCATATATGTAATGATCATGTTGGTGCTTATATGAATTGGATGAATTTCACAAAAATGTGTAGTCTATGTTGGGAGTATAAATAGAGCTTCCTAGACATCAGTAAAGATGAGTCGTTATAGGAAGGGGTTTGATATATTTATTCAGATATAAAAGAATAGACATGGATTATTATATGTTTAGTATCATATCTTCAATCAACACTTGACAAGGGGTAATAGCTGAATAGGAAAAATTAATGAAAAACTTTTAAAAGATATAATTAAGACCAGAAGCATATTAAGAAAAAAATTCAAGAGTATTAGGTTGGGGGAAGCAACTAATGCAAATAATAAAATAATCAATGGAAATGAATATGATTTTAAATTTGATAGGAAGACAAGTACTCCAATCAAAAGAAGTCAATCACATTTGTTGAGTAAAATCAAAGTTCAAGATATTGCTGACAGTAATGTGTATGATACTTTTTTCAGTCAAGGAAGCAACACAACCTCAAATCAGTAAAAATTACAAACAAATTTAACACATTTGGAAAAGAGTGGTCAACTAGATAAATTTTATGGAACACATAAAGATTTAAATAGTGCATGGAGATTTGGTGGTAGTGCTTTGAAAATTTCTGACGATAAAATACAAATATCAGACGAAAATTGGGTGATAACACCTGGCTTCTTTGAATTATTATTCTATAAGACACCAATGAATTATGATAACAATGAATTGGAAATTTATAAAAAGATTTTATAAATAAACGAAATTTTTTATTTAAATGAACAAGTTAAAGGAACTAGATCATATAATAATAAACAAATAAATTATTTACTGAAAAAAAAATCATTAAGTAAAGTGCATGATGGTTCTGGTCTAGGTCCCAGTCTTATGAGATTAAATACACAGAATCCTATTTACACATTTTGGGATGATCCAAACGAACTGGTTGATCGGTTGCGGTTGTTAATGTCATCACAATCAGCTGGTCACAATAATCATAATAATGAGATAATTTCAATTGTTGAAGAATTGAAAGAATGTAATATAATTATATAAATATATATAGTAAACAAAAAATCTATTTTTTCAATCTGAGAATGGCCGTTGATAAGTTTGGACACTATTCTAAACAAAAGCATAATATATATGATTTGAAAAGAAAGTATGTTTCAAAAACATTTGAATTCAGTTTGGATAAAGGTAAGAACTTGAACTTTGATTGGAAACGAATTAGACATGTTGGGCAGCCGATGGAAGAAGACGATGCTGCAACAAAATCATTGTACAAATCAAAGTCCTTCAACTATCTCAAGATTTACTCACAACTATAAAGAAATCATACCAGGATATATTAAATAAAGTTTCTGCTAAATATGAACTCATTGAAGATATGAATGTTAAAACTGAAACTTCTCTAAAATTATATATGGATAATGTTTTAGATTCTCAAAGAAAATATACGGAACAGAGTCTTAGTAGAATTGAAAATTATATTTTTGATTACATAACAAAAATTGAAAAAATACCAATTAAAACAGTTCCGATAATAAGAGGATTAGTTGAAGACGATGAGTAAGAAAAGTTTAGTAGATGACCTGCACAAACAGACTCATAAAAACTTTAAATGACGATGAGTAATAAAAAAGGGCATAGATGATTTATGGCAAGCAGATTTAGTGGAAATGGGTTCTTATTCCAAATGCAATAGTGGCTACCGCTTCCTCCTAACAATAATAGATACATATTCAAAATTTGCCTGCGCTGTACCTCTTAAATGAAAAATGCTGCTGATGTCACTGAGGCCATGCGAAGTATATTAGTTTTGAGAAGAATACCAACAAATTTACAAACAGACGACGGTAAAGAATTCTTGAACAGTAAATTTAACAACTTGATGAAAGAATATCGCATTAATCATTACTCAACATTTTGCATTTAAAAGGCATCAATCGTTGAACGTTTTAATAGAACTCTCAAAGGAATGATGTGGAAAGCATTTTGTTATCAAAGAATATATCAATGGATTCATAATTATAAAAATTTAATTAATGAATATAATAATAAGACTCATAGAACTATAAAAATGACACCCATAAGTTAATCAAAAGTTAATATTGAAAAATTCTTATAATAATTTAAAAATGTTTCATAAACCAAAGTTTCATGTTGGAGAAAGTGTGAGAATTAGTAAATAAAAGCATATTTTTGAGAAAGGTTATACACCAAACTGGACAACAGAAATTTTCAAAATTAAAACCATACAAATTACAAATCCAACTACATATATTTTGGAAGATTATAAAGATCTCATTAAAGGTGGATTTTATGAACATGAGCTACTGAAAACAAGATACCCTCATTCTTATCTGATTGAGAAAATTCAGAAATCTAAATATAATAAAGTTTATGTTAAATGGTTAGGTTTTTCAAGCGAACACAATTCTTGGATTAATAGGAATAAAATATTGTAATATAGATATATTTATATATATATATATATATAGATATATATATATATATATATATATATATATATATATATAATATATATATATATATATATATATATATATATATATATATATATATATATATATATATTATATATATATATATATATATATATATATATATATATATATATATATATATATATATAGGTATTAAAAAAATTGTAATAATACTAAATATATAATATAAACAATATAAATTTCATTTCATTTAAATGTTATCAGTTCGTTCTGTTTGCAGATTATTTTCCACCAATAAATTTAGATTCAAATTTTGTTTGTGGTCTAACTGATTTTCATACATATCACTCAATTCCAAATATTGATGTTGGGACGTGATGAATATGAAAATTTAAATCTGGAGAGAGAACTTCATATACAAGCAAATCATAATACACTTGAAATAGAAATTTTCTTCAATGAAGTGATTTACTTCAATGAAGATCGAACAATTGGTTCATTATTAGGTTCATTATTCAGTCGAAGAACGTTGGAAGCAGAGAAAGGACATACATCAGATCTCCCATTAAATATAACAAACATTAATGTAATTCGTATAGAATGCAATATTACAGTTGGTTCATATGTTAATGATTTGTCTGCCCACACTATTCACGAGTTTTCACGCTAGCCCTGGTTGTAAAATAGATGAGAATCCGAAAAATATCTTCTATTCACCAGTTAACACCAAGCAGATAAGTTCCATCACAGTGAGAATTGTTGATCAGGATAATAATTTAATTAATTTCCGAGGAGAAACAATAACACTACGATTACATTTGAAATCACTGGACTAATGATTATTTATAATAAAAACGTTGGGCGAACTGTAGAATTTTTCTCGAGAATTTTTAAAGTCAACAGGATTTAAATTAAAAACTAAATCATGAATGATATAATTGATGTTCCACAAAAACCATTATATGATGAGAACATTATAAAAAAGGAGTACCATATCTATTCACCATATTTACAATCATATAAAAACAATGATGAAATAAGAATCTTAATTAAAAATCAAGATCTCTATGTTTTACCAAGTGAAAGTTTAATATATATAGAAGGTTATGCTACCTTAATTGATGGTTCAATTTCACATAATATTAGATTAAAAAATAATTGTATGGCATATTTGTTTGATGAAATTTGATATGAGTTTAATGGATTAGAAATCGATCGTGCACGTCACTTGCGAATAACTATAACAATTAAAAATTATGTGTCTTTGAATAAAAGCGAGAGTTATATGTTAAAAAATGCTGGTTGGACATCAGCAAATACTATTCAAATATCTAATGGTTACTTTAATTTTTGTGTACCACTGAAAATGTTATTAGGATTTGCTGAGGACTTTAATAAAGTGGCGGTAAACTCTAAACATGAATTAATATTATTACGGTCCAAGAATGATCAAAATGTTGTGACCTATCTATCTATCTATCTGTAATTTATCTACTACAATTCTTTTTTAATGTCCCCAAGCGTAAGTATTTACTCTATTTTCGTTAATATAGCGTTTATCATCATCATTACTTAATATTATTTTTGTCCATTGTTGTGTATAAATTTCATGAACTTTTGATCTAAAGACATACATTTTGTCTAAGAATACTTTATTCTGTAGTAAACAATCTTTATAATCATTTATATTCAGTTTCGATAAACACATTTCTTCACACCTTTTGATTTTTTTATTTCACTACCGTCTAAAATATTAATACAATACATTTTTGAGCGTAGCCCAATGAATTATTTCATTATTCGACCATTATTTTCATCTTTCATCATTCCTAAAGTTTTTTTATTTTTCAAAGTTAAATGATTATTCTGATGTATTTATGATATTCTGATGTATCAAACTTTAGATCAATATCATTACGAATAGCTTCATAAAAATCACCTGTTACTAAAGAATATATAAATAAATCTGTATCCATATAGTTCAACTGTAATTTTTCATTAAATTTGGGTTTCATATAATCATAGTGAAAACTATACATTTTTAATTTGATAATTCTAAAACAGTAAATCCCAAGTATATTGGTTTATTATATGCAACTTGCTCACGAGAGTTCTATTGCTATCATACTATCTGTAAAATGTTTTAAACTATGAAAATTTGGTCTTGCAATTAGAGCACGTGCACCTAAATTGTCTTTCCTTGTTTTCCCATTCAGTAACAATCTTTACATTCTTCCATTTCTCAACAATTTCCATTGTTTTTCCATAAACTGCGTTATTTAATAATTTAAAGAAATTTTTTTCAAAATCATTTTTCGCAAGTGTTCTATGAAAAGTATTCAGATCAATATAATTCTTCAACCAGTTAGATTGCTTAAATTTCAAAATCCTATGCAAAAGCCTTAAACCATTAACAATACACTGTTGTAGATTGCGGTAATGTATAATATAATTTCGTTTATTATTTAAATCTATAATCAATTTTTTAGTTTTGGATTTACTATGTGCTTTTTTAATCTCAGCACAGAAGGGTAAGTCATTGTGTATATCATGAATATTTTCAGGATAATCTAAATCAACTTCTAAAATATAACCAAAGTCTGATTTTATAGTTACTGTAAGAATATCAAAATTTGATATATCCTCAACCCATTCAAACCCACCATAAGGTAAATATTCAGACATTGCCCAACCATATAAGTTATTTGCATCTAATTACATCAAGTATTCTGAAGATTTACTTTGATCATATTCAGGAAGATATTTATTATTAGCCTTTCAATGTCGTTTAGAACATTGAACAATACCACCTCTAATCCCACTTTTAATGCAATTATAGATATTAATATTTTAAATAATTCTAATTCAATACCTGTTGTCTTCAACATTGCATCCCAGGATAAACTTGGTGTAGTTAGATAATCGACAGGATCTAATTCATAAATATTTTTACATATTTTTCTATGGTTTTCAAAAACATCTGCTAAAAGTATAACATCTGTTTTTAAATATAACAGTATATAAACAAGTAAAGTTTTGCATTTGAAAGTATTCCAAACTTTTTCAGCATGATCATAATCATCAGTAGAACACTCTACATTATTTAATGTGGAGAAAAATTTTTCACGTGAAGGTAAATTGATATCTTTAAGTCGATCTACTGAATCTACATATTCATAGGGGAAAACTCCTTTTCTTTTCAAACGATTGAATTCATCAATGTTTGTATATAATGAGTGTAAAATGTTAAAATCATTATCATCAAGATTTTTAGCTAATACATCTAAAGATGAGTTCATAAATCTGTATGAATCTAAAAATCGTAATTCAAAGAATTCTTTATCACTAATATGAATATCTTTCGAAAGTGATATTTATAATTCCTTATTCCGATGAATTATTTTAATGTGTCCTTTAAATGATTATAGTTCTTTAACAAACAGATGACAATCATAACCAGAAAAATAATAGAAGAAAATTGGTATAAATTTACGTGTTTGAAACTTTAAGTTACAACTCGAATGTGCAGGTCCACGATATTGACCTGTAAGATGACAATGATCAGCAACCTTGTGTTGATCAATTATTTGCTTACAAATATGACAAATTGTATTTATTTTATGTTTTTCAATTTCTTCTAAAGTTAGAGACTTCATTCTATTTAAATAATTCTATTCTATTTAAATAATTTACATATTGAGGTTTAGTATCACTAATTTATTTATCTATGAATACCTTAGCAGTATCTTCTCCTGAATAAGTTACAAATTTGTTTAAGCTATTATTGAAACCGCACTTTATGTAATAACTAAATGCTATAGGCTTATGTATTTTAGTGCTGCAAATATTTTCAGAATCATTTATCTGTACATTCTCTAAAATACACTCAAAATCTGCATAAATTACAAGTGGTACATCTAACTTAGACCTAAAAAAACTAAACTTTAAAATATCATCATTATTTTTACCAATCGGCATTGTGGTCACTACTTTGCTGCACTCTGCTTTATGTTTTAACATAACATCTTTATTTGTGGTGTACTGCAAGCAAAAGTTACATAAGAGTAGAGCTTTTGTGTTTAATGCCAATTGTGATTCTATTAATCTGTAAATAGTAATTTTATAAGTAATAGAAAATCATGTGTTTTGATTCTTTTTACCTTGATATATATTTAATCCATACATAATGTGAATTGTCACCGCTTTGTAGAAACAATAAATTAATATTGATATCGCTCTCCAACTTTGTGGTATGATAGGGACCTACATTTTGGTCACCTGTCTCAGAACATCCAAAAACATTAATGCTGATATTATTATTTTCCTCAAATTTTCTGATTTGGCCTAATGGAATTGGAAATAACGAGTTTTTAAAGTTTAATATCATACTTCCAACATGAATCACATCATTCTTAATATCCACTGCATATTGCGAACATCTATAACTATGTTGCACATTTTTTATTGCAGATAGTATAGCCCATTTAAAGCAATAGTCATCATTTATATTCATTACATTAATACAAGCATGTTTCATTGATATATTATGAGGTAATTTAATATAAGCAGAACCCTTTAATGGTTTATATTGATGAATATTAATCTCTAATTCAATTATTTTAATTATAGTCCATCCGCTATCCTTCTCTTGAAACTCTTTCATTTTTGTAATTAAATTAGAACAAGCTACATCATATTCAAGTTCAATTTCTTCAAGGTTTTGTGCTAATATCATTTTCGTTTGAAACGATTTCACATCTATAGTTGCTGTTTCACAATCACTGTTGTCACCAATATTGTTTGGTTTGAATCTTATATACTCGAATATACAAAAAATTCAAAATTATATTTATATGACTGATATTTTTCTAGTTGCTTATTTAATAATTCTAATATTATATCTTTTGCATTTTTAAAGAAAGTATTTGGTGTTGTTATTATTCACATAATTGTATTCATTTATAATACCTTTTATATATTTGATTGATGAAGTGCATAATGCTGTGAAACAAAATTTTTTCAATAACACATTCACATACTTATCAACTTACAAAAATTTGTATTAGAACATATATACAGTCTCAACTCTTATCACATTAAAATATTTCAATAATAATATAGCACACAGTCCCCCTAATACACACAATATATATTAAAAAACTTGTATAATCTTGTTCTGCTGTTGGCTCATACCGCCGCACCAGCACAAAAATTTGTTTAAGAATATGTTGGCGGTCAGCTTCAACTCTTATCACATTAAAATATTTCAAAAATAATATAGCGCACACTCCGCCTAATACTATTGTGTGTATATATAATATAATGTATGCAAACACATTTCATTTAAAAATTTATATGTTACCAGCTCCTTACGTGTCCAATACACACACACACACACACACACCCCCAACTAGGCTGTTGCTGCCTGCTGCCTTCTAACTATTTCTTCCGCTATTATCATCAAAAGCTCAGCCAAGCTCAGCTCAGCCCTGCCCCCGGCTCAGCTCAGCCAAGCTCAGCTCAGCCCTACCCCCGCCTCCCCTCTAGTCCGCAAAAGATCAGCCCCACCCCGTCACCACTCTAGTCTATACCCAAGCCCATCACCAGGCCATCCAACTCACCACCACAACAACAACAACAACATTATTTTGGCGCTGCCCCCTCCGACTATACAAAGGTATTTTCTGGTCCACAACTGTGAATATGGAGAATTTTTGGAGGAAATCGAAGCAAAACACAACTTTACACCGGCACATTTGTACCAAAATCTTTCAAAATTCTAAACATTTTACAACTTTTTACTCCGATTTTCCATAGAGAGCAAAATATATTTTGAATTCTTACATTCCCATAAATTCTTTTTGCCCATACAAAACATCTAAAAAATGTGCAAATGGAGCAGGAATGGAGCAAAATGGTCCAGAAAAGACTTTTCTATACTACTACGAGCTCGATACTAATGACGAATCGAATGCGCCTATCATTTAATTGTAGTAACCTAATACAATAATTTAATATTTCTTTTAATGCTATTTGGTGATTCCAATGAGGGTCACAATTTAAATCTGGCATGATGGTCACAAATAATAATAGTTGGTATCTTGTAAAAATTAAGCATCGACATTTGTTATTATGTCTATCTCCAAAATGCGGAAAATTTACCCTATTCTTATTCGCTCATTGCTGAATAATTTCCATATATAAGTAAAACAAAAATTTCGCGTTGTGGGTCATAAATTGAATATATATTCTATATAACCGGATCCTTGGTGCAATTGGTTATTGCACTCAACGCTTTTGCAGTGATTCTAACTCTAAGCACATATTATGTATGCTACTTTCCAAACAAAATATATTTCTATTATTATTTATTTTATATATTCTTATGATTTAATTACATGTGTTCAAGGATTGATTCACATGTTATTATCTTTCTATATGCTATTTATGATGGTATTTATGATGGTATGTATTCATTTATATTCATGTATTCATTTCGTATATTAAATGATATTTCTAACCAAATTTCATAGTGAACAAAAACAGTTCTTGAGAAAGACTATATTGTTAATTACTTGTAATATTTTTCTATATATGCAAAGAAATTGACACACATATAAAAAACTACACGATTATGCCCCGGAGTGTATATGACGAAAGTAGTGGATGTCACCTTATTCTCTACTCCGACCAGAGAGTTGAGACATGAGGAAACACAAAAATATTGCCGATGAAAAGAAAAATGCGACTCTTAATCTTCATAAACACTTTCTCGAGTATAATACTGCCATGTGTGATGCATTAATACAGATAAATTGTTTGTGGAAGCAATGCGACTAATATATGTTGGTTTTAATACTGTTTAACCTAAAAAGGTAAAAAATCATAGTCTAGATGTTAAGACTGTTTACACATTGACATAAATAAATATTTTTTGTTCCAAAAATGTGACTTTTGAAAATATTTAAGGGTCTATTACTATTAAATCAAAATATAGTAATATTTAAAACTTTTTCATAAAATAACACAAAGCTGCAAAGCTAATGGTTTTTACATTTTATGTATGGAATGATAGTTTTTGTTAAAAAATTTGTTTTGTCATCAAATAGATGTACCTATACATAAATTCCGAATGACTTTGGCATTGGGGGAAGCTTAGATAAATATATTTAAAGACATCAGTTTGTATACTCTTGACAAAGCCTTCGATCATACGGAAAGAGGACTTCAGTAGAGTAGTGACTTGCTGCTGGAGGCAGAAAAATAATGAGTCGTAAATGAAATTTTGGAACTTACGATAATGCCTAGGCATGCAAGCCTCTTACGAAGCTTGTCTATTAACGACTTAGTGTTCTTAGTTTCCCACCACCCCAGTGCCCCGTACGATAAAATAGGTCGTACAAACGCAGTGTTCTTCTACCCTTACTCTTTCTAAATTTGTGAGAATTTCTTTGATAGCAAGGTTCCACAGAATCGGTGATAAAACACCGCACTGTGGAGTTACTCTTGTTCCTTCCTATAAGTTGAAAGACCTAGAGATGAGTTAATGATTCTATGTTCCAATATATTGTTGTCATTAAACCACCTTGTCATTCGCTTCAGGAAACATCGGTGCCTAACTTATTGATTTAAGTTCCACATTGTAGAAGACACCTTCAATGTCTAGGAAGGTGCCTACAACATATTCTTACTTTTCTAAACCTGTTTACCAATTTATGTATAATAGATTTCTCTGATCTCCCAATAAAATAGGAGTTATGTGCTTTTCTAAGGTTTTGCTCATTGATTGTGTTTTCTATGTGAATACTAACCAGCCTTTCTAGTGATTTTAATAGAACAGACGAAAGACTGATAGTCCTATAATCCTTTGCAGAGATGTGATTCGCTTTACCCGCATTGGGGATAAAAGCGACACTTACCTCCCTCTATCCATTACGAATATTACCCGTTGTTAAGCAGCCCCTAGGTATTTGAGTCAACCCTTGTAGTATGAGTGGTAAATATTTTTGGAACATTGCTGGAAAATACCATCTCGTCCCGCTGATTTCAGCGGCTTGAATAATTGTTCCGCACACTCAATTTTGGAATCGCACGTTAATACCCTTATGAGATCACTAGCCTGGATGCTGTTTGCGTTCGACTCAGACCCCAGCCTTGCCGCCTCCATATTTATGCATCCTGGAAAATGTGTCGTCATTAAGGGTTCCAAGGATTCTGCGCTACTCTCCGAATATGTTCCATCTGGCCTTGCTTGAAGACCAGGTGTAACTTGCGGCTTCACTAGTGTTCTCCAGATTAGGTTGGCAAAAACTTCCACTGAGCAATCCTCGTGGGTACCGACTAGCAATATATATCACAGTATCATCCGGGTTTCAGGAGGTATCTAGCTAAGATGAGGATGTAAAGTCGGGTGTTTCCTACTCCTGAATAGTACATCGTCTGGTCTTTGCACTCTTGTCATGGTCGGGGTTAAAGAGCTGGATCAAGGTGTTATGCAACATGTGCTGAGGATCATTGTAAAAATAGCCAAGTCACTAACGTGAGCTTACGGAAACTCTGCGTCCTTCGTAATAATTAGCCTTACCTGCGTAGTTCGGAGCCATGCGCAGGCGGACATCATTTCTCCGACACTCGTCGGTCCAAAAATGAATTTAAATATAATAACTGAAAAAACAATGAAAGACAAAGAGAAACCTATGGGGTCCGGTCCTCCAAATAATAGACCGGGAGGGTCAAGTCGACCCGCTAGAGAAAAATCCCGGTCTCCCCCCAACATGCGAGGATGCAGGCTGGCACCAGGGTCAGATAAAGATGATCGCCTGCGACGATGAGAGATAGGCAGAGCTGAACAAGGCTGCCATCTCCGAAGTTTCAAGCTGGCAGCGGTCGATAGGGAAGATAGTCCATCTCGTCCGAGTGCGAGACTTTGGATTCCGGCTACACTGTACGACCCCGGGAAAAGAATGGGAATCTTCAGAGCAAGTAACCCGGAACTCCCGGTAAATGAATGGAGATTGATCAAAATTTAAAGTGGTAGCGCCAATACAGAAGCGATGGAGACGAAACGCACCACGATGCATGTGTTGCTGCTGCTAAATAAAGAAACAATAGAGTCATTGGCGAAATGCGGCGGCTTATTAAGGTATGGATTCGGCACAGTGAAGGTGAAAGCTTATAAAGCTGACACCGAAGCCGTTGATTGCCTCGTATCAACAGCCGAATCGGAAATAAATGACAAGACGGACAATGAGCTAGAGACAGAGAGAAACGTCGACAGGCAAAAGGATGGGAAGATATCTTCTGGTACTGAGCTTAGCAGGGCACTGCAGAGAATGTACTTGGAGAAGGAGCTTTTTAGCGACTTCGGATGCGCTTCTGAATAGACTGGCAGAACACCAGCCAGACTTTGTCCTCATTCAGGACCCGTGGTTGAGTGGAGGAAGAGTGTGTGGACTGAGGACTCCAGGCTATAAAGTTTACACAGCCAGTAGTGTAAGTAAAATCAGGGCGTGAATAGTTGCTAAATCAAAACTAAATGTTTTTATAATTCATAATTACAATAATGAAGACCATGCAACGGTCAGCTGGGAAATAAACGGAAATATCTACCGGCTGACCTCCATGTACCTCACCATTGATGACCCAGAGCCACTACAATCGGACAGCTATAGTAGTTAATAGCGAAAAGCGAGGCTTCCGGAGTGGGTCTTATACTGGGGGTGATATAAAAGCCAACCATACGGTATGGGTTAGCTCCGACATCAACGAACGGGGTGAGTCTCTCTTCAATTATATTATGAGTAGAAATGAACCCACATTTATCACGCGCAATCGTCAAGAAGTGCCAGATATTACGTTGGTATAGGAGGTATTTTTCGAAAAGATGGTACAATGGAAGGTTCTATCGGAACACTATTTTTCAGACCATTGTTATATTGAGGTCATATTCCAAGAAGAAACTTCGCTGCCAATTACTTATAGGAATTATAGAAGGAATAACTGGCAGAAGTATAATGCTAGAGAAAGTTCTTCCTAAATATCCACCACAAATTCCTGTCAATGCTGAGTCCTTGGAAAATCTTGTCAGGTCTTTCAAAAACTCTTGCATGAAGGCACTAAAAAGACCGTGTCCTAATAGCTATAATAGAGGTAAGAGACAACCCCCCTGGTGGTCCTCTGAACTTAACAAACTAAGAAAGGAGTCTAGAGACCA
Organism: Clusia tigrina; assembly: GCA_920105625.2. Classification (NCBI taxonomy): domain Eukaryota; kingdom Metazoa; phylum Arthropoda; class Insecta; order Diptera; family Clusiidae; genus Clusia; species Clusia tigrina. The sequence continues at coordinate 143,592,523 of OV050030.1, read as the reverse complement.
ATTCAATAAAGCGAAGTCCTCTCGGAACGAAAGCGACTGGGACTGTTATGATGACAAGTTAAAGAAATACAAAAAGAAATTGAGAAAAGCGAAAAGAACATCTTGGAGGTCCTTTTGTGGTGATATTGAGGGCATCACAGAGGCACCTCGACTACGCACGATTCTCTTAAGCTCCACTCCAACAATTGGTTACCACCAGAAATCCAACAAGAGCAGAACAGAATCAAGTAAGGAGTCTCAAAGTCTGATATTAAATGCAAACTTTCCTGATAACCCTACAACGAGTAGAATGGAAACTGCAGTTAATAGTAGGGAAAAGTCCGAAATTCTAAATATCATTTCGGAGGCTAGTATCTCATGGACCGTAAAAACCTTTAAACCCTTTAAGTCGCCCGGACCAGACGGGATTTTCCCAGTTCAACTATAGTATTCAATAAGCTACATTATGGAATGGTTAATAACTATTTTCAAAAGTGCGCTGAGTTTAAATCATATACCCTCGCCGTGGAGGGAAGTGAAAGTGGATTTTATCCCAAAGGCGGGAAAAGTACGCATGTTAGTCCAAAGGATTTCAGGCCTATCAATATTTCTTCTTTTTTTATTGAAAACTCTAAAGAGATTAATAAAAACATATATCAGGGAAAAAATAACCCCATCTCAAATGGCGACTTCATAACACGCGTTCTTTAAAAGTAAATCTACAGAAACAGCTTTATATTCACTAGTGACGGTAATTGTGAAATCAATGGAAGACACAGAAAACATATTGGTAGCTTTCCTAGACATTGAGGGCGCTTTAATAATATCCTACCCAAAGGTATAACCGGTGCACTGACGGAGTTGGGTGTCCCTGGAGCGCTGGTTGTTTTCATCGAACAAATGCTGATATGCAGATTTATGAACTCAAAACTGGGTGCCTCGAAGTTACGCATATCTGTCAGCAGGGGTACTCCTCAAGACATCGTCCTGTCTCCTCTCCTTTGGGTACTGACAATGAATAGTTAAGGGCTTAGAGGAGGCAAGAGTGAACGTTGTTGCTTATGCAGACGATATTGCGATCTCGGTAAAAGGCAAATTCCCAAACACGCTTTGTGAAGTCATGCAAAGCATATTAGATGAGCTAAATCTATGGTCAGAATCGTGTGGTTTGGCAATAAACGCCAAAAAAACAGAATTGGAACTATTTAGTAGAAAATATAGAATACTAGAGGTAAATCCCCCTAAAATAAATGAAATTACTTTGACTTTTAAAGATAAAGCTCGCAACCTGGCACTTATTTTCGACAGGAAGCCTAATTGGAAATTAAATGTTGAGGATAGAGTAAGAAACCCATCAATAGCACTCTATTCGTGTAGGAAGACAGTAGGAGTAAAATGGGGTATGGCCCACGGAATAATACATTGGTTATACACAGCAGTGGTTATACCGATTTTGTTGTACGGCATACTGGTATGGTGGCCGGCACTTCATAAAAGCTACGTTGTGAAAATCTTAGAGCGTATTCAGAGAGCAGCTAGTTTATGTATAAGCGGAGCTCTTAAAACTACTTCCTCGGCGGCATTGAACATTATGCTAGACCTTCTGCCAATTGATTTGCTTGGAAAGCATCTTAAAATGAAATCGGCTCTTAGACTCAGGGAACTCTCCCTTTTAACTACAAGTAGCAATGGTCATACGACTATTGTAGAAAAATTTTCGAATATTACCGATACTACAGATTACTGTAAATCATTAGAACGGAATTTAAGAAAGCAGTAAGACAATCGTCGAAAACCGTGATACAATATCATAAAGTATTAATTGAATTACCTGAATACTTTAATATAAATCTGGTCTGGGTGCCGGGCCATAGGGATATTGAGGGCAATTGCAGGGCTGATGGCTAGGGAGGGGACAACAGTAACTATCCTTCCGGATAAAGTTCAATTACCAAATCCTTTAGCAACATTGCATATTGTCGAAGTGGCAAATGTTAGATGGAGACAATTATCATCCTGCCTAACAAGTCGACGAACTTGGCCGGAATTGAGTCGCTGCCGTTCAAAAATGCTTTTGACATTTAATAGGCAGGATATTAAGTTTATAATAGGGGTATTGACGGGTCACTGTTTTGTTGGTAGACACGCAACTTGACTGACCCATGACCACCGTCCTTTTGTAGGACCTGTCAAGATGTCAAAGGAGAGGAAACAGTGGAATACCTCATGTGTGGGTGCATTGGTCTTTACAGAAAAAGGTTCTCCACTCTTGTATTTGCATTTCTTGACAGCATTGCGAAGATTTCCCGGATGAAGCTAACGAAAGTGGATACTTTTATTAAATCCACTGGATGGTTTGAGGAGGATCCGGAGGTGTTGGGAAAAAAGCTCTAGTGGCCACAATGGGCCTTGAACAGGCCTAAGTGAGTCTTAGGACAGCCATAAACCAAACCTAACCTAACCTAGTGTTCTCCAAACTTCTACAGTGAAGCATGCTTGGATAACAGGTAATAATCCATTTATATAAAACACCGTTAAATATATTAATATCTAGATAGATTAATATCTCAGTACGCGGCTTTGACAGTTTGCTTCTCTTCATGCAAAATTTGAATGCAGAACTCATAGTGAAATCATCAAAGCGTGGCCTTTAGAAATTAGCCATGAAGATGTTTGAACCCAATATAGAAAATATGATGGCGATTCCTTTCCACGGAGTTTGATGAAAAACTAGTTTAATGTATTCAAAGAAGATGCGAAGGTAATCGGAATGCCGAAGGCAGTGTACTATTACTGAACATCTACTGTCTGAAATAAATTCATTTTATATTTATATTATTATAAAATAATGGGTCACATTTGACTACGATATCGGTGGATACATCAATTGACCCTCTCGGGACAATAGTTGCTTACAAGCAACATAAAAGTTTAGAAATATATGATTAAAGGATGGAAACCCGTGTTTTATAATGGCTATTTAGTTTCTAAAAAATGATAAAATTCGAGTCGAACTAGGGTACTATTTTTAGTTTTTGCGTAATTCAAAGTTTATCAGTTCATATTCGCGTGAGTTACTTTACCTACACAGTAGATGACAATGCAGCAACAACATTATCTACCTAACAGGCGCCACAACAACAAATCAAACGTATAGAACTCTAAGTATACAAACTGAAATAATAAGAAACGTTTCAAACGGTATTAGAACAATATATTAGTCGTAGATAGATAGTTATATTTAAGGGTGTTCACTGTGACCTGAAAGATCTATTATAATGCTATTACCAGCTATTCGGACCAAGATCAAAGGAGAAGCAAATGAAATACTAAATATATATGGTACACCCAACTCAAAATACATCATCAAAATCCCAGTAGACATATGAACTGGAGGCATTTACATAAAAATAACCCAATTAACTATCCATATATTAATTCCTGGGATCATATACCACGCCAATAGTAAACACTTCATCTTTCTAACAAATAATTTACTTAGAACAACTTCTAAAATGTTAGATTAAGGTATAATCCGGTAGAGCTATTCTCCATGGAATGCCGAAAAGGGCAAATGCTAGCTGCAAACAAAAATGGCGTCTCGTCATAGCCTACCGCAAGTTAAATGAGAAACCAATATCCGATAATATTAACGAAATTCTGGATAAACTGGGGAAAAGTATATATTTATCTATTATGGACAACGTCCTGAAAGAATTCTTCGCGAAAATATATTTAGTGTACTTATTCGACATCATAATATTTTCGACATCGTTACAATAACATATAGGTAACCTCTAGCTGGTATCTGAAAGGTTCCAAACTTCTAACTTTAAAATTCAACTAGATAAATCGGGATTCCTGCAAAAAGAAATAGCCTTCTTGGGGCACATCGTTTCAGCTGAAGGTGTAAAACCCAACCCAGCCAAGATCCATGCAATTAAGAACTTTCCCATTCCTCGTTCTCAAAAACAAATAAAAGCATTTCTAGGACGACTCGTTTATTACAGGAAATTTATTAAGGATTTCTCCAAAATAACGAACCTCTCACTCAATGCCTGAAAAAAGGAAGAACTATATAATTAAACGAGCAGTATATTCAAACCTTCGAAAATTAAAAAAATCTGTTAAACAACGACCCTTTACTCCAGTACCCTGACTTTTCCAATCCCTTCGTCCTCACAAGCGATAAACCAATATGTCATGCAAACTGCGCCCTTTCAGAGTCAGAAAAAAAACTATTCTACTATCGAAGAAGAAATACTAGCTATCGTGTGGGCGACAAATTTTTTTACACCATATCTATTTGGATGGAAGTTTCAAATAGTACGGATCACAGATGCGTCACATGGCTTATGTCTCTCAAACAGCCTAATTCAAAACTTGTTATGTGGCGTTTAAAACTAGTGAAGTTTGATTACGAAATAGTTTGCCAAAAAGGAAAACTCAATACCAACGTTGACGCTTTAAGTCGACTTAAAATACAAGATGCAGACAGAAACATTAAATATGTTAATTCAAACGAACATATAGAAACTTTAGAAAAAGCCTTCAACGAATTCATCATTTTAATTCCGTACCATGCACACATGGTATACTGCGTAAGACTCTGGTGATGGGGTGAAGTTGGATAAAACTCTTTTGTTTACTCTGTTAGTTTTCTTGTGAAAGTCCGGTGCTCGGGCGCCATTGTAAGGAACTCTTTCTTTCGCCTGGGTAATGCTCGCCGGATTGCCAGGAGTCGTTTACAGAAAATAACTTTGAGTTTGATTAGTTTGGTTATATTCAAAACTTTATTTAATTTATTAAATTAAATCCTTGAGTTAATAGCTAATACTAAGTTAATAAGCTAGACTACTCTACTACGTACAGTGACAAAGTCTGGGTACACGTTGGTAATTCTGGGAATTAGTGGAATACCGACTACAAACCATATAACCCACTAATTCAGAATGGTCTCAGTAAGCGATTGTAATTCTGAGCATTAGTGGAATACCGATTACAAACCATATAATCCACTAATGCAGAATGGTTTCAGTAAGTTGCTTCAAATGCTGGAGTCAAAAGTCTTGATGTATCGATGTGTCTTCCTAACGAACTGTGCGTCTGTGTGTCTTCCTCGATGGCTGATGAAATAAAGTAACTCTGTCCGTCGATGCGTCTTCGTTGGTTGCTGGAGAAGAAACAGCTATATCGATGCGTCGTCGTCGATGGCTGTTCAGGAAAGGAGCTACTGTCGATGCGTAGTCGTCGATGCCTGTTCAGGAAAAGAGCTGCTGTCGGTGCGTCGTCGTCGATGGCTGTTCACGAAAAGAGAGCGAGTCCCTCAGTTGCTGCTGCTTTTATAGCCCAGCTTCAGTAGCAAAGTTTCCAGAAAGTTGTCAAACACGTGGCACTGTTTGTTGTTGCACACTCTGTTGTTGTTGTTGTAGATGATGTCAAGCGCGTCGATCATACTGTTTATTAGGGGTGGGTTTTGCCGATTGCTTCTAATAGCGCAATAAATTACATTCTTCTAGAACAATTGACGTCGTGTGAGGTCCGTGGCTTCGTTTGAAAAAATGATGGTGTGGCAGAAGAATTATGTTGGAGCAAAATTTATGCGGAGATTTTGCTCCTTACACTATAGAGGTTGTTTGAATGTGATGTGTTTTATATTCTACTAGTTCTAAACATTTAAAGGATTTCTTTATAATAATTGCTGTTCCTCTGTATGCTCGATTGTCAGGGTGATTTGTATAATAAATATTATAGTTCGGTATATAATTATAGATTCTGTCAATAGCATGCGTTTCAAATATTAGCATAATGTCAATTGAATGGTCGCACATGAACGTTTTAATTTCTAGTAAGTAGCGCGATAGTCCTTTGGCGTTCCAAATAGCAAAAGTTATTTTTCTTCTGGAAACCTTTTAGTTTCGATACAAGCAGTGTCACAATGTTCATCAAACTTGTCATTTGGCATATTAATTGTTTCATCATTAATTTTAAGGCTGAGAGATCGTTGTTATGTTGTGTTGGTACCATACTGTTTATTCCTGCGTTCGGGTTTTGTGTTAAGTCTGGTGCAGTATTTAACGCTGCTACTTTAGCATATGACATTCCTGGTGTGTAGTTTTTATTTGTTTGCACTGGGGGTATATTCACAGCAGGTTCTGCTGATTTTTGTTCATGAGTTGGAGCTATTTCCTTTTTTCGTAATGTCGGGTATTTTTGTATATTTAGTGATTTGCAAATTTGCTATATGTATGTAGTTTGCTGTATGGTTTTTACTACAGAGCGCATTTAATTTTCTGTTTTATCTTTTTTAACATTTCAATGAATTGTGCTGTGGTTACCTGCGTATTTGACACGTACAGGGGCTTCAATACAATAGTTTTTGGTGTCCATATTTTTGGAAATTTGTGTATTGTGGAATTGTTCTTTCTTGGTGAGGTGGTTCGAAGGTTACTTTACCGTATAAAATATGGGTTAAGAAATATATGTCTTTGTTATTAAAGTTTGGTTTAAGTTTCAGGGAGAATAAAGGAAGTTAAAAGCAACACTGTTTAATTACAACTCTATATAATCTTCATATTCCTATCTTCATATTCCACGTTAACTCATGCATACGTGTCCTATTCTGATTGGTTGTTTTATTCAGCTACTAACGTATGTAACAACTTAGATATATACAACTCTATTACCCATGTATAGATTTATCACTTCGTTTCTAACCTTTGCAAATACAAGAACTGCTTAAATTGTAATATTGAACCCACTCGTGTTTTACTTCAATACGTTATGGGAGTTTTAATTAAATTAAATTAAAGTTCAAGTATTTGGAAAGTGTTAAGGTTTGATTAAAAATAAAACGGTGCAGCAATGACGGAGGAATCCATCCATTTTTTCCACCGACTAAACAACAGCAACTACAGGTTGTGGAAGTTCAATGTCGATGCGGTTTTAAAAGGCCAAGGATTACTAGGAATAGTACAAGGGAAGACGAAGTTTAATGACTCGACAACCCAAGAACAGAGGGATTTGTGGATGAAGCGTGATGGTAAAGCCATGGGAATACCTACTTCCTCCATCGAAAAGGATCAGGCAAATCATATATTGTCCTGTTCCGACTCAAACGAAGTCTACGAAAAGCTGAAGAATATCCACGACAAGCAAAGTGAAGTGAAAGTTATGTGCCTGTACGAAGAAAATTTTTCGCTAAAGATGCAAGAAGATACCTCAGTAGCAGCATATGTGTCGAAAACATCTTCATCAGCGGCAGAAATAGAGGCGCAAGGTGAAAAGTTATCCGACAACATAAAAATGGTGCGAATCATAAGTAGTTTGCCACCAAGGTACCAAAACTTCAAAACTGTGTGGTATAATATAAAAGAAGGTAGAAACATAGAAAATCTGATAGCAAAACTTCAACTAGAGGAAGATCAGCTTAAGAAAAATAACGACGCTGACGTGACGGAAGCAGCGTTTAATGCAAAATCAGATAAACACAAAAAATCTATTGCAGATAGAAAGAGAACATCTAAATGCAATTTTTGTCTTAAAGTTGGACATTGGGAGAGAGAATGTCGTGCAAAAAAGAAAGAAATAAAACATAAACAAGAGAGTAATTCGAAAAGAGACAGCAATGACGACGAGGTTGCCTTTGTTGCATCGATGTCAGATGTCATATCAGCCCCATATAGCGATGTGTGGATCGCAGATTCAGGTGCTACTGAGCATATGACTTCACGCAAAGAGTGGTTTTCTGAACTACATCTTACAAGTTCCAATCGCTTTGTTTACATTGCAAATAATGAGAAATTGCCAATTAGAGGTTTTGGCACAATTAACATAAACGCTCCTGTAAACAACAAATGGATACCTCGCACTCTCACTAACGTACAATACGTTCCACAACTAAAACAAAACTTATTCTCTACTGGATCAACGACATCCAAAGGTTTCTCAATGGTAACAGAATCCACATGTTGTGTTTTGAAAGACAAAAACGAAAATATTGTGGCAACAGGTGTTCGGGATTCTAAAAATCAATATAGATTGATATTTCAATTGGGAAATGATTGTGCAGCAAATTCGGCAAAGCTAGATACTCTTCAACAGTGGCATTGCAGACTTGGGCACATAAATACAGCAGCTATCAAGAATATGTGCAATAAAAATCTAGCTGATGGAATAAACATGAAAGATAAAACTGATTTTTTTTGTGAAGATTGCAAAAAAGGAAAAATGCATTGTTCATCACATAGCACAACAATCAAACATGAAGCAGCTAAATGCGAATATTTTCATATGGATTTATGCGGCCCGATGAATGAAACTGGAGTTGGTGCAGTTCGTTATTTCATGTTGCTTAAGGATGAAAGCACAAGTTTCAGGTATGTTTACTTTATATGTAACAAATCTGAAGTGCATCAAAAGCTAAAATGTTTCATTTTTATGGTACGCAACATGACTGGCGAACGGGTGAAACACATACGGTGTGACAACGGTACGGAGTTTATAAACAAAGATGTAGTGAAGCTTCTGTCAAACAATTGAATTGTTCTAGAAAAGATCTCGCCGTACACTCCAGAACAAAATGGTTTCATCGAGAGGGACAACAGGACAGTTCAAGAGTCGGCTCGTACGATGTTATTAGCGAGCGGTTTGAACACATTTCTTTGGCCAGAAGCAGTTCGAACAGCGGTTTATATTCTAAACAGATCAGCGCCTGCAAATCGTTTAAAAACACCTTACGAATGGTGGTTTGGCAAGAAACCAGATTTAAGTCACCTGAAGATTTTCGGTACTGAATGTATGGTGTACCAAGCAAACCAATTTGGGAGGAAGAAGTGGGATGCTAAGGCGAAGAAAATGTTTTTTGTTGGGTATGAACCTACCACAAAAAACTTTCGCATGTATGACAAAGAGTCGAAGAAGGTTGTTGTTAGCTGTGACGTCGTTTTCAATGAAAAGCCTATTAAAGTTGAGAAAACTATTGAAATAAAAGAAGAAGCAACAAACGATGTAAATGGCGAACAAGACAGTGTATCTGATAGTTTCCTATTTCAACAACAAGCAGCCAGTACTCCGAAGACTTCGATAACAAAGGAATCATCAACGATTGATAAGGTAACGACTCCTGACAGCTCTACAAATCCAGATTTAGCAGCAGATGTGAGGGAACATAAACGGTATGGTTTGCGAAAAGAAATTGTACCCCCTAAACGCTTTGGTATCGATTACATGAGTTGCTTGGCAACCATTTCAGAACCGGATACATACAATGACGCTGTTAGTTCGGAATATGCAGAAAATTGGATTTCAGCGATAAATGATGAACTAGATTCACTCGAACTAAACCAAACATGGGAACTGGTACATAAGCCACAAAACAAGAATATTGTTGGATGTAAGTGGGTGTTTAAAATTAAATCACTCCCAAATCAAGAACCCATATTTAAAGCGCGACTAGTTGCCAAAGGCTATTCGCAAGAGTCTGGAATAGACTTTAAAGAAACATATTCTCCGGTCGTAAGATATGATTCAGTAAGAGCTGCTTTAGCGTTGGCCGCTATTGAAGACATGGAAATGATGCAATTTGACGTAAAAACAGCCTTTTTATATGGCGAACTCAGCGAAGAGATATATATGGAAATTCCAAAGGGCATCAACGTAAGCCAAGATAAAAATTTAGTTTTTCGTCTCAAAAAATGTCTTTATGGCCTAAAGCAGGCGTCTCGAAATTGGAATTTGAAATTCATTGAATTTCTAAAAATATTTAAAATGAAGCAATCTATTGCCGATCACTGTGTTTTCTATGGAACTATTGAAAACAGTACAATGATTTTGCTGCTATATGTTGACGACGGGTTGATAATGTCCACTAGCAAACGTGGATTAAAATTATTCATTGATACGTTGTCAAAAATTTTCGTATTACGTATGGCGAGCATAATTATTATGTTGGCCTAGAAATTCATCGGGATAGATTGAACAAGTCCATCACAATTAATCAACTTTCCTATATTCAAAAATTCTTCGGAAATATAATATGGATGATGCTAATACAATTTCAACGCCATCTGATTGCAACGTATATTTAACTAAATCGAGTGACGAAGATAATGTCCAATACCCATTTAGACAAGCTGTTGGTTCTTTGATGTTTGCTGCTATATTATCTAGACCCGATATTCACCGAAAGTGCGAAAAGAAGTCATGTCGAGGCCCTTAAGCGTATATTTCGGTACCTGAAAGCAACTATAAACAACTGCATCGAATATAAATCAAACAAATCATTCAAATTTGAAGGTTTTACTGACGCAGATTTTGCTCGTGACATCGACACAAGGAGATCCACAACAGGCTACGTGTTTCTCATAAACGACAGCGCAATCACTTGGAGAAGTCATCGTCAGAAAACACTCGCGTTATCCACAACGGAAGCAGAGTGTATGGCGGCATGTGAAGGTGCTAAGGAAGCAATTTGGCTTCAGCAATTATTATCTAATGTTGGATATTCTCAAAGCTCACCTACAATTCTTAATGTTGATAACCAGGGTGCAATACGACTCATTGGAAATCCGGAATTGCATCATAATACAAAACATATCGACATAAGACTACAATTCATCAGAGATCTTCAGAAGAATAAAACTATTGAGCTCAAATATGTAAATACTGAATTACATCGTGCTGATATACTTACAAAGCCTTTGACGACTCAACGATATAAGAATAATCTACAGCTTTTGGGAATGTTGGAATTTAAACAATGAGTGAGAGTGTTAAAAGCAACACTGTTTAATTACAACTCTATATAATTTTCATATTCATATCTTCATATTCTTCGTTAACTCATGCATACGTGTCCTATTCTGATTGGTTGTTTTATTCAGCTACTAACGTATGTAACAACTTAGATATATACAACTCTATTACCCATGTATAGATTTATCACTTCGTTTCTAACCTTTGCACATACAAGAACTACTTATATTGTAATATTGAACCCACTCGTGTTTTACTTCAATAGAATGTTTAGTACTTCATGCCCTAATTCGGCCAGTTTAGCTATAATATTGTCTTTTCCGTTGAGTAATGTATATGTTGTAAAATTGCTTTTAATCCACGTTCCTCTTTGGGCTTAAATGAATAAAATTTGGTTTTTTTTTTGCCTAAGCAATTTTATTATATTTGTTTAATGTGCAGATTCTGCAGGTTGTATTTTTATTTCATTTCTGTTTAGTGCTTTCTCTCGTGTTTGGTATTTGGTAGCTGATATAGAGCTTTGTTTAGAGCAATAATATCACGTTTTGTATACGAGTATATGTGGGTGGTGGTTTTTGAGTGTGTTTTTTTATTTGATTCTGTATGGTTTATTTTTGTCCCACTGTTGTATTGTTCGTCAGTTCTGTCATTTAGTGCCAGTAGTTCGAGCCTGTTTTTTGTATTTGGAGGTAGTGACTTGCTCAGCTAATATTCTTGTAGTGTTGTTTTTGTTGTGCTCAGTGGTTTGTTTTTCTTTTTTTGTTGTTGCTATTTTGGTCCGTTGATTTGTTTGGCGATTGCTTCTCGGGGTTACGTTTTCGGTTACTCTGGTCGGAATGTTTGCTATCGTTTCTATTGTTTGAGTTTTGTACTTGCATGATAGTTACTGTTGCTGTATTTGGTTTTATTGTCGTAGTAGACATAATTGTAGCGCTAGTATAAAGCAATATAGTTGTCCTAGCTGCCAAAGCTACTGTTGTATTACAAGAACTTTGTGTTGTGGTTGTTCTTCCTGATGTTGTAGCTGGTGGATGAGCATCCATCATAGTAGTGGGAATTGCGCATTGAACACTCAACGGTATTGAAGCGCTGGTAGTGGTGCAGTTAAGAAGTGCGCGAGAACAGGATGTGACTCTGTTCTATGGTACTTCGACAGGTAAATTGGAGCAGCCATTACATTGAGAAATATGCATTTCAATTTGTTATTTTTTTTAGTTGATGAGTGTCAGAAACACGCATTTTAATTATGTTTTTATTGTCTTTGAAATGTTGTTATTGTTTTTGAAATGTTGTTATTATTTTTGAAATGTTTTTATTGTTTTTTACATATCACTTTTAATCTATTCTTGCAATATATGTAAATAAAACATTTAAATAAAATTTTATTTGTGAATTATCGTTTATATCGTGAAGTTTAAGGAACGAATTCAGTTTAAACACAGTAAAAAACCGCCACAATCACAGAGCACGTATGAAGTCGCGTCTGAACAGTTTGAAGTTTCAAGGAAGGATTTCATTTATAGCTGTACAATATATTTGTACTCAAGTCAGTATTCTTTACTGTCAGCTAACTTGCTAGTTTGAGTATCTAATGTAGGTCCTAGGATGATTTGGCGCACTAGAGTGCAAAAAATCATGTACACATGATTTGGTTAGAAATGTATAACAAATATAAAAGAACACAAAAATGTAAAATCATAGACTCTGTCAAGCCACTTGCAAATACCCATATGATGTAGAACCATAGTGCATATGTGCATGCCTTTTGTCGCGGTCAACAAACCAAATAGCTACGCAAAAGCGAATTCCGAATACCACTTTATAATCGGGGTTTTCAATAAGAGCGCTACAAACGTTTTTTTAAATAAAACAAAACCGGTTTTAGATATCAATGAAATTCTTTTTTCCTGTCAAAGTACGTTCGATGTCATTATGTATGGAACTCGATTTCTTTTGCATGGCCACCACGGGCACGCTTGCAGAAGTCCAGACGCTGACCCCAATTTTCAACGGTTTTCAAGCATAAATCGGCCGATACTTCTGCAATTTCACGTTCGATATTCGTACGAAGTTCATCAATCGTCGCTGGCTTGTTGGCATAGACCATAGACTTGACGTAGCCCTACAGGAAATAATCTAACGGCGTCAAATCGCACGACCGAGGCGGCCAATCAACTGGGGCATTCCGTGAGATAGCACGTTCACCAAACTTGGTTTGCAGTAAATTGATTGTGGCATTCGCTGTGTGGCTTATGGCGCCGTCCTGTTGGAACCACATATCCTCCAAGTCCCTATTATCCAATTGGGGCCAAAAATATTCGGTTATCATTGAACGGTAGCGATTCGCATTCACAGTAATGCGCCGGTCTTGATCATCACGGAAGAAGTACGGCCCAATGACGCCGCCGGCCCATAAACCGCACCAAACCGTAATTTTTTCGGGATGCAATGATGACTCATGGAGTACGTGTGGATTGCTGTCTAACCAATAACGCATATTTTGCTTATTGACGAAGCCATTCAGCCAGAAATGAGCCTCATCATAAATTGGACGTAGCGCTCTTAAAGTTGAGGCGACTGACTCCGAATTTCGGTAGTAAATTTTAATAATTTCGAATCGTTGTTGGCTCGTATATCTTAGCATGATGAAATGGCAAACCTTACTGAAGAGAAAGGTCAAAAGAGCGGGGAAAAAATGGCGTCGTTTGCTGTCACTATCGATTTACTTTTGTAGCGTTTCTTTTGAAAAATCCTTTACATTTGATGCATTTTCCGCATTCATTGACAGCAGTGCTGGTGACCATGGCAAGGGGAGTTCACTATGGCAAAACCATAAGCTCTCCAAGCCTGTTACTGCTGTCGATCAATCGGATGCAGATATATTTTGGTAACTCCTCTGACCGCTGTCGCTGCTCTGGACGTGGCTGGTTTGCAAGTCAGTCTGCTTATATACATTTTATTTGGAGGGGGCTTTGCATTCCGCGGACCGATGTCGCTTTGCTCACTATATATTCTTCGAACCGATTTGCTAACTTCAGATCCAAGGGTGTACATCTAGACATGCCTGAAAAGTGCAACCGGGCCTTTTCCATCACGTCTTTGGCCCAAGCTAACCCCTTCTTCTCTTCCTTCGTGAGTTTGGACTTGTCCGTCAGACGACAGCAGACTTTGCCGCAGCCTTTTAGGTAGCCGAGGCCCTTTCCATCTTTATCGCCTAAGTGCGTTTTTATCAGTGGTTTTTATGCTGGACACTTTCGTGGCCCGAGTCTCCGAGGATACTAGCACCCGCTTGTCGAGTTTTGACATGGCCCGAGTTTTCGATGAATACGGCGCTCACGTGATTTAATGGAATGGAGACTTCCACAAATATATTCGATTTATAATAGGAATTTTTCGTTTTACTAATGGCTTTGCACACCCTGGCATTAAAGCATAATTTATTCAGTCGCTTTGTCTGGCCATCGGCTATCAGTCTGTGGACGAAGCTCTGCCTAGATTAACAAAGTCGGTGTACAAGATGGACGGAGGAACGTCATTAGAAAATATTACAGCCGAATTACTTTCATATGCATTTCTTCCCTCTTGGATGGCTTGCTACCGCCTTCCATCTCAGGTGACAATGGACCAAGGACTCATCTTTTAATCGTTAGCCATTTGTTAGGATAATTAAATTGGCTTCGATAATGGAGTCTATTATTATAGAAATACGAGAAAAACAGATAATATTTTAAATTGAAATTAATTCAATTTCAAAATTTAGATCCCTGAAAGTGTAATGGATCTGGTTGCTTGAGCAAATTCTTAGCTAGACTATTCAGATATGAGGGTAATTTTTTTGTATGCTCTTTTGTAATTAATAATTTCTTCGAGGACATTTAGAAATTGTAGTTCCGTATGTAGTATTTCGTTTTTCAAAAACCATGACGCATGAGTTATGAAATTAAGAAGTTTTAAATCGTGGCATCAACTCGATGTTTGAAATTCTGGCGGAGCTCCACAGTCGAAAATCCAACCATATGATTTTAATGAAAAATTTGTATATACGAATTTTATATTCCATGATCAATTTTGATCCGCCGTTTCTGAGCCAATAGATGGTTTTTCCCTTCAGCTTTTGTTGGAGATTTTTGACTTATATGTGCATCCGCCATGTTTTCACCATCGATTACATAATTTAGAGTTAAGGGAAGTTAGATTGAATGGTTTTCGATTCATTAACCTTAATTCTCATTTTAGTAGCGATTCTTCTAAACTTCTAATATGATCCTTTAGTTTTTGTGTGCCAATATTGGAATCTCTATGCGAATACAAAATTTTGGGGAAAAGTGAAGTTTACACACATGAGCGATATTTTCATACTTAGTCTTTGTGTACATCAATCACTATTCAAACTTTCTATTCGTTTCTAACCATTATATTATGTTTTATTGTTAGCTCGTTAATGTGTGACTCCCATGTTGGGCGCCAAAATTTATATAACAAACCTTCTATCCAAAACTGCTAATAAAATATCGGAAAAAGTGTGGAATGATAGTGGATTGTAAACTTGTAGGAGGGTTTGCATACTATGCTTCGGTCTATTTCAGGGAAGATGGGTGTGAATCCTTCTCATAAAGCGAAGGTCGTACTAAATTTGAATGTTTACAGGATTATAGAAAAAAAACCAGCGAAATAATATTCTTATAGTACAGTCAAATGAAGAAAAATGATCCGGACAAATTAAAGCAGACGGAGTCCAACGGGCAAATCCGAATCGATGGTCTACAACTATATAATAGGTATCTTGTTGTCATTTCCTCCACTATTTTAATTCACCCATCCTGCCAAATGAAATTCAAGTATGATTCAATTAACACTCTCTTCATATCAGCAACTCGTGAGCCCAATGTTTCGTCAACGAAATATGTCTTTACATTTCCATTTTTCTTTTAATTCTTTCTTCATTTAATGATTAAAATTACTTTCGAAAAATAATACATAATTTATAACCTTTAGTTTACATTTTACTATAACTATATTTGAGCTTTTATTTTTTATATATACATAAATGTTTAACTTAAAGTGTTCTTCTTTTCTGGGCCCAGCGACGAGAGTCTACTATTAAATTAAGTTCATTATATTAAATAGATTTTGTCCAGATTACATTCAATATTCGTGAATACTATTCTCTTTTATAATAACATTCGATACATGAAAAATTTCAATGTTCATTAATTATTAATTTAAATCGGATTACTTTCTATACGTGTGAACATAATTTCATTTTACAATAATTTCTGTAACTATAACCTTTTAAATCTATTACTGATTAAGTTCATTAAATCAAAATATAAATCCGACTATTTTCAATATTTGGGTACTTTACTCTACTTTATTACCACTTTAGTAGCTATAATATCGAAAATTCATTAATCACCAATTAAAGTTCAGTTAAAAGAAATATTCACAATCATTCAACAATTTTCACCAAAAATTATCAGAGTATATTTCTGCTTCTAAGCTTTATCCAATATCAATTGATTCTCTCTATTGAAAAAAAATCAAACACATTTTCTCTTATCGACCTTTCGGGTCCCCTAGGCAATGACCGCAGCCCTAGTGCTTATCGGAGCAGCACCTGCTTCTCCTTATTATTTGGAGCCGAATCGTAGTAGCATTATATTTCATTAACATTATTTTAATTTTTGTTTCAACTCAAATTTAAAAATATATTTACATTTTACATTAAAAGAACCATTTTTAGTACTTATGACCTTCTCTCATGCCAGTTCAAAAATCAATCACCAAGTACAAATATGCAGTTTGATATGAGTTGGCTGGCATGCGGGGCTGCCAGAAGGTGAACCCAATTTTGCTATTTATGTAGAGAAAAATTCATGCTGTGTAATTAGAAATTTTCTATGGAATGTAATGGTCTCATAATGTTTAGTTGATTGCTTCAACAGAGTCAATGTTCAGATCACGGAGGATGTTTTCCTTTGATATATACCACTCAGCATTGATGATGGTGCGAAGAATTTTGCACTGAGTTCTTTGAATTATTCTGATGTTCGATTTTGCTACAGTGCTCCACATTTCGATACCATATCTCCAAATAGACATGATTGTTGATTTATATATCAACAGTTCAGTATAAAAATCCAGTAATGTTGTCCTCAGTCAGTATTAATTTATTGTCTTTTTTGTTTTTTATGTTCTTTGCAGTGTAGTTTTGCGTCAATAGTCATTCCAAGAATATTGCCTTTGTGTCGATTTTAATTGGTTCATTGTTTTGTAAAGATGGGCTCAAAGAATTGTATAAGGGCGCGAGAGCTAGCGCACAATTTCAATCGGCGACTACTAGACTAAAGCCAAATATTTTAATGAGAAGCGATATGTTTGGTTTCCAGATCGAATCTGATTTATTGATAAAACCTTATTTCTATTCATACTTTTAATTTGTTATGTGCTAAGACTTAGTATATAATATGATTCTTAATACATAAAGAGGGCTTTTGCAATGTCAGCGGAAAGTATCACGGTCAATGCCAGCGTACATTCGTTCGAGGGCATTGAACATTAGAATGCTGCGTAATCAAAAACGTGCGCGCTGTTTGCGCTTCATAACGTGGGCATTTTTATATGAGAGTTCGATGTACTTATGTTGGGTCTCTGCTCACATTGCATATGCCTACGCCGCGTATGGTGTTGGCGTTTGTGTGTATATATATACATTATGCTTTTCATACACTACAGTTAATATGCAAGTGATATTTGTTATGTTTTCTATTTGTATATATAACTTGAAATATATTGTTACTATTAATTTTTATACTTCTTGAACCGTAGGGTTTTTATACTTCTTGAACCGTAGTCATTTGTGATATTGGTTGTTTTATCATATCTTTAAGTGCAGCGAAATCTTCGCCTTTGTTTTGTGCGATTAGATCAATATCTGATGCATTTTTATATTTACATAATTATATTTTGCAAGTTTTGATGGGGTTGTACTTTCTATTGATCGTCTGTGCTTGGAGGAGGTTTTTTCCTTAGAGTGGGAAAACGTTTAATTTTTAGAGATTGCGTTTATAACTGGAACGATGATTTCCTCCACATAATGCGCATTTAATATTATTGTAATTTTGGGGAAATGTGCAGCTTATAGTTCTGTGAATGACTGGCAGCATATTTTACACAAACTGATTCTGGGTACAGACATTTTTATATATTATTGAGGTGGTTCAAATGTTATTTTGTAGTGCAATAGTTGAGTTCTAAAGTATATAGTTATGTTATTTTTATTAGTTTTTAGTTCTATTGAGAATAAGAATAGTTGATTTTCAGTGACATTTTATAGAATATTGTGTATATTTATGACTTCATGCCGTAACTCGGCTAATTCATTATTGATATCGTTTGTATCTTTAGCATAATGCATATTCCTTAAGATTACATTAAAACCTTTTAGTTATTTAGGTTTATAAGTATCGAATTGAGTGGCTTTCTATTTTAGTAACTTTATAATTTCTGTGTAGTGAATTGATTCAGCAGGTTGAATCTTAACTTCATTATTGTTCAGTTCTTTCATATAAGTTAAATGTATTTGGGACTTGAGTTTAGAGCTTTGGTTAAAATATTTATACATTGTATATTTTGCTTAAGAATGATAAAATACAAAGATTGCGCCGATAGAGGGCCAAAAAAGTTCGTTCTGCGCATCTACGTCACAATATCAAACCTGAATTGCCGACATTGGATACATTTCAAATGGAAAATTAAAAAGAAAGACAAAATTAAAATAATTTAGTTAAGTTAATATTTTTGCGTATTTTCGTTTACGTGTGTGAGCAATTTCTATAATTTTCTTATTTATATTCTGATTTTGTAAACATTCTTGTTCTGAAACATAACTTCTTAATTTTTACATTACATTCAATATCTGAGGCTTCCTCAGTATGTTTATACCCTTTACTTTTAACAAAGTAAAGAGGTTATACTAAGTTTGTGCAGTTGAGATGTATTTCAACTATAAAAAGGAGGCGGGTTTTGTATCGACTTATATATACAGATAATAATAAAAATAATTTAGCTTTAGTAGTTTGCCCAATGGCCGACACTGCGACCTAAAAGATCTTTTGTGTCATACTACATTTGTCATTAATGATCCATGTGATCACAATTGTCCGATCTACTATGCCCTATAGGTTTAGTACCGGCGTTTCTTCCGTAATGCGATAGCATATATATAGATATGATCAGAATCACTTTCTGAACAATTTAGATTTTGTCTGTTCGTCTGTGGTCACTTTTTATCGTTAGAGCTATTTTAACGAAACTTTTCAAAAGTATAGCAGGACAAAGATACAGAATATACCACACAAATTTTCAACTTTTCCAACCTTTTTTAAAATGACTATAACTTCGGTCCAATTGCAGGAATAGTGACGAAATATGATAGTTATGTAGATGCGGGTCCTACTAAACACTATGCAAAATGTGGGAGGTATATGTGTATTCTCGCGCTCACTCTTAACAAATTTTTATAATTTGGATCTATTAGAGATTTATGGACGAAATTTTACGAGAAGTACTAACAAGTGGACATTTTGGAGTGCAAAACGTATAGAAAATCGAAAAATATTCAATGTGCCTCCTGACCATGAATAGAACATTAAAATAACATAAAGATAATTTGTATTTATTCAATCAATAAAAAAAAAGTATTTTATTTTATTAATGAGGCGTAGCAATGGGAGCTAGTTGTTAAATATATCTCATGTTCAGTTAAATGTAACTCATGGCGGGTAACATTGGCCACTAGTTGGATGAACAATTTCAAGAGAGGTGTCTATTAATATAAGAAAAAAATTTTAAGATATAAGAAAGTAATTTTAAGATAGATTCAATTCATTTAATAAAGTGGTCGTTTCCAAAAATCGGACTTTGTTAATTTCAAGTTATAATTCGAGCGCCAGGTACAACTTATTTATTTATACACCGCTCGCAATGCACAATTTTTGCATTGTATCATTCTTGCATTTTGGACATATTTTGGTCGTGGTTGAAGAACATATTTTCTTATTGGTTTTTTTCAAGTTCTGATTCACTGTTCTTATTTTTTTCATCAGTCTAATCAGGAACAGAGAGAGCTTCAAACCTGTTTGATGTAACAGGTTCGTCTTGCTTATTATGTATATTTGTTCAAGAGGGTTTGCTTATCCCAAATACGATATATTAGGCAATTCACACAATACAAGGCGTTAACAGAAGAAGAACATGGATGCAGAACAAATACCCAAGGATGCAATTAGAAATAGTTATAGACATCTTCACAATGAAATAAACAGAAAATCACCAACGAAACTTAATATATAACATGCTACATATACTATAAAACAGCTTTCGATTCAATACCTCGAACAGAGATAATAAAAATATTACAAAGATATAAAATAAATTAACATTTACAACTCTTTCTATTCACATCAATAGAAACAGGGTGGACAATACAATTGAAGTTTTTTTTTTTTTTTTTTTGTATGAAGAATAAATACTTAATTTTAATAAATAAAATTAAAAACACGAATGGTTTATTTTGATTAAAATCATCGCCAGCAACTCCCTCTGAGTCCACAGTTGCCACAGCAACTACTTTGTTTGCGGCTGCGAATCGATATATCTGAATTTCTGACGTCTCGTGGAACTGATCTATATCAGGCGTCGCAACATTGGTGCTTCCTGTGAGGATCATTGTCGTATTATCAAACGCGTATAGATTGTTCAAACGCACTTCGCATTGATTTTAGAAAAATCACCGAATGCTTATGCATCTTTCTGCAGAACAAGTGGTTAGTGAACAATATTTGGATAAAGATGTGTTGAGAGTTTGAGGAAATATACATCCAAGCGGTGTCTTGCACTCGAAAAGGCCATGCTGTTTCGTTTCCACCGTCTTTACCACCGTCGTTACCACCATCATCAACACACTCATCCAAACGAGCTGCTCCTGCAACCAACAGCGAAGTGCCTCTGCCAGAAGAAAAGTTGCCACCTTTCAATAGAAACCACGTAGAATGGGCCACTTTTAAGGAAGTTTTCCTGGGAAGAGTGCATAACAGTGTATGACTATGTGATTTCCAACGCTTTCATTGCCTGAGAGGTACATTATCGGATGAATCAGCTCTAGATATCCACCACCTTATTTTTTTTTTGTCAGAACAATCTAGTAAGCGCTGCACTCAGACAGAGTATACATCCATTGTACTGTACTTAAGGTTCCCTTTTCCTCTGCTTTAAATCTACGCGACCTCCGAAGAAATAGAAGTAGATCCTGTGGTGCCAAGGAGCCAAGTTGGTAACTCCTCAGCACATCAGTGCCAAAAATCCCAAACCTGATTCGAGCAAAGGCAGGGCAGACGCAAAGAAAATGGTCCGCCGTCTCGTCTTCTTCTCCACAGGCTGGGCACAGCGCACTGTCTGATATGCCAATCCTTTCCATGTGCCTAGCCCATAGAAAGTGCCCTGTCATCACACCAACCAACAGCCTGCAGTCCCTCCTACCTAAAGATAGAAGGTACCGCGACCATCGGTCAGAGATAGCAGGTAGCATAATTTTCGTCCATCCGCAGCCTCTCTCAGCCCGCCATGATCGCTTGTGGGTCGAAACAATCCACTTGTTTGCAGTGGCTTTGATGACAACAGAAGGCAGTGGCAGAACAGGCTCAGAGCCAATAAAAACAGCCTCAGAGCCCATCCTGGCCAAAGAGTCAGAGGTCTCGTTACCCGCAATGCCAGCGTGTCCCGGTACCCAAGTCAGCGTCAGACTATTATGTTTTCCAACACAATTTAGCCTGGATTTGCAGGACCTGACTATCGTAGAAGTGGTGGTAGGGCTATCCAAGGCCATGAGCGCAGCTTGGCTGTCACTGCAGACACAAATAGATTTGCCTATCCACCTGTTTTCCACAACAAAGTCCATCGCCTCAAGTATCGCATACACCTTTGCCTGAAACACAGACGCATGCAGAGCAAGGGCAAAGAACCGACGGGTCCCACAAGATTCCACGAAGACACCAGAACCTGAACCTTCTTCAGTCCTGGAGCGATCAGTGAAAATACGGCAGCTGTGTTTGCCGGGCTCGTTCTCGGGATCTAACCATGCACGAGCCTCTCGCAGCAACACATTGTACCGCTATTCTAGTATGACGGTTGACGACGTGGAGTCCGGGGGCATAGACCGGATTGGAGAATCGATGTCAGTGCCTACGCCGTCGTCCAATATCGAGTATTCCCCATACCAGTGGCCACTATGTTTCACTCTGCAGATGGGTTTAACGGCCTCTCCGCGGATGAAGACATCTAGTGGCGGGAGATTCACCAAAGCATCAAGTGCCGGGCCTGGAGTAGTCGGAAATGCTCCGGTACAACGTATGGCCACAGCACGTTGTAGTTTTGATAGTGCTTTTTTGACCCCTACAAGAGAGAGTCTGCTCATCCAAACCATCGATGCATAAGTGATAATTGGTCTTACCATAGCTGTATAGATCTATAGGACCTTACTAGGGGAAAGACCCCATGTCTTACCAAAAACACCCTTACACTGCCAGAAAACGGACAGTGCTTTGGATGTCTTCAGTTCGACATGTGTTTTCCAAAGAAGTTTGTTATCAAGGATGACTCCAAGATATTTGAATTCCTTGGATAGCTGGATAGTGACTCCTTTTAGTGTAGGCAGAATAAGTCCATCAAGCTTTCTCCTTCTGTTAAAGAGCACAATACCAGTTTTGACAGGATTAGCCGATAGCCCATTCGCACTGCACCAAGTGTCAATCATATCCACAGTTCTCTGTACCCTTCTGCAGACAATCATAAGGGATGGACCTGTCACAAGACAACCAACATCATCCGCATATGCCTGAATGTATACACCAGTAATTAATGGCGTTAAGCAGGGGATCGATTACCATGCACCAGAGCAATGGAGACAGTACGCCACCTTGGGGATAGCCTCTATTAACCCCAGGCGACACCAGCAAATCTTCCTCCGCCCGCACCGTCATGATTCTCTGGGCCAGCATTGAACGCATTCAATTTACTAGAGCTCGGTCTACGCCATGCCGTCTAGCAGAGCCGCACATACTGTCGAAAGTAGCATTGTCAAACGCACCCTCTATGTCCACAAAGATGCCTATTGCGTATTCTTTCCTGTCGATGGCTCGCTCAATCCTTCCAACAAGGTTTTGCAGAGCCGTCTCGCAGGATTTTCCGCTTTGATAGGCATGCTGAAATGGAGAGAGTGGATGCGCCTTCAGAGACTTCCTACGTATGCGAAGCTCCACCAGCCGTTCTAAGCTCTTTAGCATGAACGAGGTCATACTAATGGGTCTGAAGCTCTAGGGATTGGTGTAGTCGTCTCTTCCAACCTTAGGAATGAAAGCAACCCTCACCATCCTCCAATAGCATGGTACATAGGCCATCTCGAGACATGCAGTGAAGATCTTCTTCAGTGCTGCCAACACTAACTCAATGCCTTCCTTCAACACAATCGGATATATGCCATCCAGTCCGGGCGATTTGAAGCTGTCAAAGGATTTGATAGCAAATCTAATGGAAGCCTCATTCGCCACAATTCTGGCGACATACCAATCATGTCGAGAGGGTGTAGCTGCCCTGACAACAGTTTCGACCAAAGGTGGTTGTTAACGGGCTATGCTTACCTGATTTCCTGGAAAGTGTGACTCCAACAGCAAGCTGAGTGTCCCACTTTGCCTCTCCGCATAGGAGCCATCAGGTTTCCTGAGCTTAGCGGTTTGATCCTTTTTCAATCAATTTTCGTCTTAAGGGCCCGGTTGAGGAGTTTTCTAGACTCACGCCTCAGCACCTGAAGCTCTCGATTCCACCATGGAACAGGAGTCCGGCTAAGAGGAGGACCAGTTGGACAAGCTAGCTCGAAGCTGTTTGCTAGAGCAGTGCTGACATGTTCAACAGCCGCGTCGATGTTTTGCTCCTTGCGAAGTTTCAGTGGCGTCACGTAATTGCTACGCAGTGCCTCCCTGAACTTTGGCCAGTCTGTTTTTCTTGGGCTTCTGGTGGACAATGGCATCAGCGCCTGCTCGCCACACTGAAACTCAATGAATCTGTGGTCCGAGCACGTGTCTTCGGTGAGGACCCTCCAGTTGTTGATCGACCATCCTAGTCTTGGATTTGACAGGGTGACGTCAATTAGTAGTAGGCTGCATGCCTACATTGTGGATGTTCAAGGCTGGAGGAGGAAATATACTCGAAAAGTCGAGAGCCCCGCTCATTGCACTTGCTGCTGCCCCAGATCATATGCTGGGCATGAGCATCGCAATAAAGAACGAGACCAAGATTGCGCCGCTCACAGAACTCTACGAGTAGTGACCTTCCCAGGTGGTGGCGCCTCCAAGGCATCGTAAGGAAAGTAAGCAGATGCAATAACGAACCTCGACCATCCGTGCATACCCTTAAAACTAATCTATGCCGCAACCAGATCCTGACAACCAAATAAGTCAAGGTAGGTCGCTGCGAGATGGGATGATATTATAAGACTGGCTCTAGGTCTAATCGAGTTTCTGTCATATAATATCGCGTCCCCTTTCAACGAGCCAATGCCACAGAGGCGACCCCTAAAGACCCAGGGCTCTTGCACTGTTGTTATGTGGGGTAATGTGTGCAGCAGGGTGAGTCTTCTACTTCGGAGTACAATAGCGGCTTTTGAATGCTGCAAGTTAATTTGCGTTACCGTCAAAGGCCGATAACTATGAAAACCGTCCTACCCACTCACTTAGGAAAGACAATGAAAGTGACAGTCCCAAAGAAGAGACTCAGCCGGCTCCGGTACCGAGAACTCATGACATCAACAGAGGCCTCATCTATTCGCACCACAAGAGTAGCACCTACTTTACCATCCCGGTTGCTACCCCTGTTGGGCGAAAGAGCTCGCCAAAGCCTCGTATTGATGCCAGGGTTCTGAGCACGCAGACAGGAAAGGACATCTGCGGTCTTCAGATCGGGATCCGGAATCCAGCAGGTGGCCTTCCTGGGGGCACGTCATTAACTACACCCCTGAGCCAATCAAAGTTGGCCTGAGACGCGCACTACACCTGTAGAGTACCGTCCGTAACCTGCGGAGCCTATCAGTAAACTAAATTGACGATGAAGAAGCAGCACCCAGACGTTTAGGACTACATTATGCGAATGCATTTAACATGGTCCGGTTAAACAAAACCACTGCACTATTAATCTCACCTGAGGAATGGATATCTCAAAGAGAGCAGACCAGTCTGTACCATTGAAGAACGCCTTCAATTTATTCAAATCAGCACGCTTTTAATCAAAAGATTTGACATGTAAATGATCTACACAATACGACCTTAATAAAGGGAATCTGGCAGACACCTCCAACGTTGGAAAGTGAGGGTCTTCAGGAAACACCAAAGGATCAACAGAGGAAATTGAAATAAATTCCATTTCTTCCAGAAAGATCAGATCAAGAAGTCTGCACATCTTATTATAAATTGAATTTATCAGCCAGAGGCTTAAACTGAAAAATGAGGGTTTCAAATCGAAAACAGAAAAAAGCAATTTGAATTACAGCCAAAAATATAAAAATTAATCTATAGAAAAAATATTGAACAAAAAACCGGGTGTTATGATAAGAAGGAATAACAATGAAACTGTCACTAAGAGTGCCTAAAAGCAGTACACAAAAATTATATAAAAAATAAAAACAAAAAAATAGCACAGAACCGAACCCACTCCACCTGTCAAACAATCCTAACAGAAAACTTTAATATACATAGGGAATTCACAAAAATTTTATATACTCGTACATAGGGAAATGACCAAAAGTAATTAAAAGAAAATCTGTGAAAGAAATGAAAAATTTTGAATTTGATAGAGAACAAAAATAAGGTACAACAATAAAATACACAGGTCAAATGAAATTGCTCTAGAACTTATCTGACACAGCCGAAGTAAAAAACTTTAACGATTACGCACTATGTATATTAAATACACGCATTGCACAGAATTTAACAACTAATTTTAATATATATTTATAAAATTATAAAAATTTTTAGGAGCGCTTAAAATTTCACGACAGATTAGAACAGTGTTGTCAACTCTTTCTGTCCGTGGTCACAATCGACTTATTTGATGGCCAAAGTTTGCATTTTCGCGCGTTCTAAAATCAGGGCTCACAAGTATCCTTTGTAACAGAGCTGCTACGTTTGCGTCGCGAAAGCGTAGCGATAAACATCAATGGTTTAGCTAAAATTAAAGTTGCTGGATGTCCTTCCTCTATAACTATGACAGTTTTACCCAAGCTTAGCCATAAAATGCCTGCGAACCAAATTCCCTTTAAGTCTTGGGCACTTCTGAATGGGAAGATATGCAATCCATCAACGCCAACGTACACAGTATCATCTCTATACTCATTTATCGAAATTGACAGGTTGCTTCGGAAGTTTTGGGAAATCGAAGAATTCGCTGACGGGCGAATTTCAACTAACGAAGACCAGTGGTAAGAAAAGTTTTACAATCAAACTCATAGCGCATAGATAGTGGAAAGTATCTAGTACCTTTACTTTTTTAACTGAATTCGAACCATCAAAAGGCATCGGCACGTCGCAACAAATGGCATTAAATCGTTTTCTGATTCTTGAACAGCGATTGAACGAGAATCTATCAGTGAAGAAAACTTATCAAGAAATTATCGAAGAGTATCTATTATAATTAGATCAGATGAAACCAATAAATACTCCAGAGAAATAGCGTCACATATCTAGAGGTAATATAACGTAGTCAACCTGCTGTTACCTGCCACATCATCCGGTCATCAAAGAGTCCTCGTCAACTACAAAGTTCCGAATAATTTTCGATGCATCGGCAAAAACACACAACGGTAAAACTTTGAACAATATCTTAGCTTCTGGACCTGCACTTCAAAATGATCTGACAGTCGTCCTTTCCAATTGACGTTTTGTTAAGTACGCTTTTATTGCAGCCATAGAAACTGCAATCAATGTAACTGAAGACGATCCCCAATACCAGCGAATTTTATGGCAAAATGATCCTACCGAAGAGATTAAAGAATACTTTTGTTCTACGGTTATATTTGGTACCTGCTCAGCACCCTTCACCGCCATCCGTACTATCTATCAACTGGCTGATGATGAGGCTACAAATTATCCGCAAGCTGTCAATATAGTAAAGCATCAAATGTATGTCGACAACGTTTTATAAGGAGGACACACTATTAAAGAAACTATTGAGCGACAAGAGCACGTCATTGCTATGTTGGAAAGAGGAAGATTTATGTTGCGAGAATGGTCCAGTAGGCATATTGAAATTTTGCGGAACATTTTTGAAGAATATCGGGAAGTGAAGAGTTCTCTTCAACTCAACCCAAATGAAAATTTAATGTCTTTAGGTATTTATTGGAATCCGGCAACTGATGAATTCACATTCACGTTCTTTATCGAAAAAGCCTACTCATGGCTAAGTGTAAGGTATCACCAATCAAGAGCAAGTTGACAATTCCACGAGCAGAGTTATGTGCGACGGAATTAGCAATCAAACTTTTTAATTTTTTAAAACAACATTTGAATTTCCATGTGCATCATTCCAATACATTTTTTTGGTCAGTTTCCATGGTCGTGCTGGGATAGATACGGGGAGACCCTGAGAGTTGGAAAATCTTTGTGGCAATTAGACTAACTAAAATTTTAGACACATCCGAAGTGGCGGCATGTTACATCAAGGGACAATCCAGCAGATTGCTCTAGTCGTGGTCTCAGTCCTTTTCACCGACCACGGTACTAATTTTATTGCTACAAATAGTAAACTCCGAGAGAATCAAACAACGTATCAAACCTATATTGATATCATACTGTTTCTCAGCGAGCATCAAATCCAAAGGCATTTCATCCCCCTTCCGCACCGCATTTCTGTGGATTGTGGGAAGCCGGGATAAAATCAATGAAACATAATTTGAAGCGAACGATAAGTGACCAAGTGTTGAAGAGCTCTCTAAAATTTTATCTCAA
The DNA here is from genome assembly GCA_920105625.2 of Clusia tigrina. NCBI lineage: Eukaryota > Metazoa > Arthropoda > Insecta > Diptera > Clusiidae > Clusia > Clusia tigrina. The sequence continues at coordinate 143,564,741 of OV050030.1, read as the reverse complement.
CTCGAATCTTGCCTTAATTCCAGACCTTTGTGCCCCTATCCAATGATACAGGTGACTTATTGGTTTTCACACTTGGCCACTTTCTCATTGGTGATTCGTTGCTAGCACCACCTGCAGTAGAAATTGAAAAATTCAGCGTTATCGATCGTTGGAAAAAATGTGAATTTCTCGTTCAACAATTCTGGCGCCGTTGGAGTACCGAATACCTATCACGATTGCAAAGACGTCCAAAATGGTTGCAATCAAGGGTAAATCTCCGAATCAATGATATTGTGCTCATTAAGGACGAAAGGATATCATGCAATCGCGGGGCGCTAGGAAGAATCGTTGAAACCCTAGCAGGCACTGATAACATAATTCGCGTTGTCACACTGAAGACTCAGAAAGGGCTGATCAAAAGGCCTGTTGCAAAACTATGTCCATTGCCTATACCAGACAATTTTCACAATGAAAACATTCAATCACTGTAGTATCAACTTGCATTTTTGCTTCGTTACAGCTTGCCTCATACAAATATCAAAACACACATCAAACAGAAATAAAAAATGAAGATGTGTAGTATAAAACTATTGTCTTGGGGTACTATATGTATTTTGTTGTTTTATTTATGTTAAAAATAAACGTATTATATTTTCTTAATATGTATATCGGTAATTTCAATTATTTTAGATAGTTATGAAAGCAGAATTCTATGAAAATGTTATAATATGCTGTATAAGAACGTTCGATCGACCCGTCTTCACTTCTCCACTTAAACTGAAACTGGTATATAAGCGAAAAACTATATATGGCGTGACAGTTAGCGGCTCTTTTATCAGGCTCCGCGCACAGTGGGAAGGATTTATGAAGTTGTTCCAGAACTTGTTCGAGCATCGATGGTGAAAATCAAATCAAATACAGCTGACTCGATGAGGCCTTTGGTAGCACGAGATGGGCCACAAGCAATGCCACGAAACACATTATGAGCACCCATTCGAATTGCTTGATTAGGCAGATTGGAAAGCCAGTTAGTATTGTCTTTTGAAACCAACGCACCAGGACGCTGTTCAAAAACTGCCTCCTCCTCCTCTAAATCCCAATCGTCCTCATAATCTGCTTCGAACAATACGCTTTCTATCTGCTCATCGGGTTGAATATCGTCTTCTTCAAGTATCATTTCGTTTTCGGCATCAGATTCTTCGGGATTTACACCAATTGGAGCTCTTGCAGCAGCACCAGAAGCATCACTTGAACAGGAACTTGTATGGTGGACAGGTGGTATGTAATCATCAGTCGAATCATCAAAATCTATGCTCTCTTCTGCTTCTTCATCAACCTCGCTCAATAGATACTCAACATGGCATTGAAGCTCTTCGTACCCTAGCCTGTAATTACAATTTTCTTTTATATCATCCATATCATAGAAAAATATACACTTACCGTTTAACGACTTGTTTCACACGCTTTGAAGCATGTCCAGACATGTTTATTGTTGTTTTGCAAAATATGTTTCAAAATGATAAGCACCTCGAAATGAAACAATGCGTGCAATCAGCTTGAGCAGCAATGCAAAACTGATCACTACAATACGAATATTGAATATGAATCACTACAATAACAATTATTGCGAAATAGGCAAAAAAGTCAAATATGCAAGCACACACATGCATGCACAAAGCAAAGAAAGCATGCATGAAAAAAGAAAGAAACGAAAAAAAGAATAAGAAAACATCTTCGAAGAAAGCAAAGAGTAAAAAAAATATACTAAATGACATGTTCGACATGCCGCATTCAAAAAAATTTGAGTTGAGTAAAAGAATGATCAGAATTCCCATACACTTTATATGGTGTCTACATTTGTAGACTAACCGCCAAGAGATGGTCATTTTGAAAATTAGGGTCTGGGGGGTGCTGCAAATTATTTTATTAACGTGTTAGTGGTTAAAACTACTTATAATTGATTGTTAGGAAGCTACTGAAAATTTTGGACCCTGTTGTTGTGTATTTTTTTTTTTATTCAACTTTTTCTGCAAAAATGCTACAAATGTAGACTACCGAGCACATAAAGGTTTAGAAAATATAATAGGTTTATTTTTAACATAAATAAAAAAACAAAATACATATAGTACCCCAAGACAATAGTTTTATACTACACATCTTCATTTGAATAATAATTTTATTTAATGTTTTATTTCTGTTTGATGTCCGTTTTGATATTTGTATGATCTATGTATGAGGCAAGCTGTAACGAAGCAAAAATGCAAGTTGATACTACAGTGATTGAATGTTTTCATTGTGAAAATTGTCTGGTATAGGCAATGGACATAGTTTTGCAACAGGCCTTTTGATCAGCCCTTTCTGAGTCTTCAGTGTGACAACGCGAATTATGTTATCAGTGCCTGCAAGGGTTTAAACGATTCTTCCTAGCGCCCCGCGATTGCATGATATCCTTTCGTCCTTAAGGAGCACAATATCATTGATTCGGAGATTTACCCTTGATTGCAACCATTTTGGACGTCTTTGCAATCGTGATAGGTATTCGGTACTCCAACGGCGCCAGAATTGTTGAACGAGAAATTCACATTTCTTCCAACGATCGATAACGCTGAATTTTTCAATTTCTACTGCAGGTGGTGCTAGCAACGAATTACCAATGAGAAAGTGGCCAAGTGTGAAAACCAATAAGTCACCTGTATCATTGGATAGGGGCACAAAGGTCTGGAATTTAGGCAAGATTCGAGTTGAGCTAAAATTTTAGAGAGCTCTTCAACACTTGGTCACTTATCGTTCGCTTCAAATTATGTTTCATTGATTTTATCCCGGCCTCCCACAATCCACAGAAATGCGGTGCGGAAGGGGGATGAAATGCCTTTGGATTTGATGCTCGCTGAGAAACAGTATGATATCAATATAGGTTTGATACGATGTTTGATTCTCTCGGAGTTTACTATTTGTACCAATAAAATTAGTACCGTGGTCGGTGAAAAGGACTGAGACCGCGACTAGAGCAATCTGCTGGATTGTCCCTTGATGTAACATGCCGCCACTTCGGATGTGTCTAAAATTTTACTTAGTCTAATTGCCACGAAGATTTTCCAACTCTCAGGGTCTCCCTGTATCTATCCCGGCACGACCATGGAATCTGACCAAAAAAATGTATTGGAATGATGAACATGGAAATTCAAATGTTGTTTTAAAAAATTAAAATGTTTGATTGCTAATTCCGCCACACATAACTCTGTTCGTGAAATTGTTGAACTTGCTCTTGATTAGTGATACCTTGCACTTAGCCATGAGTCGGTTTTTTGATAAAGAACGTGAATGTGAATTCATCAGTTGCCGGATTCCAATAAATACCTAAAGCCATTAAATTTTCATTTGGGTTGAGTTGAAGAGAACTCTTCACTTCCCGATATTCTTCAAAAATGTTCCGCAAAATTTCAATATGCCTACTGGACCATTCTCGCAACATAAATCTTCCTCTTTCCAACATAGCAATGACGTGCTCTTGTCGCTCAATAGTTAGTTTAATAGTGTGTCCTCCTTATAAAACGTTGTCGACATACATTTGATGCTTTACTATATTGACAGCTTGCGGATAATTTGTAGCCTCATCATCAGAAAGTTGATAGATAGTACGGATGGCGGTGAAGGGTGCTGAGCAGGTACCAAATATAACCGTAGAACAAAAGTATTCTTTAATCTCTTCGGTAGGATCATTTTGCCATAAAATTCGCTGGTATTGGGGATCGTCTTCAGTTACATTGATTGCAGTTTCTATGGCTGCAATAAAAGCGTACTTAACAAAACGTCAATTGGAAAGGACGACTGTCAGATCATTTTGAAGTGCAGGTCCAGAAGCTAAGATATTGTTCAAAGTTTTACCGTTGTGTGTTTTTGCCGATGCATCGAAAATTATTCGGAACTTTGTAGTTGACGAGGACTCTTTGATGACCGGATGATGTGGCAGGTAACAACAGGTTGACTACGTTATATTACCTCTAGATATGTGACGCTATTTCTCTGGAGTATTTATTGGTTTCATCTGATCTAATTGTAGATACTCTTCGATAATTTCTTGATAAGTTTTCTTCACTGATGGATTCTGGTTCAATCGCTGTTCAAGAAACAGAAAACGATTTAATGCCATTTGTTGCGACGTGCCGATTCCTTTTGATGGTTCCAATTCAGTTAAAAAAGTAAAGTTACTACAGGGTGGCCCAAATGACACCTAGTGATGTTAAACACGTGTAACTCTTGTAATAACGGGTTTTTTTAAATGATTTATTTTAATATGTTAAATACATTTTATGGAAATTTAACGTGACTATGTGTGAAATATGACATCAGACAAATGACCACCATTTTGCTCGAAACAGGCATTGGTTCCTTTTAGCGCATTTTGCATTACACGGCGTAATGTTTCTGGTTGCAGGCGCCGTATTTCGTCTCGAATATTCTGCTTGAGCTCTCCAAGTGTCTGTGGTTTGTTTACATACACTTTGTCTTTTAAATATCCCCATAAAAAAAATCGGGCGCGGTTAAATCTGGTGAACGAGGAGGCCAAGGGAAATCTGAATTCCTTGAAATTATGCGTTCACCAAAAATTTCACGCAGCATGTCAATAGTTTGCCTAGCAGTATGCGCAGTGGCTCCATCTTGTTGAAACCACAAATTGGGATGTTGCTCCACCATTGGCCGCAAAAAGTTGTCGATCATTGTTCTGTAAGAAGCCCCGGAGACCGTTTCTGGCGTTTCATCCTTATTCTCAAAGAAATATGGGCCGAGGATTTTTGTGGCCATAACACCGCACCAAACAGTGCATCTGATTGGGTGTGACTGATGCTGATGTATTGCCCTTGGATTTTCGGAGCCCCATAACGGCGAAGTAAACTTGTAATCATGGAAGATATGGGCGCAGATCTTACGTTAAAAAAAAGGCGATAATTTCGCTGCGTCAGAACAATTGATCGTTGAGAAGAATAATAAAATTCGATCATTTTAATGAGCTGTTGTGGGCTGTACGTATTCAATTTAAATTTCCAGGAGTTCAGTTATAATCTGCAAAAAGAAAAAATAAATTATGTTAAAAAATAAAATAGTTATTTGTGTTTCACATCAGCTGGTCTTATTTGGGCCACCCTGTAGCTACTTTTCACTATCTATGCGCTATGCGTTTGATTGTAAAACTTTTCTTACCACTGGTCTTCTTTGTTGAAATTCGCTCTTCAGCGAATTCTTCGATTTCCCAAAATTTCCGAAGCAACCTGTCAATTTCGATAAATGAGTATAGAGATGATACTGTGTACGTTGGCGTTGATGGATTGCATATCTTCCCAGATAAGATGGACCCAAGGCTCGTTTTTTGAGCTATTGGTTCTCCGTTATTTGCTCGGCGAGTGTCGTTGTGGATGATGTATTCATAGAATAAGAGATCGATTGGATGCGGCTCATAGTATTTTGAATCGGCGAGCTCCAAAGCATTCAGAAGTGCCCAAGACTTAAAGGGAGTTTGGTTCGCAGGCATTTTATGGCTAAGCTTGGGTAAAACTGTCAGAGTTATAGAGGAACGACATCCAGCAACTTTAGTTTTAGCTAAACCATTGATGTTTATCGCTGCCCTTTCGCGACGCAAACGTAGCAGCTCTGTTACAAAGGATACTTGTGAGCCTTGATTTAAGAACTCGCAAACTTTGGCCATCAAATAAGTCGACTGTGACCACGGACAGAGAGAGTTGACAACACTGTTCTAATCTGTCGTGAAATTTTAAGCGCTCCTAAAAATTTTTATAATTTTATAAATATATATTAAAATTAGTTGTTAAATTCTGTGCAATGCGTGTATTTAATATTCATAGTGCGTAATCGTTCAAGTTTTTTACTTCGGCTGTGTCAGGTAAGTTCTAAAGCAATAGCAATGTACCTGTGTATTTTGCTGTTGTACTTTATTTTTGTTCTTTATAGTATTCTAAATTTTTCTTTTCTTTCACAGATTTTCTTTTAATTACTTTTGCTTCGTAATTTTCCTCTGCCTTTCAAACTTCTCCGCCAGGATTGTTTGACAATTCGTGTGGGTTCGGCCCTGTGCTATCTTTCTTTTGATTAAAATTTTGGTGTACTGCTTTTAAGCACTTTTAGTGTCAGTTTCATTTTTATTCCTTATTACCATAACACCCGGTTTTTGTTCAATATTTTCTCTATAGATTTATTTTTATATTTTTGCTGTCATTCAAATTGATTTACAATTATTTTATTTTAGATTTGAAACTTTCATTGTTCAAATTTTTTCTGTAATGACTTGTACTAAGAAGAGCTGCAACGTCACAAATTTGTCAGAGTGCATTGTAGTGTGCTGGTTGTGTGACGATGCTAAGCACCTTGACTGGTCGCGTAGTCGACAACATCAATGATGGTAAGGGTTTTCGCTTTTCTTGCCAAAAATGTCGGGATTCTGATGTTGATCTCTTCAAGATGTTTAGAGTGTTTCGTAAGGTATTCCTTGATGTTGCCAGAGACTTGGCATCGGTGCTACAAAGTTTGAGGAATGCGAAAAATTCTTTTCAAAGTTGAAGTGCATGGAGGATAATGTAGTTTGTCCTAAGCGAAAGCGTAATAAGCCTGTTTTGCGAATCGCCAACACTGTGTCTTCAAATGTGGTTCTATCAGCTGCTAAGTCTGGGCCTTCTCTTAAGCATTCTCTTAAGCCTACCTTTTCCGATACAGTAACAAAGCATGTTCAGGATTTGTTATCAGTTGGATATCTGCCAATTAATGTAGAACCTTCTCCGAATTTGTCTAACTTTGTTATTCCGGCTGATAACAATCTATTAGTATTCAGCGCTTTACCGGGATTAAATTCTTCCAGGTCTGTTGTGAGCAAAACGTATGCCTAAAAAATCCTAAGTGCTTTAAGTGGCGCTCGAGCAGGGACCAACTGAAGAGTATCCTTTTTTTAAATTAAAAAAATCGTCCAAGGAGGTCTTTAAGTAGTACCGCAACACTATACTCCGACGTTGGTCTCAAAAACATTTTTCTGTCGGTTTATCCTGTGCTCTAAAGTAATGCCCGTGTTAACCTACTGTTTAGCCAGTGTCCCGAAGTGGTAACAGTGCCAAAGTGAAAAGTGCAGTCACTGTCCCCAAGTGGTACGAGTGCTAAAGTGAAAAGTTAGTCGACGAAAGAGACCCCTAAGTAAATGCAGAAATTCTGTAGGCAAAAGGGAAGCGTTGAGCGCCACTCTGCTCTAGATATTTAAGATTTATTAAAACAAACAAAAATATATAATAAGTTTGTTTTAAAAGCGAAAGGAAGAAATATACCATCTGATAAAATATAACAGAAATTAACATACCAAATTAATATAATAATGTAAATTTGATCAACAAAATGAAAGAAATCAACTTAAATGAATAAAAATATATAATAAATAAAAAAAATCAGATTCTGAGCGAAAAAATATCCTACAAAATAAATAGAAATAAAAAACTAAATTAAAAAGAAAAATTTATATTAATTAGTAAAATAATATATATATACGAGTATATATATATATATATATATATATATATATATATATATATATATATATATATATATATATTTATATATATATATATATATATATATATATATATATATATATATATATAATTTTATTTTTTAAGAATAATAAAATACTACCTAATTTACATTAAATTGTAAAGAGGCCGTATTTTAATATATCCTTAAATAACAAAAAATCCTTTTTCCCTCTAAGCTATCAACGTGTAGTGAAACCAGCTTTTGAAAAAGACAGAAAACAAAAAAAAAATATTTAAATAAAAAACTTACGAAAAAACAGTGTAATTGCCAGTGGAAAAATAAAAAGGATAATAAGTAGTTTAAACAATTTTTATGAAATCAAGACAAATATACGACAAATACTCCATTAAAGCAGTTTTCGAAAAATACAGAAAAAAAACTATTTAAATAAAAAAAAAAAACAGTGTATTTTGCCAGTAAAAATAAAAAGGAAAAATAAAAAAAACCAAACCAATTTTTATGAAATCAAGAAAAATATACGACGAATACTCCAGTAATCAACATTAACCATCAATCAGTATGCTGCTATATATTATTCTGTAAGTTTTATATAACTCATTGTATAAATAATTATAAGATTTAATAATATAATATTAAGATTTTGTAGACATTTGTTCTAAGAAATAAGATGTAATTATAATAAAATCTAAGAAGTAAAACTTGTATCTTAATCATGGCTAACCCACATTTGATACGTCCTCCTACGAATGTAATCCTAATCCCAACCCTAATCCGGGATCAAATCTTTCAATCCTTATTGCTGAATGGGAAGCAGAAATATCCTCAATATTTAGTCGCACCTTACAATCCGAAGGCAGAGATATAATGAGAAATATTAAAAATTCAGCTTCTGATTTTTATTATGTAAATGACCAAGTTAACGATCCTCAATATAATGACTCTCTGTGTGAATACGGCTCTTGGAAGAAGAGTGTAGACCGTGTGCTTGACACATACGAGTCTATGATAGGCAGTCCAAAATATAAGGCAAAATATTATCGGCAACTTTGCTGCTGCTTTGGAGTCTTACGCTTATCACTTTAGACTGAAAAGCAATGTCAAAATGCTTAAACTAACATTACGGTGACAAACGCGACATATCTACGTTATAGTTTCAGATTACGTCCTTGGTACAAGGTAGTTTGACAATACAAGAATTCTACCAAGTAGTGGACAAACACCTCTCTGAAATATTGAACAAAATATCTTGCTTAGATGTGAGCAGAGAATCAATGAGCCTAATTACTCAAGCGCAAAGAGACAAAGCACTGGATATGTTTATCCGAGGCCTGAGAGGGTATCTGCCACGACTGCTGGGTATGAAGGAACCAGCAGACTTGCCTCAAGCTCTCCATTTTTGTCTTAAGCTCGAGAATCAAGAGTTTAGGGCTCGACACCCAAACAGTACCACACACCATCAGTTCTGCCTCCTAAAAGGGGCAACAACCAACACCGATACACTGGCATCTTTCCCTCAGCAGTATAATTATACTTTTGTAGAGAAGATATTCAATCCAGATTTGGATACCAACTTGGATCCGGCCAACAAAATTCACTTGACCAACAAAACGCTTTTGCAGCTCCCAGATATCAGCACCACCAAGGATTTCGACCAAAAGGTTCACAGCGGCCTTTCGCTTCTAAACCTCAACCTAGACCTGAACCGATGGAGGTGGAATTGTTAATTACATGAATCTGTTAATTACATGAACATACTTTATCATTTTCAATATGCTGAAAGAGACGAGCCGCATCTCCAAGACCATTCATTCCGCTTAACAAGATGCAAAGAAATGTTCATGGCAGCACTGGAAACGTAGATGAGGAGGAATCACAATATCAAAAGGCATTGACAACTCAGGATTCAGATTTTGACCAATCATTTGCTGACAACACCGAAAATTTCGAAAAATACAAAGACAGTTGAGTCTCAATGGCAAAAGAGCATGTCGATTATTTAGATTAATCAGCTCTTCGCTCCACTATTTTGAGTGTCAAACGAAGAACGGACAAATGGTAAAAATTCTGATCGATACAGGTTCCAATAAGAACTACAGCTAGTCCTCACTTGTAATTAATCCAATTCAAAATGAGCAACTACAACTACCTAAACCCCACTATACTCCAAATACTCCCCGTACCCAATTTTCTTAAAGGATGAAGTAGACAAACAAATTAAACAACTTCTCAATGACGGTATGATCAGAAAATCAAATTCACCTTACAATTCACTTACAATAATAGTACCTTAAAAACCAGACGTTTCAGGGGAAAAGAAGTACATAGTAATTGACTATAGGAAGCTAAATGCTGTAACTGTTTCAGATAGGTATAAATGAAGTTCTTGCTCAATTAGGGAAAAATATACTATTTTCCGTTCTAGACCTTAAAAGCGGTTTCCATGAGATATTACTTAATGAATGCGATATTTTGAAAACTGCATTTTCAATTACCAGCGCGAAATACGAGTTTACTCGCTTACATTTTGGATTGAAAAATGCTCACTTTGGAAAGGCAAACATGAAATGCCAACTCGAAGAAATGAAATAGAATTCCTTGGGTAAATTGTCTCTGCGAAAGGTATCCGAAAAAAATTTAAGCTATCCAAACTTTCCCTGTTCCAAAATATTTAAGAGATCTTAGAAAGAGTCTTAGGTCCTTTCTCGGTTTCTCCGGATATTACCGTCGGTTTATCAAAGCCTATTCTAAACTAGTCAAACCTCTAACGGGCCTTTTAAGAGGGGAAGACGAACGCATGTCCAAAAACCTATAAAAAAAGTAACTTATTGATTTCGATAAAGATGCAAGCCTGGCTTTCGTAAAATTAAAAAAGCCTCTCGTGTCTAAGGATATTATTTTTTCTTATCCTGATTTTACTAAATATTTCCAGCTGACAACGGATGCTTCCAACTATGCTGTAGGAGCTGTGCTCTCACAGGAAGATAAACCCATTATGTTTATTTCTAAGACTCTTTCTAAAGCCGAGGAGCATTACGCCGCTAACTAGAAAGAAATGCTTTCTATTGTTTGGGCTCTGAACAACCTACGAAATTATTTTTATGGCTCGTCAAAACTCAAGATAATTACGGATCACTAGCCCCTGACCTATGCAGTTAGCAACAAGAACAATAATGCCATGATGAAAAGGTGGAAGGCGATACATGAAGAGTACAACCACGAACCAGTCTCTAAACCAGGTAAAATGAACGTCGTCGTCTGAGACCTCCGCAAATATCGCCAGTAAATGCAATGACTTCAACATAGCATAGTGATGACAGCTCTACATAAACTGATTCCGACTGTAGAAGCTCCTATAAATGCGTTAAAACCCCAAATTTTTTTAATTAAAGGAGATAGATGCGACTATGAATTTAAGATTACGTTTCCTGGTATGTAGACCACATTACGATGAAAGTAACTTAACTTCCACTTTAAAGAAATATCTAAATCCTACCGTAATAAATGGTATTTTCACTACAGAAGATACTATGGGGAAATTCCAGAATATTTCTCCGCTTCACTTTTCAAAGTACAAGGCCCGTTATACTCAAACGAAAGTCCAAGTCATCATTTTACAATCCGAACAGGACGGAAAAAAGCACACGGCAATTCGTTGCGAAAAAAGAAAATACAATTAGTGCAGAAATGCCATTTCCCAAGCATAAATGCCAAAATTACTAAAATAGTAAAACAATCCGAGACTTGTAAAGAAATCAAATATGACAGACATCGGAACACGACAGAACTCCAATCAGCCCCTATCCCACTGTATCCTGGTAACATTATTTACATTGATAGATTTTCCACTGAAGGAAACTTGGTTCTAACTGCTTTAGATATATTTTCTAACGACGCACAAATAAAATGATTGACTTCAAGAACTGTTGAGGACGTAAAACCACCATTAAGAAAAATTCTATTCTCGTTAGGTGTTCCCAAAGCAATAGTTTTTGACAAAGAGAAATCTTTTAATTCTGCATCGATATGTTACATGCTAAAGGATCAGTTAAAAATTGACATTTACCGAACACCCCCATACGCAAGCTCTGTAAACGGACAAATAGAAATATTTCACTAAACCTTAACTGAAATCGTGCGATTTCGGTTAAGGTTGAGTTCAGAAAACTGACCAAATCCATTGGACTTTGTTAGAACTCCTAGAAAAATCAGTATATGAAAACAATTACTCTGTGCACTCTACCATAGGTAGAATACCATTAGAGCTATTCTTTGGTAGAAATGTATGTACTGATCCCGATTAATTCGAAGCAGCGAGAAGAGACAATATATTAAATCTGCAGCTGAAAACAGCCATGCGATTTAAAAAACCATAACAAAACGAAACACCCCATAAAAAATTATACTATACGTAAGATCATTTTTGTCAAAATCAATAAGAGATTAGGCTCCATACTTTCAAATAAATACAAAAAAGAAATATTTAAGGAAAACAGAAATACTACTATTCTGCCCCAATCAGGTAGAATACTTCATAAAGACCACATTAGAAACTAGACAATTAAAATGTATTTATCTTTTCCTCCTTGCAGCCGGGGCAGCTGGGGCAGCCGATATCTAAATATTAGATTCTTCTAATACACAACTGATGACTTTCCACATTGGGATGGCTAAACTGGAAACTGGTACTCTTAAGATTATTCACGTCATGACTTAGATTCCTATTAGGAAATCCTAAGTGACGTTAATTCCAAAATACATCTCAAAATAGATAATAGTAATCCTATCCTAACCTTTCCTTACCCATGAGTTTATACAAATCGAAACCCAAATAAATAAATTATAGCCAGGAAGAAGTGTTAAGCGATCCTTAGATTTTATTGGATCAACATGGAAATGGATTGCAGGTAATCCAGACCATTTATACTTTTAAGCGGAAAAATACATAATGTTATAAATAATAATAATAAGCAAGTCTTAATAAATAAAGAGACTATTAATACGATTAATGATATCACTAATGTAACCAATAATATAGGTTAACCATATGCCGAGCGTAGCGATCCCACTGCTCCACGAACGAATATGCCCATCAAATTGCAGTTAGTTATATTTGCACATACGTAATGCTCAAATTTGCAAGCTAGCATTTTTCTGTGTGTGAAAATTTGTTTTCAATTTCTTTAACTTTAAGTAACATGATATTTCCGTTTTATTTTGTACGTAAGCATTTGTTAAACTCCTTAATTGTTATTGTAATTATATGTGCATCAATTAGTATTAAGTTCACACCTTTATGAAATAAAGGACTCAGTTTTAAAAATTGACTCCATCAATCACATGAATTTGTGTTCTTTTTAACTTATACTGTTTCATGCGCTATATAACAATCGCAATAGCTATATTGGTACAAGCATCGAAATAGCAACCTAAGTAATCAATTTGTGATTAACCTACGTTATACTGGTACAAGTACCATATAACAATTCCTCAACCATTTTGGTACAAGCACCGAACTGGCAACCATTTAAGGAAAAATATCCTTAATCATTTTTGGTGACCCCGACGTGATCAACAGGACACGGCACATATACCATTCCTGAAGACATCAGCTGAATACAGCTCATCAATAATTTATCATGACTTCCGACAACATGTCAATGGAAGAGCTGGTTCGTCAACAAGACGACCGAGCATTGACCATTCAAACACTGATATCAAGCTATAAGAAAACAGCTCACGAACGAAGGACATTAGAATTCGTGGAAAAAAGGCTGCAAGAACTTGATAATCAATGGTAACAATTCAACCAATCTGACGTTGTGATCCGGAAAAGCTATGGGGATGACACTTCTCACCCATACTTTGCGAAGGACATACACGCAATGGTGGGTACCAAATATTACAAGCTTCGCGAGGAAATGGAAGGCACTTTCAATACGCTGAAGGCTTCGAAGATACTCCCGAAGACAACAACACCAGTGCCAAGAGCAAAATCACCTGGACTAGTACTACCCGGACAACCTCTAACTCAGGAAGGTGGGGCTATGCAACAACAGTCCCGTTCGCAACCCGTTCTGTCGCATTATCAACGACAAGGACAACTCATCACTAACAACTTTAAGACGATCGATCAATTGCTTGCCAACCAGCCAATACACCCAGGAAGTTTCTACACGAGTCAGGCAAGCAATCTAGAGCAACATTGGCAGACAGTACAAGGTCTGCACAAACTACTGTGTGAAGCTGGAGACATCACGTACGACATTGAAGACTTCTTCCAACGCGAACAACAGTTTCACAACAAATTGGCCCCCCTCTTGGACATGGGCCAACAATCGAGCAGCGGCAATGCTGTGGATAGAAGCACGCCAACAAATGCATCTCCAAAAGTACAATTGCCAAAGTTGGAGTTACCAAAATTTGACGGTAATTATCTCCAGTGGCGACAATTCCGAGATTTATTCATGGAACTGGTGGACAAGCAGCCCATACCACAGTGCCAAAACATATGGTAACTGAAATCCAGCCTTATAGGAGAAGCAGAAGCCCTCATTCGTCATCTCACATCGGCAGATAACTACGTGACCGCATGGCAAGTGATCAACGAACGGTACGAAAACTAGAGGCATTTAGTTAACGCAGCATTGTGTCGACTATTAACGCAAACTATATCAAATCTCGAAACTGCTACGAACGTCAAATTACTGCATGATACAACGCGAGAGTGCATTTTAAGCCTTCATAATTTGGGTCTTGACACTTCATCATGGGACCCAATTTTGCTATTCATCCTAGTTCAGCAGCTCAGCAAGTCAACGCGCGGTTTATGGGAACAATCCATCCAGGACCCAACTAAAATGCCATCACTGGAGGAATTCCTGGCCTTTTTGAGGATACGTTTCCAAACCCTGGAAGCGCTGGGAATCAAGAGCAACAAGCCTAACAGCGAAAGGGGCAAGCACCATGGCAACTACAGCGCCTTAAGTGCCACCACATCAGCTCAAGCGTGTGACATATGTAAGCAGTCACACGCACTCTACCTGTGCCCAGGTTCCTGAAGATGACTCCAAGTCAACGGTTGAACACAATTCAACGCCTAAAACGATGCGTCAACTGGTTGAAAACTGGTCATGGTTCAAAGAATTGCTCATCAAGAACCAAGTGTCCAAAGAAACACAATACGCTTTTCAATTTGCACCTAGCATCAGACCAAGAAAACAAGAAATCGCCATCACAACCAAGCCATCATCAGCAGCTTCGTTAGCAGCGTTGCCTATGCAACCTACTCTTCATGGACCAGCACTGTTGAGTACCGTGACCATAACGTTAAGATCCAATTGGGGACAGGAACTCAAATGTCGCGCGCTCCTCGACAGTGCCTCGCAGTTGAATTTCATAACACAAAGCCTAGCAAGACAATTGGGATTGCGTAAGCGAAAAGGCGACACTTCCATCGAAGGAATCGGCAATAGCAAAAAGCGAACCACAGAGATGGTGATCGTCGGATTGGAATCAACGACCACTGGATTCACGACACACATAGAAGCACAAATTCTTCCTAAAATCGTGTCTGAGCCGCAAAAAACTATTGACACTTCACAGTGGTCAATTCCGAAAAACATTAAGCTAGCAGATCCATCATTCAATCAATCAGCTCGAATTGATTTGCTGATAGGCGCAGGGTTGTTTTACCAAACATTATGTGTCGGACAACTATCACCAGGAAAAGGGGGAACAATTTTACAAAACACACTCTTCGGATGGGTAGTTGGTGGTGCATACAACAGGCAGGATACATCAAGTCCAGTTGCAACTTATGGAGTTTGCACGGTCGATGAAAATCTTGAAGAATCATTGGAGAAATTCTGGCGCTTAGAAGAATGTGATGCAACCAAGTCTACTCTCACATTAGCTGAACGACAATGTGAAGAACACTACCACCATCATACCCAACGCGGCACAGATGGCCGCTTCAAGGGACATAGCCCTTCAACGGTTCTTCGCAGTCGAACGCAAATTAGAAAGAAATCCCAAGCTTAAGAACCAGTATGTCGCGTTTATGAGAGATTATGAAACCCTGGGACATATGGAGGAAGTATCAACTGACACCATCAGAGCTCCGCACTATTTCCTGCCACACCATGCGGTGATGAAACCAGACAGTTCCACAACAAAATTACGGGTCGTATTTGATGCATCAGCCAAAACTTCAGCTAATATATCGCTCAACGACATTCTGTTAATTATCCCCAGTATACAAGATGATGTGGTTCAAATACTACTTCGGTTTCGGTTGTCGAAATATTCCTTCACCGCTGACATTGAGAAAATGTATCGGGAAATATGAGTTGCTAAGGAGGATCGGAAGTACCAGCTTATCTGGTGGAGAGAAGACTCGTCGCAGCCGTTAAAATGTTACCAGCTAGCTACAGTCACATATGGCACATCAGTGGCTCCATACCTGTCCATTAAAACCTTGCGGACACTAGCAAACCAACAAGCTTACAAATTTCTATTAGCAGCCGCAGCAAGCAATTCTAATTTCTACGTAGACGATGCACTGAGTGGAGCCAATACATTATCTGCAGCAGTCGACATTCAAACACAGTTACAAAATATGCTTGGATCGGCCGGATTTAAGTTACGGAAGTGGTGCGCCAACCACCATCATCTGTTAAAAAATGTTCCACCTAGTGATCAAGAGCTAGCGTTAAACATTAGTCAACCCGGAAAGGACAGCATTAAGACAATGGGACTCATCTGGCAACCAATAAGCGATACATTCAGTCTCAATATAGTTACTGCAGAAGCAAGAAAAATCACAAAACGCACTACGCTGTCTGACATATCTAGGCTTTTTGACCCTCTTGGATTCATTGCACCAGTCACCGTCACAGCCAAAATATTTCTTCAAACACTCTGGAAGCTCAACGTAGACTAGGATGCATCCTTCCCACAAAATCTTCAAATAACGTGGCTACAGTTTCGCACTGAATTAAGGGAACTACAAAAAATCAGTGTCCCACGATACATATTTAGTGGAGCATCACCCAAAAATCCCCAAATACATATTTTCGCAGATCCATCAGAGCGCGCCTATGGTGCAGTGGCATATAAACGATCATCAGATGTCCACGATACCATCATAGTACGATTCATTTGCGCAAAATCTAGAGTAGCTCCTACAAAACAAATTACGCTGCCTAGACTAGAACTTTGCGCTGCTAAACTTGCGGTAGAATTAATGCAGAAGCTAAAACAAGGAGCAACATTCCTCGATGCTGAAGTGTTCTATTGGTCACATTCCACAGCAGTCCTCGGCTGGATCAATGCTGACTCAGCACATTATCGCCAATCGAATCTCTTCAATTCAACGATGGTCATCTCCAAGACAATGGCGACATATCCGATCACAAGACAACCCAGCGGATCTAATATCAAGAGGCCTGACTCCAGGGAAGTGGATTAATAACAGTTTCTGGGTCTACGGGCCCCGTTTTTTACATGGATCGATCACAATCTGGCAACTTCAACCAGCTCTAGGAAAATGCGAATTAGAACTACGCCAGGCCAAGGAATCAATATTATCTGGCTCTGCGGTTGCAACGATCAACAAAGCATCTAACCTCTTATCAAGCATCAATCATGGCAACTCTTTCTGCCGCTTGCAAAGGATTGTAGCATACATACAACGCTTCAAAAGATTCAAAAGGGACGAGAGGTTCGATTCAACTTGCCCCACTGCAGATGAACAGGAAAATGCTCTAATAGCTATTGTAAAGCTAATGCAGCAGCAAGTATTTAGCAAGGAATTCACACAATTAGCGGAATATTCGATAGTGAGTAACAATAGCTCATTCAGCTCTCTTTCCCCGTTCGTTGACACAAATGGAATTCTCAGAGTAGGGGGGCGGTTATAGTCATCTAGCCTTACCTACGACGCCGAATACCCAATGCTTTTGCCTTACCGTCATCCATTAATAAAACTTCTGTTAAGTGATCTACATAAACTGCATCTTCACTCCGGCAGAAGTTAATATCCATCGTCAGGCAAAGATTGGCCAATCAAGGTAAAGGTGTTAGCCAGGTCGGTAATTCAGGGCTGCGTGAGATGCGTAAGAATGAGACCTGTCCTGCTACAACAAATAATGGGAAATCTTCCTAAGGACAGAGTGCATCCGGCCAGACCGTTCATAATCTCCGGCGTTGACTTCTTTGGACCAATCTACGAACACTTCAAGCTCCCATTATTGGCATCGAATACTTCATCTGCCAGTTGCAGGACGGCGTTCGAAGATATTTTCATGCCGTTAATGAAAAATCCTTTTTTAATTATAGGTTACAAATGGAATATTTTCCAGATAAGTAATAGAGTACTTTATGTATCTGTACGTATCATTATTTTTTTTGTAGACCACATCTGTAACTGTTTTTAGAATATAGACAATTACTGTTCATACAGTCGAAAACTTTGTCACTATTTTTGACGAAATTAGTAGTGGCCAATGCAACTTCGCTTGAACTGCATCTAAACCCGTCCGTTTGCAGAATTGTTCGTATAGCCGCTTTCACTGCTGAAAGGCTCAATGTGCCTAGTTGTGGGCCAAGTTTGTGTGTGTTAGGTTTGGGCCAAGTTTAGTTGTTGCATTTTTTCCTTAAGCAACTCACGCAAGACCTTAAAGCTCCGTCTGATGTACTAATGTCGGTCTTAAGCAATCCATTTCTCAGAGATTTTACTAAATGGGGGAAATTAAAAATACAATATATTTTTTTTTCATTGAATAAGAAATAGGGTTTCCTTGCAGTTACATTAAAATTTGAAAACATCTTTCTGTTAGCTGAGCCCTGGTCGCATGTAATTCCACGAACCGTAACTCCGATTTCTTTTAACATTCTGTGGTTTTCCTAAATAATATTGCTGAAACAGACCGTTTTCAGAAATGAAATAGTTCATGATAAGAGACCAATTCGAAAAGAGACGCTTTATCATAAAATGACAGAGTTGATTTCCTATTGCTTTGTTTAAAAAAACCCCATGTTTTCAAAGCCATCAGTTTGATCTAGTCTAGAGTTGTAAGTCAAATTGGCTTTCAGCGCCATGGCAAAAATACTCCAGAACTTCTTCTATTTGTTTGTAATTGGACAAGTTCTGAAGTTATTTTTAATTATCTTGAGCTTCATCACATCCCAGATAATAAATAGTATATAGTTTTAAAAATTGTTTGCCTATGTCGGAGGGATCAAAGTGTTTGTCACAAATTATCCATAGTTTAGAAGACTAAACGAATCGAAACTTTTCTCGCCAAATTTGACTTGACGCATTGTCGGCGGCTGGAAACCGAAACAATTGTATGTTTAGTTCGTATAATAATAGGATATAAAAAAAAATTGAATACAACTTACCGCTAATACACTTCACGTCAAGAAAGTGTTTTGACACGGAAAAAAAAATCGTGAATTTGATTTCTCCCCTACATAATATAGTATTTCTTCAATGTTTTGATACATTTTTTTTATTCATTTCTTTTAATCAATGTATTTTTACTAATGAACAGTAACAAAAAAAGATAATTATTGAACTTAAGATACAAAAAACATAACAAAAACCAAAATAGTCAAACAATTTGCTGTCAAGAAAGCATTTTTTCTTTGGAACTAATTTAGCTGCGCAATGCATACACCGTTAGGAGAT
This sequence comes from Clusia tigrina, assembly GCA_920105625.2. Lineage (NCBI taxonomy): Eukaryota > Metazoa > Arthropoda > Insecta > Diptera > Clusiidae > Clusia > Clusia tigrina. Next base: position 143,545,528 of record OV050030.1, on the reverse strand, counting down.
TGATGCTTCAGTATTTGCTTTTATACAGTAATTATATAATAATTTAAAAAAAGTATTAGATATGGCAGCCCAGATTCCACACTTGAACCCCATTGAAAATTTGTGGGTGCTTTTAAGAAAAAAGGCGCCCGAGAGGCAACCAAAAGGTGGAGCAGAGCTCAAAACTGCAATACTAGACGAATGAAATAAAATCCCAAGCGAATAGGATGTGCAGAAAATGATTATACCATGAGAAGAATACTACTTGTCGGTATGTATATGCTAAAGGGGGCCATACAAAGTATTAAAACCCTTTATAGTGCTAATTTTATTTTCATTCTTCCTTGTCAATAAATACGTTCTGATTTGTAAAAGCACTTTCCTGACAGCAAATTTTTTGACTACTTTTGGTTCTTTTTATGTTTTTTGTTTCTTAATTTTAATATTAGTTTTTTTGTTGGCTCTTTACTATTCTACTAGTACCTACTACTTTTTATAATAAAAATATAATGATAAAAGTAATAATAATATTTATAAGATAATAAGAAAAAATTTTGTATAATATTGTGTAATCATAAAATTTAAAAATTAATGTCTTCGTTTATGACGGCAACAATTGTAATCATAAAGAAAAATGTGCTAGAAGCCCAATAGTAAATGCAAAATGTGCATTATCAAGCTATCTAGGCAATCAGCGTAAACTTGCTTGCCGTACGTGGATGTATGTGGATTTCTGCATACATACTCGCATGTATACAAATAATAAGGAAAAAGGTCGCTTAGAGCGATAAAATTTAGTTCTCTTAGTTCTCTGCTCTGTCTCTCTCAGCTTTCGTATAGTTACCCCCGAACGATCTCTTCTATGTCGAAAAATGAGTGACAATTCATATTGTGACTCTTATTTCTTTACTCTATGGTTGAAATCATCGCCCCTGGAACCATCCTACTCAATCAATACAATGGCACTATTCTTGTAAACCAAGAAGATTTATATATCAACGGTTCATATGTGATCACATATCCCTAGCAATCAACAATCAAAAGTACAATCAGAATGAAATCCATGCAATCAGACCACTAACCGCGATATTGCAACCAGCCACAATACACGAAGTATGAAGAGATTTCAACCCTAGAGATGACGATGAAGGAATTCCATTTGAACAATATAGAAGACATCAAAGCATTGCCAACCAATAGTACAATCACACTTACAACCAATATTGGGGCAATTGCAGTCATACTAATCCTGATCCTGTTAACAATAAGAAGGTATTGTCTAAAGAAGAAGTCAGCGTCTTGAAATATCTACTGTCTCTGACTCTTGAAATATCTACTGTCATCAACCCAACCGAAAATACCAGGACATACACCATAGTGATTCACCACGAGGTTAGAAATTCACCATCTGTAGAAAAAATCTCGTATTAGTCAAATACCTCTATTTTAAAGTGGCCCAAGAGGTTCGAACGAACTATGACGACCATTTTTAAAGGTGGAGGAGTTTATGCAACAGCAATTTATATCAAGCAAAAGGCGAAGGTACCCAACACGACCATATTTCAAGTGTCCCGTGCTTTTCTCGGAAGCCAAATTTATGTTGTGGGATTACATTATAAATCTTGAGATACATATCCTGGCAATTTTTAGAAACCTGGAGCACGTTGGCTTAAGACTACTATCCCCATAAGAGGATAGAAGCTTTGAATCTTTACCAGTTTTAGGTATCTATAAAGATTAGGCAATTATTTACCATTATTGAGGTGATCTTGACCGATTGAAGTGTTCTTAAGGCCATCTGATATTATGTATCTATGAGATCCTCTAATTTTCTATGAAAATATTCCCTCACACATATTTCGGCAGCATGTATTTCTGCTAAAAAATTGTTGGATAAACACCCATTGGAATCGATTTCCACCAGTTCTGAGAGCCGGGTTTGAAAGTAATGCAATGGATTTTCCGGACGTCACGATCGCACATAATTACCTGAAAGTTCCTGACGAAAGCAAAATTTGGCGAAATTGTGTATTCTCTCTGTATGGAGTCTGCTTTGTACTCTTAAGGCACTTAAACAAGCGTCCTTCTCAATCAAGATAAGAAGCGGTGGGATGTTAAGCAGCATCCCTATAGAATCATTTGGACCAGTTCTCATTGCCCCAGTAATACTGATACAAATAAGCCGGTGCAGTTTGCTTAATTTATTTACTGCTTCCATTGCTTCACTTTTGTCCACCATGCCAGTGATGCATTAGTGACTATGGGTTTAACGATCGAGGTGGATGTCCAATAATGGTTGTGATAGATGTTAATGTTCCCCCAAGCTGAGCACAGATAGTTATTACCATGTATGGATGCAGATACTTTATTTAGATTTAGGGCATTATTAATTGCTTCATAGGGGGTATTGTCAAAAACTCCTGAAATCTCAATAAATGAACATAGAGCTATTTGTTTGGAGTCGATAGCCTTTTCTATGTCAGTCGTTAGGCTGCGTATTGGCGTTTCTGTGGATTTGTCTCACTGGTAAGTAAATTGTAATATTTGCAGTGGGAAAGTGACAAAGTTATTTTCCCTATGTAATGATCCAATAGTTTGTTTATTGTTTTAAGCAAAAATGAGCTGAGGCCAATTAGTCTGTATGATTTAGGAAATTGTTCGGGGTTTTTCCGTACCTGGAATAAAAACCTCAGCACACTACGTAGGAATATGACCTATCAGTAAACTTGCTTTTCTGGGCAATGCAGCGAGAATGTAAGTTACTTCTTGCTGCAATAAGCAAGGGTATATCCCATCAAGTACTGGAGTTTTGTAGAGACTAAAATTGTATAAGGCCTATTGTACCTGTTTTTCGATTTGCTAGCTCTATCTCTTCAATGCTGGCAGATATCGATGATTCCATCAGTATTGGGTCATTTAAAGCTGAAGAACTTGGAAAGTGAGTATCGCAAGAATTGACTAATTTCACCAGGATTTTTTGTTTAACTACCATCTGGTTTTTTCGGGGTACATATGATGTGTGAATGATATTTTATTAAAGCTTTTTGTAGACGAATATAATGTAGGAAACTAGCAATCTTGTCACAGTAATCCTTCCAGATAGTTCTCTGGGATCTTTTCAGCTCTTTATTGTAGTCAGTTAGAGCAGCCTTATTAAATGCCTTATTTCCCATTTATTTTGCTCTTTTGAATAACTTTCTTGCCTCAACCAAGGAAGGTTTCTTCGTGACTTTTGCACCTTTTTTGTGGACAACTTTAATGAAATGCAGCTGTAACATTTGAAAGAAGTTCAGTCACATCTGTTTCACACTCTGATTTCAGTGAAATATGGCCCTTTGAGCAGTTAACACTTTGTTCTAAAACAAAGTGAAAGATATCCCAATTTATCTTTTTCGGACATACGAGGTGTGATCAAAAAATAACCGTTATTTTCATCTTTTCGTGAGCTAGGTATGTTCGATGTTCGCATTTTTTTTCTGTTATGTTGATACACATGTCTGTTATATATGTTGGCAATAGCTTTGTTATATATATATATATATATATATATATATATATATATATGAGGTGTGATCAAAAAATAACCGTTATTTTTATCTTTTCGTGAGTTACGTATGTTCGATGTTCGCATTTTTTTCTGTTATGTTGGTACACATGTCTGTTATATATGTTGGCAATACCAATCAATTTGGATTTTCAGTTTGTTTTTGACAGATAAAAAGGTTAGTCGTGTTTTGGTGTGCTCTTCGATTTTGTACTATTCGAAAAAATGGATCAAAGAAACTGTATTCAGTTTTGTGTAAAAAATGAAATTAAATGCGCAAGGACATTTGAAATGTTGACTGTGGCCTTTGGCGAGTCTACTATGAGCAGAACATAAGTTCAATTGTGGTATAACCGGATTAAGGAAGGCCGAGAAGATGTCAATGACGATGCTCGTCCTGGTCGCCCGAGCACGTCAACAACCGATGAAAACATTGGCGCAATGAAGAAAATGATTTTGGATAATCGTCGAATCACTATCAGAGAGGTTGCTGATGATGTTAGCATATCGTTCGGCTCTTGCGAAGCAATTTTTTCGGATGTTTTAGGCATGAAACGTGCGGCAGCGAAGATTGTTCTAAAATTGCTAAATTTTGAGCAAAAACAACGTCGCATGGACATCGCTCAGGAGCTGTTTTTGGCCAAAACCAAAACCGTTATCATGCCTCAACCACCGTATTCACCGGACTTGGCCCCCGATGACTTTTTACTCTTTCCAAAACTGAAGACACCGATGAAAGGAAAGCGTTTTGCTACGATTGAGGAGATAAAAGAAAAATTGAAACAGGAGCTGTTGGCGATACCAAAAAAGCGCTTCAGAAGTGTTTCGAGGATTGGAAAAAACGCTGGCATAAGTGTATTATATCTGAGGGGAATTACTTTGAAGGGGACAAGATAGTTGTTGATGAATAAATAAATACTTTATTTTTTGATCGCACAATAACGGTTGTTTTTTGATCACACCTCGTATGTAAATTATGATTTGTGGTGCAGTCTGCCCTACATGTTTCCTACCACATCTGACAAGTTGAGTCCTCGGACGGAAGATAATGCCTATAAAGGGTAAGATCAAGGACTCCTCTGATTACATTGATGAACGTCGATTCATTGCCTCGGTTTAAGATAGTTATATTATACCTAAGTAAAAAGTCAAGAACCTCTTGCATCAATATCTGTCACCTCTTGCGCTAATATCTGTGCTGGCCCCTGTCGTGTGGTGGGCATTCGCGCCACAAAGTAGGATCCAGCGAAGATGCCTCGATGAGAGTACCCCCCGCAAAGGCGATAACTTCCTATGTTGGAGCCGTTTGAACATCTCCTGGTGGATAAGAAGAGGCAAGTATTACCTCATGACCCGATGGAGAACTTTCTTCGGGAGTGGTGATTTCGGAGCGCTGTCGTTCCAAAGCAACAGGTTGCCATGCGAAATTATCACATCCAATATATAGTTTCCCATTCTCAGGAAGTATTTAAGCCGCATTCTGGTGGTATCAGTGAGCCGCACCTTTTTAGTATCTTCTTCTCCTAATCTGATAACGGAACTTGTTCTATCTGTCCCAATGTCCATGTTGACTACCATATCTACGAGTTAAACTCCCATTTGCTGCTTGCGATGATATTGATGGTTCGGCACAGAATGCCGAAAGGTCACTGTTGATCTGATTTGTACTAGGCGGTAGTAGTGCCTTTTGTGCCATTGCTTTGTTCAACTCTGTCGTTCGGCCTCGCGAGTTGAAGGGAAAGGTAAGGTCGAGCCGCAACAGGGCCTCGGTGTCACAGTAAGGCTAACTACAACCAGAGGGCGCCCGGTATCTAGAGGTCACCGTTAAATGACACACTTACGTAGTGCCATTCTTCCTATAGGCACGGTTCGATGAACACTTGGTATTTCTGGATATTTTCCAGCTTGCCCCCTCTAGATCTTCCATTTTGAGTCGGAAGCAGGGGTACCATTTGCAGGAGTGGCACTTTGCCGATCTTTAGGTTTTTGGCAATTCTGCCCCTGTATGCACTGCCCCTAGACGAGTCAAAGATTATCGATAGAAGCACTACATACTTCACCCGCCTGGAACTCATGACATGGATCTATGTCATATGAAATATTCGGTTGGTTGTATATGTTATCAAAAGCTGATATATGAATTCTACTGGTTACTGTTTTTTGATATGATAATGTTTACATTCATCACTGTGTTCAATTTGTTTGCCTTTTTAGGCCATAAATGTAAAAATATGTTTAGGCATTCGAAAAATACTCTGGCCATCTAGCATAACGTAGTCATATAAATATCTCATCATGGGTAAAACCCGAAGACGATATCGAGTAAAACTTCAAAATATAACTTTTGTTCTTGTATCCGCTGCTTTATATGTAAATCCTCTTACATCAGCATTCTTTAAGAAGTGAGTAGCAAAAACTGAAATCGTGTATGACCAAATAGAGCTACTGTTTATCCAAAAGTGAACAAGAAGACCTGGGAAAATATTTAAGAATCCACACTAGCTAACTATCCCCAATAGAGAATTGTTACTACTCCTTATGGAAGTCAAACAAAAATATAAATATTCAAAGGAATTTGAGTCCCACTTAGATTGAGTTATGGTAGCTAATGATTAATGATAAATAATTTTACAATAAGCATTTCAGAGTTGACTAATTTTAAATTTATTTTGCCTGAGCTAAGGAAAGAAATAAACATATAGATTCAAAATATCGGCGTAAGACTTTCACTTTTATTCTGGTCCAATTGACTAATGCATCCTCAGCGTTCCAATTTCTAACATACCAAAAAAATTTCAAAAAGGTTTTAAATTTTGTGATATACTCGTATACTCGTATGTTAATGATAAATAATTTTACGATAAGCATTTCAGAGTTTACTAATTTTATATTTATTTTGCCTGAGCTAAAGAAAGAAATATATATATATAGATTCAAAATATCGGTGTAAGACTTTCACTTTTATTCTGGTCCAATTGCTTTAATGCATCCTCAGCATTCCAATTTCTAATGAGAAGCTCAATACAATTGACTTTTAATGCTAAGTTGTGTGTTGGTAAACCACTAATTGACAAAGAATTCGAAAATTCTACAGGATAATTGTTAGCTTCTGAATCGTTGTCACAAATAATTTTATCATAGCTATAATAAACATTGTGTTCACTAGAGAAACGGTTAAAAATATCGAAATGATTAGATAACAATCATCACTTTTTGCAGCCAAAATAACTGAATTAAACATGCGACCTGTTAAAATGTTCTCACTAGATATTTTCAAAAGTATTATCTATTTTATTTGCCTCGTCACCGATCAAATGCTGCAGAATTTGTATAATATATTCACCAAATTGAGGAAATTGTGGTGCTACTCCATTCCCAATTGATTTTAAAATTTTACCAAACTGAACTGTATCAGGTAAAGCTCTCATATGTTGTGTTAATGAAACAGAGTGAAATAAAACAATTTTACTCCAAGTTTTGATTCAATTTTCAAAGTTGATTGTGAACCATGCGGTACAATAGGCAAAATCTGTGGAAAATCACCACACAACAAAATGGTCTTGTCTCCGAATAACTTATTTTTATCTAATTCATTTTTAACTAAATCTCTCGATATTCTATCGATACATTTCAGTATTAAAAGTGGACACATATAGATTTCATGAATGATAATCAATGAGACCAAATTCATTTAGCGACTATGACTATTATTTACAGGAATATTATAAATTCCAGTTTCAACAACCGGAATCGGCACTTTAAACAAATTCTGAAGTGTTCTACACCTTGAATATTCTGAAAGAAATAGCTTGAACTCATTCCGTAATGCCAGAGAATTTCCACAAATAATAACAAATAAGTCGCGAAGTTGGCTTGGTGAATGAAATTCTTTCGCTCCATTCAAACAAACACGCTACTCATAATCATTTGAAGCAATACCACGCGCATGTCAAGCTTCAATAAAATAATTATTAACGACATTATTATAAGTCCTATTATTGTGTTTAGGGGACTTAAGCACCGCGACCTTTCGATCTTTGAGTCCTATCCTTTGATTAAACGTAATGAAAAGTTTTGGATTCAGAGGTTTCACATCACTGGCAGAGCCCTGGAAGAATCCCAAGTATTTCCTACGGGTGTGCATGAGAGCCGGACATTCTGTCAACACATGTAAAGATGTCTCCTCTTCCTCCATACAGAATTTGCTGGAGCCTTCCGATGTGACCCCCATTCTCACCATATGTGAGTTCAGTTTACAGTGTCCTGTGAGTAGGTCATCATCCTAAGATTATTCTTAGAGAGATTGAAGAGTGATTCGAATCTATTTAGGTGGTATGTCCCTAGCAGACTCTTTGATACCCTTAGGGTGTGCTAACCCAGTGTTTCTGCCTATGGTGTCCCTCATCGATCCTAAGCTGGCTGAACAGCTTGTCCTTGCCTACACCACAGAAGGGTTCTGGGTGTTGCAGGCCCCTTCCTTGCAAGTTCGTCGAGAATATCGTTCCCTTCTATGCCAGCATATCCTGTTACCCATAGAATTATAACTTCGTTGCGTGAGCCAAGAGCATTAAGTTTTTTGATGCACTTCCATACCAGTTTCGAATTTACCTGATAAGAGGTAAGTGCCCTAATGGCCGCTTGGTTATCCGATAAGATAGTAATTTTCTTGCGCTCGTAAACTTTTTCAATCTTGAAATGTGCACATCTCTCAATGGCGTGGATTTCCGCCTGGAAGATGCTAGTATATTTGCTTAGGGATCATAGTATTTGTAACTAGGTCCAAGTACCCCCGCGCTGGAACCCTCTTCTCTGAGAAATCCGTCGGTGTACCAGATGATCGTGGATTGATCTAGCCTGCAGGTTTCGCTGAGACCTCTTCAGGCATTTCTGGAGCTCCACTCTATTTTAAACAACTTAGTGAAACTGCACACACAAATATGTGTAGGGGTGTAAGTTCCAGTATGACGTTCAGGGTGGCTGTAGGAGCCGCGCCGTAAGTGATCATTGGGCGTACTATCATGATGTACATACATCGCAGAATTTTGGGATTGCATCCCCAATTTTCCCCCGCGATTGATCTCCACTCCATTTATTTTAATAGGTTTAAGGTTTTTGAGTTTATATTTCTTCGTGAAAGGGACAACAGTAGTTTTTATGGGGTTTATTTTAAGTTCCATCCTTTTGCACCAATCAGCTGTAATTCTTAAACCACATTGGAGTAGTTCATATAGTGTACTCTCAAATTTTCCCCTGCATGTAATAGCTATGTTAGTTAATTCCCAGAGAAGTTCATCCATCACAAGGCACCACAGAAGATGAGATAGTACTCCACCTTGCGGTCATCCTCGAACAGTATTAACTACTGTGGTTGTTGAGGTGAGGTTTACTTCGGCTGTTCTGGTCCTCAGAATTTATTCTATCCAATTGGATAGGGTAGAGTTTACCCCCTTACAAGCAAGAGCCCTACTCACTGCCTTGTGGGAGGTGTTGTCAAAGGCTCCTTTAATGTCCAAAAAGGTCCCTAACGGCACCTCTTTGTCCTCGAAGGCGTGCTGGAGTGTTTCCGTCTGCTGACACAGAGCAGTTTCAGTAGATCTGCCTGCCCTATATACATGTTGTTTCGGATGGAGGCCTGCATACGCCAGAATCTTTGTTCTGATGAAGTTGTCACATACCTTTTCAGCTGTGTTCAAGATGAATGAGGTTAGGCATATTGGCCTGAAGAATTTCGGATGCAGTGGATCCTTCTTACCAGCCTTCGGGATGAAAACTACATTCGCCCTCCTCCGTGGTGCTGGAATGCAGCTCAGTGCAGCTCAGATTTCTCTTAATAATTGTTAGTAGTGGTTGGAAGATGAGATCTAGCACCTTTTGTAGCAGGGCTAGAAAGATAACATCCACCCCTGGTGACTTAAATGGTTTTAATGTGTGGTGGCCCATTTTAGCCGATCACCAGTACATATAGATTTTGCTATAGCCCAGTCCTCATTTCATCCACCATCATCTTCAGTCCACCATCATCTCTCCTAAGATTGAGTGATGAGATAGTGTGTCCCTTTGCAAGAGCTTTGTGCAGCCGGCTCGCTTCCGCAGATTCAGTATTCACAGTATTTCCTGAAACTTATACGTTTGGCACTTCTAATTTTCTTGTTGTAGTTAGTGAGAGCCACCGTATATTCCTGTATGCTTTTAGCCCAGTTGAATAGTCAGTTTAATGACTGCGTTCGGAGGAGCGCAGGGTACATCTCCTGGGAAGTATGCTGATGCCACCACCACTTCCTTCGTACTTCTATTGATGGATACGGGTACCTGAAGAGCGACTAGACATATAATATTATAGGTATTTCGTTGGATAAAACAAGCCCTAGAGCAAGTGGATCTAATATCATACATTACCCGTATGTCTTTGCCCGTCCGGCCCTTGACCTGACCCCTGTGCACCCAGGGTTTCTGAACCAGCAACAGCTGAAGTTGTTGTTTGGTGAAGAATCTCGTCATAATAATCTCGGCCGTAGCGGGATGCAGATTTATTTGTGCCACCCTGGTGCTGGTCATTCCATCTACTGCATGGGCTCGTCCTCCCCCTAATACGGCAAGGTCACAATACTCACTGAAACGACCAGGTATCAGTGAGGCTCCGTATTAAGACAGCCGATTACCCGTGACTGCCCACCATCCATAGGGCACGGGTCGCATGACACCCTGGAGTAAGGGAGGTATTTATGGACTCCACAGTCTAGATCCGTCGTGTTCTGTTCAGTTGCACGGTTGCTTCTAGCAGGGTGTGATTCTTCAACAAGCACAACGATCTTAAGTAGATCTATAATCACGTTTCTCCACTCTGTGAATACTCATTCAATCAACCCCAGAGTGAGTGAGTACTCACATCTTCAAACGATTTCGAACTAACGAAACCTTCTATAAAAATAATATTTTGTCTATTTGGCAAATGAATGTCAAGCCTTATTATGGTATGGGATTGAAAATGCTTTGTATAAGCAAAAATACGCTAAGGCGTTTCAGTTGATCCAACAAAAAATCCTCACTTGATCAAGTCTAAGTTCTGGATTTTCGGCAGTTTCTTCACTAACTACTTGAAGAGTTGCACTATCGTAGCCATTATAGACGTATTTGAAAATATATTTAACATTTATAACAATAGTGCACACTTCAAAATTAATGTGACACTTAAATATAGTCAACAAATATGAGTTGTATGTCACAGCGTAAAAATTGTCAAATGAACTGCCACGCACATCCACAGGAATACCATATCTAGACTTCTATAACAGCTTCCATTATAGATTCATAAAAATCATTCGGAAAATTGTTCGAGCATTTTCCATATCTCATGTATACTGCAAAAACCACACTGTCCTTTCATCATGTGCCTTAAGATGTAATCATGCAATTTTGGTCGACTGTAATATCTATAACAATTCTATCACTATCACTCAAATTAATTACAATAAGAGGATGAGACAAACCATGCTTCTGAAACTCGGTAGTGTAAATAATATCTATGTTTCTTTCAACGCGAGTGTGAACAAAATGTGACCCGTCGTTCAACAGTCTAGCATTTGGTAGCATTGATTTTGACAATTAAAATGCTTATACATATACAAGCACACCAAAAGCTCCTCGGCTAATCAAGCAGAAAAGAGACCCTCCTTGGCATCTCAAAGACTCATCATTTGTCCTAGATCTGATTTCGTACTCTGAATCTACCACAAATCCTGAAGCCTACCGACAAACTTTTTTCAGAACATACAAGCAAATACACTAATAGGAACTGGATCCTTTTATTTGCTGATGGCTCAAAACAACCCGAATGCACTACCTTCGCGGTATCCTCTACCGGAATAGTAATATCCACTGGCCTTTTTAAACAACATTGTTCAATCTTCACAGCCGAAATTTTGGCAATAAAAATAGCCACGGTCTATGCTCGTTTGCACAAAGGCAGATTTCTTATATGCTCTGATAGCAAATCTTCAATGAGGGCATCCTTGCCTCAGATATAAGAGCAGCATGCATAAAATGCGCTAATAAATTAAAAATCATGTGGGTACCCAGCCATGTTGGGATTGACGGCAACGAATTCGCTGATTCAATCGCTGTCACAGCAGTAAAGCATCCCCTATTGTACTTCCCTACACGAGAAAATACAGATATGCGTAAATTAATTGAGAAATCCTTGTAAAGGACAGCAAACGACGCCATATTCTTTCCCGCTCTTTTGACATTTCTCTTCAGTAAGGTTTGCCATTTCATCATGCAAAGATACACAAGCCAACAACGAGTCGAAATTATTAAAATTTACTACCGAAATTCGGAGTCAGTCGCCTCAACTTTAAGAGCGCTACGTCCAATTTATGATGAGGCTCATTTCTGGCTGAATGGCTTCGTCAATAAGCAAAATATGCGTTATTGGTTAGACAGCAATCCACACGTACTCCATGAGTCATCATTGCATCCCGAAAAAAATTACGGTTTGGTGCGGTTTATAGGCCGGCGGCGAAATAGGGCCGTACTTCTTCCGTGATGATCAAGACCGGCACATTACTGTGAATGCGAATCGCTACCGTTCAATGATAACCGAATAGTTTTGGCCCCAATTGGATAATATGGACTTGGAGGACATGTGGTTCCAACAGGACCGCGCCACAAGCCACACAGCGAATGCCACAATCCATTTACTGCAAACCAAGTTTGGTGAACGTGTTATCTCACGAAATGGCCCAGTCGATTGGCCGCCTCGGTCGTGCGATATATACAAAAAATGGAAGAGTGGAACAAGTACACACATAAATATGAATCGTATAATCGTGAAGGAATAAAACACACCTATCAAGGATCATGCACCTTAAAGCAAATAAAAATTTTGGTTGGACTTCGGTTGGGACATGCCTCATTTTCGCACGAACACTTACTGCGTCGTGAACCAGCGCCAAAATATGACTCTAGATAGTATAAAATCAATAGAAACCTTTTTAAGTTGTACAAATTTCAAAAATAAAATTTAAAATAAAATAGATTAAGATCGAGTCGAAGGCCCTGGCAGCCAGTACTCATTAATTGTATTTATTGTAATAATTAATTTATTAGAATAAAGTGTAATTATAATAATAATAATAAAGAGGGACACTAAAAATTGAGAATGGCAAATTCTGAGCAAGCGTTGGAAATTTTACTTTAAATGAGTACATATTAATTAATACACGATAATATTCTATATGTGAGTTACAACCATTGTATATAATAACAGCTTTTTATTCTAGCGGATTATTCTTCGTTTACTCTTTTTCTAGTTCGCAAAAGAAACAAAATGGTTTGGCAGCACTTCTGTTTGAGGCGCTAAACGGCAAGCGGATACAAACAGCTTGCTTTAACTAAGCAGTCAATTTGTATGTATAAGCGGGCTAATTATTCACACTCGCGTCATAAGATATGATGAATGCATAGATGGAACAGAAGGTGGAGGTGAAGCAAAAGAGACCGAATACGACCATGATGGAGTGAAAAAAGAGCGATATTGATAGAAACGAGAAAATTTTCAAAAATATTGGAAAACGAATCTAACAAACCGAGAGTCACGAAGGACACAAAAATAGTGAGTGACAAACGAGAAGAGACGGTGCACAATGAGAGAACAAAGGAAAATGATGAAATAAGTGTAGCTGAAAAATATCGAAATATAAATGAAATATGACAAAACATACGAGTACAACCTGCGAAATAGACGTTTTAAGCGCTCCAGCATAGCTTGCCATGTGCTGTATTTTGATATAGAATAGAAAAGAAATTTGTATTATAAATTCAAATAGTGCAGAGCCGAAAATGTTGGTGAAGCACTCTCTACCAAAGAGAGGTACCACTCACTTGCAGGTATCATAAACCCACGCATAGCTGCAGCTCTCTCTCAACCTAATGGAGAAAACTCGCATGTAGCAGCTGTCATGTCAACAAAGCGTCTCTCATGGAGCGAGCAATGCACAACTCCAACAAATACTAACCTAACATATTCTGCTACCTCTGTGTTTGCTCTAGTAAGCACAACAACAAACACTACATCGCAGCAACAAACACAACAACAACTACGACAGCTATAATGTGTTCATTCTCTCCAGTGATATCTATATTAACATCTCTTTGCGAAGCAGTACAGGATAATAGTTACAAACGTGCGCGACAATCACCTGAATAAACTGCCCGAGCGCCAAACACCGGCAAAAGGCAAAAAAAAACTAAAACGCAATATACAAACCAAAAAACTATAGCATCGTACTGGCTAAGCGTTTCTCCTATGTCAAAAAAGCCTGAAGGAAACCTTCAAACTGTTACATCACATATGTTTGAAGCTCTCTCTATTGATGATTACAATGAAGAAATTGTAAATGACAGTGGATAACATCACGAAAACCAATCCAAAAAAATGGAAATCCCACCACTAATTTACGTACAAAATGTACAATATTTAAATGCCTTAACTAAAGCATTAAATCAACTCCCGAAATGCGTGTTCGAATTGAAAATTCTTTAAAAGAACGAAATAAACATCCAACCAGTAGAATCACCAACTACACTGTTATCATTAATTGTTTAAATAAAAAAAATACTCAATATTAC